>OX451735.1:259512386-260112386 GCA_948472305.1 Vicia faba | reverse complement strand
AACAAGGTGAAGTCATCAGAAACAAGGCACGACTGGTTGCACAAGGTTATAGTCAGCAAGAGGGGATAGACTATACAGAAACCTTTGCCCCAGTCGCCAGGTTAGAATCTATCAGACTTTTAATCTCATTTGCTGTTAATAGAGGCATCACTCTGTATCAGATGGATGTCAAAAGTGCATTCTTAAATGGTTATATAGAAGAAGAAGTTTATGTTCACCAACCCCCAGGTTTTGAAAATACAAAACATCCAGAACATGTTTTCAAACTAAAGAAGTCACTGTATGGTCTGAAACAAGCTCCCAGAGCTTGGTATGAAAGGCTAAGTAACTTTCTGCTTGAAAATGAATTCACCAGAGGGAAAGTGGACACTACTCTATTCTGTAAAATAGTTAAGAGTGACATTTTAGTCTGTCAAATTTATGTTGATGATATCATTTTTGGTTCTACTAATCCTTCTCTTGGAAGAAAATTTGCTAAGTGTATGCAGGCAGAATTTGAGATGAGCCTCATGGGGGAACTGAAATTCTTTCTAGGAATTCAGATCAATCAAACTCCAGAAGGAACTTACATTCATCAGAGCAAATACATCAGAGATCTTCTGAAGAAATTTGACCTCTCAGAATGTAAGCCATCAAAGATTCCAATGCATCCCACGTGCATTCTGGAAAGAGAAGAGGTAAGCAAGAGTGTAGAACAGAAAGTCTACAGAGGTATGATTGGTTCTCTCCTCTATCTGACTGCTTCAAGACCTGATATCTTATTCAGCGTATGTATTTGTGCTAGATTCCAATCAGATCCTAGAGAATCTCACTTAACAGCTGTTAAGCGAATTTTCAAGTATCTGAAAGGTACTACTAATCTGGGTTTGTTTTATAGAAAATCTAGTGATTACAGCTTAGTAGGCTACTGTGATGCTGATTTTGCTGGAGACAGAGTGGAACGTAAAAGTACTTCTGGAAGCTGCCAGTTTCTGGGAGAAAATCTGATCTCTTGGTCCAGCAAAAGGCAATCAACAATTGCTCTGTCAACAGCAGAAGCTGAGTACATAGCAGCAGCAGGATGTAGCACACAAATGCTCTGGATGAAAAGTCAGCTTGAAGACTTCCAGATTTTTGAGAGTAACATTCCTATACTTTGTGATAATACTTCTGCTATTTGCTTAAGTAAGAATCCTATTTTACATTCTAGAGCTAAGCATATAGAAATAAAACATCACTTCATTAGGGACTATATTCAGAAAGGTATTTTAAACTTAAAATTTATAGATACAGACCATCAATGGGCTGATATCTTTACTAAACCCCTTTCAGAAGATAGGTTCAATTTCATTCTGAAACATCTCAGCATGAAAGTATGCCCAGAGTGAAAATGTTTTAATTCCATATATTTACCTTCAGAATGTAATTACTTTACTGTGAACTTCTGATCAATCTCCTTTCAGAAAGATAGAACATGCAGATTGTATCAGATGCAAGTCTAAAGATCTGAGAGTCTAATCTAAAAGACAGACGTGCTGATCACTACATCAAACAAGTGTCATCCAATCATCAGCAAATCTCTGAAGCAGAACGCGTGCACGCTTCTGAGAAGGCAAAGCGCTGATTGGGTGCATTGAGACACATGTCTGGTAACCGTTTTTAAGTATCTTTCTCAAATCCCCCAAAATCAGCAAGCATTTAATGAAAAGTAATCACGCTTGTTAAATGGCAATCATTATTTTTTTTCTCTCTCTTAAAAACGTTTATTTTTTCAAAATAATCTTGAAAACTCTATTTAAGCACATTAATCCTTCATTCTTATTCTTTACGCTTTCTCATTAACACTCAAGCTTTTTCTGCATATTTCTGAGTTCATCTCCTACAAACCTTTTTCTCTCAAATCATTCTCAAAGCTTTTTTAGTGTGAACAATGGCATCCTCCAGCATTTCTGCAGGCAATCAGAAGAAAGCAACCTCTGAACAATATCAGGTGCCTATCAGAACTCTTCTCACTCCGGTAAAGAACCTTGAAGTGCTTTCTGAGTTAATCATTGACTTCGAAAGTTTGAAGGAAAATGGATTTGACCTAACTGAAGAAATTAGGGCTCAAAAGTGGGAGAGGTATTTCGATAGGTTGGTTGGACCAACATTCCCAGCGCTAGTCAAGGAATTTTGGATTCACGCCAAGGTTTCTAAACATCTAGTCATCTCTTCTGTCATGGGAAAGAAGATTGTGATTTCTGAAGATCTCATTGCAAGGCTAATCGGTCAAAGTGGTGGTGGAGTCCGTTGTGTGGACATGGCTGAAAGATGCCCTGATGTAGGTGTGGTAGCCAACAGAATTTTCACTCTTGGAATGCCCAGCAGCAAAATTAAGGATCTGAAGGACCACTGCAGAGTATGGGCTAAGATTGTTCTGGGATGCTTCAACCACAGGAAACCAACAAGTTCTCCTGATTATATAAACGTGGATCAGCAGTTTCTGATCTACTTTATTGATCAGAGGGTAAAGATCAATCTGGCACACTTCTTGTTCAACCATCTCAAGACCAGTGTCAAAGAGACAAGAGAAGAAGAAAGAACCAAGAGAGACTGGATACCGTTTGGAAGGCTTATATCAGATATTCTGACAGAGAATAGGCTGATTGAACATCTGATCGAAGCTCAGGAGATGAGCACTATTGAACCAACTATTGGGAAACCGCTGAACGCTAAGAATCTGAAAAAGATGAAGCTGATAGAAAATATTCAGAAGGAACCCAGAGCTACTTCAACTGCTGATATCTCCAGCAGAAGAGTGCCTCTGAGTGATTTTCCGGTATTTTCTGAAATGGAATCCAAACCAGAGATGTTTCTCAGGTATCCAGATGCGTACAAGGAAGAAGATACAGGTTCAAAGCTGAAGATCAAAGATCTGAGTCAAATCCAACTAGAAGTGACTCAGAAGAAGACAAAGAAGAGGAAAGCGCCAGCAGAAGGATCATCTCATCAGACTCCAAAGAAAAGAGGTATTTCATCTGCTGCCCCTATCTCAAAATCTTTTACTATTCCAACATCTGCTGCCCCTTCTCAAACCTCTCACAGAATATCAATTCCAATCCCTACCATTGATGAAACCATACCAGAAGACCCTTCTGAGGCATTACTACTCAGAAGACCCAAAACCAAAATTACCAAACAACCAACAGTTTCAACAACACCAGCACTTGACCAAGTGCTAGCTGATATTGAGCGTGAACATGCTTCTGCTCAACCAAATACTGAACCACCAAATATTCCTCCTCCACAACCAGAACAACAACCTGAACCAGAACAACAACAACAACCAGAACCAGAACCACAACAACAACAACCTCTCACAGAAGAACCTCTGATCCCTGAGCAATCAGAGATTCCACCTCCTCAACCAGAAAATAATCCACCTTCACCACAAACAGAGTTTCACCATTCCAAAACCCCTTCTCCTCATAAATCTGACCCTCACTCACCTCAACCTTCACCGCTGGCAATCCAGTTGCCATGTGGAACCACTATTGTCATGCCCCAGTTACCATCTTCAGAGGAATCAACACCTCCAAATACTCCCAAACCACCATCCACTCCAATCGAAATATCTGACTCTGATTCTGATACCCTTCCTCCAAAACAAACAGCCTCTCAGCAAACCTCTGAAAACCCCAGCAGAACTTTCATTGACTTAACAAGTCTTGAACGTCTTGCTGATTTAAGACACAAAATTTCCATTCCCAAACCAAAGCAACCAGATGTTGGCTCTGGTATTTTGAATTTTGAAACAGGTGTGCTGCAATGGATTGCTTCTTTGAAGCAAATCTGTCCTGGGATGATTGACCCAGCTGCTTCTGATCAGCTCTGGTCACAGTTCAGATTATGGGTACGTGCTGAAGCCCTCAAGTTGCAGGATGTCAACTATGAGCAGGCACAACAGAACTTCAGCAAGCTGCTGAAGGAAGTTGAAAGTCAGCTGCCTCAGGAAGTTGTGCTCCCTCTGGACAGTGAATCTTGGTCTGAGAAACAGCAAGCTGCACAGGTGCAACCATCAGAAGAAGACAAGACCATTCAGGCTGAAGAAAATCCAGCAGAAGATGTCGTTGAAAGCTCTGAGAAGCCTCCTCCTTCTGATGCTTCTCAAGCTGCCTTGGACAGGCAGACTCTGGAAGAATTAAGGCTGAATGACTTGCGTCTACAGCAGCGGATGGAAGAGAATGATCAGAAGATGAAAGCACGAATGGATGTGCAGGACAGCAAGATTGACACTGTTGTCAACATGGTTCAGAAGCAGAATGAAACTTCTGAAAAGATTCAAGCAATGCTGGAGAGCCTGTTCTCACGCATGCCTCCTCAACCTTAAATCTTTTTCATGCATAACTTTTTCATGTTTTCTTCATTTTCTGATGTACTGTTTTGACTATGCTTTGTAATATTTTCTTCCTCTGATTCTGAACTATTTTAATATAATTTGTTTTCCTTCTGATCTATATTGTTTTAGCACATCACCAACACTTTTTGATTGCTGACAAAAAGGGGGAGAACAAGAATGATATTTAAATCAATAACGGGCTAACTAGACAGAAATTCTCAAACATTCTAACTCTATTACTTGAAATGTTTTTTTCTGTTTTGTTTAAAGTCTACAGGCACAAGGAAGCTCCTGGACACTCTGAAGACTAGAAGCTCTAATCAAAATGTAGAAGCTCTGATCAATGCTGCTCTGATCAATATGAAGTTCTGATCGACCTAATACTCTGATCCAAAGCAAAGCTCTGACAGGAAAAGCTCTGAAGCTCTGCTCTCTGATAAGTCAAAGACTCTTATAATCTGATGTTCAAAGAAAGAAAAAGATCTGATCCTGAAGAACACGTATATCAAAGGGAAGTAACAAACTCAGGGGGAGTATCTCTTAACTATGACTTCTCCGTACTTCTTATTCTGATACATATCCAGATACCTTTTCACGTTATTTTTCATTTAAAATATCTAGTTTTTGTCATCATCAAAAAGGGGGAGATTGTTAGAACAATGTTTGAATCTACTACCCTATATTTAAGTTTTGATGATAATAAAGTGAAAAGATATAGTATTTATAAGGTTCATGAATGAACTATATGCTGCCTAAAATTATTATGTTCTGACTTGCAGATACTCTGATTGGTATAAGCAAGATCACGTCTTTTCAGCATCAGAATTTGTTTTCATACACCAGCATCAGAAGTTGCTACATCAGAATGTCAAGATCAGATAATCAACTCACGTACATGCTGAAGCTTGATGAACAGAACTGCGCGTAAACACTTTGATACAGAAACACAATAGTTCATCAGCAGCGAAGCAGAATCAGAATGAGCCAAGCCAGAACGTGCATTGAAGAAGCAACGGTACTGTGCATTGAAAGCTAATTAATTCCAACGGCCTCATTCCAGACAAGATCTGCTCAAAAAGGAAAGCTTGTTATTAGCATTGAATCAAGAATATTGCATTCAACGTTCATCTTCTCAAGTGCTATATAAACAAAGCTTTGAAGATTATAATGGCTAATGCTCTCCAAATCTCTACACGCACAAAGCTGAACAATAATCTTCATCTACCAGTTTTGCTAAACCACAAACTCTGATACTTCATTACAGTTTAGCAATCTAGTTTCTAAGCTTCATTTTGTGTATACATCACAGTTGTGATAAAGTTTTGTAGAAAACATTCACACACATTGTTTTATACCTTTGTAAGAAAGTGTTGCCTTGACAAACCGGATTGTGGTTTGAATCAAGAAGGCTTTAGCAGTTGTTAAAGCAGTCTGTAATATTCAGTTGAATATAGTGAATTAAGACCTCGTTGGAGAGAGGCGAAATCACCTTGACGGGTGGACTGGAGTAGTTTGAGATCAAACGAACCAGGATAAAAATATCTTGTCAATTGCTTTAGATTTCAGTTTTACAATTCAACCCCCCCCCCCCCCTTCTTGTGTTTTTCACCCCTTCATGGAAATGCTACGCGTTTTGGTAGATGAAATGTAATGATGTATGTTTAAAAGTTCCACTAGGGAATGGCCAAATGAGAAGCCAAAATTTAAGGAGTCAGAATCTGACATGACTTGCAAAAATAAATTGCAGAATCCAAAGGAGAGGAGAGAATACAGGGAACCGCTAGAGGGGGAACCTCTAAGAGACGAAGCTTTTGCGGAGAATAGCAACCTAGTAAACAGTAGAAACGGGCCGCAAATATTGAGAGGAGCCGCAAAAATAAATTGCGAATTCCTAGGGAAGATAAGGTCGACACTGCAACTTCCGGAAAAGGACGAAAACCTTTTGCTGGGGGAACAAAACTCTATTGAAGAGGTGGGACTTCACTGGGGAGATAGAACTCTGTTGAATATTATCTTGCTGGAGAGATATTCTATTGGAATGCAGCCAAAGGACGAATCCTGCAGATAGTCACACGGTATCAAAACCTTACTGGGGAACAAAAGGAGATCCTTAACAAAGGATGCCCCGGTCAACAGAACGATTGGGAAGTGAGAGGTCAGAGCGAAGGATCTTGGTTGGAAAATCCGTTGGGGAGTTGAAAATCCTTCAAAATGTGGGTTCCTGCTTAACGACTCCATTGGGGATAAGCGACATATCCAAACTTGAAGTCTTGGAACGAGGCTTTTTGAAAGAAAATCCCTGGAGTAACAAAACTTTACTGCTGAAATGAAACTTCACCGAGGAAAGGAAACTTCACTGGGGAAACAAAACTTCACAGGGGATAAGCAGAAGAAGAAATCCGAACATTCCCTTTTTGACCATTATTAAGCTCTTTACAGGTATTCAACGTGTAAACTTTATTGATGTCAAACAGTTGTTTTGCATACAGAAAAATGTTTATTGAGAATGATAGACCTGATGCGATGATTATTTAAGCCTTGAAGTTGAAAACTTTAATAAAACATCACATCTCTGTTGTGAACAAATCACTGGCTAGAGTGCAAAAAGGTTTTAAAACTTTTCTTTCCCCTTTTTGAAAAACGAGTCAAAACGCGGGTGATAAGATACCAACACGGCTATGCAACACATATTTGGGGAGTTTAGGAAATGTTATCCTGTTGTAGTATGCTTTCGAGTTAAACCCTTGTTTTAGTTAGGACTTTTAGAGGTTGTAACGTGGCCTGGTTCGAGGTTCTTCTGAAAAAAAGTTTCCAAGGCTCAAATTATTTGGTGCCCACCCCCTTCGTGATATTCTCCTGTCCTAAATTCAGTTGATTTATCACAAGCCTTCATCTTTCAAAAAGATTTATAATGATTGAATGATCACGACAAATCCTCCAACACGATTGTCGCTTAACTTTTACTGCTTTGGGTTTTTTTTGACATAATTATTCTTCCTTTGATGAAAATCTTATTGAATATTTTTCTTTCCCTAATTTTTTGCCTGGACAAAATCTTTTGAATTTCCATTTTGGGAGTCCAGCGGGATGCCCTAACTTTTGCTTAAGCGACTTTTTTCAAGTTTCGACTTAGCGGGGCTTTTTGTTTCTTTCTTATTCATGCTTTCCATCTTGAACAAGTCAACGTGACTTTAGGTATTTGAACTTTTTCTTTCTTTTATTTGAAAACAAATGCCTCATTCCTTGGTCAGCGAGGGATAACCTTTATTGTATCGATTCGAACTCGACCTCATGATTTTGTTTAGACATTTTCGATCTTATGATGTAAAAGATAAAGTGTGGTGATCCTCAGAGGGGACATTCCTTCTGAAATTTAAATGCTTGGGCAAATCAACTGAACATCTACCCTGCCCCTGGTTAAAAAAAAGGTTTATTTTTCTTTTTCGAACACAAAGAAAACTCCTACTTCAAAGGCTCAGAGGGGTTAACATGGGTCTAACTCCCTTATATCTCCAGCGTTTGGGGATTGAAACAAAGCATGTACATCATCAATAGGGTTCTACTCGAAAGCATACCACTACAGTCACTTTTTAGCTAAACTCCTTCCTCCCAATTCTTGGCCATGCAGAAGAACTGGCAGAGCTGGTATCAAAATGCCCAGAGAATAATTAAAGAGTGATTTTGTATGAAAAAAATTTTTTAGGCAAAAACATTCAATGTATCAAGGCTGACATTCAACTATAAACAAAATCCTGTATGTAGACAATGCTAAAACAATCAATCAAGATAACACATGGAAGTGCAACAAAGAAATGTAATAAAAGCCATTATGGGGAAGGAGTATCTCCAACCAGGTTCACCAGTCCTGCCGACCTGCCGTAATCTTGATATTATCCTGACCCATGATTGTTAACAACGGCCCGAAGCTGTGAAACAAAAACGCAAGGCAAAAATGCCTAAAAGAGTGAAAGATAAGTCCACCAAACAGAGAAACAAACATGCCCCTTGCACGGCGGTGGTTGTGTTTGTTATCCGCATTTCAAGCGATCAACCAACCATGACGTGTATTACCATTTTCGTGTAAGGTCCACGAAGTTTATATGCTCATTCTTATAAAAAATGTTGGACGTTTTTGCAAGCAAAATAGTAAAAAGGGAGAAAAGAAACATATAAGTATACTTGAAAGAAGATATTCTATTGATTTTGAGAAATCAGCCTGTGAAAAGGCATTTACATTAGGAAACAAGAAATTGCAAAATTAAAACAAACAAGTGTTTATAAATGGCAATGTGAATGTGAATATCCATCAAGTCCCGACTCTGCTATGACTCTCATCTTCCTGCCTTCAGGCAAAACATTCTTGGATTAGCTCCAAGCTTATGCTAGGTGACGGAATGAAGGAAAGAAACAAAGGATTCCATGCTGAGCGTAGTCATTTGCTTTAAGTCCCTAACTTTTGCCTGAATCGCCCTTTCGGGTTTTCGATCCACCAGGACACCCTCTTTTTTCCTAAACCGCCCTTTCGGGTTTTCAGTTTAGCGGGTTTTTATTTATGTTATTTTTTTATGCAAAGTATTTTTTAACTACGTCAGCATTTACAAGGAGAGGGAAGTACTCTCCATCCATAGTCGTGAGCATCATCGCTCCTCCAGAGAAAACTTTTCTGACCATGAAAGGACCTTCATAAGTCGGAACCCACTTGCCCCTGGGATCTCCCTGGGGAAGAATTATCCTCTTGAGCACAAGGTTGCCTGGTTTGTAACACTGAGGTCGTACCCTCTTATCAAAAGCTTTTCTCATCCTTTGTTGATATACCTGACCATGACACACGACCGTCAATCTCTTTTCATTAATAAGTTCCAGCTGATCCAGCCGATTCCGAACCCATTCACTTTCACCCAGCTCAACATCTCTTATGACCCTAAGAGAAGGAATCTCGACTTCTACCGGCAGTACTTTCCATGTCGTAAACCAATGAAAATGGGGTTGCCCTAGTCGAAGTATGCACCGTGGTGCGATAACCATGCAAAGCGAAAGGCAGCATCTCATGCCAATCTTTATAGGTTACCACCATCTTCTGCATGATTTTCTTGATATTTTTATTGGCCTCTTCGACAGCGCCGTTCATCTTTGGTCGGTATGGGTAAGAGTTATGATGCTTGATTTTGAAGGACTCACAAAGTTCCTTCATAATTTTGTTGTTCAGATTAGACCCGTTATCAGTAATGATCTTTTTAGGCACTCCGTAGCGACAATAATGTTGTGCTTAATGAACCGAGTTACCACTTGCTTGGTGACATTGGCATAGGATGCAGCTTCGGCCTATTTGGTAAAATAATCGATGGCAACCAAAATGAAATGGTGCCCGTTGGACGCAGTCGGTTCAATCTTGCCGATCATATCAATTCCCCATATTGCAAACGGCCAAGGGGAGGTTAAGACATTCAAAGGTACTGGCGGCACATGCACCTTATCAGCGTAGACTTGACACTTGTGGCAAACCCGTGCATGATTGTAACAATTAGTCTCTATGGTGGACCAATAATAACCTACTCGCAAAATCTTTTTAGCCATGGTGTGCCCGTTGGAATGGGTCCCAAAATCACCTTCATGTATCTCTTCAATAATTCTAACTGCTTCTTTCTTGTCAACACATCTGAGTAATAAACCATCATGATGCCTTCTGTACAACACACCACCACTGAGAAAGAACTTGGCTAAAAATCTTCTTAAGAACTTCTTGTCTGTGACGAATTCCCCTTCAGGGTACTCTTGTGTTTCAAGGTACCGTTTAACGTCATAAAACCAAGGATTTCCATCTGGTTCCAAACTGGCCTCAAAACAGAAAGCTGGCTCACTCAAACTTTTGATGGTAATGGATGACGCTTCATTAGCCCACTTAACCTTGAACATGGAGGACAGAGTTGCCAATGCATCAGCTAGATTGTTTTCTTCTCTAGGAATGTGCTCAAATGTGATCTCTTCGAAGTACGGAATCAGCTTCATAACATGCTCACGATAGGGAATTAGGTTTTGATGGAGAGTCTCCCAATATCCACTAATCTGGCTGATAACAAGATTAGAATCCCCGTAAACTTTCAAAAATTTGATGCGCAGGTCGATCGCCGCTTCAATGCCATAAATGCAAGCCTCATATTCAGCCATGTTGTTAGTGCAATCAAAACAGATTCGATCCGTGAAAGGAATATGGTATCCTTCAGGGGAAGTGATAACAGCTCCGACGCCGTTGCCCATGGCATTGGAGGCACCATAAAAAACAAGTGTCCAACGTGATCCCGGCTCGGGTCCTTCGTCTGGGTCGGTATGTTACAATCCCGAATATACACAATTTCCTCATCTGGAAAATCAAACTTCATTGGTTCATAATCGTTCATGGGCTGATGTGCAAGATGGTCGGCCAGTACACTACCCTTAATTGCTTTTTGAGTAGTGTACTGGAAATCATATTCAGTGAGTATCATCTGCCAACAGGCTACCCTGCCTGTAAGAGCTGGATTCTCAAAAATGTACTTGATTGGATCCATTTTGGATATCAAGTAGGTGGTGTGAGTTAACATGTACTACCTCAAACGTTTGGCGGCCCAGGCAAGCGCATAACAGGTCTTTTCCAGCAATGAGTACCTTGACTCGTATTCCGTAAACTTCTTACTCAAGTAGTAAATAGCCTGTTCTTTCTTCCCTGTCTCGTCGTGCTGACCGAGGACACAACCCATTGAGGTCTCCAACACAGTTGAGTACATGATTAGTGGCCTTCCTTCCACCGGAGGCATGAGTATCGGAGGTTCTTTCAAATACTCCTTTATCTTCTCAAAGGCCTTCTGACAATCCTCATTCCACTTCACCGTTTGACTTTTCTTCAACAACTTAAACAAAGGTTCACAGGTGGCTGTGAGATGAGAAATAAGTCTGGAAATATAGTTTAACCTTCCTAAGAAGCCACGTATTTCCTTCTCTATCCTCGGCTCAGGAATTTCCTGTATCGCTTTGACCTTAGCCGGGTCCACTTTGATACCTTTCTCACTTACAATAAATCCCAATAGCTTGCCGGCTCTCACCCTGAAGGTGCACTTATTCGGATTCAACCTTAGCAAGAACTGCCTCAGTCTCCCGAACAAATTTTCCAGATGAACAAGGTGTTCCTCTTTCGTGTAAGACTTAGCAATCATATCGTCTACATAAACTTCAATCTCTTTGTGAATCAAGTCATGAAAGAGAGTGACCATGGCACGCTGATAGTTTCCCCAGCATTTTTCAAACCAAATGGCATAACTTTATAACAGAAAGTTCCCCAAGGCGTGATGAATGTTGTTTTCTCCATATCCTCCAGAGCCATCTTAATTTGATTGTAACCCGAAAAGCCATCCATGAACGAGAACACCTTGGAATGAGCAGTATTATCGACCAACACATCAATATGCGGAAGAGGGAAATCTTCTTTAGGGATGGCCCTGTTCAAATCCCTATAATCCACGCACATCCTGACCTTACCATCTTTCTTGGGCACAGGCACAATATTTGCAATCCATGGCGAATAATTGAAAACCTTTAAGAAATTCGCGTCCAACTGCTTTTGGACCTCCTCCTTGATCTTCTTGGACATCTCAGGATGAGTTCTTCGGAGCTTTTTCTTGACAGGAGAACAACCTTCTTTGAGCGGTAGTCAATGCACCACTATATCTGTATCCAACCCAGGCATATCCTCATAAGACCAGGCGAAGATATCAGAATACTCACGGAGTAGCTCAATCAATCTGGATTTTACACTTTCTTCGAGATCGGCCCCTATATTGACTTCTCTTCTTACCTCTTCTGTACTAATATTTACCACCTCAATTGAATCTTGATTCGGCTGGATAACCTTCTCCTCTTGTTTCAACAGTCTTTCTAATTCCTCAGGAAGATCACAATCCTCATATGCTTCTTCTTCAGCTTGATAGATAGGAGTATCAAAGTCATAATGAGCCATAGCAGAGTCGTTATCGATAGAATCGGTGGTGGAAGTGCATCTACATGAATGACATTTTTTGCATTTTTTAGTGACAGTGTGTGGAAAGAGAAACATTGCCAAAAAAAAGAATAAAAAAGAAAAAGAAGCAAAATTTTGAATGCAAAAACGTCCTTTATTTCATGATAAACTTGCGAAATAAACATGGTGGCCCTACACAAATGATTCACTACGCCTTGGGCAGAGCGTAGGAATTATGATATGATTAATAAAAGAAACAAGAAAATTACTCCTCAGCACTTGAAACTTGGATAACATCCACATAAGTCCAATTGTTGAGTGTCTGGCCCGGAATACTCGGACGAATCTAATCTTCAATATTGTAGCCATCAACTCGAATGTCGCCAACTGCATTGACGTGCCCTTCTTGAGTAGCACAAGGATGGGAAAACTTCACAGAAGTAGATAAACTAGATGCTCTGGGAGCTGCACTCTACTGAACCGGGTTAAAACCAAGACCAAATTTATCAAAATTCGGAGTAACATCTAGCACCTGACCCCAACCTTCAGGGTTACCACCTTCCACTACAGCTTTTGCATCTTTGAGAGAAGATATTACAGTTTCCGATTTCCTTTTCTGCTCTGGAGGAGGAAAGTTGACAGCATGAACTGTCTCAAATGCCTGAAACGGAGTTTCATGTATTTCGCCTTCAACTTCAACATAGCGGAATGATGTCAAATGACTCACGATATACTCTTTCTCTCCGCATACAAT
Organism: Vicia faba; assembly: GCA_948472305.1. Classification (NCBI taxonomy): domain Eukaryota; kingdom Viridiplantae; phylum Streptophyta; class Magnoliopsida; order Fabales; family Fabaceae; genus Vicia; species Vicia faba. Next base: position 260,099,288 of record OX451735.1, on the reverse strand, counting down.
TATCACCTTTCCCTCTGCAGGATACTTGAGTTTCTGGTGAAGAGTAGAAGTGACTGCTCTTGCTCTATGAATCCACGGCCTCCCCAACAAGCAACAGTACGCTAGCTGTATATCCATCACAAAAAATGTGGCCGTGAAGGTGCGAGGACCAACCTTGATAGGTAGCTCCACCTCCCCAAATACTGACCTTCGAGACCCATCAAACGCCTTCACCATCAAATCGCTAGGGCGCAACTCTAGTCTAGAATAATAAATCTTCATCAATGCTGACTTGGGTAATACATTTAAAGATGATCCTATATCTACCAAAACCAGGGATAAAGTAGTGCCTCTGCACTCCATTGAAATATGCAATGCTTTGTTATGGTCTGGTCCCTCTGGAGGAAGATCAAAATCTGTGAAGCTCAAACCATTCCCGGCAGATATATTAGCATAAACATTTTCGAACTGGTTGACTGTTATCTCATGTGGCACGAACGCATTCTTTAACAACTTCATCAAAGCATTTCTGTGAGGTTCTGAATAAATCAACAGAGACAGGATAGACATCTTAGAAGGAGTATGGCTCAAATGATCAATTATGCTATAATCACTCTTTCTGATAATTCGCATAAACTCTTCAACCTCATCGGGAACTGAAGAAGCTTATGGTATCGGAATTGGTTGAGTCACATTGGCTGGTGTAACCCTTGGATTACCAATCATTACCTGTTGTTTTCCTTTTTCTCTTGCGAAAGCATCAGCCGCATCTTGCACATTGGAAGGACCAAATACTCTCCCACTTCTAGTCATTCGACCCACACCAGAAAAGTTATGGATTTCCTCTTCACCACCTTCAATATGTTCTTCCTCAGACAAACGAGCATTAACCTCCTGCTTTACCCCATGGTAAAAAACATCGGCACCGTAATGCCACAGGATGGCCTTCTCACTGGTATACGACATAGGTCCGGGTACTGTAATCATTAGAGGGGGCTCCCTTGACGGGGCGAGAATGCGTGCAGGGGTGTAAGGAATAGATATCACATCAATATCTTCTCCAGTAACCTTATGGTAGCTCGGTTTTCTATCGAACTGTAGGGAACCCTCTTTCATCAACAACTGGATGTCGGCTTTCAAATTGTCACAGCCCTTCGGTTGCCCTCTACACTTTGCAGACTCTGAAGTACAACCCGGGAAAATAGAATTGTCGAGCAAATACCTCTTAACAAAGCTCAACGGAGTAGTTACCTGCTCCACATCCATGATTAAATTCAACATTTCACCATTATCATCAATCATGTTAACAACTCACCCTCCATGCCTAGGAATTGGGTTCTGAGTAACATTCGGACCAGTTACTGGAGTAAACTCAATTGCCTTAGCATCCAACAAGTCTTGTACCTTGCACTTCAACGCAAAACAATTGTCAGTAGAATGACCAACTCCGCCCGAATGGAATTCGCATCTTGCATTAGCATCATAGTTAACAGGGAGTCTTGCGGGTGGTGGCGGCATATTCCTCAAACTGATCAACTTCAAATCAAGCAAGTGATGGAGCACTTCACTAAGAGTTATCGGAAAGGGATCGAATTTTCTGGGCTGTCTCTGTTGCTGATTATTATACTGACAGGGAGTATCTTGCTACCTTTGTTGTTGTGGCACTGTATTTGGTCTCTGCTGCGGAGGAGCATTAACAGGAATAGAAACAACATTGATTTTTTGGTGCTGACGATCCTCTCTTCTTCCTCTATGAGAGTAAACCGCGCTTGTGTCGCCTTCCCTTTTCTTAGGGTAGGCGTTGAATGGTTTCTTATTGCCTCCTGATGAGCCACTAGAACCTCCAATCTGAATCTTTCCCAATTTCAAAACTATCTCAATTCTTTCACCAGCCATAACCAAGTCTACAAATCTTGCCGAAGTACTTCCTATCATGTGCTCATAGAACGGCCCTTGCAGGGTACTCATAAACATATCAATGAGCTCTCTCTCCATGAGTGGAGGTTGAACCCTCACAGCCAACTCACACCACTTCTGAGCGTATTCCTTGAAAGATTCTTTTGATCCTTGCGACATATTTTGTAACTGAGTGCAATTAGGCGCCATATCCACATTGCACTGATAATGTTTGACAAATGCCCGAGTAAGATCATTCCAGCAGCGAATATGAGTTTTCTCCAGCTTCATGTAGCATTCCAGGGATGCCCCAGATAGGCTATCTTGGAAAAAGTGAATCAAAAGCCCTTGATCCTCCGTATGTACTGACATCTTCCGGAAATAAGCACTTGCATGGGTAATAGGACACAACGTTCCATTGTACTTCTCAAATGTAGGAGGCTTGAACTTTGGAGGAACTTTCACCCCAGACACTAACCCGAGATCATTAGAATCCATACCAAGGACTCCTTGCCCTTCCACAACCTTCAGACGCTCTTCCAATAAACAATACTTCACATCCTCAATCTGAACCCTCGACTCTGAACGCCGAACAGAAAACTGATCTTCATCCTGGTCAAAGTCAAAATCTTGCTCCTGATAGTTCCTTACACCACCCTGATTAACTCTTCTGTTCCCCACAAGACGAGGTCCAGGAGACGGAGGAAACTACCCTACGTTAGGCACAAAAGGGTTTCCCGACATCCCATGCAAATTTCCAACAGGCTGATCTTGCACATCCCCCAATCCTACAGAAATGTCCTGATAGAGCCCTTGATTTCCACAATCCTCTGGATAGCGGCGCTGGTTGTTGACAATGGCATCCAATTCCTCTTGTCGGCGATTCACATTGGTGATGACCTCCATGAACTGAGTAATATGAGTAGCCATATGGGCCCTCATTTCAGTGAGTTCAGCTTGAACCTGTTCCATCTGTCTTGGCAAGTTATTTCTGGTGGAATACCGATGAGTAGTCGTCTTGAATTCTGAATAAGAAAATCAGCAGAATAAGAAAACCGTCTTGAGATAACCTGCAATGTTATGAAATGCATTATGTGCATGATATGTTTGTCATTTCCAGGTATCCAAGAGTCCTTTTATTCATCAGTCACGGCGTGCAACCATACAATCAAAAGAGAAAAGATAATAGGATTAACACTTCCATTATTTACAAACAAGAGAAACGATGTCTAAGTGAATTAGGACAAATAAGAGTAAAATGACAAACAACTAAATATATGTCTTAATAAAAAGAAAAAGGAACCGAATAATAGCAATAATCAATTGGCCCTTTCCAACAATTCTGGGGGTGACCTAATATACCAAAAGCAAATAACAGAACTAAATCTCCGGAGCTAAACATGCTTCAAGATGTTGACAGTACTCTTTAAGTCTGGCCTTCTCCTTCAAGAGTTGAGAAGCGACAATTTTACTCTCTTGGAATCGATCCTCCGCGGCACACTTCTGGGCCACTTCCTTCTCAAGCTGAGCGTCTTTGTCTTTGAGTCGTTTTTCTAAGTTCTGAATCTTCTTCCTGTAACTATTTTCTAAGGCCCGAAGCTTCCGACACTCTTGCTGAGTTTTACTCAATTCTTCTTCTATTTCAGCATGAGACCTCTTCCTAGAACTGGTTGCATCAGAAGTTTCCCCTTGAGCTTCCTTGAGTTTGCGAGCTAAGTCGGCCCTTTCTCGATCTGGCCAATAAAGTTTCATCCCCGCCTCGCGGTCTTTTGCACGAAGCTGAATGTTCTCAACATGAACCTGGGTAAACATCTCGGTAGGCACTGCGTTACTTGGAACAGCAGGAGGTTGCTCGTATAGAGGAGCCGACCTTGCAAATGGTAACCATAAGATCTTAAACCTGGCTTTAACCCACTCCATGTAACGAACCCTAGCAATAGGAACCTTCTTGCCCAAAGTAGTTCTATCCTTCTTGTGAACTCCCTTCCAAGCACTTGTCACTCTTTTCAACATCTCAAGATCACTTCCTCTGGCAAAATATACTGATTCAGACACCTCCTCAACCTTTGGCGGTCCATCCATTGCATATCCCAGTTGACGATAAGCAAGCACGGGATTGTAGTTGATACACCCCTTAGTTCCTATGAGGGGAACATTAGGGAAACTTCCACAGCTAGTGACAATTTCCCCCATGTCATAATTCCACTGGATATCGAAAGAAGTAAGGTTGACAAGCCTTGATGACCATCAGAGAGAATGCTTGGTATCCACGAAAAGGACACTTACTGGTAAATGCAACTTAAGCCATTGATACAACATCGAGTGGCATAAACTTACATTACCACCTTTTCCATGCCTGGAATGAATGGTGTAAAGAGTATCTGCCAAGAGTGTCAGTATCGGGTTCTTGTTTCTGAAAACAGAAATAGCCGCCAAAGCCATAAAATTTCTCTTGTGACGAAAGAGGATAATCCCATATATCATGAGAGAGAACAAAGAACTGAAGTCACTCCAATTGCCTTTATTTTCCCAGTCTTCAGCTTTCTTCACTAAGAAATCCAAATAAAACCCTGTAGTACCCTCACTGGACTTCAAATTGTCTTTCACCTTTTTCCGACTCAAATGGAGAATTTCAGCAATGACTTCGAACTTTGGCTTTTCCGGTACTTGGACAAAAGGAACTTCTTCGGTCAATCTGATATTAAGCAGGTATGCGTACTCATCTAGGGTAGGAACCAGTTAATAATCTTGGAAAGTAAAGCACCATAATTCTTTGTCATAGAACTGGAGGAGAGTAATCAAATCCATCGGGTCAACTGGAGTATTAAGGACCAGTAACAAGTTGCCATAATTTTTGTTGAATTTTCTCAGAACATCACCCTTTAGATAAGAACTCAACCTCTTCAATTCAGACACATCAATGGTAGGAATCTGATAAGAGAAAGTATGTCTGGTGAGCTCTTTAACATGAACCGAATTACACTCAATTGGAGGGTGACTGGCCATTTCTAATGGAAAGAAGACTCTTGAATGTCCCTGGAAAATGACATGCGCATGCTAGTTATTTTTTTACATCATTTTTTAGAAATAAATATGCTATGATGCGATATGACAGGATCAAAGTTTCACACTGGATCATGGCTGGACCGTTACAGAACTGCACCACTTATGATCAAAAGAGAATCTCGAGGCTTCAAAACTAATCATGGGAACCTGAGTCACCTTCGCAACAAAAAGTCACCAACAGTATCTACACTTGTAAGAAAAGTTTTCCCGCACCTCTCACGGGTGTAGTCTAGGTCAAGGTAAGGTTAAAGGCCAAATTAGAGTACGAGAGCTCGAATGTTGGTATCATCATACGATGACACCTATCCAAACTACCTCCGAAGTAATGGGACTCATGGTCAGGTCTACAAAGCATTCTCCTCATAGCTGCCATGGCCACTCTATTCCTAGTTCCTATGGATTTCACTCATAGCCTGGGTACGAGGCCTTTTACCTCATGGAACAACCCACCCACCAAGAAAATCCAAAAACCAAACAGTCCAGCAAAATCCAGTATGCAGAAAATAAAGCACACATAGGATGCAATGCAAACAGGTGAATATGCAAAGCGGTAAAATAAACACCTAAAGAGAAAACAAACAAGAGCTAGGATCGACTCCGGGATGGACCAGCAAAAGGTCAACCCGTCCCTAGTGAAGCCGCCAGCTGAAACTACACGACCGAGAACCTGTCATCTGGATGTTAATGAAACATCAATGAAGTCGCCACCGAACGTCTTTTATCCAGCTGGGAGGGAAAGGTAAACATCGAGAAAACCTGAAAAGGGAGAAATCACGGTCTTTTGACCGAGATATCGGGTAAGGGAGTCTGTTACGCGAGGGGAAGGTGTTAGAACCCCACACGCCCGTAGTACTCTACGGTATCCACTCTTGTTGTCTAATCTAATGGGTATGGCCAAGTCCTAGGTCTATGGCTTAAAACTGAAAAGGGAATGCATGCGAAAGAAAAAGAAAATAATTTAGGGAAAATAACAGTTGTGCTCGGTTGGGCCCTACCCCAAGGCCTACGTATCCCTTTTAAGGAATCAGAGCAGCCGTAGTTCGGCTTATGTGTTTTGGTTGGTGTTTTTTAATTAAGACAAACAAAGATAGTCAAGATGGAAAAACATCGTAAGAAACAAAAAACAAATGAGGTGGTCAAGCATCGACTAAATAATAACAACGTAACATGTCAAAGTTGGTGAGACATCAAATGGTAAAATAACACACCTAACAGTGACATTGTGGGTCAAAGTTGGATAATCAAACATGTGCGATGGCGAAACATTGGCTTCAAACAAATGTGAGATGGCGAAACATGGGCTAAGAGATAACAAAGATATCATGGCAAAGATGAAGAAACATTAATAAAATATATGACGAAACATCACACCTAACAATGATATTGAGGATCAAGGTAGGATAACAAACATGTGAGATGGAAAAACATCAGCTTCAAATAAATGTGCGATGGAAAAACATCGGCTTAAAAATAACAAAAATATCATGGCAAAGATGACGAAACATCAATGAATAGATGACGAAACATCACACCTAACGATGATATTGGGGATTAAGGTAGGATAACAAACATGTGCGATGGCGAAACACCGGCTTCAAACAAATGTGCGATGGAGAAACATCGGCGAAAAGATAACAAAAATATCATGGCAAAGATGGCAAAACATCAATAAGACGGATGGCGAAACATCAATAAAACAGGTTTAAAAGCAAAGCTAAGAGGCACACAAACTAATAGAATTGGTTTGTATCTTTTACTCTGAAGAGGAGTTTGAGTTCATTAGAGGTGTTCTTATGATTTGCCAAGAAAACAAATTTCTATTTTAAGATGCAAAATGCAAAGAAAGGAAAAACAACTAAGGGAAACTAGCCTAGCATTATCCCTAGTGTTATCATACAATGGTTGGCCCTAAGGTTGAGGATAAAGGGAAGATCCTATCCTAATTTGCATGTGTTTACCGTGAAAAATGGTAAACAACCGCTGATCTTCCAAAAGGTAACTTATTTGGTGACTCGCAGGATCGATCAGATTGATCCTAAAACATGGTTGATTTTTATCGTTTAAATGCTTTAAAGTAGAGAGTTTCGACTAATCTTAATGGTGATTAACGCAAGTAAGGTAGAGACACTTTAAGTAAATTGCATGGAGAAAAGCTTGATAAAGTAAATAAAAGCATTAAAGGCTTGTTAAATAAATGACTTCGACTGAGATAAATAAGTGAAAGCGATAAATTGCTTGAATGTAAAAGATTTCGATTAAGGTAAATGGTGTTTCACACATACATTCTCAATAATTCTTTATCTCACGCTGGGTACTTGAATCTAAATGAGTGACTTGTATACAATGATGAACACCCTTAATAACTACGTGAACACTTAGTATTTATACAAAAAATACTAAGTAACTGCTGGGCAGTTACATCGCTTCGTGGTGACACCACATGGCACGTTCACAACCCTCGACGCCTACTTCCACGCCACGTTGCGCTTGGTAACTGCTGTGAACCGTTTTCCCTCCAACAATTCGAAATTCAAATTGTTCGATCTTGGGCATCAGGGACCTTGGTCGAAAGGTTGCTCCTTCGACGTTGAAAATAACATGATTCCAACTTAGAGAAATTTCTCTAAGTATCTTGTCATTCTTTGATAAGCCTTCGATGTGATCAGCTGATCGAAGCCTTCTTGTGTAGGAAACTCTTCTAACTCATAATTAATGATCTATATGATAATAGAACGTGGGTTTCGAATTTAGGAGCCAACAAATTGCCCCCCAAGAATGTCTTATTTCGACGCTTAGAAGAAAGAGGCATTCTTTGATATTCCATTCGACACCTGTCCTTCACTCTCAGCCACAAATTAGTTTGTGCACTTTTCGTCTCATACCAACCATCTGACAATCTCAAAAAATCATCATTTCATCTTTTCCCAAGATGTCACTTTAGTAAGGCACTTCGCACGCACGATGGCCTTTCATATGCTGTCATCATGACCATTCTCTGAAATCGAGGAAGCATGCTGCAACATTTCCGTTTTTCAGAACGGTTACAGCGCCAATGCGTGCCACGTGCCCCACTCCCGTCTGTGGCATTAAATGACCTCGAGCCCTGTGATTTTCCAATCACTATAAATAGCACTAAGTGCTTCATTTGGACTCTTTACGCTTTCTCGCATCCAAACCTTCGACCGAACGAAATCTTCTGCAAATAGCCCTTTGCTTCTTGAAGACAAATTTTTGCTGGCAGTACTTCGTCATGACCGTAAGTTAGCCGATATGGTGTTGTACCTATGGCTTCCTTTGGAGAAGTTAGACAAGCCCACAAGATCTGGTCTAACGTTTTATGCCAATTTTTTGGCTTCTTTCCTACATGCTTTTTTATCAGGCCAATCACTTTATTCTCCGCTTCGACTTGACCATTTGCTTGCGCGTAATAAGGCGTTGATGTTAGGAGTCTGAAGCCTGTTTCTTGCGTGAATTCTTGCATCTTTCGACCAGTGAACACTGACCCTTGATCAGTTGTTATAGTCTCAGGGATTCCAAATCTCTAGATAATGTTCTTTTGAATAAATTCAATGACATTTTCTTGGTCTGCGTTGACTAAAGGGATAGATTCGATCCATTTAGTAAAATAATCAATGCCTACCAGTATATACTTCTGGCTCTTTGATGATGCTGGTCGAATATCTCCAATAAGATCCAACACCCATCCTCTAAAAGGCCAAGGTTTCACTATTGAGTGAAGCTCGCTTGCTGGTACATGTTGGATACCAGTATGGACTTGGCATTCCTGACAACCCTTTGCGAACTCGACACAATCTTTCAAGATAGTGGGCCAATATAGTCCTTGTCGAAACAACAACCATTTCATCTTATGACCTACTTGGTGAGCCCCACATTCTCCAGCATGTGTAGTCGAAAGGACTATGTATGCTTCGGTTTCGCTTAAGCATTTTAATAATACCCCTTCAGGCGTCTTTTTAAACAACTCATTCCCCATGAGTACGTAACTTAACACCCTATATTTTATTTTTCGTTCTAACAAAGCTGCTGGATTTTGTAGATAATCTACAATGGGTTTCCTCCAATCTTGCTCCGATAAATTGTCTATGAACGAAATTTCGAAATCCCTTTGATCGGCATATCCTAGTCTTGTCGATTCCAAATCAGTTGGAGACAAGCTGGTTGTTGTCATTTTTTCTTGGACTTCGATTGCTCTTTGTAATCTCGTTTTTGAAATCCTATACCTAGATGCAATTTGTGCTAAATCATTAGCTATTTGGTTTTCCAATCTAGGTATGTGTTGAATATTAACCACTTCGAATTTTTTCAATAAACGATTTGCTATCACAAAGTACATAATGAGATTTTCTCTTATACATTTGTACTCTTTTGTGATTTGCTTAATGACTAACTCTGAGTCTCCCATTATTTCAACTCGAGTTACCCCCAATTCCAACAATATTTCAAGGCCAGTAATTAGAGCTTCATATTCAGCCTCATTGTTCGAACAAGTACCTTTTATCTTGTACTTGAATGTTGTTGGAATTTTTTTTGGAGAAATAATTAAGACCCCTACTCCCGTTCCATCTTTATGGCTGGAACCATCGAAGTAAAATTTCCAGGGTTCTATCTCCAAGTATTTTATATTTTGTACCTGAATTGAGTGGTCAACTATAAAGTCTGCTACCACTTGTCCTTTTACTGCCTTGAGAGGCATAAAGGTTAACGAATACTGAGTTAATGCTAGCGCCCACTTGCCAATTCAACTGTGCAAGATGGGTTTCGACAACATGTATTTGAAAACATCAAAATGGGATGAAACATACACAACAACTGGTTTTATATATTGTTTGAGCTTTGTACAAGAGAAATAAAGACATAGACATAATTTTCAACTTCGCTATATCTAGTTTCTGCATCGTTCAAAACTCTGCTAAGGTAGTAAATGGGTCTTTCGACTCCATTTTCATCCTCTTGGGCTAACATGCTTCCCAAAGTTTTGTCGGATGCAGCTATGTACAATCTCATACTCCTATTTCTACAAGGAGGCACCAAAATAGGTGGCTTGGTGAGGTACCCATTGATCTTGTCGAAGGCTTCTTGTTGCTCTTGCCCCCACTCGAACCCTTCCTTATTCAATCGGAGTAAGGGTGAGAAGGCTTGCGCTTTTCCACTTAGGTTAGATATAAATCTCCTTAAGAAGTTTATCTTGCCCAGCAGAGATTGCAGTTCCTTCTTGTTCGTTGGCGCTTTCGCTTCCAAGATTGCCTTCGTCTTGTTCTAGTTGATTTCGATTCCTTTCTTGTGGACGACGAAGCCTAAGAAATCTCCAGCTTTCACCCAGAACGCACACTTCAAAAGGTTCATCTTCAGACCATGCTTTCTCATTCTTTCGAATGATTGTCGAAGGTGGTCTATATGGTTCTTCCTGGAAACAGATTTTACAACAATATCATCAACATATACTTGCATGAAAGTGTTAATAAAATCATGGAAGATAGAGTTCATTGCTCGCTGATATGTTGCCCCAGCGTTTTTTAGGCCAAAAGGCATTACTACCCATTCGTAAGTGCCTAAGGCCCCAGGGTATCGAAAAGCTGTTTTCGACACATCTTCTTCAGCAATGAAAATTTGATTGTATCCTGAGTAACCGTCGAGCATGCTCAGGTACTCGTGGCCAGCGGCAAAGTCGACAAGCATTTCCGCCACAGGCATAGGATATTCATCTTTGGGTGTTGCAGCATTCAGATCTCTGAAATCTATGCACACCCTCAATGTACCATTTTTCTTAATAACTGGCACAATGTTTGCAATCCATTCGACGTACCTCGTAGTTCGTATGAATTTGCACTTCAGCAGTCTTTCGACTTTCGTTTTGATCTTCGACAGTATTTCTGGAGCGAAGTGTCTTAGAGTTTGTTTGACAGGCTTTTTCTCGGGTTTGATTGGCAACTGAAGTTCTACCAATCTTCTATCGAGACCAGGCATCTCGTCGTAATCCCATGCAAAGCAGTCCTTGAACTCCTTCAGTAATTGGATCACTTCAACACTGAGCTCTGGGTCTATTTTGGCATTGATGTAAGTGGGTCTTTTATCTAACCCTTCGCCCAAGTCGATTTCTTCTAAAGGATCCTGTGCTAACATTTTGATGTTGTTTGCCAGGGGGTCCTTTTCGAAACCCAAAGGCTCATCGTCGTAGATGGTGTCGAGCCTCTGTTCCTGCATTCCTTCTGTCGAGATATCGGGAGGTTCTAGGTCGAAATCTTTTCCAGGACCTACAGAAGGTAGTAGTTGGTCATTGGCCTTGGTGGCCATATATTTTACTTCGGCTTCGAGAGTCGCTATCATTCTTATTTCGGCTACGTAAGCCGAAATTCGCTGTAACGCTTGCGACTCAGTCATTATCACTGAATTAGCTTCCCTAACCAGTTGGCTGGATGTCAGTTAGCCCACTGAAATCAATGTGAGACAAGTCTTCTTTATCCCATTGAAACCCATGATCAGGATGCAGGTACAAGGAACAAAAATCATTTGGCGCTGGCGCCATGTCGAAGTCAGGTGCTGGACATGGCCCAATGTGTGCCAAATTTTTGTCGAAGTCAGCTCTCCCTAGGTGATTAACTTCGCCTAAGTAGTAGCTCTGATCTGCTTCTATATTCTCGACAATCCCATCGGGACGCCATAATATCACCCTTTGGTGCATCGACGATGGTACTGCTCCGACACCATGTATCCATTCTCGGCCTAATAGTAGGTTGTAATTTGGTTTAGCCGATATGACCATGAACATGGTTGGTCGAAGGATGGATCCCACTTTGAGGTCTAGTTGAATCACACCCATGGTGGTCCCTATTCCGCCTTCGTAGTTCGATAGGACCATATTATGAGGCTTAATGTCTTCATCATTCTTGCCTACTTTTCTTAGCATGAAGTGGGGAATTATGTTGATAGTCGCCCCACAGTCCACCAAGATTTTGTTTACAGTGGCCTCTTCGAGCTTTACCCTTATGAATAAAGGCTTGAGGTGACTTTTCATCGCCTCAGTTGGTGGTTCGAAGAAACCATTTTGATCTTCAGTGCAGCCATTACCCATGACAAAGTAGCATACTGGCCTATGCTTGGCCATCTCTTGTTCGACTTCCCAATCGTTTGCTTCGACTTCCATTTGGCGGTCGAATTCTCTTGGCAAGACCGAAACTATATTTATCATGATGTCTAATGTGTCATCGGACTCGGAGCTATCTTCGTCACCAGCTTTGTCTTGATCAGTCCATACCAATCTATTGGTCACTGGTTCCCTCTCCAAAGGCTTTCTTTGCTTTCGCCGGGGGACATTTGAGCTCGACTCTGGTTTTGATTCGTTGGCAGCCTCTCTCTCAGCCTTGCGCCGCCTTTGGTACCTTCTCCATTGGGATCGAGACATTGGGTTCTTTCCCTTGTAGTTACTCGATACTTGAGCAACTTTGGTGGCACCTACATGAGGTTCTTTCTTGAGTGTCAAAGATGAACCTCTTGGCACTTCAAAGGAATGCCACCTTTCTTTGTTGGGTCTTTTTCGACTCGATGTTTTGAGCCATGTATCGACTGGCACATTGGTTGGAGGCCTGAAAGTTAGTGGCCTCTTTTCCTGACTTGAACCCTTTTGATAGGTTCTTCTAGGATCGTGTCGAACATCAGAGCCTGCACTTGTTTGGGCATTTCTGCTCCATTTTTTGTTTGCTGCTCTCACACCTTCGATGTGTTCAGCAGCTTTCTTGTCAAAAATAGAGCTGCATCGAGGACACAACATTACTTCTGATTTTTTCTTCTAGCATCGTTGCAAGAATTCTGCCAGATTTTCATTCTCTCGGGGGAACGCTATTTTGTTTGCTTGCTCTTGCCTGATGGCTTCCTCTGAAACTTTTGATTCAGAGATTTCGACCATGTTGACATTCATGTTGTCTTTAGTAGCAAGAGTCATTTGCTTCATTTGAGCCTCCAGGTATTTTGTTTTGCCTTGCACCGCAGCCAAGTAGAAAGTGGGTTTAGTTCCACATTTTGAGACTCCACCTGTTTCTAGTTTTGGGCCCTCAGCGGCCTTTTGGACTGCTTCGATTGTTTTTCTAGAAAGGTTCCCAGAAAAACTGCCAAATATTGGCATATTGATATGATCTTTGGTGACTTCGACCATAGTTATCCCTGGCCTTTTCACCTGACTCCTGGAAGCTTCGATCACATTTACCCCTGAGGGTTCAGCATAGTGGGCTTCCGCCTGCAAAGGGCTCAAATCCACATTCACGGGGGCCTTATCAGCGAACTTCAGCCTCCCTTCTTTGATAGCATTTTGGACGAGATCCCTGAAAAGAAAACATTGAGATGTTTTATGGCCCAGAAAGTTATGATATTTACAATAGCCTCTTTTCTTTCTTTGATCAAGAGGATGCACTTTTACCCCTGGGGGTATTATCATTTGGCCATCTTTTACAAGTAAATAAAAAATTTCATCACATTTCGTAATATCGAAACTGTAAGTCTTTTTAGGGAACCTATCATTGGCCTTTTCAGACTCAGTGGGGTTTTTTTCCACTTGAGGGGACTAGTAATTTGCAAGAGTATGGTGACCCTCGTTTTAACTCAGCTAAATCGACCTCACTCTCCTCGACGGCTATAAGTTCGTCGAATGTTTCTGGATCTTCATCATCCATTTCGACATATGCTATCTTTTCTCTTTTATGAGTTTTCGTCGCCCTAGCTTTTTCAGCTTTAAGGCGTTCTACCTGTCGAACCCTATCGGCCAATTGGGCCATGTCCCTCAGGTACTGAGTGTCTAATTTCTTCCTAATGAAGTAATCTAGACCTCCAGCGGCTATTTCGACTAACTCGTGCTCTGGCACTTGCGTAAAGCATCTTGCCTTGAGCAATCTAAACCTATTTAGGTATTCGTCTATAGGCTCAGTGAATCTCCTCTTTACACTAGCCAACTCTTTCAAGCTTATCTTGGTTTGTCCCATGTAGAATTGCTCATGGAACAATCTCTCCAACTGGGTCCAATGGTGGATCGAATTGGGGGGGAGAGTTGTGAACCAAGTAAACGCATTCTTTGTTAGGGAACTTGGGAAATACTTAATCCTTAGGTTCTCATTGTTTGAGATTTCTCCCGCTTCGATTAAATATCTTGCCACATGTTCGATAGTGGATTCTGTCGTGTCCCCTGAAAACTTAGTGAACTTAGGGACTTTGCATCTAGGAGGCAAGTCCGTTTGTAACACATATTCCGATAGCGGGGATGTGAAGTTGGGCCTACGGAAGCCCGTATTCATCCTATTTTGCATCATGATTCTTTCAATCATGGCTGTCAAGTTATTCTCCAAACCAACATTCTGGTATTGGATTTGCTGAACTACTTCGTCAGTGTTTTAGTTTCTATTAACCATCCTTATTTCCGGGGCTACGACTCTCGGCTCTTCGACCCCAGGTTGTTCCATTTGTACCCTAAGGTTCTCTTCGACAAGCTGCTGGACTTGGTTAATAGTGGTTTCTTCCTCTAGAAGTATGCCTTGGTTTCCCCTTATCTGTGCCCTTTGGGGCTGTCGAATGGGTTGGGGTACCCCAAAAAAGTCAGCCAGACGCGACATTTGCGCTGTCATTTGCTGATTCGACTGGGTGGTATTCTGTATTAGAGGATTTAGCACTGTACTTAAAGTTTGCGCCAACATTTGAACCATGTCGTGGTTGCTTTCGTGCATTTGCTGCCTCAAGACTGCTGTCGCGGCATTCGTAAGGGCATGCATTACGTGGGACGTTCCTCCTAAGAGTTGGTTCCTACCCATGTTCGCCATACCAACTCCAGAGCCTTGGAGTGGCGAAGAGGCGCTCACTAAAGGTTCTGAAAAGGTGGACGTAGCGTTCGTCAGGCTAGTCAATTCAGAAGTTGGCATGCCGTAGGGTGGTTCTCGATTTAACCAGACTGTCGAAAAACCTGGGGGAACATATGGTCTGGTTCCTTGGTTTCCCCTTGGTGGGGGAGTTCCCAATGGCATTCTGGGGCCTGTAAATGAAGGTATTGGCCCCATTTGTGTAACCGTTACTGCTGGCGTTGAACCAGCGGTTACCACTTCGCTTATGGTTGGGATAACCGTCGCTCCCACGTTTGTTTGTGGGTTTTCTCCATTGTTTGGCGGATTCACCATTTCTCTACTTCTTCTCCTAGTATTGGTTTCGTTGGTGTATATTCTACCACTTCTCAATAACATGCAATACTCTCGAAAAAGGAGTATATTTTATAAAAAACGATTAAACTCGTAAAATCAACACAAGGTCCCACCGGGTGTGCCAATTTGTTTACCGTGAAAAATGGTAAATAACCGCTGATCTTCCAAAAGGTAACTTATTTGGTGACTCGCAGGATCGATCAGATTGATCCTAAGACATGGTTGATTTTTATCGTTTAAATGCTTTAAAGTAGAGAGTTTCGACTAATCCTAATGGTGATTAACGCAAGTAAGGTAGAGACACTTTAAGTAAATTGCATGGAGAAAAGCTTGATAAAGTAAATAAAAGCATTAAAGGCTTGTTAAATAAATGACTTCGACTGAGATAAATAAGTGAAAGCGATAAATTGCTTGAATGTAAAAGATTTCGATTAAGGTAAATGGTGTTTCACACATACATTCTCAATGATTCTTTCTCTCACGCTGGGTACTTGAATCTAAATGAGTGACTTGTATACAATGATGAACACCCTTAATAACTATGTGAACACTTAGTATTTATACAAAAAATCCTAAGTAACTGTTGGGCAGTTACATCGCTTCGTGGTGACACCACATGGCACGTTCACAACCCTCGACGCCTACTTCCACGCCACGTTGCGCTTGGTAACTGCTGGGAACCGTTTTCCCTCCAACAATTCGAAATTCAAACCGTTCGGTCTTGGGCATCAGGGACCTTGGTCAAAAGGTTGCTCCTTCGACATTGAAAACAACATGATTCCAACTTAGAGAAATTTCTCGAAGTATCTTGTCATTCTTTGATAAGCCTTCGATGTGATCAGGTGATCGAAGCCTTCTTGTGTAGGAAACTCTTCTAACTCATAATTAATTATCTATATGATAATAGAACGTGGGTGTCGAGTTTAGGAGCCAACAGCATGTTAAAGGGAACTCAACAAAACTATCCTATAGGGAACATGCAATGAGAGCGAAGTCGCGATCTCAATATCTAAATTGAGTGACTCATCGATCAACAATTAAAGAGGAAAAGCAATAAACATCCTATAGGGAACATGCAATGAGAGAAAAGTCGTGATCTCAATATCTAAATTGAGTGACTCATCGATCAACAATTAAAGAGGAAAAGCAATAAACATCCTATAGGGAACATGTAATGAGAGCGAAGTCGTGATCTCAATATCTAAATTGAGTGACTCATCGATCAACAATTAAAGAGGAAAAGCAATAAACATCCTATGGGGAACATGCAACGAGAGCGAAGTTGTGATCTCAATTTCTAAATTGAGTGACTCATCGATCAACAATTAAAGAGGAAAAGCAATAAACATCCTATGGGGAACATGCAATGAGAGCGAAGTCGTGATCTCAATATCTAAATTGAGTGACTCATCGATCAACAATCACAACACATGCATTAGATAAAAAACCATAGGGCCTCCTGACATATATCAGCAACAGAGATCCCATCATGCAATCAGAGAATTATGCAAAATGAAAATGGGAGAAAGGAGGTAGTACAATACCAAACAGATAACTATCTGTAGAAATCAAGCAAGAATAAAGAAACCCAGAGAAACTTCAAGCAAGCTGGAATCAGTAAACAAATTGAGTCAAGAATCTATCAGATATGAATCAAATCCCAGGGGCAATGTATGGCATTCACAATCATGTATATATATATCCTGCATAAACCATCAAGCATGCCAAACACAAAAATAATGCCAATATAATAAACTATGTTCCACAAATAAAGTGGAACACAAAAGCCTCAAGCCAAAAGTGGCAACTTTCTCAGAGTACCTCACATATTCAACAACCAAGTTAGTATTCCAAAAGCTGAAGAAGTGAGAATAACATGGTGGCAATTACCAAACATTTAGACATTATAAACAAGAAGAGACAAGCATATGCACAGATTAAGTCAAAAGAATCAGAGGAATGTTGCTCTTTCCTATCACCATGTTGAATTGACAATTGAGTATCAATCAAGGATCATAAGAGCTTGAGAATAATATGAACAAGAACCATGGAAGTCAGTAGCAAGCACATTTCAATCATGCATATCTAATTCAATCACAATTTCATGAACACAGTAGAAAATCAAACCTACATAATGCATTAGATGGTTCAAAATATTCAAACATGAGGCTTCTAAGTGGAATGGCTTGAGCTAACATGGACAAGTCAGAACCAACATGATCATTAGGTTCCCAATTATAGGCCTCACTCAAGTTCATTGGCCATCAAACAAATTGCAACAAGACATGCAAACATAATTGGGTACCTTCCCTTCAAAATTACATCAAAAACAGAAATAAAGATCCATAATTCAAACCAAAAAAACTTAACATCTTTGAAAGTGTTTAGAAGTCAGAATGCAAGCTCTAAGTTCATGAATGATTGGGGAGGAGATCAAATGAAGTGCAAAGTTTAAGACTAGTTGGCAAAACCACCAAACTAGACAAGTTTTCAAAATTATTTGTGGAAAAATGTCAAACCAAGTCAAATAATTCAATAAAAATGGTTTTCAAATCTCCAACACATTCATGAACCATGATCAAGACCTGAAATCCAATAAAAGTCTAAGGCATAAGGGTTTTGAACATGAAACTCGCACCATAAGCAACAAAACCCTAGATTTTGACTTTTAATCCTAAATATTAATTAAATAGGATCAAAACCCAAACAAATCAAACCAAGGACAAACTAAATATCTAGAATCAATTTTCACATTATTTTGTGGTTCTCAAATAATTTTTGTGGATTTTTTAGGTCAAAGGAACTATTAAAATAAAAATTATCTTTGATCAATTAATTAATTAAACCTAACAATTTTTGAACCAATCAAATATTTTCAAAAAATTATCAAAAAAATACACAAAGTCAAAAATACTATTTTGAATTTATGATAATTTTTTCAGAATTTTCTAATCATTTTTGAGCAAGAAATAAAATCATGGAAATCAATTTATAAAACAAAAATTCAAATAAACTAAAAATTTAAACAAACCAATCATGATGTGCCACCACATCATCTTCAACCTCTGGACATTCAAAAACGCGCGCACATCTCAATATTAGGGCTCACTTTCAGATCATCATAACATGCTCAATTTTGCATCATTTTTTATGAAATCAAAGGCAAATCAAAGCTAGCATGGAAAGGAATTCATAGCAATTCGTATCAAATCAGATCATCAATCACATTGTCCATAATCAAGCCATGAACATGAACAAAAACATTCTGCATCACGAGTTTCAGAACATTCAAATATGCACAATTCATCAAATTAAACGTTATAAAGCTTCAAAATCATTCCATAGACTTCAAACAACATGATTATGAACTTAAATCGCACGAAGCATGGCTAGAAATCAGAATTCAAAGTTGAGAATTCAAAACTTTGATAAAAAATGAATCTACTGTCTCCTTCACTCCAGTTGCAATCCAAGCTTCAATCTACAATCCTTATCACTTGGAAAAGAGAATGCAAGAAGAATTGGCCAAAACGCGCGAGGGAGATAGAAGAATCGAAGAAACATGCAGAGCTACAAGCTATGGAGTTTCTGACTTTGATTGATGAAATGAAGCACCAACCCCTAAAACAAAAGCTTGCTTCTCAATATATAGAGCATCAGGAGGAGGGTAGGATATGTTTTTCGCACTGAAAGCTCTTGGAATCAAAGAAATATTCTTTTGGCCAAAATCAAGTATGCACATGCAACCTCTCATTCCCCCGTGCGTTGGCTTGCTTTATTCATGCATTTTAATCCATTTTCCCTCAGGAAGAGATTAGCAACAAGATTAGGACTTAAATCCTTGCTTTAAGCTAGTGTGGGTGATTAGGCAACTTCATGCCATTTTTTTGCAAAACCATGAATTCCTTGTTTATTTACCAATCTGCAGCTAAAACTTTGGCATGATGGGCCTTGGTACATTTCATGTTGGTCATGGGCTGGGTTAGGAACAAAGAGAATGGCTAAAACTTGAGTTTTCATGAATTGGCCATTTTGCATATTTGCCAAATTTCAATAAAATTCCCCAAAGTTCTAAACTTCATAACTTGCTCATGCTTTTGAATTTTTGCACAAATCAGCACAACTTGGAAAGGTCTTTAAAAGATATACAATCCCTTAGTTTATAGTTTTTGCAAATTAATCCATTAAGGTCCTCAAAATTTGGCTTGAAATTCACTAATTTTGAAAAATGACCTATAATTTTGTAACTTCAAAAGGCCATAACTCTTGGTTCCTTGCAAATTTGAATATGAGACAAAAAAGTAGGTGAAAGATCATTCTCTTAGCTTTCCAAGCATATTTCATTTGCACCTTCTTGATCAAGAGTGAATAAAATATGATTTTTTGAAATTAAATCCTTATTTTCCAAATTTAGTAACTTTTAGGGTTTCCTCAAGAACAAGTTTCAACCCAAACTTCAATCTCTTTAATCCAATGACCAAAATGGACTTGAAATATTAAAAGTGAATACTTGAATTGATGGTTGGCCAAAAATTCACTTGGTCAACCTTGACTTTGACTGATTTTGACCAAAATGACCATTTTGCCCCTCTGAATCAATTGATCCACTTCCCTTCAAAATTGATGATCAAAACTTCAAAAATATGATCTTCCAAACATATAAAGGCCATGTGCAAAGTTTCACTTCAAAATTCTCAAGAAAACCTGATGAAAACCAAAACCCTAATTTTGGTCAACACATTAGGAGACTGATGAATTATCTTCAAAACTTCAAATCCTCTGTGCATCTTGACCAATTCCTTATACAAGGACCTTTCAAATATCAAAGAAATGTTGTAGCTCCCTAAATCAAGTTTTGTACATTGGCCAACAACCTTGCTCAAGAAAACCCTAATTTGGATGTTGAATTCAAAGAGTGATTCCACTTGTGATCAAACACAAACTCTAATCTTCTGGGGGTCCAAAGAGATGAATAAAGCATCTTGAGATATGCAAAAACTTTTGAGCGTGAAAGATCCAGAGGTTTGGATGATAAAATATCTCTTGAGCAACTTGTCCATGTAATCAACCCTCAAAGCTTTGAGGAAAACTTGATAACCAAAGTTCTTTGATCCTATCACAATGTATGAATGCAATGCACTATGATGTTCATGATGAAACATAAGCCTAAAACAAGAGGGTAAATTTTGGGGTGCAACACATATGTCATAATCATTGATAACACGAATGCATATAACATAATCCCATTATGCATACATTTCATACGTCATGACTTGGCATTTTAGCTAACAATTTATTCTTTTAAGGATAAGATTAACAGCTACCATTCAGATTCAATCTTTTGATACAGTTCAGATACGCTCCAGACTCGGACGCTATTCTGATACTCATTCAGAGCATCTTACAGATACAGTTCAGATACGCTCCAGACTCGAACGCAATTCTGATACTCATTCAGAGCATCTTACAAATACAATTCAGATACGCTCCAGACTCGGACGCCATTCTGATACTCATTCAGAGCATCTTACAGATACAGTTCAGATACGCTCCAAACTCGGACGCCATTCTGATACTCATTCAGAGCATCTTCAGATACAGTTCAGATACGCTCCAAACTCGGACGCCATTATGATACTCATTCAGATACACTTCATACACGCTCCAGACATGGATACCATCCTGACACTCTTTTATTTGAAGTCAAGGTGGGACTTAGTCCATTTCCTGTCAACAATCACCCTTGGATGGCATCTGTAAGCCCGTCTCCGACAGTTACCCCTCAGTTCATTCAATGGCATCTTTAAGCCCATTCCTGATACAATAGATTCAAGGCATTACTTTGTACACCAACAAGTGAAAATTTTCAGGCACTCTAGTGTTCAATCATCTTCCACTTTCAAGCTACAAACGACAAGCATGCCAATTTCGCTTTTCAAGTGCAAGAAAATTGAACAGGGGCAGCTGTTGTACCCCAAAATTTGCCCTCTAGATTTTCATACAAGATGCTATCCTAGGGTTTCTGGTGCATACAATTAGCTCGAGGGTCGATCAGACAGATTCTCTTCCTAGATGGCAAATCAATGATTAGGGTTTGGGTTTTCTCAGGGATAATTGAGTCTTCAAAATTTCAAATGTTCTTAAACACAATTCGCTGAAGTTTGTTCATTCGACAAGACTGGCGATTGTTCTTAAAACATGTTTGGTAGATGATGAAATCCCGTTTGAATCAAGAATGACATGCAAACTCATTTTGGTTACCAGTTTAGCTTTGAACAAGAATTGAAGATTAATACTTTTTTGACCATAGGCCTTTGAGGTTAAGTTAATCAAATGGAATTCTCAAAATTTCATTTTTTGTTTTAAAGGTTTGATTGGAGTGCAAAGAGTTTTGTTTTATTTGATCATCTTTGGTGATTGCTTGAAATACAAGTTACCTAGAATGAGGTTTCTTACTAAAAAAAAACATAAGAATTACAAGATTCAAAGATTGAATTTGGTACAATATTTTCACAATATTATTCAAAAGTATTGTATTCATTACATTACAAATTTTGAATTTTACAAAAGAAATATCTACCAATGCAATAAGTTACAAAAAAATTGTTTAAAAGAGAAATCCTAAGTCTTCATCCTCAAGCAATTTCTCCAGCCTTTGCTTGCCATCCATGCTTCATGTTCATGAAAAGAGAAAAGGAAAAGTTTAGTAGTTTAAATATTCAGAAAAATGAGCAAAACATACAAAGGTGATCCTAAATTCATCACTGGGGTGGTTTTCTGCTGAATCAGAAAAGAAGGGTTTGTATGCTAAGGCCTCTAGCATTTTTTCTTAATCATTGGCCTAAGGGTTCATAGTTTGCAAATCACAAGGGGGAACTTGGTTCACAAACAATGCAAGCAAACTGCAACAAATAGCAGGGCAAGCATAACAGGCAGCAAGATGACAATGCAATGAAACTGCAAGAAACAACAGGGCAAGCATAATAGGCAACAAGATGACAATGCAAGCAAACTGTAACCAATAACAGGGCAAGCTGCACAATAGGAAGCAAAATACCAGAAGTTCAGAAAAAGAAGGTCTTGTATTCAAAAGCCTCATACAATTTCAGTTCTATCATAGGACAAAATCACATTACAAATCTCAAAAGAATTGGTTCACAATAGTGCAAATGGAGTTTCAAGCCCAACACAAGTACAAGCCCAACATATTTGAGCCCAACATGATTTAAAACAATTCAAAAAGCCTCATACAATTTCAGTTTCATCATAGGCTAAAGTTATATTGAAAATCTCAAAAATTTGGTTCATAACAAACTAAAAGGTGCAAACCAGAATTCATCAAGCAATAGATGCAGGTTTAATTCAGAAGAAAACAAGTACAGCAAGCAACAAAAAATTAGGATCATACATCATTAGCTAGGGTTAATCTCTTGCAAATCTCAAATCTTGGTTCACAAGAGATAAATAGAAAATCAGAAAATACCAAATCAACAAGTAAAAGCCTCATGTTGCTTCAAATCAGAAAATATCAAATCAACAAGCAAAAGCCTCATGTTGCTTCAAATCAGAAAATATCAAATCAACAAGCAAAAGTCTCATGTTATTTCAAATCAGAAAATAGTCTCAACAAGAAAACCAGTACAATCAACAATCAAAGAGTCTCAAAATTTGTAAAGTCATGTCATAGGCCTAGAGTACTTTACCACAAATCTAAAAGAAAAGTTTTGTTCATAGCAAAAATACACAAGTAACTAAATATAAAAGACTATCAGCAAATACAAGTTTGAAAGGAAGCAATGCAGAAAATCACAAAGTAAGGGAGCAAACTCAAAAGAGGGGGGGTGACTGTACAAAATCTCAAGCATTTAAGTCTTGGATCACAAGAGAAGCCAAAGTCAGAAAATATACAGCAAGTATAGAAAAAGAAAAGTCAGTACAGCAGGTATTATAACAACTGCAAACAAGCAAAGTCAACTAGCATAAACCAACCAATATAAAAGGCAGCCATATTGTGCATAAAAAAAGGCAGGTTTTTGTTTTGGGGCAAGCAAGAAGAACATACAGAAGAGATAAAAGTCAGACCACTACTTTCATCACAAGACCATAAAATATCACAGTCAACAAGCCACATGATACCCCAAACACAACAACAAAGGTAATTTCTCAAACTATTTCCAATTTATTTTCATAGAAATATACAAACTTTGTGAAAAAATTTCTTAGCATTCTTTTTGAAAAACATATAGTTTAGTTTCAATTAAAGGTCAAAGAAACAGAAAAAACTTGTAACAGAAATAAACACCAAGCCATCTTTTTAGAAAGAATCAGCAACAAGCATCATTTTCCTTTTACAGAAAAAAATATACAGAGATTCCAATACAAACTGTCAAAAACCTCAAAATCATTTCAAGTTCTTTTTCTACAAAATATACAAATCCTTACAAACAAACATAACCAAAACCTTTAGAAAAACCATTTATCCAAAACATACGAATTACTCAGAAATAGAAAAAACAACCAAACCATTTCCCATTTTCTCCTCATCATCAGAAATATAGAAATATCCAGAACCAAAGTCACAGCAAGCCAACAAACCCTTTCATTTCTATCCAACAAAAAGTAATATACATAATCATAGCAACCCAAACTGTCAAAGCCCTAAAAAAATCATTCTTTCAAATTCATAAGTATACAAGATAGATACAGTAATGCATGCAAGACATAAACCCTAATTTTTATCATCATTTTCAAAGAGCCTAACCCCTCAGAACTAGCGAAGAAAGGAGAGATCTCACCGAATCGTGTAGAAGATGCAAATCGGAACCCTTAGGGTTCTGGTTATCTCCTTTTAGATCTAGGACAAATCTCTTGTTTTATGCAAAATGAAATAATGAATTAATAATTAGGAAGAAGAGAGGAAGGGATTAATGTAAAAAAGTTGAGGTTTTGAACTCAGCCGCCGCCGCCACCGCCGCAAGGCGATTTCCGGCGCGGCCTTTTTTTCTTCTCCGGTGGAGGGACTTCAGAGAACCAGAGAGAGAGAAGCAAAACAATAAAATGAGCCACGCCCTTGGGCCCTGGTTGTTTTGTCTAAAACAACCGGGCCTGCTCATTCATGCCCAAAACCAAAAATGCTGAGCCCAACCCCCTCTTATTCGCTACACCCCCCATCCCTTTAATAAATCTGATTTTTTGTTTGACCATGACTTTTGTGGGCTGAAAGCCCAATAGTTTTTTTTTTAATTTTCTTTCTTCAAACACTCCTTTTAATCATTGACCCCCTTCACCTATCTTATATATTTTATTTTTATTTATTTACTTTTTTTTAATTACTATTATTAATATTATAACAATATTTATTTTTTATAAATAAAAAATCTCAAAAAATATTATTTATACATATATATTAAATATATTCATGTTTGTTTAATAGACTAAAATATTTTCTTGTTAAAATTATTTTTTAATTTGATCAAAAATTTAAATTAGGTTTGTGATTATTATTCATTTAGAAATTTGTTTCTCTAAACTAGTTTATTTTGTTATTTTGATTCTAATTTTCTGTTTAATTAATTATTTCTTTTTCTCCTAAGTTAATTAAAGTCAAAACAAAATCCATGGCCTTGTTTCATTCATACTTGTACATTATATTCATTTCACTTCTTACACATTGTATTTACTTTCGTTTCTTTGTACAGTTGATAAATTCAATATGGTTGTAATAGATAATTAGGGTTTTTTTTTACTTTCTTGCAAATCCCCATTCATAAATTGTATACCCCCTCCCAGAAAGTAGTGATGTTTAAATTTCACAATTTATCGCTTTTACATAACATGTTAGTAATTAGGGTTTGTATGGTAAGATAAAACCAATCAAATAGAAAACCCTAATTCAAGACAAAATCAAGCATGAAAATGACACACTTGCACACAAGCACCCTTAGGGTTACTCCACTTAGTTGCCTTATACAAAAAATGGCCTTATTATGCATGTAAGGTATCTTAGCAAAACAAACAAAAACAAGATCATAGTCCCTCGATGACGCTATTAAAAGTTTCCTTACAAAATGGTCTTAGTCCCTCAAAATTGCTAAGATACCTTGCAATATTACTAATCATGGCTATACGATGACCCACGCTCGTCCCGTTTACATCCAAAGATAGGGTTGCTTACCCAATCAATGGTAAGTCAACAATGTCAAAGGAAAATAGAATGAACAAGAAAGACATTTGAGTAGGTAGTTTGCTTCTAGTTACTTGCTCAATTTCAAATAAATATCCTTGCTATTTTCAAAAACAAATACACACATTTTCAAACATCTTACAAACATTGAAAACATTTTCAAAAAGACAAACATCTTTGTATACATTCTTACAAACGAGAATCATTACAAAGATTTCCTAAAACAATGGCCTCTTTTACAAAATACTTTCAAAACCACACAAAACACAATTTCAAACAAAAGCAAGTGATCTAGCGAGTAACTAAGAGCCCATGGAAAACCATGGATGAAAAGGGTACTAATACCTTCCCTTTTCATAATCTACCCCCCGAACTCAAGAAGCAATCTCAAAGGTCTTTCCTGTGCTTTTTCACCTTTCCTTTTGGATAAAAGAAAAGTCGGTGGCGACTCTTGCTAACCGCAAAATTTGTGATAAAACACAAAACCTCAAAGTCAGTTCTCCCACCGTATCACAGACCCCATTGGGCGTCGACCCTTTTGAGATGCCACGGGGACAAACAAGTTGGATCGTAGGTTATCTCTTGATGCATTCCAAATCGCATCTTGACACGGTCGTTGTGGTGCATCTCTACAACATTAAACCGTATGATTGCAGTCTTTGCGCTCTAAATTGCTGCATCCTCGGAGTTTGGTTCATGCTCCAAACCCAAATATGATCTCCAGACAAACTGCGGATAAAATTAAATCAGCTTAATGAAAATGTAATAAATAAATAATTTAAAAGTAGAAAAGTTGAAAGGTATGACATACATCATCTGGGCCAAGGTGATCTAATAGATTGCGATATAGAGCGACATTGAATCTTGGATTCTTGCCGTAATCCATACCCCTACCGCAGTACCTAAAAGAATTGAAAAATATTTTATTTTATCATATATTTGGTGAAGAGATGAATAATAATAAATGATATAAGTTATTGACTTACTTTGTTGCGTACATGAAAACGAATGCATTGTTGTTAACGGGTGTGATCGGTGGGAATGAGAACTGACTGTTTTGGAATGCTAGTTCGCGTTTTGTGTTTGTTTTCGCAAAATGTCGCGGTGAGCAAGAGTCGCCACCGTCTTTTATTTTATCCAACAAGGAAAGGACAAAAGCACAGAAAAATTCCTTTTTCGAGATATTTCTCGGGTTCGGGAGGTAGATTATAGAAAGGGAAGGTGTTAGCACCCTTTCTATCCGTGGTTATCCACGGGCTCTTAGGTACTTGCTCAATGTGTTTTCAAAATTTTCTTTTCTTTGTGTTTGTGGGTTTGAAAGAAGTTTTTGTTTGAAAGAAGTGTGAGTGCGAAAAGTTTTGTTTTGTTTTAAAAGGAGCAAGTACTTAAGAACCATCTACCTACTCGAAAAAGAAATTAAACTGTACTAGTGTCCTTTAAGACAATGCTATCCCAATATTGATGAGTAGGTAGCACCGTCGTTGGGGTTTTCGGGTCAATTCGATTAAGGGACGTGTGGTCACTAAAGCAATGTCAGGACGCCTTAGCGGTAACCCTAATGTCTTAGATCATTTTTTCCGAGGCAACCGTTTCGAGGCAACTTATGATCTTTGGACAAGAGGACGACCTCTAAAACTTCCTATACTCAATGACCACGTTCGAAGGCAACCAAGTGAGGTGTACCCTAAGAGTGCGCATGTGCGAGTGTGTTATTTTGGTTAATTTTATCTTTGTACATGTCATGGGTGAGCTATGTTGATTTTAAGTTCATACATTTGATCTTGTCATGCATTCCCTATTATCAAACATCTAACAGTGTATAGTTGCGGAATTTAAATTGCGGAAATTAAATCTAAACTATTACAAGGCGTCGGGTATTTACATCGCCAAAAACAACCCTTTAATTTAAAATGCGGAAAGTAAATAAAGCGATAAAATAATCAAAGTCCTAATTAAACTATTACATTCCGGGAAACAAATACAATATTGAAATATGGATCAAAAATAATACGCGCGCGAGAAAATTAAATCGGAGTGTCTTAGGGTTTTGACCCTTTTTTTTTATTAAAGAAAACATGTTTTTTTATTATTTTTTGAATTAAAAATTAAGTCTAAGTTAATAATTGAATTAATTAATTAAATGAAAATATTTTTGGGTTTCATTTATAATTAAGGAGATAAAATAAAATGATTAAAATTATTAAAAGCCCTAGTTCTATATTAATTTTAATTTATTGCAAAATATATTAAAATTGTACCTAATTAAAAACTAAATTAATTGGTTAAAATTTATTTACAAAAATAATGAAATAGTGAAATTAATAAAAATATTATTTTGGGGTTTTCTGATTTTTATAAAAAAAATGTTAATTGGTTAATTAATTAATAATAAAATAAATAATTAGAACAAAATAAATAAATGAAAATATGAAGGGAAAAAGAAATAACCCAGGGGGTGTTGGGCTTAATTTGGGTGTGAAATCATCAATTCATGGCCCATTAACGCTCCAGCCTGTTTGACTTTTTGGATCGCCCACATGCCTGTTGACTTGAGACCATGGTAGCCCTCTATTCTAGGCCATTGGATTTGCTTTGTAGCCACCTGGCGTTTGAGATCTTGGCAGAACATGATGGTCCACGCCTTGAATGCTACATGGGATAATCTGAAACAAAACTATAATAAATATTGGGGGACCTGGGATTCGAACCCAGGTCCCAATGCTCAAATTCCAGCGCTCCAACCACTCCACCAATGCTGCTTTATTATTAATGGAATATACAACAAACATTATATTGGAAACAATTAATTATGCCTGAAAAAATAAAAAAAATTGCGTGAAATTTGAACTGGCTAGTAAGGAGAAGACGCGTGGTCGTCTTCTTCACAAAGTTCCTGGTTATTTACCTGCGGATTTTTATCCGCAGGAAGATTCGTAGCATGCCTCCAAAATTCGCCCTAGGCCATGGAAACCAACTCTAAGAGCATCAACATGCTCGTCTTCTCCCATTGAGTCCATTTATGCCCTTGATTTTCTCTAATTTCCCCTGAAAACAAAATGCCTAAAAACGAAGAGCCAAAACCCTAGCTTCGGGCATGGCTATACAAACTACGAAAATGCAATTCAATTATTCCAACAGTTTCAGAATGCAACGCAAAGTATGAATATGCAATTATTTGGACAAAAAGATGCAAGAATCGGAGAGTTGGATTTCATGTTCATGGTCGAGTTCAGGACGACTTACAGTGAGTTTTAGGCTGTCTCAGGGCTGGATTTTGATCCCTTTGGCTTCACTGGATGTCAGGGAAGAGAGCTATGTCAAGTTTTTGGACTGAATCGTGCTCTAATGTTGTTTTTGATCTCACACTTTTTCAAACTTTTTCCAAACTTTGTATGGCCATTTATGCGATGCTTTGTGCGTGTTCTTGATGTGTGTGGCTTGTACAAGTATTATAGAATGAATTAGGTTTAACCTTTTGGCCTGAATCCATGTGCATTGAAGATTCATGATTTGATATGATCTTCCATTAACAAATTTCCAAAAATGGCTCAAATCAAATATTTTGTGCACCATAAGGCATGATTCGGATTTGGTTTGGTGTATCTTGACAATGAAGACCTATAGTGACCACAAGAATCTCATTACATCAATTTTTAGATTTTATTTGATTTAATATTGATTTAAAATGAATTAAATCAATAAAAATTAAATAAAATAGAAAAATAAATGAATGGCCATTAAATTAAAGATGGGACACGTGTGTGGCATGACAAGACCATATCAAGTGGAAAAAGTGGTCCCTTTTGTCAAAAATTGGAGTTTTGAGGATAGTTGACTTTCGGCCAATTTAGAAAAATGTCCAACTTCAACAATGCATAACTTCTTCAATTTTGAACTTTTGGAGGTGTTCTTGGACTTTTTAGAAACCTTGAGATGTCCTCTAACCAACCTTTGTGGTCTCATCTCATTTTTATCTTCCATGCTCAATTTATAAGCTTTGGAAAAAAAGGTGTTTTTGTTGACTTTCAAAAATGACCTATAATGTCCAAATTTGTAACTTCTTGTGAGTGCATTTCTTGATCTTGGGGTGTGAATATGGATTGTTGGAAATTGCATCCTATTAAAAATGAGCTTTGTATGGGTCATTTATCATAAAGTATGAGAAAGTTATACTTGGTCAAAGTTGAGTTGACTTTTCCTACAAAACCCTAACTTAGCAACTTTTGAATCTTGATGAATCTTGAGCAATCCTTGATGAATCATGATCAAACCTTGATAAAATGATGAATTATCCGTAAAAATGAGAATGTTGACAAAAAATCTTGAGGTTTGACTGTATTTGGGACACAGTTGACTTTTGCCCTAGCACAGTCGATTTTTAGACTTCTTGAGCAATTGACTGACCAAACTTTCTCTGCAAGGCTTGAAATTTGACATGGATGAACTTGAGAACATATTAGGACATTGGGGAGCACTTGGGGTCATTTGGATGTGAGGACCTTGATGCAACACAAAACCCTAATTTTGAATTGACTGCCTTAAGAGGTGATTTGACTGTCCAACTCTTGAACAATCTTGGAGATGATTCTTGACATGTCTTAAGAAATATGGGAGGGAAAATTTTGGGGTACAACAGTTGCCCCTGTTCAATATTCTTAAACCTGAGGATATAGATTGGCGTTCGGGCCTTTCGTGATTCGAAGGTGGAAGATGATTGAACACTAGAGTGCCCAGAAATTTTCACTCGCATGAAGTAGTATCAGCCTTGTGATGTCGGGAATGGGCTTACAGATGCCATTTTGGGGATTGATGATGGGAGATGGGATTAATGATGTCATCCTAAGGAGTGTCGATCGCGTAAGAGATTCCTTAGCGAGAGCTTGTATACCTGTTGTTGAGAGAGATTCCGTTGAGGAATGCTGTTCTTAGGAGAAGTAGAACTTTAGGAGCTTCAGTCGTCCGTTATTCTACTGGGGAGTCATCTCTGTTGAAGAGGTGAGAGTGAACTACTATCTGGTCGTAAACCAGGCTTCATAGTGATAAGACCGACTACTATCTGGTCGTAATCCAGGCTTTACAGTGACTTACCGGGGAGATGAGATTAAACTTGCTATCCAGTCATAATCCAGGCTTTGCAATTTCTCACTTCTTATCTGGTCGAAATCCAAGCTTCAGAACAAATCAAGTGGTTATCCGGTCGCATTCGGGATTCAACTTGAATTTAGGGCACACTAATATCCGGCCGACTCCGGGCTTCTTAGTAACTGTCCATGTAAACTGCTATTTGGTCGGAATCCAAGCTTCAGAGTGTCTTGTACCGCTATCTGGTCATAATCCAGGCTTTAGAATAAATCAAGTGGTTATCCGGTCGCATCCGAGCTTCCTTCTGACTGTTGGGTTTACTAGTATCCGGTCGAATCTGGGCTTCGCAGTAACTGGCTGGGTAAACTGTTATCTGGTCGTAATCCAAGCTTCATAGTGTCCCTTAATGCTTATCTGGTCGCAATCCAGGCTTCACGATGTATCATACCACTATCTGGTTGAAATCCAGGTTTCGTAGTACTCTTGGTTGCTATCTGGTCGTAACCCAGTCTTCACAACATCTTCTATCATTATCTGGTCGTAATCCAGACTTCATGGTCTTGTATCGCTTTCTGGTTGTAATCCAGGCTTCACAATAACTTGTTGAGCTATTATCCGGTCGTAATCCGGGATTCACGACTCACTGGGGAATAAACTACTATCCGGTCGTTCTCCGGGCTTCATAGCTTGCTTTTGAGAGATGTCACTATCTGGTCGTAATCCAGGCTTCGCGAAAGTCTGATATTATTATCCGATCGTAATCCGGGCTTCATAATATGCTGTAGAAATCAAGATACTATCCGGTCGTACCCGGGCTTCATAACTTGAATTTTGACTGTATCTTTCCTGAAATGGAAAGGTTAGCTGTATGTAATGCATGATATGTATCAGGCAATGATGTTCTCAAAATAAATGAGATTGTGTGGTATGATGCGTATATGCATGTATCATGATGTATGGACATGTAATGTTTTAGCTGGGGAAAATAAATCTCGGATAGCTGCTGGAGAATAGAGTTGAGTTCTTCGTTTCTGCTGGGGATGATGAACGAAGATGATAAACCTGTAGGAGAGGATAACTTTGTTGGGGATTAAACTGAGGAAGAGATTACTCTGAGGGGAATTACTCTGTGGGGAAGAGATGTTCGGCTGAAGATTTTAACGATAAACTCTGCTGGAGATTCCGTTGATAAGCTCTGTTGGGGAATAATGATGAACTCCGCTGGGGATGGATTATCGTTGCTGGTGATATTGAATCTGTTGAGGATAGAAGTCCTGCTGGGGGGAAAGAAAGAACTTCGCTGGGGATGATCTTTCAGTTGCAACTTGCTGAGGATAAACCAGTTAGACTCCTGTGGGGATAACCCTCTGAATTTGGCTGGGGAGATTTATTTTGTACTCCGCTGGGGGTAAGCTTCCAAAGTCTACTGGGGAAGATGATTCAACTCTGTTGGGAAAGCTTTTTAGACTGCACTGGGGAAATGACTCCACTGTGGATATCTTGTATTCCTCCGGGGAACATTCTTATATTTTGTTGGGGAATATTAAGACTGCCGGGGGTATTCTTATACTTGCTGGGGAATGTCTTTATACCCTGTTGGAGAATATTAAATCTTTCTGGGGATACCACACCTTTTTGGGGCTGATGGTAGACTAACTCTGCTTGGGGGGAGAGTATTGCTGATTCGTTCAACTGCAAGTCTTAGCTGGGAAAGCTACCATTACTGTATTGCTCTGCGGGGAGTGAAGGTATCGCAGCCATTTTCTTCAGCTGAACCTACCTTGGTACCGGGTAGACAAAGTAACTACACAGTTTGGACATTTCTTATGCCCCTGTTTCTGATATTACCAGTAATTCATCTTTTGTTTCGCATGTAAATATTTATGATCAACAATTAATGTCAAACGCATATATCAAAAATGAACATTGGACGTTCTTTGCAAAACAAAACAGATAAAGGAAAAACAGTTTGAAATTTGTCTGAAAATGAATTTGTATTGATTTTGAAGTTTGGCCTGTAAATAGGCGTTTTTGTACAAGAGGTTGACGTCCTAGTAAGAGAACGCCGCCGAACAAATATAATTTATACAATTTATGAAAAAGAAACAAAACAGCTATGTGAATAATCCCACTGGGTTCCAACTTTGCTATTGCCTTTATATCTTCAAGCATCTCATCACTTTGCTGCTTAGTTGAAGATGAATCTGATTGATTGGTGTCGTCCGAGCTTGATAGTTGATACCGAAGTCTGGATGCGAGGTGATCCAATGAGACATAGTGTTACGCTTTAATCCCTAACTTTTTCCTGGACCGCCCTTTCGGGTTTTCAGTCCACCGAG
Organism: Vicia faba; assembly: GCA_948472305.1. Taxonomy (NCBI): domain Eukaryota; kingdom Viridiplantae; phylum Streptophyta; class Magnoliopsida; order Fabales; family Fabaceae; genus Vicia; species Vicia faba. The sequence goes on along the minus strand of OX451735.1, from coordinate 260,066,556 downwards.
ATACCCATTTTTGCCAAAGCCGCCTTTTCAGGTTTTCGACTTGCCGGGTGTATAGATTTTTTCAATTTCATCCCTTATTTTTTCCCGAACCCTTTTGGTTCGCCGGGAAGCCCTTATTTTTTCCTAGGCCAGTCAACATAGCGGGTCTTTTGATTATGCGTAGTATCTTTTCACTATGTCCGCATTGACGGGGTGAGGAAGGTTGTCACCATCCATGGTGCTTAGAATCATAGCTCCTCCTGAGAAGATGTTCTTAACCACAAATGGCCCTTTGTAAGTAGGGGTCCATTTTCCCTTGGGATCACCTTAAGGTAAGATAATGCGCTTGATTACCAGGTCCCCAACTTGATACTCTTGTCGTCTGACTTTCTTGTTAAATGCCTTGATCTTCCGTTTTTGGTACGTCTGACCATGACAAATAGCAGTAAGTCTCTTTTTGTTGATTAGGTTCAGTTGATCAAGCAGGGTCTGAATCTCGCCATCTTCACTCAAACCTGAATCCTTCTTGATCCGAAGAGAGGGTATCTGAACTTCAACAGGCAAGACTGCCTCCATGCCATAAACCAAGGAATAGGGTGTTACCCTGGTTGACGTCCGAGCTGAGGTACGGTACCCATGAAGAGCGAACGGTAACATCTCGTGCCAGTCTTTGTATGTCACTGTCATCTTCTGCCCAATCTTCTTAATATTCTTATTAGCTGCTTCTACAGCCCCATTCATCTTCGGCCGGTAAGGAGAAGAGTTATGATGCTGTATCTGGAATTGCTCGCAGAGTTCAGTGATCATCTTGTTATTAAGATTGGTACCATTTTCCATGATGATCCTCTCTGGTACACCATATCGACAGATCAGATTATGCCGAATGAACCGTGCCACGACGTTCTTGGTTACAGTAGCAAAGGAAGTTGCTTTAACCCACTTTGTAAAATAATCAATCGCTACCAGGAAGAAACGATGCACGTTGGATGCCGTAGGTCTGATCTCGCCGATCATATCAATGCCCCACATTGCAAAAGGCCAAGGCGCTGTCAAGACGTTCAGAGGAACTGGAGGTATGTGCACCTTATCAGTATAGACTTGGCATTTGTGACATGTCCGAGAATGCTGATAACAGTCGGCTTCCATTGTGGACCAGTAATATCCTGCCCGAAGGATCTTCTTTGCCATGGTATGTCCACTGGAATGGGTTCCGAAAGTACCTTCATGTAGCTCTGCCATGATCCTTCCTGCTTCATTTTTATCCACACAACGCAGCAAGGTTGAATCATGGTTACGCTTGTAAAGAATGTCATTGCTGATGGAGAACTTTTCCGCGAACCTCCTCAGAAAGTTCTTATCATTAACAGATGTACCCTCAGGGTATTCCTGAGCTTCAAGGTACCTTTTTACTTCGTGAAACCAGAGATTTTCTGTTACCTCTTCAGTCTCAAGATCACAACAATGCACAGGCTCGTCCAATCTTTCAATAATGATCCGGGGAGCCTCGTTGTCCCAATTGACTTTGAACATAGAAGACATCGTAGCTAGCGCGTCCGCCAACTGATTCTCCTCTCTAGGGAAGTGTTCAAAGGTTATCTCCTCGAAATGAGGAAGCAATGTCAGTACATACTCCTTGTAAGGAATAAGATTTGGGTGTTTCGTATCCCACTCGCCTTTGATCTGACTGATCACGAGAGCGGAATCTCCGAAGACACTTAGAAACTTAATCCTTAGGTCAATTGCTGCTCGAAGACCCATAATGCATGCTTCATACTCCACCATGTTGTTGGTGCAGTTGAAACATAGTCGGGCGGTGAACAAAGTATGAGAGCCTTTCGGAGATATGATCACGGCGCCAATGCCATTACCCAAAGCGTTTGAAGCTCCATCAAAGTACATAGACCATCGGGATCCTTCCTCAGGTCCTTCATCCGGTCCAGGTGTCTCACAATCAGTTATCAACATGATATTCTCGTCTGGGAATTCAAAGTTCATAGACTGGTAATCATCCAATGCTTGGTGTGCCAAATGGTCTGCCAATACACTTCCCTTGATTGCTTTTTGAGTTGTGTATTGGATGTCATACTCAGTCAATATCATCTTCCATCTTGCTATTCTTCCGGACAAGGCAGGCTTTTCGAAGATATACTTGATTGGATCCATCTTTGAAATCAACAAAGTAGTGTGAGTCAACATATACTGTCTCAGCCGGCGAGCAGCCCATGCCAAAGCGCAGCAAGTTTTCTCAAGCAGTGAGTATCGGGTCTCACAGTCGGTAAACTTTTTGCTAAGGTAGTAAATAGGATGCTTTTTTCGGCCAGACTCGTCATGCTGACCCAACACACACCCCATTGAGTTGTCAAGTACTGTCAAGTATAAGATCAGAGGTCTCCTTTCAACTAGTGGCATCAGGATGGGTGGCTCCTGGAGATACTCTTTGATTCTTTCAAAAGCGGTTTGGCATTCATCGTTCCAACGCACTACTTGATCTTTCTTCAGCAGCTTGAAGATTGGTTCACAAGTAGCAGTCAGGTGCGAGATGAATCGGGCAATGTAGTTTAGTCATCCCAGAAAGCCTCTGACTTCCTTCTCTGTTTTGGGAGCTGGCATCTCTTGTATGGCTTTCACTTTGGCAGGGTCTACTTGAATACCTTTGTCGCTTACGACAAAACCTAGCAGTTTACCAGATCTCACCCCGAAGGTGCACTTGTTCGGGTTCAACCTTAACTTGTACAACTTTAACCTGTCAAACAGCTTCTATAGATGGTCAAGGTGTTCTTCCTTAGTATGGGACCTTGCAATCATATTGTCGACGTATACTTCAATCTCATGATGGATCATGTCATGAAATAAAGCAACCATGGCACACTGATATGTCGCCCCAACATTCTTCAGTCCAAAAGGCATGACCTTGTAGCAAAAGGTGCCCCACTGAGTAACAAAGGTTGTCTTCTCCATGTCTTCGGGAGCCATCTTTATCTGATTATAACCGGAGAAACCATCCATGAAGGAGAAGACCTTGTGCTGAGCAGTATTGTCAACCAAAACATCAATATGAGGTAGAGGGAAATCATCTCTGGGGCTTGCCCTGTTCAAATCCCTGTAATCAACACACATTCTGACCTTACCATCTTTCTTTGGTACGGGAACCACATTGGCGACCCACTGAGGGTAAGAAGTCACTGCTAGAAAACCAGCGTCAAATTGTTTCATAACCTCAGCCTTGATCTTCTCAGACATCTCTGGGCGCATTCGGCGAACCTTTTGTTTTACCAGAGGGCAGTCTTCCTTGGTAGGTAGGCGATGAACCACAATGTCAGTATCTAACCCATGCATATCTTTGTAAGACCAGGCAAAGATCTCAACATAGTCATGCAGCATCTGAATCAACCGCTGTTTCACACTAAGCTCCAGATTTGCACCGATCTTGAATTCCTTTTTGTCTGCCTCAGTACCCAGATTCACTGTTTCCACTGGCTCTTCATGTGGATGAATGACCCACTCTTCCTGGAGTAGCAGTCTTGCAAGTCCACCAGGCACTTTGCAATCATCTTCACCTTCGTCTTTGGCTAAGTTGATCAGATTTTCAAAGTCATAACTGGCAGTAGCAGAGTCGTTACCAGTGAGATCCAGAGTGGATGTGGACCTGTGTACGTGAGTGTGTGTAAAATATCTGTTTTGCAATATATAATAAAGAAAGACAAGGAGTGCAAGATTTGAAATGCAAGAACGTCCAATGCTTTTATTAATGATATATGAAAATGATACACAAAAGCCCTCACAAATGAAGCCACAGTGCCCCGGGTAAGACACCTGGTCATAAAGTTTCAAAACATTGTCTATTACAAATTTAAAACAAAAAGTTTCATTACTGAGTGATAACTGAAATGGGCATAGAGTCCTTCGCTGTCCAGTTGCTTAATCCACTGTTGGCAGTCGGGTAGATCCAGCTGTCGATATCAAACTCTTCATCATCGTCATCTCTGATAGCATTTACCCCTGCATCTTGTTTAGGCTTCTCTGGTGCTCCGAACTCAATCTCCTTTGCATCAATTAAGTCTTGTATCTTGTTCTTTAATGCCCAACAATCATCTGTATTATGCCCCGGGCTATCGGAGTGATAAGCGCAACGGGCGTTAGGGTTATACCTTGGTGACGTTGTATTTGCATTTTTTGGGAGTTCCCTTATAGTCACCAAGTTAGTCTTCAGCAACTGTGGCAGAATCTGAGATAAGGTCATGCTGAGACGAGTGAATTTCCTCTTAGGTCTCTCATCCTTTTGTTGATTATTGTACTGAGGAGCACCAGCAGGTTTTGAAATAACAACCGCATTGACAGCTTGGCGGTGTTCGGGTCTATTCTATCTTTTTGCACTGTAGACAGCACTGGACTCTTTCTTAAACAGCTTCTTCTCGGTGCTCGATGAGGCACCCTTCTGTATCTTTCCAGCCTTAATACCAGCTTCAATCCTCTCACCAGTCAAAATAAGATCTGTAAACCCAGCTGAAGAGCATCTAATCAGATGGTTAAAGAATGGACCAGACAGGGTCCCCAAAAACATGTCAACAAGTTCACGATCAGCCAAAGGTGATTGCACCCTTCTGGCAAGGTCTCTCCATTTCTGCGCATACTCTTTAAATCCTTCACCCGTTCCTATTGTCATACCCTGGAGTTGGGTACGCGTAGGAGCGAGGTCAGAATTATACTGATATTGCCTATAGAATGCAGTAGCCAAATCTTCCCAGCTGCGGATACTGGCTCCGTCCAACTGATAGAACCACTCAAGCTGAGTCCTTGAGAGACTGTCTTGAAAGAAATGGATCCATAAGTTCCTATCAGCAGTGTAAGGCTGGATCTTCCTCACATATGACCGGAGGTGCAGCTTTGGACAAGAAACTCCGTCATACTTGGCAAAGGCAGGTGCCTTGAACTTATGGGGAATCACCACCCCAGATGATAGACCTAGATCTCTGAAGTCCAGACCAGGCACCTTCTGAATTTCTATAGCGCTCAACCGGTCTTCCAACTATTTGTACTTATCCTCAGCAGGAGGATACTGTTCTTCATCGTAGTCTATCTCGTTGTCGGAGACCATAGGGCTAGGAGCCCTCCTTTCTTGTGGACTATCTTTCCCTCCAGATGAGGTGGTCAGATTAACTTCATTCTGCAGCCCGTTTCCAAACCTGCGTCCAGTATTGAACAGGATGGTCTTCTTCTTCTTCTTCTTCTCTTTCAGAATCAAAGTCTTCAGGTCCTGCTGACCCTTAGCTAGATTCATGAACAACTCTTGAAACTGGGAATTCTGGGCCTGGAGGGCCTTGATAGCTTGCTCAGTTGAAGGTTCAGTAGACATGATGATTGCTGAAATAAATAGCGAAGAAGATAAGAGACCTGTAAAAAGGGTACCTGTTTATGAAGTGCATGGGATGAAATGCGTATGATTTATGATTTCAAAGACAATCGGGATTCAAATTTGTAAACAAGAAAGGAAACACACTTTATTAGATTTAAACTTCAAAATTTAAATTGTTCAACAAACTTCCCTTAGGCGTTACAAGAATGGAAATACTGAAAAGTAAATAAAAACTGTAAAAGAAATCATCACAGGTCCATCAATGCTCCCATGGTCTCTTCTTCTCAGTGCAGACATAATCATTCAGGATCCGCTCGTTCTCCAGTTTCCTAGTCAGCTTCTGGATCTTCTGCTCTTGTTCATTGAATTTATCTCGGTAGGAATCTCGTTCATCCCTCAATTGCATCCAAGACCTCTTCAATGCCCCAATATCAGTGGGCATATAAGGGTGGAGAATGGTTGGAAGAACCCCGTCTTCATTAGCAACTTCAAGAGTGATAGGCCGGACAACTTCATATGGCATACCTAGCTTCTGGGCATGGATGTGGACCCATATGAGATATGGCTCCATTGGCAAAGAAGTCTTTGGACCCAACTCATGTGGATCATATTGGTGAACTCTGTCCCAAGCCCTTATGAATCTACGATGCAGCTCATCGCTATCTCCCTGAAAATCAAAGATGATATGAGGCATCAACATCTCATGAGGCCCTTCTCTTCTGGCTCTTCCAAACTGATAGAGAGCTAAGCATGGGTTGTAAGAAATCCCTCCATGGGTTCCGATCAATGGAACATTAGGATACTCTCCATAGCGATCAATGACAGTCACCTCATCCATACCTTTGAGAGTCCAGATAATGTCATTATTAGAAAGAGACATCACCCTATAAGCCCAGCCCATTCCTTCTTTGTTCTTTAGCACGGACTTAGGGAGGTGCGAAATAAACCACCTCGACAATAAAGGAGCACAACACATCAAAGTTCCCCGCTTTAGGGTAGTATGAGCATAGAGCTGATGAAGGATGTCACCCAAGAGAGTGGGTACAGGGTTCTGAGAGATGAAGATCTTTATGGCATTAATATCAACAAAAGTGTCAGGATTCGGAAACAATACCATGCCATAAATCAAAAGAGCCAGAATATCCTCAAAGGCCTTAAAGTCTAGGCTATCCCAGAAGTAGTTAGCCTTGTCAACCAAGAACTTAGTCAGAAAAACCTTAGCTCCATTTCTAGTCTCCCAGTTAGCCATTACCTCTTCTTTGGTCAAGTGAAGGGCTGCAGCAATCTCTTCAGGCCTAAGAGTCTTTTCCCAACCAGTGAATGGAGTCTTCTCCAAAACAGAGATACCGAGTAACTCAGAAAACTCTTTTAGGGTAGGAACCAGCTGATAGTCTTGAAAAGTGAAGCAATGGTACAGCGGATCATAAAACTGGACCAGGACACTCATCATTTGTTCGTTCAATTTGGAGGTGACCAAACTGAGAAGAGAACCATGCCTCCTGATGAAGGAAGTAGTGTCTGGTATCCTGACAACCAATTCTTTAAGCAGGGTAGGTACTTGGACAAAGTTGATCCGGATAGTATTCTTACGCATGGGCATCATGATGACCTACAAAACAGAGCAAAGATGAAACCCTCTTGTCTTTGAAATAGGTTAGTCTTTATGCAAGATGTATGCAATGTTATGATGTTATGATGTCATGATAAAGGCACGCCACAAATATCCACAAAAAAGCAAACATGGCAAAGACACACAAGTCACACTGAGAGCCCTTAGATTTCAGGCTGGCATGGAGCTTAGGTACTACCCTCTTTCAGTTCAGTTGGTTTAAACCCGTCCTAAAAATAGTAATCGGGTTCTAGAGGATCTCAATATCACTAACTACCCTCAATCGGTCATAATTCCAGTTTAGCAACCTTTTCTTGCGGCCGGAATCATCGCGAGAGTTTAGTCTCAATGAGTGTAGCATACTGCTACTGTTCTATGGCCAAGTTGGTCAATTTAAGGTTCTAAGGTCAGTTAGTGCTTAATGACTCCTTAGAAGACCCATATTCTCCTTGTTCCAACACAAGGGATATCGGTACAGACTAAAGTGTCACACCAACGTAGCTACTGCTTCATCCATATCGGTCTATGCCGTACAGATCCGTCACAGTTTATTGCTACTTACCTAAAGGGTATCCCCAAATCTGGGTTAGGATCTATAGAACTCCGATACAAGCCTACAAAATTAAAGCATACAATTTAAAACATAGTGATCAAATCCTAAGGTACACCTCACTTATAGATACTCCCCAGTTCTGTGATCGGTGGGAATGAGAACTGACTGTTTTGGAATGCTGGTTCGCGTTTTGCGTTTATTTTCGCAAAATATCGCGGTGAGCAAGAGTCTCCACCGTCTTTTATTTTATCCAACAAGGAAAGGATAAAAGCACAGAAAAATTCCTTTTTCGAGATATTTCTCGGGTTCAGGAGGTAGATTATAGAAAGGGAAGGTGTTAGCACCCTTTCTATCCGTGGTTATCCACGGGCTCTTAGGTACTTGTTCAATGTGTTTTCAAAATTTGATTTTCTTTGTGTTTGTGGGTTTGAAAGAAGTTTTTGTTTGAAAGAAGTGTGAGTGCGAAAAGTTTTGTTTTATTTTAAAAAGAGCAAGTACTTAAGAACCATCTACATACTCGAAAAAGGAATTAAACTGTACTAGTGTCCTTTAAGACAATGCTATCCCAATATTGATGAGTAGGTAGCACCGTTGTTGGGGTTTTCGGGTCAATTCGATTAAGGGATGTGTGGTCACTAAAGCAATGTTAGGACGCCTTAGCGGTAACCCTAATGTCTTAGATCATTTTTTCCGAGGCAACCGTTTCGAGGCATCTTATGATCTTTGGACAAGAGGACGACCTCTAAAACTTCCTATACTCAATGACCACGTTCGAAGGCAACCAAGTGAGGTGTACCCTAAGAGTGCGCATGTGCGAGTGTGTTATTTCAGTTAATTTTATCTTTGTACATGTCATGGGTGAGCTATGTTAATTTTAAGTTCATACATTCGATCTTGTCATGCATTCCCTATTATCAAACATCTAACAGTGTATAGTTGTGGAATTTAAATTGCGGAAATTAAATCTAAACTATTACAAGGCGTCGGGTATTTACATCGCCAAAAACAATCCTTTAATTTAAAATGCGGAAAGTAAATAAAGCGATAAAATAATCAAAGTCCTAATTAAACTATTACATTCCGGGAAACAGATACAATATTGAAATATGGATAAAAAATAATACGCGCGCGAGAAAATTAAATCGGAGTGTCTTAGGGTTTTGACCCTTTTTTTTATTAAAGAAAACATGTTTTTTTATTATTTTTTGAATTAAAAATTAAGTCTAAGTTAATAATTGAATTAATTAATTAAATGAAAATATTTTTGGGTTTCCTTTATAATTAAGGAGATAAAATAAAATGATTAAAATTATTAAAAGCCCTAGTTCTATATTAATTTTAATTTATTGCAAAAGATATTAAAATTGTACCTAATTAAAAACTAAATTAATTGGTTAAAATTTATTTACAAAAAAAATGAAATAGTGAAATTAACAAAAATATTATTTTGGGGTTTTCTGATTTTTATAAAAAAAAAATGTTAATTGGTTAATTAATTAATAATAAAATAAATAATTAGAACAAAATAAATAAATGAAAATATGAAGGGAAAAAGAAATAACCCAGGGGGGTGCTGGGCTTAATTTGGGTGTGAAATCATCAATTCATGGCCCATTAACGCTCCAGCCTGTTTGACTTTTTGGATCGCCCACATGCCTGTTGACTTGAGACCATGGTAGCCCTCCATTCTAGGCCATTGGATTTGCTTTGTAGCCACTTGGCGTTTGAGATCTTGGCAGAACATGATGGTCCACGCCTTGAATGCTACATGGGGTAATCTGAAACAAAATTATAATAAATATTGGGGGACCTTGGATTCGAACCTAGGTCCCAATGCTCAAATGCCAGCGCTCCAACCACTCCACCAATGTTGCTTTATTGTTAATGGAATATACAACAAACGTTATATTGGAAACAATTAATTATGCCTGAAAAAATTTAAAAAAAATTGCGCGAAATTTGAACTGGCTAGTAAGGAGAAGACGCGTGGTCGTCTTTTTCACAAAGTTCCTGGTTATTACCTGCGGATTTTTATCCATAGGAAGATTCGTAGCATGCCTCCAAAATTCGCCCTAGGCCATGGAAACCAACCCTAAGAGCATCAACATGCTTGTCTTCTCCCACTGATTCCATTTATGCCCTTGATTTGCTCTAATTTCCCCTGAAAACAAAATGCCTAAAAATGAAGAGCCAAAACCCTAGCTTCGGGCATGGCTATACAGACTATGAAAACGCAATTCAATTATGCCAACAGTTTCAGAATGCAACGCAAAGTATGAATATGCAATTATTTGGACAAAAAGATGCAAGAATCAGAGAGTTGGATTTCATGTTCAGGGTCGAGTTCAGGACGACTTACAGTGAGTTTTAGGCTGTCTCAGGGCTGGATTTTGATCCCTTTGGCTTCACTGGATGTCAGGGAAGAGAGCTATGTCAAGCTTTTGGACTGAATCGTGCTCTAATGTTGTTTTTGATCTCACACTTTTTCACACTTTTTCCAAACTTTGTATGGCCGTTTCTGTGATGCTTTGTGCGTGTTTTTGATGTGTGTGGCTTGTACAAGTATTATAGAATGAATTAGGTTTAACCTTTTGGCCTGAATCCATGTGCATTGAAGATTCATGATTTGATATGATCTCCCATTAACAAATTTCCAAAAATGGCTCAAATCAAATATTTTGTGCACCATAAGGCATGATTCGGATTTGGTTTGGTGTATCTTGACAATGAAGACCTATAATGACCACAAGAATCTCATTACATCAATTTTTAGATTTTATTTGATTTAATATTGATTTAAAATGAATTAAATCAATAAAAATTAAATAAAATAGAAAAATAAATGAATGGCCATGAAATTAAATATGGGACACGTTTGTGGCATGACAAGACCATATCAAGTGGAAAAAAGTGGGCCCTTTTGTCAAAAATTGTAGTTTTGAGGATAGTTGACTTTTGGCCAGTTTGGAAAAATGCCCAACTTCAACAATGCATAACTTCTTCAATTTCGAACTTTTGGAGGTGTTCTTGGACTTTTTAGAAACCCTGATATGTCCTCTAACCAAACCTTTTGGTATCATCTCATTTTGATCTTCCATTATCAAGTTATAAGCTTTGGAAAAAAAGGTGTGTTTGTTGACTTTCAAAAATGACCTATAATGTCCAAATTTGTAACTTCTTGTTAGTGCATTTTTTGATCTTGGGGTGTGAAGATGGATTGTAGGAAATTGAATCCTATTCAAAATGAGCTTTGGATGGGTCATTTCTCATAAAGTATGAGAAAGTTATGCTTGGTCAAAGTTGAGTTGACTTTTCCTACAAAACCCTAACTTAGCAACTTTTGAATCTGGATGAATCTTGAGCAATCCTTGATGAATCATGATCAACCCTTGATAAAATGATGAATTATCCTTCAAAATGAGAATGTTGACAAAAAATCTTGAGGTTTGACTGTATTTGGGACACAATTGACTTTTGCCCTAGCACAGTCGATTTTTGGACTTCTTGAGCAATTGACTGACCAAACTTTCTCTGCAAGGCTTGAAATTTTGACATGGATGAACTTGAGAACATATTAGGACATTTGGGAGCACTTGGGTTCATTTGGATGTGATTACCTTGATGCAACACAAAACCCTAATTTTGAATTGACTGCCTTAGGAGGTGATTTGACTGTCCAACTCTTGAACAATCTTGGAGATGATTCTTGACATGTCTTGAGAAATATGGGAGGGCAAATTTTGGGGTACAACAACGGGGTTTAGGGACTCCATTCTCCACCAACACCAGACTTGAAGTAAAAAAGCGCATCCATAAAAAGTACATTTTTCCTTGATTGCATTTTTACACAAGGAACTGTATAGATGGGCTAAAACAGTAGAACCCCAACTATACTTTCTAGTTTTTTCAAAGTTTCTAAGTAAATTTAAATACATGAAATTTACACTATTCCCCGTACTTTCAGGAAATAAAAAGGTTCCAAAAAGTATCATTATATAATTTCTAGCTTTTATTACCTTAGCTAGCTCGGAAGAATTTTCGTTCAACTCCAGAGTCGCATAATGATTTTTCAGTTCAGTAAGTAGTATACCCTTGCCTCTCGCACCACCACCTTCAACCATATCCTTGCCCAAAAATTCCTCGCACAGAGAATTGGACTATTGAACCGACCTGTTAACTGCCTTATTGTCGACAGGGAGACCCAATAACATGTACACGTCCTCTAGTGTGACAGTACATTCACCTATTGGTAGATGAAATGTGTGGGTATCTGGTCTCCACCTTTCCAACATTGCAAGTATGAACTTTGAACCAACCGTGCAGTTGGAGATCTTTATAACATTTCTGAAACCTGTGTATTCGAGATAGGGCATAATCAACGGGTCGGAAGCAAGGTAGTTGTGTGACCGGATTATGAATCTTTTAGTATCCTAAGTTAAGAATGTAAAAAGTGTAAGAGTCCATAAGATGTATAAATCATTAATAGAAGTATGAAAAATTTATAAGTATACAAGAAACTTACAAACGCTGCAATGTTGTCCCTTGTGCCTCTGTGAGAATCGCCCATTGTGAGAAGAGCCATTGTTAAAATTGTCTGAGATTATGAAAGAGTTTGTAGCAGAGAGGGAGATAATTGTGGATGCAAAAGAAGTATGCGAGGCTCTGTATTTATAGGTAAAATTTTATCACAAAGGGAATAAGTGAGGTGGTAGGTGGGTGCGTGCATGCATGATAAGTGTCACTCTTGCAGTGTAGGTGCAGGATAGGTGGTAGCCTTGGGGAAGGCATCTCTGCATGCATGTAATACAATTGGAAGTGTGGGGAGGCGCCATTGAACTTGGAGAATGAGTATAAAATTGAAAGGTGTCGACATCCCTGTTGGCGAATTAGAGGTGGCATGGGTTGCAGTGTAGGTGCAGGCTAGGTGGCATCCTTGGGGAAGACATCTCTGCATACATGTAATACGATTGGACGTGTAGAGAGGCGCCATTGGACTTGGCAAATGAGTATAAAATTGAAAGTGTTGTCATCCCTATTGGCGAATTAGAGGTGGCATGGGTTCCAGTGTAGGTGCAGGCTAGGTGGCAGCCTTGGGGAAGGCATCTCTACATGCATGTAATACGATCGTACGTGTAGGGAGGCGCCATTGGACTTGGAGAAGGAGTACAAAATTGAAAGGAGTCGCCATCCCTGTTGGCGAATTAGAGGTGGCATGGGTTGCAGTGTAGGTGTAGGCTAAGTGGCAGCCTTGGGGAAGGCATCTCTGCATGCATGTAATACGACTGGACGTGTAGGGAGGAGCCATTGGACTTGGCGAATGAGTACAAAATTGAAAGGTGTCGCTATCCCTGTTGGTGAATTAGAGGTGGCATGGGTTGCAGTGTAGGTACAGGTCAGGTGGCAGCCTTGGGGAAGGCATCTCTGCATGCATGTAATACGATTGGACATCCCAATTGGCGAATTAGAGGTTGCTTACTATTGTTTTATTCAATTTTAGTAAAACCTATTTAATCCTACATTTATCAGAACACTTCTACACTCAATCGCTCAAACACTCGAACACTCAAAGACTCAAAGACTCAAACACTTAAACCTCCAAACACTCAAACCTCCAAACCTTCAAACATTCAAACACAATGGCCTCTACACCACAATATGTGATCAGTGTACATTTCATCGGTGAGACATACATTTGAAGAAGTGAAAAACACAAGAAGGGGGGTTGAATTGTAAAAACTTGAAATCAAATGCAGACAACATGTTATTTTTATCCTGGTTCGTTTGATCTCAAACTACTCCAGTCCACCCGTCAAGGTGATTTCGCCTCTCTCCAACGAGGTCTTAATCCACTATATTCAACTGAATATTACAACTGCTTTAACACCTGCTAAAGCCTTCTTGAGTCTAAACCACAAACCAGTTTCTCAAGGAAAATCTTTCTTACAAATAAATGAATACTATGTGTTGAATGTTTTCTACAAAAACTTTATATCACAACTGTGATAATACACAAATTAAGCTTATGTGTAACTAGGATGCTATAACTTTAGAGTAAGCAATTTGAGTGATATAGCAAGCTGTATGAGTGAGGATGAAGATGATTTGCTTTAGGCGTGTAAAGAGTTGTAGAGCATTAGCCAATTCATTTCTCACTGACTTGTTTATATAGCCTTGGAAAAAATACGTTGTAGTCAATTATTCCATTTTAATGCCCATTACATTCTTTCCATATTGAGGAGATCTTTGTCTTGGAATACAGCTGTTGGTAATAAATTGTCTTGAATGCACAGTACCGTTGTCAATTAAGCGTGTTATTGGCTTTGGCTTATTCTGACGCTTCTAGGTGCTGATGATATTGTTTTGGTCTTGATCAGAGTTTAGAGTATGTTAAGCGCATATCTGTTCATCAAGCTTCAGCGTAAGCACATGCTTTGATCTTCTGATGCTGGCATATGATATTTCATCTTCTGATGCTGGCATATGATATTTCATCTTCTGATGCTGGCATATGATATTTCATCTTCTGATGCTGATGTTGACATTCTTATGCTGATATCCATTAGAGTTTCTGTAAATGCACAATATAATTTTTAGGTAGCATATATGTCTCATATGAATTATACAATTTATTTAATCTAGCATTTTGTTATCATCAAAACTTTAACTTAGGGTAGTAGATTCAAACTTTGTTCTAACAATCTCCCCCTTTTTGATGATGACAAAAACCGGATATTTTCAATTGAAATTTAAAGAAACAAATATCAGAGATAATCAAATAATAAATTTGTATCAGCGATAAACAGAAAGGTATCAAAGATAAGAAGATAGGGAATAGAAAGGTATCAGAGTTATGATCAGAAAAACTCCCCCTGAGTTTATTACTTCCCTTTTAATTTCATGAGTCCTTTAGCATCAGATCTTTATTGAACTTTCTTTGAGCATCAGATCTTTCCTTTACTAGAGCAGAGCTTCAGTGTATTAGAGTTCATCAGATTCTTGTACCTGTAAGCTTATGCAGAACAAAGAAACATTCAAGTATATCAGAGTGTTAGAATGTTTGAGACTTTTGTCTCAGTAATCCGTTATTGAAAAATATCATTCTTTCTCCCCCTTTTTGTTAGCAATCAAAAAGTGCAAATAATTGAGGTTAAAAACGATCAGTGCAGAAAAACGATTGTATTAAGTTCAGAGCTCAGAAAATATGATAGATAACATGTAAAGAAAACAATGAAAACATCAAGAAACAAAATCTAAGAATGGGGAGGAAGGCGTGTGAACAGAGCTTCTAGCATGTTCTTAATCTGATCAGTGGTTTCCTTCTGCTGATGCACCATGCTGGCTACTGAGTCAATCTTACTATCCTGAACATCCATCCTTTCCTTCATTTGTTGATCATTCTCATCCATTCTCTCCTGCAGTCGAAGATCATTTTGCTTCAGCTCTTCAAGAATCTGCATGTCCAATGCAGCTTGAGAGGTGTCAGAATCAGGATGCTTCTGAGAGCTTTCTGCAATAACTTCTTCTTGACTTAAATCTTCAGCTGGAATCGTTTGTTCTTCTGTTGGTTGAACTGTTGAAGCTGGACGCTTTTCAGACCAAGGCTCATTGTCCAGAAGAAGAACTTTATCCTTCAGCAGACCTTCAATTTCTTTCAGCAGATTACTGAAGTTCTGTTGAGCCTGTCCATAGCTTTGGTCTTGCAGCTTAAAGGTTTCAGCGCATACCCATCTTCTGAATTGTGTCCAGAGGTGGTCTAAAACAGCAGGATCAATCACTTCCAGACTAGCCTGTTTTAGAGAAGAAATCCACTTCTGCATGTCTGTTTCAAAATTCAAGATGCTAGAACCAACATCTGGTTGTTTGGGTTTGGGAATGGCGGTTTTATTTTTAATGGAAGCAAGGCGTTCAAGGACTGTTAGATCAATGAAGGTCTTGCTGTGGTCATCTGGATTTTGCTTGGGTGAGGGAGTAGGAGAATCAGGAATGATTATTGGACTGGATGGGGTATTAGGTGGAGTAATTTCTGGTGAGGATGGTAGTTGAGGGATATTAACAGTGGTACCACCAGGAAATTGTATGGCTAAGGGTTGTGGTTCAGAGGATTCAGATGATTGAGGTTCAGGGGTTTGAGCCTCAGAGTGTTGAAACTCAGGTTGTGGAGATGATTCGTGTTGAGGTGAAGGTGGATTAAGTTCTGGTTGTGGAGATAGAGGTTGTGGAATTTCTGGTTCTGGTGAGTGTGGATCTTCTGGTATTGGTGAGAGTGTAGTTTCATGCTATGGTGAATGGGGAATTTCTGGTTGAGGATTTGTATTTTCTGTATGGGGAGCGGAAGAGTGTTGATCTATTTCAGAAAGAACTTTTTCAAGTTCTGGTTCTGTTGAGGTTGTAGGTTTTGGATTATGAGGTTTGGCGCGGGATCTTCTGAGGGTCAATGACTCAGAAGGGTCAAACTCTGGTTCAATATCATCAATGGTTGGAATGGGAATTGGGATTTCAAATGAAGCTGGGGTTGGAATAAATGTTGGAACAGCAGATGAATTTAAAACATTAACAAAAGACAGATTACCTCTCTTCTTTGGGGTCTGCTGAGACGATCCTTCTGATACAGCTTTTCTCTTCTTAGTCTTCTTCAGAGTAACCTCTGGTGTTTGCTGGTGCAGATCTTTAATGTTCAGATTAGGATCTGTGCCATCAACTTTACAAGCATCCAAGTATCTGAGAATAATGACTGGTTTAGAGTCAATCTCAGAGAATATAGGAAAGTTGTCCAGAGGGACTCTTCTGCTGGTGATTTCAGCATGAGGAGTGACGTTGGGCTCCTTCCTTATGTTCTCTATCAACTTCATCTTCTTCAGATTCTTGGCATTCAGCTGCTTGCCAACAGAAGGTTCTAGAGAGCTTGTTTCATGTGCCTCTGTCAAGTGTTCAATCAGCCTATTCTCCGTTAGAATATCTGATATCAATCTGCCGAAGGGTATCCAATCCCTTTTAGTCCTTTCTTCTTCTCTCGTTTCCTTGACGCTTGTCTTCAGATGATTGAACAGAAGGTGAGCTAGGTTGATCTTGGACTTCTTTGCAATAAAATAAATCAGAAATTGCTGATCTATGTTTATATAGTCAGGAGAGCTTGTAGGCTTCCTGTGGTTGAAGCAGCCCAGAATAATCTTTGCCCAAATTCTAAGCTGATCTTTCAAATCTCTTATTTTGCTGGAGGGAACCCCATGTGTGAAAATCTCTCTTGCAACTAGGGCAGAGTTTGCACATCTATCTGCCATGTCAATACAGCGGATACCACCACCAGTGTATCCAATCAGCCTTGCAATGTGATCTTCAGTAATCACTATCTTCTTTCCCATGATATACGAAGTAACCTGATGAGTTGAGGAAGACGCATGTATCCAGAATTCTTTAACCAAAATGGGAAACGTTGGACCCACCAACCTATCAAAGTACCTTTCCCAACCTTGTGCCTTAATTTCTTCATACAAATCAAAGCCATTTTCCTTCTAGCTGTTGAAATCTACTATCAATTCTGACAAAACTTCCAAGTTCTTGACCGGAGTAATGAGCGTTCTGAAAGGAATATGATACTGTTCAGAAGAAGCATCTTGCTGGGAACCTGCAGAAGGAGTGCTAGAAGATGCCATGTTCACACAAAGGTTTTTGAGAAAAAGCTTGAAAAGGGTTTCTTTGAGAAAAAAAAATGAACACACAGTAAGAACACAGAAAAATGTTGAAGATTGTAAGTGACGGTAAAAATGAATGAATGATGTTTAAGGCATTTAAATAGGTTTCAAAAAATGTTTTGAAAACATAAACGTTTTAAGAGAGAGAATTAAATCATGATTACTCGCATTTAATGTTGGTTGATTTTGGGGGATTTAGACAAATATTTGGAACGGTTACCCATGACATGTGTCTCAATGCATCCAATCAGCGCTTTGCCTTCTCATAAGCGTGCACGCGTGTTCTGCCTCAAGAATTAGCTGATGACTGGATGACACTTGTTTGATTTAGTGAACAGCACATCTATCCTTGAAATGAAACGCTCAGATCTTTATGGATAAAATCTGATACAATCTGCATGTCTAAATTTCTGAAAGAAGATTGATCAGAAGTTCACAGTAAAATAAGACAAATTCTGAAGGTTAATATATAAAATTAAAACATTTTCACTCTGGGCAGAGCTTCATGCTGAGATGTTTCAGAATGAAGTTGAACCTATCTTCAGAAAGTGGTTTTGTGAAAATATCAGCCCATTGATGGTCTGTATCAATAAATTTTAAGTTTAAAATGCCTTTCTGAATATAGTCCCTAATGAAATGATGTTTTATTTCTATATGCTTAGCCCTAGAATGCAAAATTGGATTTTTACTTAAGCAAATGGCAAAAGTGTTGTCACAGAGTATAAGAATGTTACTCTCAAATATCTGGAAGTCTTCAAGCTGACTTTTCATCCAGAGCATTTGTGTGCTGCATCCTGCTGCTGCTATGTATTCAGCTTCTGTTGTTGATAGCGCAATTGTGGATTGCCTTTTGCTGGACCAAGAGATCAGATTTTCTCCCAGAAACTGGCAGCTTCCAGAAGTACTTTTACGCTCTACTCTGTCTCCAGCAAAGTCAGCATCACAGTAACCTACTAAGTTGTAATCACTAGATTTTCTATAAAATAAACCCAGATTAGTAGTACCTTTCAGATACTTGAAAATTCGCTTAACAACTGTTAAGTGAGATTCTCTAGGATCTGATTGGAATCTTGCACAAATGCATACACTGAATAAAATATCAGGCCTTGAAGCCGTCAGATAAAGAAGAGAACCAATCATACCTCTGTAGACCTTCTGTTCTACCTTTTTGCTTACCTCTTCTCTTTCCAGAATGCACGTGGGATGCATTGGAATCTTTGATGACTTACATTCTGAGAGATCAAACTTCTTCAGAAGTTCTGACATATTTTCTCTGATGAATGTAAGTTCCCTCTGGAGTTTGATTGATCTGAATCCCCAGAAAGAATTTCAGTTCCCCTACGAGGCTCATCTCAAATTCTGCCTGCATATACTTAGCAAATTTTCTTCCAAGAGAAGGATTAGTAGATCCAAATATAATATCGTCAACATAAATCTGACACACTAAGATGTCATTCTTAACTGTCTTACAAAATAAGGTTGTGTCCACTTTCCCTCTGGTGAATTCTTTTTCTAACAGAAAGTTACTTAGTCTTTCATACCAAGCTCTGGGAGATTGTTTCAGACCATACAGTGACTTCTTTAGTTTGAAAACATATTTTGGATTTTTTGTACTTTCAAAACCAGGGGGTTGGTGCACATAAACCTCTTCTTCTATATAGCCATTTAAGAATGCACTCTTGACATCCATCTGATATAGAGTGATGCCTTTATTAACAGCAAAAGAAATTAAAAGTCTGATAGATTCTAACCTGGCGACTGGAGAAAAGGTTTATGTATAGTCTATCCCCTCTTGCTGACTATAACCTTGTGCTACCAGTCGTTCCTTGTTTCCGATGACTTCACCTTGTTCGTTCAGTTTATTTCTGAACACCCATTTTGTTCCAATGACGTTGAATCCTTTTGTTCTGGGAACTAGATCCCACACGTCATTTCTGGTGAATTGATTCAGCTCTTCTTGCATTGCTAGAATCCAGTCGTTGTCCAGAAGTGCTTCATCAATTGAAGAAGGTTCAATCAGAGAAACAAGTCCCATGAGGGATTCTTCGGAGTTTCTGAAGCTGGCTCTTGTTCTGATTGGATCTTCCTTTCTTCCTAAGATTGTTTCTTCTGGGTGATCCATGCTGCTTCTGGGTAGTCTTTTATGAGGTTGATCAACAGATGTTACTGGATTGCTCGCATTGCCTCTTTCTGATGTTGAAGGAGTGTCTTTCTTGAGAGCTTCTGATGACTTGTCTTCAGAACCTGTGAATTCAACTTCCATACTTGCAAAGACTTCATTCTGCTTTGACTTTTCATAGTCAAGCTTATCATCAAAACGAACACTGATTGATTCTTCCACAATCTGTGTTTCTGTATTGTATACTCTGTACCCTCTTGAGCGTTTAGAGTATCCTAACATAATACACTTCTGTGCTTTAGAGTCAAACTTGTTCAAATAATTTTTTGTGTTTAACATAAAACAAGTACATCCAAATGGATGAAAATATGAAATGTTGGGCTTTCTGTTCTTCCACAATTCATATGGAGTCTTTTCCATAATAGGTCTTATGGAGATTCTATTCTGAATGTAGCACGCTGTGTTTATTGCCTTTGCCCAGAAGATCTTAGCAACGTTTGTCTCATTGATCATGTTTCTGGCCATTTCTTGCAATGTTCTGTTCTTTCGTTCTACAACTCCATTTTGCTGGGGAGTTCTAGGACAAGAGAAATCATGCAGAATGCCTCTGTCATTAAAGAATGACTCAAAATCTTTGTTTTCAAATTCTCCACCATGATCACTTCTGACTTTAACGATTCTAAGATCCTTTTCATTCCGAACTTGGTTACAGAAGGTGACAAACACAGAGTGTGACTCGTCCTTGTGTCTTAAGAACTTTACCCATGTCCATCTGCTATAGTCATCTACGATTACTAACCCGTACTTCTTGCCACTGACTGAAGCAGTTTTAACTGGTCCAAATAAGTCAATGTGCAGAAGTTCTAATGGCTTAGAGGTGGAAACAACGTTTTTAGATTTGAAAGCAGGTTTTGCAAACTTGCCTTTCTGACATGCTTCACACAGAGCATCTGAATTGAACTTCAGATTAGGAAGTCCTCTGACCAGATTGAGTTTGTTAATCTGAGATATTCTTCTCATACTAACATGCCCCAATCTTCTGTGCCAGACCCATTTCTCTTTATTAACAGACAGAAGACACTTTACATTCTGACTTTTCAGTTCAGAAAGTTTGATTTTGTAAATGTTGTTTTTCCTCTTTCCATTAAATAGGATAGTCCCATCTTTCTGACTAACAACTTTACATGATTTTTGATTAAAGATTATATCATAACCGTTATCACTTAATTGACTTATGGATAACAGATTATGCATTAATCTACTAATAGAACATTATTTATAGAGGGAAGATTTCCATTACCTACTACTCCAGAGCCAATGATCTTTCCCCTCTGATTGCCTCCAAAGCCTACGTGGCCTCCAAGCTTAAGTTCCAGGATTTGGAACATATGCCTTCTTCCCGTCATGTGTCGTGAGCATCCAGAGTCCAGGTACCATGACTGGTGTTTCTGATTTGCTGCTAAAGATATCTGCAACATGTATTATTTTATCCTTAGGTACCCATATTTTCTTGGGTCCTGATTTGTTAGCTTTGCCAAAACTCTGGTTGAATTTTGGTTTCACAGAATAATTACTACTAGTATATTTAATGTCATGTGTGTGACCATACACAAAGTGTGAATTCAGAGGAGTGCGTTTAATAATTAGATCCATGGAATTCTTTGGTGTAGGTACCTTACCTTGGTATCCTATTCCCTTTCTGCCGTTTCTGCTAACTCCATAGATCATTGAAGCCATTTTGCTTCTATCTATGCTTTTAGCAAGGAACTTCTGAAAGCTGTGATCATACTCCTTGATGATCTCATCAGCGCTGCTGGGAGTTTCAGAAATTGTTTCCTTCTGAGAGTCTTGTAAAAGATTTTCTAATTTTGAAATTTTATTTTTCAACTCAGAATTTTCCAATTTGAGACTCTCAGTTTTATCAGAGTCAGAATCAAGATTCCTTTTCAGGTTTCTGAATTTAACTCTGATCTGCTGATATCTTTCCAGAATTTCGTTAAGGCTTTCAGCAAGTTCAGCCTTAGTAAAATTAATTGCAAAGTCAGGGAATACCTCTTCGGTGTCTGATTCAGAGTCTGATTCAGAAGCTTCACTGTCTTCTGATATGTTAGCCATGAGAGCTATGTTTGCTCTCTCATCATCTGATTCTGAGTCAGCTTCAGACGAGTCAGAGTCATCCCATGTAGCCATGAGACTCTTCTTCTTTTCCCTTCGAAACTTCTTTTTGGGCTTTTCCCTCTGAAGCTTTGGATAGTCACTCTTGTAGTGTCCTTGCTCGTTGCATTCATAGCAGATGATGTCCTTGGTGTTTGGCTTTCTGCTTCCTGAAGAGCCTTCAGATCTTCTGTATCCAGAGGAGGAGTCTGACCTTCTATATCTAGAGGAGGACTCCTTCTGATCGGATCTTCTGGTATTCCTGAACTTTCTTTGCCTCTGCTTCCATAGTTGGTTCACTCTTCTGGAGAGGAGGGAAAGTTCGTCTTCTTCTGATGAGGACCCATCAGAGGTTTCTTCAACAGCCTGCAAAACTTTGGAGTCAGATTTTCTGTTAGATTTTAAAGCTAAAGGCTTACCTTGCTTCTGAGGTTCATCAGCTTCTAGCTCTATCTCGTGACTTCTGAGGGAGCTGATAAGTTCCTCCAGAGAAATTTTGTTGAGATCTTTAGCTAGCTTCAACGCTGTAACCATTGGCCTCCACTGTTTTGGCAAGCTTCTGATGATCTTCTTGACATGATCAGCAGTAGAATACCCTTTGTCCAGAACTTTGAGACCAGCCACCAGAAATTGAAATCTTGAGAACATCGTTTCAATTGATTCACTTTCTTCCATTTTGAATGCCTCATACTTCTGAATGAGCGCAAGAGCTTTAGTTTCTTTGACCTGAATGTTGCCTTCATGTCATTCTGAGAGAGTCAAACATACTCTTTGCAGTGTCTATGTTAGATATCTTTTCATATTCAGCGTAAGAGATGGCGCTGAGAAGAATAGTTCTGGCCTTGTGGTGATTTTTGAAGTCACGCTTTTGTCTGTAAGAGATGGCGCTGAGAAGAATAGTTCTGGCCTTGTGGTGATTTTTGAAGTCACGCTTTTGTTGGTCAGACATTGCCTTCCTGTCAATCTTCTGACCACTTGCATTCACTGGATGCGTGTATCCATCTGTCACCATGTCCCACAGATCAGCATCATGTGCCAGAAAGAAGCTTTCAATTTTGTCTTTCCAGTAATCAAAATTCTCTCCATCAAAGACTGGAGGTTTGCCGCTGAATCTGTCTCTATCTTCATTGTTGTCATTGCTGGTGTGTTGATATGTTCCTGCCATTGTGTTTTTCTGACGCTGGATCTTGTACTGACATGGTTAAGTGTTTTAGCTCAGAACCAGGCGCTCTGATGCCAATTGAAGAAGTGAAAAACACAAGAAGGGGGGTTGAATTTTAAAAACTTGAAATCAAATGCAGACAACACGTTATTTTTATCCTGGTTCGTTTGATCTCAAACTACTCCAGTCCACCCGTCAAGGTGATTTCGCCTCTCTCCAACGAGGTCTTAATCCATTATATTCAACTGAATATTACAACTGCTTTAACACCTGCTAAAGCCTTCTTGAGTCTAAACCACAAACCGGTTTCTCAAGGAAAATCTTTCTTACAAATAAATGAATACTATGTGTTGAATGTTTTCTACAAAAACTTTATATCACAACTGTGATTATACACAAATTAAACTTATGTGTAACTAGGATGCTATAACTTTAGAGTAAGCAATTTGAGAGATATAGCAAGCTGTATGAGTGAGGATGAAGATGATTTGCTTTAGGCGTGTAAAGAGTTGTAGAGCATTAGCCAATTTATTTCTCACTGACTTGTTTATATAGCCTTGGAAAATATACGTTGTAGTCAATTATTACATTTCAATGCCCATTACGTTCTTTCCATATTGAGAAGATATTTGTCTTGGAATACAGCCGTTGGTAATAAAGTGTCTTGAATGCACAGTACCGTTGTCAATTAAGCGTGTTATTGGCTTTGGCTTATTCTGACGCTTCTAGGTGCTGATGATATTGTTTTGGTCTTGATCAGAGTTTAGAGTATGTTAAGCGCAGATCTGTTCATCAAGCTTCAGCGTGAGCACATGCTTTGATCTTCTGATGCTGACATATGATATTTCATCTTCTGATGCTGGCATATGATATTTCATCTTCTGATGCTGATGTTGACATTCTTATGCTGATATCCATTAGAGTTTCTGTAAATGCACAATATAATTTTTAGGTAGCATATATGTCTCATATGAATTATACAATTTATTTAATCTAGCATTTTGTTATCATCAAAACTTTAACTTAGGGTAGTAGATTCAAACTTTGTTCTAACAACATTTGTCCCACCTCTGGGTTTTTGTTTAGAGACACTGAGAAAATCCGATTTTATTTAAACAGGAAAGCCAATTTCTTGTATTTCAAAAAACGATTGAAGGCCAAACTTAGACGAGGTCCCGTGACACAAATCTTTTATCAGAATCCCGTTTTTTTGGTAACAACCAAATAATATTTTATAAGGTCGAGGTTGAAGATGACGAGGACCTTTAGAATATGTTTTCCAGTCATGAGTATTCTGGGTATGACTCTATTGAGTTGTACATTGTGTCACGAGAGCCTTAGCTGTCACAAGTGGTTGATCCTCTTGAGGCCGAACAAGCAGAAGTAGATGTTGTTGACAAAGAAGAAGAAGATGACGAGTTAGAGTTTGACGACATGGTCAACGATGATTCTGAAGGCGATGGGATACTTGGTATACCTTTGAACGAGATCTACACACCACCTCCACACATGACAAACTTCAACATGGGCAGAGATGAACCGTCATCTGATTTATTTTTCAATTCGTATATGCAGTCGGATGAAAACTTAAAAGAGAAAGACAAATTTCATAATATAGAAGAATGTATCCGAGCCATAAAAAAGTTTCACATGCTCAACTCGGTCGATTATAAGGTAGATCGTGTAAATCCAGAAAGGTACAAGATCAAGTGTATCCACCTAGATAGTATGTTCAAGCTCACTGCATCATACATATTAAGAGGTGATTGTTGGGTCATAGGTTCTATGTCCACCCACACGCGTGTCAATTCTACTCAATCAGAGGATCACCGGAAACTAAATTATGATCTCATATGTCAAGAAATCCTACCCCTCGTCAGCAATGATCCATCATTAAAGGTGAAAACCATAATCTCTCACATCACTACGGTATTTAACTATACTCTGTCATACCGAAAGGAGTGGTTAGCAAATACCAAAGCGATTGAAAAGGTATATGGAAACTGGGAGGAGTCATACAAAGAACTTCCTAGATACCTGAATGCACTACAAACTTATTCTCCGGGTACTGTTTACATTATGGAAACACTGCCGGCGTACGCCTCAGATGGTAGTCAAATCACCGTAAATGGAATATTCAGTCGAGTGTTATGGGCTTTTCAACCTTGCATCATAGGGTTTGCGTCATGAAAACAAATTATTCAAATTTATGGGACTTGGTTGTATGCGAAATACAAAGACACGCTACTGATGGCAGTTTCACAAGATGGCAATAACAACATTTTCCCAATTGCCTTTTCCCTAGTCGAGGGAGAGACTGGTGGTGCTTGGAGCTTCTTTCTCAAGAATCTACGAACACACGTGGCTCCTCAACCAGATCTCTGTTTGATCTCCAATAGACATGCATCTATTGAGAGCGCATACAACAATCCTGCTAACGGTTGACATGACCCTCCTTCTACACGTGTCTATTGCATTAGACATATCGTCTAAACTTTCACGAGGGAGATCAAAGACAAAGCTCTTAGGAAAGCGGTTATGAATGCAGGGTATGCATTAACACAACCTATGTTTAAATATTATTGCAACGAGATCCGATTGTAAATTCGGACGTCGGTAGGTGGATCGATAACATTCCTGTTGAGAAATGGACTAGGTCATATGACAATGGACAACGATCGAGCCACATGACAACAAATCTGATTGAATCCATGAACGGGGTATTCAAAGGCATATGAAACCTCCCAGTAACTGCTTTGGTTAAATGAACATATTTTAGGATGGCTTCATTGTTTTCCAAAAGAGGTGAAATGTGGAATGCTGTGTTCCAATCGGGATAACTATGGAGTGAATGCTGCATGAAGTATATTAAGGAAGAAAGTGCCAAAGCCAACACCCATCTGGTTATACGGTTCGACTGACACAGCCACAACTTCATTGTCAAAGAGACAATCGACCATAATGAGGGGCTGCCAAAGACAAGAGTATAAGGTTATACTACCTTCTTGTTGGTGCGATTGTGGCAAGTTTCAAGCCTTTCGTATGCCTTGATCTCATGTCATTGATGCATTTGCCTATACTCATCAAGACGCATTACAACTTTTGTTTCTCATTTACAAGTCTGAAACCTTGCTCAATGTATACAACAACAACTTCCCTTTGGTAGCAAAACCTGATTATTGGCCTGCATACAACGGTGAAATAGTATGGCACAATGACCAAACGCGAAGGAATAAAAAGGATCGTCCCAAAAGCAAGCGCATCACAACTGAAATGGACTCCCTTGACAAGCTGGAAAGAAAGTGTGGTTTATGTCGTCAGGTCGGACACAATCGCAAAAATTGTCCGACTCGAGCTACTAGCTCAACCACATAAGAATTGTATTACAAAACATCTTTACTTTTTTAAGTTATAAACATTACAATTTTTCATTAAGAACATTTTTTACAACAAACCTTGCACAAACAACAAATAAAACACGATAAAACGTCTACGAAATTACAACCGTTAAAACAATTTTATCTGACCCATGCATCACTGTTGTACCCCAAAATTTTCCCTCCCATTTTACTCAACAAATGTCAATTGAGGTCCCCAAGTTGCTCAAGGAAGTCCAAGAGTTGACCAGACAAACTCTCTCCTAAGGCAGTATACCTCAAATTAGGGTTCCCCTTTTTATCAGGATGTGTGAACCAAAAAGGACTCGAATGCTTACCAAGGTCTTAATATGTTCCCAAGGTCATCCATGCCAAGTTTTAGGCCTTGCATAAGAAGTTTGCTCAATCAATTGCTCAAATGCTTGAAAATCGACTGTATTAGGTCAAAAGTCAATTGTGGCCCACATACAGTCAAACCTTAAGACTTTTGGTCAACATCAAAATTTTGAAGTGACATCCATCATTTTATCAAGGGTTGATCATGATTCCTCAAGGAACGCTCCAAATTCATCAAAACCCAAAAGTTGCTAAATTAGGGTTTTTTAGGAAAAGTCAACCCAACTTTTACCAAGCATAACTTCTTCATACTTTATCAGAAATTTTCCATCCAAGGCTCATTTTGAAGAGGATGCAATTACCTACAATTCATCTTCAGCCCTCAAGTTCAAAATATGCACTCACAAAAAGATATGAATTTCTACATTATAGGTCCTTTTGAAAAGTCAACAAAAACGCCTTTTGGGTCAAAGCTTCATACATGAACATGGAAGATCCAATAGGGATGAAACCAAAAGGTTTGGTTGGGGGACACCCTAAGATTTATAAAAAGTCCAAGAACACCCTCCTAGGGTCAAAATTTAGAGAGTTGTGAATTGTTAAAGTTGGCAATTTTTGGAAAATTGTCAAAAGTTAACATTGATCAAATTTGCATTTTTTTCGAAAGGGGCCATGTTTTCTTGCTTGAAACATGTTTCTAATAGGACCCACGACCCCTGAGCTTTTCCACCTATTATTTCATTACTTTTATCATTTATTTTGATTTTTTATTCATTTAAATCAAAATAAATCAAATTAAATGGTAAAATAATGAAAACAAATCAAATCTTGGGACTTTTGTGCACATTTGGAGTCCATGTACAGCTAGCATGATGATCAATTCGTGCAAGACTCATTAGGGTTGGAAAAGATTGGATTGAAGCTTGTTTTAGAAAGATATCATACATGAATCAAATCAAATCATATTTTCATAATTCTCAAAGATATGATGCAATTTTACAACCCTAATTCAGTCTACTATATGTATACAATAATTGCAGATCAAAAGACAAGGGTGAGCAGTCGTGAAAACACAAAACAAAGTTCCAAAAAAGTGGCAAAAAGTGTTGGATCATTTTTGCATTTAGAGATCAATTCAGACCATTCCAACGCTGCTAATCGATTCTTGGACCTTCCCAGAAGCCAATTGGATCATTTGCAAGGCTTGAAACACCCAGAAATGCGTGTAATTGCCCTCACGGTTTTCCCTTAAACTCAAAATTGATTACTATATTCCTGGTATCTTTAGCATGTTTAAGTCATAGATTTCTAATCCTTATCATGTTTGCAAGCTAACAGTATTATTTAATTGCGTTTTTGAAGCCTCTACATGCCATTGCCATTGTTAGGGTTTATGTTTACAATTTAGGGCTTTCTTACACAGGTGAAATTAGCCAAAAAGAAGGATACCAGGGTGTTCACGAGATCACCATGAATGAGGTTATGTAATTAGAAATCATTTATCATGCGTATCATGCATTTTTCAATTTTGAAGGGCTGTAGTTATAACAAACGTCCGTAGGTATAACTCTTTGACCTAAGACGACGATTGCAATGAAGAGGATGATGCGTGGCAGCCCATGACCGACTGATTTGAAGTTCGTTATTTTTTTGGATATAGTGCGCTTTTTGTATTATATTATATTTCGTTTATATGTATTAACAAAAGAACCAGCAGCACAGCTGGTTGAGAGGCACGCCTTTGATGTACACGTCCTGGGTTTGATCCCAGGCGTGTGCATTTTGTTATTTTGTTATTTATTTCAGGAAAATCTGGTGTTTCTCATCAAACAAGCATGCCATGGACCTACGCCTCATCACCATTGGATGGTACCTTGCCTAGATCCAAGGTCTAAAGATTGCATCCTCATGATGGACCTCATGAGGGCTAGCTCCATGGAATCTGACGCAAGGAGCATGGGCTCAATGCAATTGGGCCTAACAATTCAGCAATGGCACCCCAAATTTGGGCTTGCACCCCCTTGGGTTTAATTTCTCTCTTCTTATTTTTTACTATTTTTACTATTTTTATTTTTTATTCTTAGTTCAAAAATTAATTCTTTTTTCCTAAAATCACAAAAAAAATCAAGAATTCATAAAATTAGAATTAGGTTTGTTTTTATTAAATTTATTTTCATTAATTAATTAGATTAATTTGATTTAGGGTAATTTAAATGTTTTTTTTTCAATTAAAATTAATTAGAAAATTTAGATTTAAATTCTTAATTTCTTTTAATTATTTACTTTTTTCTCAAAAAAAAAACATACAAAAATATAAAACAAGTACATTAGGTTAATTATCTTTTCTTCATTAATTTAATTATGTTCCATAAATTAATTAGTAACTAGGATATTTTTGCAATTTAATTTTATTCTTTATTTCTTTAAACAAAAATAACAAAAATGGTTTCTTTCTTTAATTAATCCAATTAGGTAGCCAAGGGTCAAAACCCGATTTCTCTCGTATTTATGATTGTCGCGCGTATTTATTTTTGATTAATTATGTAACTGCTTACTGGTTTGTAATAGTTAAAACTAGGGTTTTTATTTACTGTTTAAATCCCCAATTTTTGGTCATGTAATTAATTCCCCTCCCCGAAGCCTTGTAATAAATAGGTTTATTTTTCGCACTTTAAATTCTCGCAATCTTTAAACTGTCTAGGTGCATGACTAATAGGATTGTATGAAAAGAATGCTTGAAATTTAAAACGGTAGATCACCTAATGTGAAAAGACTACATAACTGAAAAAAGTTCACATGCACATGTTCACTCCTAGGGTTTGCCTCACTACGGTTGCCTTCGGTAAATAGTCATTAAGCATAGGAAATTTTAGTGGTCGCCCTCATGTCCAAAAGATCAAATGTCCCATTTGAATGTTGCCTCGGAAACGTTACCTCGAAAAGATCTTAAGACTCTAGGGTTACTACTAAGGTTTTCTAACTATTACTTTGGTGATTGTATTTGTCCTTTTCGAATGTCCTTTACAACTCCAACGATGGTGCTACCTACTCCTTAATAGTAGGATAGCACTGTCTAAAGGAAACGAGAAAACGAAAAACTTTTTTCGAGTAAGTAGATTAGTTCCTAGGTACTTGCTCAAAACAAACAAACTTTTTCACACCAAACACTTTTCAAAACAAAGTTTTCAAAAACAACTCTGTAACATTCTTGAGGATAGAAACAAGGGTTAAAACGAAGTAAAACAAAACTTTTCAAAACAAGCACACAAGCAATTTCAAAATGAGCAAGTACCTAAGAGCCCGTGGAAAACCGCAGATAGAAAGGGTGCTAACACCTTCCCTTTCTATAATCTACTCCCCCCCTCCTCGTACTCAAAATATCTCGAAAAAAGGTTTGTTATATTCTTTTTCCTTTTCCATGATTGGATGAAATAAAAGTCAGTGGCGACTCTTACTTACCGCGACATTTTGCGAACACCAAAACGCAAAATGCAAACCAGTATTAAACAATCGGTTCTGCTAGAGAGAAAAATATAAAGTGGGGGTAAACCTTAGGATCTAGGTCATATTTAATTGCTTTCTCTTGATTGTCTTGCTTGCTTTATATTTATGGGAACTGTTTGGATTATTTGATCCTACACCCGGATCGGGGAACACCTTTTAGGTAAGTAGCAATAAACTGTAAGGGAACTATGCTGGGGTATACCGGCACAGTTGAAGCAGTAGCTACATTGATGTGACACTTTGGTTGGTACTGGTAACCCTTGAGTCAATCAGGGAAAGTACGGGGCTGCCGCGTGGTGTCGTGAAGCATCAACTGACCTTGGAACCTTTAATTGCACAACTTAGTCAGTAGGACGTAACGAGATGGTCGGCTTTGGTGTATGCCCAAGGTCGACAGATACTCAATGCTACACTCATTGAGGTCTGACTCTTGAGCTTTGTTTGGTTGCGAGTTAATCGCCTATTAAACAAAGCTGGGAGAAAGATCAGTGATATTGAGATCCCTTTTAGAACCTGGTTACTATTTATAGGACATGTTGAACCAATCCAACTTCAAGAGGATATGATCTTAAAACTCATGCAAGCCTTAAACCTAAATACTTGGTGCGACTTGTTTGTTGCTATACCTGTGATTTTCTAACCTAATCATGACATCATAAGCATAGCATATCATGACTAACCATTTCAAGGATTCCCTAGGGCTCATTTTTGCTCTATTTTGTAGGACATGGCATCTGCCCGTAGGAACACTATACAAATCAACCTTGTGAAAGTGTCTCTCCAACTAAAGAATCTGGAATTAAGGGTTCTTGAAGGTTCTCATTTCACTAGAAAGCATGGTCAGTTTCTCAATCTGGCCACCGCAAAACCTGATGAAGAGTTGTTAAAAGTGATGTTTCAGTTCTTCGACCCGGTGCACCATTGTTTCACCTTCCCGGATTATCAGTTAGTACCTACTATGGAGGTATTTTCTCAGTTATTAGGAGTACCTATTCTTGACCAGTTTCCTTTCAATGGTACATAAGAACATCCAAAGCCTGAAGAAATTGCTAGAGCCCTGTCTTTACAACGGTCTAACATAGTGGCAAATTAGGAGACTAGAGGGAGTGTCCAAGGAATTCCGGTTAAGTTTCTATTTGAGAAGGCCTATCATTTTTGGGATACCTTAGATTTACAAGCTTTCGAAGAGGTGTTGGCACTTCTCGTTTATGGGAAGATACTTTTCCCTGATGCTAATCAACTCATAGATGTGAGCACTATCAAGGTTTTCCTGTCTCATAATCCAGTACCCACATTACTCGGTGATATTCTGCACTCTTTGCATGCTCGCACTCTAAAGAGAAGAGGAACCCTCCTGTGTTGAACTCCTCTATTGGCTAGGTGGTTTATTTCACACCTACCCAGGTCTATTTTGAAGAATGAGCAGGGTTTGAAATGGTCTCGCAGGCTGATGTCCCTCAAGCATTCAAACATTCATTGGTGTTCACGGTTCTCAGAAGATATTACCATCATCGATCACTATGGTGAATTCCCTAATGTCCCCCTCTTATGCATTAGGGGGGGAATCACTTACAACCCTTGTTTGGCACTGCGTCAGTTTGGTTATGCCAGAAGAGATGGTCCTCATGATACGCTTATCCAAGGAATCACCTTCAATTATGAGAACGACATTCAAGGCTATCGTAGATGGTTCATAAAATATTAGGGCATGGTACATAAAATTGATATCAAGATTCTAGGGCACAAGAATTCCATTCCTCTTGAGCCTTATCTCCGGTGGGTACGAGCTCGCGCCCAAATTCTTAGGATGCCTTACCCAACTGTCCTACCAATAACTGTGGAGCCAGTTGCTGAAGGAGACACTGCTTCTTTTGTTCATCACCCCGACATGCCAACCGATCATGAAGAGTTACAGAAGTCCTAGGTTCAACTCAAAGAGGAGCGGGACACATTTGAAGCTCAGTTCTATGCTAGCGAGAAGAAGGCCCTGGAACTCACTAGGCTACTTCATGAAGAGAGGAACATAAATGCCTACATCACGCCAAAGAGGATGCGCTCCTGGGAGACCTAGTTTCTGTCTTTAAGTTTTGTTTTGTTTAAATTGTAAGCCTAAAAGGCATTCTCTGTAACAATTTGAAGTTATTAATGCAATTAATGTGTGTTTATTTTGGTTAAAAAAATCTGAGCCTTTAAGAATCCTTGAAATCATTGCATACACATCCCATCCATAGTATTGCATAAACAGGCACCATTATAGGTTTCTCAACTTCTTTGCTGTTTATTTCAGCAGAAATGTCTTCTGAACAAAGCATCAAGGACCTTCAGGCACAGAACGCCGAGTTCCAACAAATGTTCATCAGTCTGGAAAAAGGGCAGGAGGATCTGAAAGCCCTCATTCTGAAAGAGAAGAAGAAGAAGAAGAAGGTTGTCGGTATTTTGAAAATGGGCAGAAGTTTGGAGAGCGGTTGAAGCGACAAACTGATCTGACCTCTTCATCCAAGGAAGGGGAGAATCAGGAAGAAGAGAAGGACCCTAGTCCTGCAGTCTCTGACAATGATACTGATTATAATGATGAGAAATATCCTCCTGTTGAGGATAGATATAAACAGCTAGAAGACCGTCTGAGTGCCATGGAAGTTCAGAGGATACTTGGACTAGATTTCAAAGAATTGGGATTGGTGTCGGGAGTAGTCATCCCGCAGAAGTTCAAAGCTCCAATTTTTGCTAAGTATGATGGGGTGTCCTGCCCAAAACTCTATCTCCATTCTTATGTCAAGAAGATCCAACCCCACACAGCTGATAGAAATCTGTGGGTTCACTTTTTTCAAGATAGCCTGTCAGGCACTCAACTTGAATGGTTCTACCAGCTGGAGGGAGCAAATATTCGAAACTGGGAAGATCTGGCTGCTACTTTCTACAAGCAGTATCAGTACAATGCCGACCTTGCTCCCACTCGTACTCAACTCTAGAGTATGTCCATGGGCGCAAGTGAAGGCTTTAAAGATTATGCACAAAAATGGAGAAACTTGGTTGGGAGAGTTCAACCCCCGTTGTCTGATAGGGAGTTGGTTGATATGTTTCTGGGGACGCTATCTGGTCCATTTTTCAATCATTTGATCGACAACTCATCGATTGGTTTCACTGAGCTGATCCTAACTGGGGAAAGAGTAGAAGTTGGGGTTCGAAGCGGAAAAATACAGAAGGATGCCTCTTCAAGGTCAATAAAGAAGCCTTTTGCTGGTAAGAAGGAAGCCAGTGCCATCTACAGCCCAAAGGGGTCAGAACAGGGCTGAACAACGTCAGACAATAAGTGTCGTGATGATACCTAGACTTACAGTTTCTCTACAATGCAACAATCAACAAAGGGCGAAAAGACCACAACGACAGTTTACCCGCATCAATATGACATTGGCTGAAGTTTTACCTCATCTGCTGAGATCTAACTTGGCAACCTTGAGAGAGGCTCCCAAGAATCCAAATACTACATCTCCCCGATATAATCCGAATGCCCGGTGTGCCTATCATTCTGAGAGTCCTGGCCACAATACAAATGACTTCTGGGATCTAAGAAACAAAATACGAGACTTGATTGAAGCTAAGGAAATAGAGTTTGATGCTCCGGAGAAGCCAAATGTCATAACTGCTCCCATGCCTAAACACGGTCGTGGAGTTAATCATGTTGATACTGATTTGTTCGTTACCTCTGTTGATGAAGTTTCTACTCGTCTCATGACTGTCAAGAAGAATTTGCTGTTGGCCGGTTTATTTTCGGGTTATGGTGAAGGTTGCCACATGTGTTTGTTTCCACCTTCTGGTTGCTGTTTGTTGAAGTTAGGTGTCCAACGCCTGATAGATAGCAAAGAAATTCTGTTTGAGAAAACTTTGGTTCCCGTTATTCCATCTGAAGATGTCGCTATTATAACCATTTCCGCCAATCCTTCCAAGGTTTCCTCGAGAAGACCTGTTAGGATTACATCTGCTCTAAGAATTGCTCCGCTGATAATCATTGTTCCTGGTCCTGTCCCGTATGTCTCGGATAAAGCTGTCCCATGGTATTATGGTGCCGATGTGTACTATAATGGCATCAAACAAGACTTGAAAGATGAAGAGGCTGATCCTGATATTGGTAACATTGTCAGAACCAGCAAAGTTACCCAAAGTGGAAGGGTTTTCTCTCCCGAGATTTCCCCTAAGACTGTCAACAAGCCTATTATTATTCCATATGCTATTCCTGCTAGTACATCTGCTAATGTTCCTATTCTTAATCCGGTTATTACCCTTGTCGGCGAATCATCTGAGACCCGCGGCAAGGAAATTCTAGGTGAGCCTTCCCGGACGGAGGCGCCTAAGAAAATTATTGTGGAAGCCTCTAAGCAAGAAATGGAGGAAATATTGAAAATTATTAAGAAGAGAGACTACAACATGGTCGAGCATCTGGGGTAGACCCCATCGAAGATATCCATGTTGTCTCTGCTATTGTGTTCTGAAGCCTATGCAAAGGCTTTAATTGCATTTCTCAAGACTGCGCATGTGCCGTAAGAGACTTCAGCTGATCAGTTCAAAGATTGTGTGGCCAGCCTGACTGCTGATAATGGACTGGGTTTCTCAGATGCCAATTTGACACCGAAAGGAAGGAAGCATAATGATGCTCTTCATCTCTCGATCGAATGCAAGGGCACCACTATGGCTCATGTGCTGGTAGATACTGGGTCTTCACTGAATGTTCTTCCGAAGAAGGCATTAGACCGGTTGGATTGCAAGGGTTTGAATCTAAATCCTAGTAACATCGTGGTAAGGGATTTTGATGGATCAAAGAGAATGGTGCATGGGGAGGTGGACATCCTTGTCAAAGTGGGTTCTCAGACTTTTGGGTCGACTTTCTATGTGATGGATATCAGGCCGCCATATTCTTGTTTGCTGGGTCGTCCTTGGATCCACGAGGTTGGGGCAGTCACCTTTACACTCCACCAAATGCTGAAGTATCCGGTGAAAGGAAAGATTGTCACAGTGCGGGGTGAAGAAGAATATATGGTGAGTCACCTCAACTCCTTCCGTTACGTAGAGGTGGACGGGGAATTCATCGAAACTCCTTGTCAGAATTTTGAAGAGGTCCCTCAGATCTTGGCATCAACTGAAACTACCAGCAACAAACCTCCTTTGAAGATGGCTTCTCTCAAGGACGCCAGGGCTGTGGTTGAAGAAGGTAGGTGTGCTAATTGGGGTCGGCTCCCTGATTTCACTCATAAAACTGACAAATTTGGTTTGGGCTTTACTATAGGGGCTCAAACGGATGTTCGACGCGCTCGGGCTAGAGGACCTCCCCTATGTATCAACAATCGTGGGGTTAACGCCATTGAAGATAGTGAAGAGGATTCAGACATTGATAGCTGGTTCTACCCAACTACCAACGGCAGACCGAGTAACTGGATGGCTAGGGACTTCATACCTGTTTCTTTTATTCCGCAGTAATTGACTTATTTGTTTTAAGATTTGTAACAATCAATTTGAAACTTTACGGCCCGGTGCCTTGCCCGAGGCACCTTGGCTTTGCTTGTGAGGGCTATTATTTGTCATTTTATAATCATTAATAAAGCATTGGACATTTCTTGCATACAAATTTTGCGCTCTCTGTTTTTCTTTTCTGTTTTTCACTTTATCAAAACATCTATTCTCTTACACACACTCACGTATCACAATGCAGATCCATATCCACTTTGGATCCCATTGATAACAACTATACTATTGCTAGTTATGACTTCGAAAATCTGATCAACCAAGCCGAGGACGAAGGTGAGGATGATTTTGAGGTGCCTGGAGAACTTACTAGACTACTACAGCAGGAAGAAAGGGCCATACAACCCCATGAAGAGCCGATTAGGACAGTAAACTTGGGTTCCGAGGAAGATAGAAAAGAGGTTAAAATAGGTGCAAATCTGGAGCTTAGCATCAAACATAGGTTAATACAAATGTTGCACGACTATGTTGAAATCTTTGCCTGGTCCTACGAAGACATGCCTGGTTTAGACACTGATATTGTGGTACATCGCCTGTCGACTAAAGAAGATTGTCCTCTGGTTAAACAGAAGGTTCATCGTATGCATCCCAAAATGTCAGAGAAGATTAAGGCAGAGGTTATGAAACAGTTCGATGCAGGATTCTTAGTTGTCACTTCGTATCCATAGTGGGTTGCTAACGTTGTTCCGGTACCTAAGAAGGACGGTAAGGTACGGATCTGTGTTGATTACAAAGATCTGAACAGGGCAAGCCCCAAGGATGACTTCCCACTTCCTCACATTGACATTTTGGTCGATAACACCGTGCAACACAAAATCTTCTCCTTCATAGATGGTTTCTCTGGCTACAACCAGATCAAGATGGCTCCTGAAGACATGGAGAAGAAAACCTTCGTCACACAGTGGGGAACTTTCTACTACAAGGTGATGCCTTTTGGGTTAAAGAATGCTGGGGTAACTTATCAGCGCACCATGGCCGCTTTGTTTCACGATATGATTCACCATGAGATCTAAGTGTATGTTGATGACGTGATAGCCAGATCTCAGACTGAGGAAGAGCACCTTGATCATCTCCAAAAGTTGTTCGACATATAGAAGACGTATAAGCTGAGGTTGAATCCGAACAAGTGTACCTTTGGAGTAAGATCTGGTAAGCTTCTGGGTTTTATCGTCAATGACAAGGGTATTCAGGTAGACCATGCGAAGGTGAAGGCCATATAAGAGATGCTGGTTCCTCGTACAGAGAAGGAAGTTAGAGGTTTCTTGGGACGCCTGAATTATATCGCCAGGTTCATTTCACATCTGACTGCTACTTGTGAGCCAATCTTCAAGCTGCTGAAGAAAGATCAAGTGGTAAAGTGGAATGATGAATGCTAGACCGCTTTCGAAAGAATCAATGAATACCTTCAAGAACCACCAATTCTGATGCCTCCAGTTGAAGGAAGACCTTTGATATTATACTTGATAGTGTTAGACAATTCAATAGGGTGTGTGTTGGGGCAGCATGACGAGTCTGGTCGAAAAGAGCACGCCATTTATTACCTTAGAAAAAAGTTTACCGACTGTGAGACACGATACTCGTTGCTCGAGAAAACTTGTTGCGCTTTGGCATGGGCTGCTCACCGACTGAGACAGTATATGATGACTCACACTACTTTGTTGATATCAAAGATGGGTCCAATTAAGTATATTTTCGAGAAGCCCGCTCTCTTCAGGCCGTGGATGATTACCAGTCCATGAATTTTGTTTCCGGATGAGAGTATCATGTTAGTGACTGACTACGAAGAACCTGGACCGGATGAAGGACCTGAGGAGGGATCCCGATGGTCTATGTATTTTGATGGAGCCTCGAATGCATTGGGTAACAACATTGGCGTTGTGATCATATCTCCCAAGGGCTGTCATACTCCGTTCATTTCCCGATTATGTTTCAACTGCAACAATAACATGGCAGAGTATGAAGCATGTATTATGGGTCTTCGAGCTGCTATTGACCTGAGGATTAAGTTCTTAAGTGTATTCGGGGATTCTGCTATGGTGATAAGTCAGATCAAAGGCGAGTGGGATATGAAGCACCCGAATCTCATTCCTTACAGAGAGTATGTATTGACATTGCTCCCACACTTTAAGGAGGTAACCTTTGAACATTTCCCACGAGAAGAGAACCAGTTGGAGGACGCGCTAGCTACCATATCTTCTATGTTAAAAGTTATGTGGGACAATGAAGCTCCCCAAATTACCATTGAGAGGTTGGATGAGCCAACACACTGCTGTGAGATAGACACCGAAGAAGTGGCAGACAAAACCTGGTTTCACGAAGTCAAAAGGTATCTCGAGGCTCAAGAGTATCCCGAAGGGGCATCTGTCAACGATAAGAAGTTTCTGAGAAGGTTCGCTGCAAAGTTCTTCCTTAGTAATGGGATCCTCTATAAACGCAACCATGACTCCACACTACTACGGTGTGTAGACAATTGCGAAGCAGAGAGGATCGTGACAGATCTACATGAAGGCACCTTCGGAACCCATTCTAGTGGACATACCATGGCTAAGAAGATCCTAAGGGCAGGATATTACTGGTCCACTATGGAAGCCGATTGCTATCAGCACTCTCGAACTTGTCATAAGTGCCAAGTCTACGCTGATAAGGTGCATGTGCCTCCAGTTCCTTTGAATGTCCTGACAGCTCCTTGGCCCTTTGCGATGTGGGGCATCGACATGATCGGTGAGATCAGACCTACTGCGTCTAATGGGCATCCTTTCATCTTAGTAGCCATTGATTACTTCACGAAGTGGGTTGAGGCAGCCTCTTTTGCTACTGTGACCAATAACGTTGATCGGGACTTTATGAGTCTATCGAGATACTAACTGCAAGTATATAGTTTAATCGTTCTAGTTTTAAATGATTATCGAACCCATAGAGACTGAGGATCAATCGCATATGATCTAATGTTACAAATGTTTAACTAAGCGATGAATATTTGGTTTTAGGGGGAAAAGGTTTTAATTAAAAGCAATAGTAATAGTTATACCGATATGTGATAGTTGAACTTCGGGAACTCGGTGAATCACTTGGCATATAAAGTATTTCGATAAAAACGAATTGTTTAAAAACCTGAGACATACACTCTCGTGTTAATGAAATAAGTTATGCTACTAAACCTAGTGGATGCACTTTAAATTTAATAACACTTTTTGAAAACAACTCGAGTTTAATTAATTTGTTAAAACACTCTCGTGTATTTAAAAATTAATGTTTCGTTACCACTATCTGGGTCGAACCCCAGCTCTCGCATGCAGGTTCTTGCCTTAATTAATTTCTCACTCTCGTGGCAAAATCGTGTTAAATATCCTTTCACTCTCGTGACAAGGGTAGTTAAATTAAATATGGAAATTGGAAACCAGAAATTATTTATAAAATATTTTAGTCAAGTTATCACCGAATTCCTTTGGTGCTTAAGAGTCGCATACCGGTACAAACAAAATTAGCCAGACATAATGTATTTAGCAAACATGCAACATAAAATACAATTCATGAAAATAATCAACATAGCATATAAACAACAAAGATCGAATTGCATAAAAAACCTGTAATTTATATTGCCGTGGTAATCTTGAATTCGTACAGTAGCTTTTGCGATACAATTAATTGAAATATAGAACTAAGTGTGTGTTAATCCTTCGATGTGAAGAATTAACACTTTAGGGAACTGGAAAATTACAGAGGCTTGAAAGGAAAATGATGGTTCAAAAGCAAGAAAACAAAGTAAAGCAATGCAGAAAGAAATTACAGTTCTGAAACAAATTCTCCAACCCCTTCAAAGTGAAGTCTTGAACATATATATAGGCTCTCTCTTGTAACTGTCATGTTCCATTATTTCAGTACGTGCGTTAAATTCTCAACTGATGGAATGAGGTCGTGTGGACTTCGTGTGGGCTGCTTCGTGGCTGACTCCATAAACTGAGTTTTTAAGTGTTACATCCATAATGGAATTCATTATGTTCTTAACAACTAGGCCCTTTGATACGTTCATAACGCGTTACATTACGTTCGTAACAGTGTGTGCTAGGCGTTACGTTCGTAACACTAAGCGTTGCGCTCGTAACGTCATCTGGTGTGAGTTTCTTGGCAGAATGTCATTTTTCTTCTTTCTTCTTGCCATTTCTTAGCTTGTTTTGCTCCTTTTAGCTTATTTTCCATCTTATGCCTTGGAAAATATAATTTACCTGAAAACAAATAAAAATACCTTCGTGATGCATATTATTCGATAAAAACATACAAATAACTCGTGTAAATTAGGCCTAAAAAGAGATACATTTTCGTGTTATCAAACTCCCCTACACTTGAACCTTTGCTTGTCCTCAAGCAAAAAGATAAGGCGGTTTATAAAAACGACGAATTAAACACACGCGACGATGTTCGCAAACTAGCTAGTTTGTAAATTTTGATTAGGCCAAGAGATTTAGACGCAAAAGAGGTATGGTGACGACATTAGAGTACTCCAATTGTGCAAACCGTTCCGAGTCATGTTGTTATAACACCAATCAACCCTTTAAACTAAATTTCACCTGTGTTCATTCAAGCACAATCACATTAAGCCCTTTATCTCCACACGCACATAGCAAAGTAACCGGTTAGCGACTATGATCCGTTGATTCTTGGGGTTCTGGCACTTATAAGTGGTAACCCCTTATTTTTATAACTTAATTGTAAATTGCGGGGGATCGGTCCATAGTCCGCCCTACCAAGTTCAGTACCAGATACTTCTGAACCAATTTACAAT
Source organism: Vicia faba (assembly GCA_948472305.1). Lineage (NCBI taxonomy): Eukaryota > Viridiplantae > Streptophyta > Magnoliopsida > Fabales > Fabaceae > Vicia > Vicia faba. Next base: position 260,026,427 of record OX451735.1, on the reverse strand, counting down.
AAGTTTTCTTTTATCTTGTGAGAATTACATCCTTTGGGCTAAATGACCGAGTGAGGGTCACCTAACTTACTTTGGGCATTTCACGACAAAGATTGTTATTTTATCACCATCTCTTTCGGATCATTCACTTATATTCATCGGTTCCTTGCGTAGTTTGTGTTTTGACGGTGCCGACTGCTAGATAAACTACTAGGGGCTAATTTAAAGTAAAATTCGCGGTTGGCGGTATAATAAGTACCCGAAATGGCATCACATAAGGTGGAGTTCTAAAATGTCAAAACCGTAACGATTTTGTCAAACTTCCTCAAGTGGCCTAAACTTAATTGAATATTTGGTTTTAGCTAGCTGTTTGGATACATCGCGTTGTGTGATAATCGTAAATTTTTTGTCATGGCTCAAGAATTGTAAAGTTTGGGGAAATCCAATAATGCACGAAAAAGAACTTAGCAATTAAGGACTTAATTGTACATGAAGTTGTTTTATTGAAGGGAAAGTACAAGAAAGGAAAAATGATGCGAAAAATTAAATCTAATCTAGAAAGCGAAATAAAATGATAGAGTTTCCTCCCCCACACTTAAATCTAACATTGTCCTCAATGTTTCGAAATAAGGTAAAGGAGGTAAGGATGGGAGGAGATATCTTCATTCAGGCCCTCTCCCTCTGGATCTTCCACGACCTCTTCTCTGCCCATCAAAGCCAGGAAATCCAAAATGGCGCAGGGTCTCTTGAAAATCGTCCATGCGTACACTCAAACCACCCATTTATGTCGTCAAAGTATCCATATGGGCCTCATACCTAGCTCCTTGTTCAATTTGTTGCTGCTGCATCTGTTGCATGAGTTGCATCATTACAGTTTGCTGAGCTTGGATATCAGTGGCCTGTTGGGATTGGCGGGTAAGTTGAGCATGCATATCTGTCATCCTTTGGTTTTGATCCATCATTGCCTCATAAAGGTCTTCAGTAGTCGGGCAACGAGGCCTTCTTCTGCGCCTAGTATAAGTGCTTGGTATATCCTGTTGAGGTGTTGTCTGATGCTGTGCATCCATTTCTTCTTCTACCTTATCAACAGGTTGAGGATTTTGATTCATCTAAGAAGCTAGGTCGGGTTCAGGGGCATTTAAATCATAAATCCACTTATCCATATTCGACACGTTTGTGAGCAACCTATCCGGCATAATCACACTTGGAACAATCGTGTTCTTCACCATCAAATTATACCTGCCATAATCTCGGTTCCTAATCAAACGCATGTATTTGCAGTTATCCAAATCCATGAGAAGAGGCGGTAGAGCATCAAGAGTCTCTAGTTGGCTTTGCAAATTAAGCCTATGAGCTAATGTGGTTATCAGTCCTCCGATTAAAAATGGTTGTTGTCCCCTTGCACAAAGGGACTCAATATGACGTAGAAGGAACGGAGTAGCATTTACCTTGGTTTTCCCAGCTAAGCAACAATGAAGGAAAAATACCTCCTTTGAGTTGACTTTGTTGCTACTAGCTCGTCCAAAAATGGTGTTGGAGAGAATCTTGAAGTAGTATGTAGTGGTGGGGTTGTGAATGTGAGATGCCAGACACTCATCCCAATTTCCTGTCGAGTCATTGGTGATTTTCTTCCACAATTCAAACAAAACAACGGTCCAATATTCGGTAGCAAGGACCTTGTGGTGCACCATCTCGGATTCGTCTTCCTTAATTGAAATTTTGAGTAGCTCCGTGATTCTTTCTTGGTCTAACGTATATTCGGTGTTGAACATACGGAAAGATGCGGTGCCCGTGAGGAACATGGCATCATCACTCGGTGTTGAATACGAGAACGAACTAAGGAACTCGAGCGTCAGCTTAGGGCACGTCGGGTGATGTTGCGTGCATGCGAATGAGAGGCCAGAGAGACGGAGCAGCCAATGCACTCCATCAAATATTCCCAATTTGTTGAGACAATCTTCGTCGGGATATCTCGTGGCCAAGACTCACCTATGGTGAAACTTCAAATATTTCTCCCTTTGGTGTCCACCATCTTGATTCCTAAAAACAATTCCAGCCATGTCATCCTCTCTGTTCTCCATTGATAATTTGTTGATTGAAGCAAGGTTCTACTGTGAAAGTGGTAAGGGAGAGATTTTGCAGAGAGTGTTCGAATGGAATGGGATGAAACTATGTGAAGCTCTTTATAAGATGTAAACGCGGGTTGCTCTTAAATGGGAATGAATGCTCTTAATGCAGGAAGTTTGAAAAATGGGAATGGTGGAGAATTTTGAACGTGAGTAAGTGCTAGGGTTTACAGCGCGCGTTTGGAAGAATGAGAGGGGAAATAAAAATGAAGCGATGCGCCTCTGTTTCTGTTTCGTAACAGAGAGGAGACCCGTTACGTTCGCAAAGCAGGGGCGTTACGTTCGTAACACAAAAGGGGCTGTTACATTCGTAACAGCGGTGTTGCATTCGTAACACATCTGTTTATGGGAAAATAGCTTAGAATCAAACAGACTCAATTTTTCATATTCACTATCGTGGCATTCTCCTTAGCATCATTAGCTGCACTTGTTATTATTAGGGAAGATAAAACACATAACAACATAGTTGAATATAGTAACAGTAGTGTAAAGCAGCAATATTAGCACTAAACAGTAACAGTAATAGCTCGTAATAGCAGAAAAAATAATGACAGTAAAATTGAAACTGATGATAAATAAATGAAATATCATTAACTAATAGAATTGTTTAGAATTTGCAACAAACAAAAATAGTAACAATTTGGAACAAACAATAATTAAATGCATGGAATAAAAAAAACTAAAACTAAGGTTCCTCCCCCACACTTAGACGAAACAGTGACCTCACTGTGTACATAAATGCAAGAAACGGAACACATTAACATAACTACGGAAACTCCTAGCCACGAAGAGTAGAGAACAAATGTTGGTGAATGAAATCCAATTGTTCAGTTACCAAATCCATAAAACCATGGAAATCCTCACGTAAAGAGGTAAGCTCACCCCGCATGCCAGTTATTTCAGTATTCAAAGAGTCGAGTGTGACAGCAGGTGGAGGTGGTGGTGGTGTCTCAGGAACTGGGAAGGTAGACTCAGTGGACACTACAGGCTGATCCCATGGGTCAGAAAATTGGTGGTATCCAGGTGGTGTTTCAGGATCGGATTCTTCAGCAGCTGGAGGGGTATTTGGGACTTCATAAATTTAAATAGTGGATGGAGTCGAAGGCGGTGTAGGAGGATGGTGGAGATTAAAAAGCCAATTTGCTCTGTTATGGACACTAGTAATAGGATTTGGGAGTACAAACTAGTGAACAGTTTCATGGTTAATCACCAGCTCAAATTCATTCGGCCCAAGGTTTCCTATGAAGCTAGTGTTAAAGCAAAACTCAATATTCATTGGCCTAATCCCATAGTGCGGATTTATTCCTAACACAGGTCTTCGAAGTCCAATAGCATTGGAGATCATAGTAACTAACCCACCTATGAGGATTGATGCATTCTTTGTTTGGATAATGCGCTCCATATTAGCAATCATGTAGGTGGCACCATTAACTGGACGGTTCTGCGAAGCACAATACATGATGAAAAGCTCATCACGTGACACAGCTGTAACATTCTTCTCTTTTCCGAAGAGGGTGTGGGCAATGATTTTGTGGAAGTACCTAATAGCAGGGTTATGGATGGACTCCGAGTAAAGATCATTTGGCTCAGGATGGTTGTTTCCAGCAATACTACCCCAGAAGTAATCAAGGTCATGATCTAGCATTCAGTCTTCTTAGGTCATGGTGAAAACATTAGGGCCATTAGGGAATCCTAACAGATCGGCAAATTCCCTATGATTGTAGCGGTATTCTATATTAAACATTCTGAAGGTGATCAGCCCGCGGTTGAAACCTATCCCATGGTTTGGCAGATAGCTTAGTGTGCTCAAAAACTCAAGGGTCAACTTACGGTAGGTACAATAGCGTCTCCGAATTGGAGCAACGTCCCAACCTATTTGGTTAAGCAGATACATAACACTCTCACGAATGCCTAAGGCATACATCACATGGTCGTCAGCATAAATGGTTGGACGCATCTCTCACTCAACTAGATCCTCAAAACGCCTTCTCTGATGCCTACCTCTCAGGGTTATGTTCATGTAGTTCATACGTGCCATGGAGCTAAAAAATAAAGCTAATGAATTACCCTAAAAATATTTAATAAATGTATGAAAAACTAAGTTAGTATTTTCAGGTTAAAATGCCGAAGTTAATCAAAAGAAAAAGAAGTTCAAATAAAATGAAATAAAGGATGCAACATAAAAATTGAAAGATTAAAACAAAGTTAAAAAATAAAAAGCATATCAAAACAACAAAAACAATTAAAAGTAAACATGGGTTGCCTCCCACGAAGCGCTTTTGTTTCATGTCGATGGCTCGACAGACAGTACCTATTCAGTTAGGTATCGGGGTAGGTGGCTCACTTAATTTCAGATAAGCCGAATAGTTTAGATTTTCGACGTTAAAATAATGCTTTAAACGCTGGCCATTTACTATAAATGGTTCTATGGAATTTCCTTTAATTTCTATCGCACCACTAGGGAAAACTTTATTAATTTCGAATGGTCCTGACCACCTGGAACGTAATTTACCCGGAAAGGGTTTCAGTCTAGAGTTGAATAGGAGTACAATGTCTCCTTCCTTAAATTCTTTCCTTGAGATACGCTTATCATGCCATTTTTTCTCTCCTTATAGATTCTAGCATTTTCATAAGCGTCTAAACACAATTCTTCTAATTCATGGATATCTAATATTCGTTTCTCGCCAGCAGTCGTGTAATTTAAGTTAAGATTTTTAATAGCCCAATAAGCTTTATGTTCTAGTTCTACTGGAAAATGACAAGATTTTCCATAAACTAATTTAAACGGCGTTGTTCCTATAGGGGTTTTAAAAGCTGTCCTATATGCCCAAAGAGCATCATTTAGCTTGGAGGACCAATCCTTTCTAGATGTGGCTACGGTTTTCTCAAGGATTTGTTTAATTTCCCTATTTGACACTTCCACTTGTCCACTTGTTTGAGGATGGTATGGTGTGGCTATGCGATGTTTAACGCTATATTTTGAAAGTAGTTTTTCGAAAATTCTAGATAAAATGGGAACCACCATCACTAATTACTAATCTTGGTATACCGAATCGTGGGAAGATGACATTCTTGAATAATTTAAGTACCACTCGTGTATCGTTTGTGAGTGCAGCGACGGCTTTAATCGATTTTGATACATAATCAACAGCTACCAGTATATACTTATTTCCAAAGGATGCAGGAAATGGTCCCATGAAATCAATTCCCCATACATCGAAAATTTCAACTTCGAGAATCCTTTTTTACGGAATTTCGTCACGTCTAGATATATTTCCTGTGCGCTAACATCTATCGCAGTTCATAATTGCTACGTGGACGTCTTTCCATAAAGTAGACCAAAAAAGACCAGCTTGTAGTATTTTTGCACAAGTTTTCGAAGTGTTAGCATGTCCACCATAAGGGGCGGAATGGCAATGAACAATGACATCGTCCATTTCATCATTAGGAACACAGCGACGGTAGATACCATCGGCGCCTCTTTTAAAGAGTAGTGGTTCATCCCAAAAGTATTGTCTAAGATCATGGAAGAATTTCTTTCGCTGTTGGTACGTTAAATCGGGTGGTAGAACACCGGCGGCTAAGTAGTTAACAAAATCAGCGTACCATGGTAATATGGTGTTGGTACATATAGCTTCTACTACCGCAGTTGTTAAATGTTCATCACATTGTTCTAAACTGTCGATATGAGCTGTCTCTAGTTGAGCAATAAGGCGTTCATATGGGAAATCATCATTTATAGGAACACTCTCGGTTTGGATTTCATCCAATCTTGATAAATGGTCTGCTACTACGTTTTCAGTCCCCCTTTTGTCTTTTATTTCCAAGTCAAACTCTTGTAGGAGTAAGATCCATCTGAGTAGTCTTGGTTTGGCGTCTTTCTTACTTAGCAAGTATCGGATCGCAGCATGATCCGTGTAAATAACAATTTTGGCGCCTACTAAGTAGGAATGAAATTTGTCCAGCGCTAATACAACAACTAAGAGTTCCTTTTCCGTAGTGGCGTAATTCATTTGTGCGGGATCAAGTGTTCTGCTTGCGTAGTAAATAGCGTGAAGCTTTTTATCCTTGCGTTGTCCTAGGACTGCGCCTACAGCATAATCTCTCGCGTCGCACATTATTTCAAATGGTTGGTGTTGTACCCCAAAATTTGCCCTCCCATTTCCTCAACATTTTCTCATCACAAGGCCTTTGAAGATCAAGATCCAGTTAGGGTTTCCTCTGCTCAAGACTTCTCCTTGCACTGTGGACTCAAATTAGGGTTTGTGTTTGCCCAAGGATGTTTTGACCTAAAATGCCTAAGATGACTTTCATGCTTCATGTTGGACTCCCAAGTTTACCCATACCAAGTTTCAAGTCTTGATTCCAAGTTTTGCCCAGTCAATTGGACAGTTGACCTAGAAATCAGCTGTATTGGGGAAAAAGTCAACTGTGGCCAATTGACAGTCAAACCTCATGAAATTTGATCCACATCAACATTATGAACTCACATGAACCATTTGATCAAGTTTGGATCACAATTCCATAAGAAATTTGATCAGATCACCAAAAGGGCAAAATGGTCATTTTTAGGGTTTTGACTGCACAAAGGCAATTTTTGACTGTTTGACCTAACCAATGGCAAACCAAGTTCACATATGGGCTCAAGGACTCAATGAAATGGTCTTGACACATTCATCAAGCTCAAAAGATCCCAAGTGCACAAGATTGACAGTTGAATTTCCCAGTCAATTGATCAATTTTGACTGTATACTGAAAAGTCAAACTTTGACTTTTTGGTCAAAATCAAGAGTCAAGATTCATTTTTCATCAAAACATGCCAAATCATGAAACTTGTTCACCAAGAAATCACAAAATGCAAATTAGGGTTTGAAAATGGAATTTTTCATAACTTAGAATTTTTCTAAGTTATGAAAAACCCTAAATTTTTCCCAACTTTGCCCCACCTTTTCACCAAGATCCATTTGGATTCAAACAAAAGTCAAAACATGAAAGTTGTAGCTTGTTGCATAATATACAACTTTGATTCACAAAATTTTCTCATTTGAAGCTTGTATCTCAAGTTACAATTTTTTGAATAAGGGCACTAAACCATTTTTAACTTAGTGAAATTTTAACCTATTTTGACAAGGTTTTCTACCCCACTTCAAGGCCACTTTTCATACCCTTCCACTTGTAATTTTGATTTGCATTTCAAAGATGGATTGTAGTACACATTCCAAGCTTTCCAAAATGTCCAAGAACTCATCAAACAACCTCATAACTTGAGAGATTCGAATTTCACAAGTTGGCAAAAATTCACTTTTGTTCTTCATCAAAACATGTTCATAACTTTGCAAATCTGAACTTAGCTTGCTTTATGCTTGATTACAGGTCCTTGAACCATTCCATACTCAATAATTTAATGCATATTCAATGTGTTAAGGCCATGTTCTTTGTGTTCTAACATTGCATAGTGGATTAATCCTAAACTAGATAAAGTGAACTTTCCATTTTTGAAAAGATTAGCTTTATGTCAAATTGAAATCCAAGAAGGTACAAGAAAAATCCTTTTGGCACAAGATTATGGGCAAATTGCTCTGATCAAGAGAGGCTTATGCAGCAGGATTAGAGGCCCCTACTGACCTAAAACACAAAGTGACCATTGCTTGCTTCATTTTCAAGTAACATTGCATAACTTATCACAACTCTCATCTCAGCATAGAGACACAACACAAAAGCTATCAAACACATTCCAAACTACCCAACCAAGCTTTTGCACGAGCCATTTGCCTCTCAAGCACTCTCCATCTCAGAAACACCACAAAACTGCTCAAACAGAGCAAGCCCTGCAGATTGAGTGCTATCTCTCAATCCCTTCGAGCATTCTTGTCCAAACTTGTTCCTCTACCTTCCTTACAACATATGCAAGCTAACCATGTCCTGAAATCTGACCTGTAACACCTCCAAGCCACTTCACCATTTTTAAATTTCTGTTTTGCAGTTGGAGTTTACTAGCTCGATTCAGGGAGTTTCAAGACAAAGTAGGACTTGGAAAAGCATCCTTACACTTCAAGGAAGTTATACAAGTCATCATTTCACTCTGAAACATCCTCCATTGCAAAGTTCGATTCCAACTGAACAGGTATATTCATGGAGTTCTATCTCCCTTATTAGGCATTGTTAGCTTTAGGTTTTTGAAGAAAACATGTCACAATCATAGCCCTGAACATGCTCATATGATTAGATTTCATTTATATTTCGTGTGCTTAGAGAATTTCATGTCTGAACATTGATGAAAAGTTAGGTCAGAAATTGGGGGAGGAGAAATTCTCCCTCATCTTGGAGAGATAGGTCAAGTTCTTTATATGGTTGAAACCGTCTCTTAATGCTCTACACTTTTCATGTTATGAGTTTTGCTTGAAAGTCCAGGAATCCAGAGATAAAAAACGCGTGTTTTGCTTGAAGGATGTTGTACAGAGGTTGAAGAAGAAGTGGTCTGGGCTGGGCCTGGAACTATTTTCTTTTCACACCCTATTTCCATGTTTACACCCCCTGAGCCCATTTGCTTCATTTTTGACTCTTTTTGACTTTTTCTTTTTTGGTTGACTTTGTTTATTTTTTCTCATGGCATTAAAAAATTAAAAATATTTTTTCCATCATTTTTTGAATATATGGCATATTTATTTGATTTATTTCTTTTGTTTGCATATAAATATTATATATATACTATTATTAGAATAAATAGAAAAATAGTGTAAATACATTTTTTTATTTTTATTTACCTTCTGAAAATATTTCACATAAAAAATACTCTTTTTTATTTGTTTTATTAAAATATTAAATAAATATTTATTTTGTGTATAATGCATATTTAAGAAATTAATATATGTATATATATATATGTTTATTAATATATTTAAGATAAAATATAAAAATACTTGAATTTTTCATTTTATTAATATTTGATACAAAAATACTTTTTTTCATAATATACTTCATTTTATTTTATTTTTATAAATAATAAATAAATAGTTGTATTAAATTAGATAATAATGCATTTTCTTTTAAAAATTAGGGTTTTTGCCCTAAATTCAAAATACTCCAAAAAATAGTATAATTTTTATTTTCTTTTCTCTTTTACATAAATAATATTTTTTTCATACATACAAAACACTTTCTTTTGCATCTTGCATTGTTATTTAAGTTTTGTACATTGATTAATTGCAAATATTCAAAATGATGTAATAATTTAGATTTAAATTCTTGTCAATATCCCCATTTGAACATTTGTACCCCCCTTCCCATATTTGGTTTTGTAATAGCTTAGTAATTTTAATTTCGCACTTTATTGCTTTCTAATGATAACATGTTAGAATTAGGGTTTGTATGCGAAAAAACGAAAAAAAAATAGTTTGACCTAATACAAGACAAATGAGCATGAAAATAAACAACACATCTCACACTTGCACCCCTAGGGTATTCCACTTGTTGCCTTCAAATAAATGGGCCATATTGTATGTTGAACTTCTTTGGGCAAAGCAAACAATTTGAATGATCATAGTCCCTCGACAAAACTTTTCAAAAACAAACAAAAACAAATGATCAAGTCCCTTAAAGAAATTGCCCAAAGACATTTAACGTCGTTACAATTATGGTCTAAACGATGACCCGCGCCCGTCCCTTTCACATCCTAACACAAGGTTGTCCACCAAATACAATGGTGGAACAAATTTGTTAAAAGGGTTAAAACATAACAATAATCTTTTGAGAAATTTAGGAGTAGATAACCTCTTAGTTACTTGAATCAAACTTGCAAAACAAAACACTTGCCTAATTTCAAAATCACACATCACTACACTTTCAAAACAACTTTCAAAAACAAATGAAAACTTTTTCAAAAGACATACATCTTTGTATACATCCCCACATGGATCATTACAAAGGTTGCCACCACATTGGCCTCTTTTCAAAACATTTTCAAACCCACACACTCAAGCACCATTTAAAACAATTGAAAACAAAAGGCAAGTGATCTAAAGCAAGTAACTAAGAGCCCATGGATAACCATGGATAGAAAGGGTGCTAATACCTTCCCTTTCTATAATCTACTCCCCGAACCCAAGAAAACATCTCAAAAGGTTTTTGCTGTGCTTTTTAACCTTTCCTTAGGATAAAATAAAAAGTCGGTGGCGACTCTTGCTAACCGCAACATTTGCGAATACAAACGCAAAACCCAAGTCAGTTCTCCCACCGTATCACAGAACTGGCGACTCTGCTGGGGAGAATTCTTTAAAAGTGGAGTAACCTTAGGGTTTAGATCACCTTTGTTTTCAATTGTTTGCTTTGTTTGCTTTTATATTTGTGGGCTTTGCATCGGAGTTTCATAGATCCTAACCCGGATCTGGGACATACCCTTTTTAGGTAGCATAATCTGTGAGGGACCTGTACGGCGTAGACCGACATGGGTGAAGCAGTGGCTACGTTGGTGTGGCATCTTAGTCTGTACCTATATCCCTTGTGTTGCAACGGGGAGAATATAGGTCTTCTAAGGGGTCATTAAACACCAACCAACCTTAGAACCCTAAATTGACCAACTTGGCTATTAGGACAGTAGCAGTATGCTACACTCATTGAGGCTAAACTCTCGAGATGGTTCTGGCCGCGAGAAAAGATTGCGATGCTGGAGTTATGACCGATTGAGGGTAGCCAATGATTTGAGATCCTCTAGAACCCGGTTACTTTTGATAGGACAGGTTTTTAACCGACAAAACCAAAAGAGGGTAGTACCTGAAACTCATGCTGGCCTGAAACCTAAGGGTGTCTTGTGTGACTTGTGTGCCTTATTTGCCTATGTGAATACTTGTGATGTGCTTCATCATAGCATCATGCCATCATACCATTGCATGCATCCTGTATAAAAGGCTAACCCATTTCAAAGACAAAAAGGTTTCATCTTTGCTCTGTTTTGTAGGACATCATGATGCCCGTGCGTAGAAATACTGTCCGGCTCAACTTTGTTCAACCACCAGTTTTACTCAAGGATTTGGTTGGAAGGATTCCAAACACTTCTTCCTTCATCAACAGACATGGTTCTCTCCTTGGCTTGATCACTGCAAAATGGGACCAACAACTGATAAGTGTTCTGACCCAATTTTATGACCCTCTGTATCATTGCTTCACCTTTCAAGACTTCCAGCTGGTTCCCACCCTGGAAGAATTTTCTTATTTGCTTGGGATCCCTGTCTTGGAACAAACTCCATTCATCGGTTTGGAAAAGACTCTTAGGCCTGAGGAGATTGCTGCAACTCTCCCCTTGACCAAGGAAGAGGTTTTGTCTAACTGGGAAACTAGAAATGGGATCAAGGGCTTTTTGGTCAAATTTCTGGTTGGCAAGGCTAATGATTTCTAGAATGACTTGGACTTCAAGGCATATGAGGATATTCTAGCTCTTTTGATCTATGGTCTGGTGCTGTTTCCCAACCCTGACACCTTTATCAGTATCCATGTCATAAGGATCTTCATGTCTCGGAATCCGGTACCCACTCTTTTGGGTGATATTCTACAACAACTCTATGCTCGTACTGCTCGCAAACGGGGGACTCCATGGTGCTGTGCTCCTTTGCTAGTAAGGTGGTTTATTTCGCACCTTCCTAAGTTCGTGCTGAAGAATGAAGAAGGAAAAGGTTGGGCTCGGAGGTTAATGTCTCTCACTGATAGTGACATCACTTGGACTCTCAGAGGTTTGGATGAGGTAGCTGTTATTGACCGCTGCGGGGAATACCCTAACGTTCCGTTGATTGGTATCCAAGGAGGAATCTCTTACAATCCATGTTTAGCTCTCCGACAGTTTGGGAGAGCCAGAGGAGATGGGCCTCATGAAATGCTGGTTCCTCACTTCCATTTTGAGTTTCAGGCAGACAGTGACAAACTACGCCAGGGATTCATTAGAGCTTGGGACAGAATCCACAAAGCCAGCCCACATGAGTTGGGACCAAAGACTTCTCTTCCATTGAAGTCCTATTGCAAATGGGTCCGCATCCGTGCTCAGAAGTTAGGTATGCCCTACGAAGCTGTCAGACCAATCGTCCTTGAATCTCCTGATGAAGATGGGGTTCCTCCAACTGTCCTCCCTCCTCAGATACCTACTGATTTTGACACCATGAAGAGATCTTGGGCGCAGCTAAAGGAAGAACGGGATTTCTATCGGGAGAAGTTCAACGAGCAGGAACGGAAGATCCAGAGGCTGACTAAGCAATTGGAGGAAGAACGGGTCCTGAACAACTACATCAGCACTGAAAAGAGGAGGCCATGGGAGCATTGATGAGCTTTGGATGTTTCCTTTTGTAGTTTTATTTCCTTTTTCAGTATTTTTCATTCCTGTAATGCCTAAGGGCAAGTTGTTGAACAATTGAAATTTTAATCTAATGAAGTGTGTTCCCTTTTTTTGTCTACAAAGTTGAATCCTGTTTGTCTTTGAAAACATAAAACATACGCATTCCATTGCACCATATGCATAGCAGGTACCCTATTTCACATGTTGCTTAATTTTCTTCGCTGTTTGTGTGAATAGTCATCATGAATCCAGACTCCTCTAGTGAGCAAGCAATCAAGGCCCTTTAGGCCCAAAGTGCACAGTTTCAAGAGATGGTCCTAAGCCTAGCCCAAGGTCAGCAAGAGTTGAAGACTCTACTCCTGAAGAAGAAGAAGAAAAAGAGGACTGCATTGTTCAACACCGGACGCAGATTTGGGAACACACTCCACAATGAAGCTGATCCAACTACTTCTTCTGCTGAGAAAAACAGTCCCCAAGGGGGAGGGGCTCCTAGTCCCGCAGTCTCCGACAACGAGACGGACTATAATGACGAACAATACCCACCTGCTGCTGACAGATACAAGCAATTGGAGGACCGCTTGAGCGCCATGGAAATTCAGAATGTGCCGGGACTGGATTTCAGAGATTTGGGGTTATCTTCTGGAGTAGTAATTCCACACAAGTTTAAGGCGCCTGCCTTCGCCAAGTATGATGGGGTCTCCTGTCCAAAGCTACATCTAAGGTCGTACGTAAGGAAAATCCAACCTTACACGGCAGATAAGAACCTCTGGATTCACTTCTTCCAAGATAGTCTCTCGGGGTCACAGCTTGAATGGTTCTACCAATTGGATGGAGCTAGCATCCGACACTGGGAAGATTTGGCAACCGCATTCTACAAACAATACCAATACAATTCTGATCTCGCTCCCACGCGTACCCAACTTCAGGGTATGTCTCTAGGAACGGGTGAAGGGTTCAAAGAGTACGCTCAAAAATGGAGAGATTTGGCTGGCAGGGTGCAGCCTCCGTTAACTGATCGAGAGCTGGTTGATATGTTTCTAGGGACATTGTCTGGTCCGTTTTTCAATCATTTGGTTGGTAACTCCTCCGCTGGGTTTACAGATTTAATATTGACGGGAGAAAGAATTGAAGCTGGCATCAGGTCAGGCAAGATACAAAAGGCTGCCTCCACCAGTGCTGAGAAGAGGCCGTTTAAGAAAGAAGCAAGTGCCGTCTATGGTCCTAGAAGAAAAGTCAAGCCCGAAAGTCGCCAAGCCGTCAATGCTTTGGTCATCTCCAAACCTGTTGCTGCTCCTCAGCAGTACAATCAACAAAGAAGCGAAAGGCCCAAGAGGCAGTATACTCGACTGAGTATGACCTTATCTCAAATTTTACCCCAACTGTTATCCACCAACCTGGTGACCCTCAAAGAAGCTCCTAAGGTCGTCAACACTGCGTCTCCTAAGTATAACCCAAATGCCCGGTGTGCTTATCATTATGATAGTCCCGGGCACACTACTGATGATTGCTGGGCCTTGAGAAACAAAGTGCAAGATCTGATCGACGCAAAGGAAATTCAGTTTGAAGCGCCGGAGAGACCAAATGTTGTAACTGCTCCTATGCCCCAGCATAGAGTAAATGCCATTGAGGAAGAATTGTACGCTGTTTCGGTAGATGAAGTTGTTACCCCTTTGAAGACCGTTAAGAAGAACCTACTGCGGGCCGGTTTATTTCCGGGTTGCGGTGAAGGTTGCCTGTTCTGTGCTGTTTCCCTGTCTGGTTGTCCCTTGCTGAGGTTAGGCATCCAAAGCCTAATGGATAGCAAGGAGATTCTGTTTAAGAAGTCTGCTGTTCAGTTGGTTCCGATAAAAGAAATTTATGTGGTCACCATCTTTAAAAATCCAATCAAGGCTCCCCCGAAGAAGCCTGTCCAAACCATGACTGTCGCACCTGTGATTATTACTGTCCCGGGGCCTCTCCCCTACATATCTGATAAAGCTGTCCCCTGGCATTATGGGGAAGACGTATATGTAAATGGAATCAAACAAGAATTCGACACTGGCGCCAGTATCTGCGATATCACTGGTCCAGTCAAGGTCACCCGCAGTGGCAGGCTCTTCTCGCCTGACATTGCACCGCCCGCTATTCGAAGACCCCTCCTTATAACACCTACAAGTTTACCTGTTCCTGCTACTGATCAAGTTGTTTCCCCTGCTGCCGAGTTATCTAATGCTCGGGGCAAAGGGATTGAAGAAGAGCCTGCCCGGATGGAGGCACCAATACCTATAAATGCTGAGGCCTCCCAACAAGAAGTGGAGGAGATCCTGAAAATAATAAAGAAAAGTGATTTCAATGTTGTCGAGCAGCTGGGGCATACGCCCTCCAAGATCTCCATGCTCTCCTTATTGCTATGCTCCGAGGCCCATGCTAAGGCCTTAATCTCATTTCTCAAGACGGCCCATGTGCCGCAAGAAACGTCTGCAGTCCAGTTCACTGATTGCGTAGCAAATCTGACAGCAGACAATGGCTTGGGTTTTTCAGATGCTGACCTGACTGCGAAGGGAAGAGACCACAATGATGCCCTGCATGTCTCTATCGAATGCAGGGGCACTACTCTGGCGCATGTATTGGTGGATACTGGTTCTTCCTTGAATGTCCTACCGAAAAAGGCTTTAGACCGTTTGGATTATGAAGGCCTAGAACTGAAGCCCAGCAATATCATCGTCAGGGCCTTTGACGGTTCAAAAAGGATGGTTCATGGGGAGGTTGACATCCCTATTCGTGTGGGCTCTCAAGTATTTGACTCTACTTTTTATGTGATGGATATACGTCCATCGTACTCTTGTCTACTGGGTCGACCTTGGATCCATAAAGCTGGGGCAGTGACCTCCACCTTGCACCAGAAGCTGAAGTATCCCGTCAGGGGGAAGATCGTCACTGTGCAAGGAGAAGAGGAGTATATGGTGAGCCATTTGAATTCTTTCAGATACATTGAGATGGACGGGGAATTCATTGAAACCCCCTTTCAGCATTTCGAGGAAGTGCATCCAATTTCAGCAGCAGCAGAAACAGCGGTCGAAGAGAATGTTTCCTTGAAGATGGCTTCCCTAAGGGATGCCCGGGCTGTGGTTCAGAAAGGCAATTGTGCAAACTGGGGTCAGCTTCCTGACTTCACTCAGAAGAACGACAAGTTTGGGCTGGGCTTTACTGCAGAGGCTCAGAGGGTTGTGCGCAAAGAGAAGGTCAGAAAGGCTCTGGTGTTTATCTCCAGCTCAAGGGTGAATGCTATCGAGGAGGATGTAGAGGAAGCAGAGTTTGACAGTTGGATCTACCCGACTACCAGCGACGGACCAAGCAACTGGACAGCAAAGGATTTTACCCCTATCACATTTGTCACGCATTAATTAATTTCTTTTGATTTCCAATTTGTAACAAACAATATGTTAAAACTTTGTTGGCTCGGTGTCCTACCCGGGGCATCGTAGCTCCATTTGTGAGGGCTTTTTGTATGACATTTTCATATATCATCAATCAAAACATTGGACGTTTGTTGCATTTCAAATCTTTTTCTCTTTTCCTTTCTGTGTTATATATATTGCAAAACAGCTATATTTACACACACTCACTTATACAGGTTTCAATCCACTCTGGATCTCACTGGTAACAGCTCTGCTACCGCCAGTTATGACTTCGAAAATCCGATCAACTTGGCCAAAGACGAAGGTGAAGATGATTGCGAAGTGCCTGGTGAACTCGCAAGACTGCTACTCCAGGAAGAGAGGGCTATTCAACCACATGAAGAGCCTGTGGAAACAATTAACTTGGGTACTGAGACCGATAGGAAAGAGGTCAAGATTGGTGCCAATCTAGAGCTCAGCGTGAAGCAACGATTGATCCAGATGCTACAGGACTACATGGAGATTTTTGCTTGGTCCTATGAAGATATGCCTGGTTTGGATGTCGACATTGTAGTTCACCACCTGCCAACCAAGGAAGATTGCCCTCCGGTAAAGCAAAAAGTCCGACGGATGCGTCCGGAGATGTCTGAAAAGATCAAGGCCGAGGTTATGAAGCAGTTTGATCTCGGGTTCCTTGCAGTGACTTCCTACCCTCAGTGGGTTGCCAATGTGGTTCCAGTACCAAAGAAGGACGGTAAAGTCAGAATGTGTGTTGATTACAGGGATCTGAACAGGGCCAGCCCCAAGGATGACTTCCCCCTACCTCACATTGATGTCCTTGTTGACAATACAGCTCAACACAAGGTGTTCTCCTTCATGGATGGTTTTTCAGGGTATAATCAGATCAAGATGGCTCCAGAGGATATGGAGAAGACTACATTTGTGACTCAGTGGGGCACCTTCTGTTATAAGGTCATGCCATTCGGATTGAAAAATGCTGGGGCAACCTATCAACGTGCCATGGTTGCCTTATTTCATGATATGATCCATCATGAGATTGAGGTATACGTTGATGACAAGATTGCAAGGTCTCAAACTGAGGAGGAGCACCTTGACCATTTGAGGAAGTTATTTGACCGACTCAAGTTGTACAAGCTGAGATTGAATCCCAACAAATGCACATTTGGGGTGAGGTCCGGAAAATTGCTAGGTTTCATTGTGAGTGATAAGGGTATCCAGGTGGACCCTGCCAAGGTAAAAGCCATACAAGAGATGCCGACTCCAAAAACAGAGAAAGAAGTCAGAGGCTTCCTGGGACGACTGAATTACATTGCCCGATTCATCTCACATCTGACTGCTACTTGTGAGCCAATCTTCAAATTGCTGAAGAAAGATCAAGTAGTACGCTGGAATGATGAATGTCAGGCCGCCTTTGAAAGGATAAAGGAATATCTCCAAGAGCCACCCATTCTTATGCCACCGGTGGAAGGAAGACCTCTGATACTATACTTAACAGTACTTGACAATTCAATGGGGTGTGTGCTGGGGCAGCATGACGAGTCTGGCCGAAAAGAGCACGCTATTTATTACTTGAGCAAAAAGTTTACCGACTGTGAGTCTCGTTACTCACTGCTTGAGAAAACTTGTTGCGCTCTTGTATGGGCTGCTCGCCGGCTGAGACAGTATATGCTGACTCACACTACTTTATTGATTTCAAAAATGGATCCCATCAAGTACATATTTGAAAAGCCCGCTCTGTCTGGAAGAATAGCGAGATGGCAAATGATCTTGACAGAATATGATATCCAGTATACAACTCAGAAAGCAATTAAGGGAAGTGTACTGGCCGATCATTTGGCACACCAACCTGTGGATGATTACCAATCATTGAACTTTGATTTTCCGGACGAAGACATCATGGTGGTAACTGACTGTGAAGTACCTGGACCGGATGAAGGACCTGAGGAAGGATCCCGATGGTCTATGCATTTTGATGGAGCCTCCAATGCTTTGGGTAACGGCGTCGGCGCTGTAATCATATCTCCCAAGGGAACTCATACTCCCCTCACCGCCCGATTATGTTTCAGCTGCACCAACAATATGGCAGAATATGAGGCATGTATCATGGGTTTACAAGCTGCAATCGACTTAAGGATCAAATTTCTAAGTGTTTTCGGAGATTCCGCTCTCGTGATCAATCAGATCAAAGGCGAGTGGGATACGAAACACCTGAATCTTATTCCTTACAAGGAGTATGTGTCGACCTTGCTTCCCCACTTTGAAGAGATAACTTTTGAGCACTTCCCTAGAGAGGAGAATCAGCTAGCGGACGCCCTAGCTACGATGTCTTCAATGTTCAAAGTTAAATGGGACAATGAGGCTCCCCGAATCATTATCTGGAAGTTGGACGAACCGGCATACTGCTGTGAACTGGAGGCTGAAAAGATGATTGAAAAACCCTGGTACCATGAGGTGAAGAGGTACTTGGAAGCTCAGGAATACCCTGAAGGTGCATCTGTCAATGATAAGAAGTTCATGAGGAGGTTTGCTGCGAAATTCTTCCTCAGTAACGGCATTCTCTACAAACGGAATCATGATTCAACTCTGCTACGTTGTGTGGATAAGGCAGAAGCAGAGAAAATCATGATGGAACTGCATGAAGGTACATTTGGAACACATTCCAGTGGACACACCATGGCTAAGAAAATCCTTCGGGCAGGATATTTCCGGTCCACAATGGAAGCCGATTGTTACCAACACTCCCGAACTTGTCATAAATGCCAGATCTATGCTGACAAGGTGCATATCCCTCCGGTTCCTTTGAATGTCCTGACGGCGCCTTGGCCTTTTGCAATGTGGGGCATCGATATGATCGGTGAGATCCGACCAACGGCATCCAATGGGCATCGCTTCATCTTGGTGGCAATCGATTACTTCACGAAATGGGTTGAGGCAGCGTCCTATGCCACGGTAACCAAGAGTGTCGTGGCACGTTTCATCCGGCATAATCTGATCTCTCGGTACGGAGTCCCGGAAAGAATCATTACGGATAATGGTACCAATCTCAATAACAAAATGATCACTGAACTCTGTGAACAATTCAAGATACAGCACCACAATTCTTCTCCCTACCGGCCGAAGATGAATGGGGCTGTAGAGGCAGCCAATAAGAATATCAAGAAAATTGTGCAGAAGATGACAGTGACCTATAAAGATTGGCACGAGATGTTACCGTTCGCTCTTCATGGGTACCGTACCTCAGCAAGGACGTCAACCGGGGCAACTCCTTTCTCCTTAGTCTATGGCATGGAGGCAGTCTTGCCAATTGAAATCCAGATACCCTCTCTCCGGATAATGAAGGATGCAGACTTGAATGAAGATGATTGGATCCAAACTCGACTTGATCAATTAAATCTGATTGACGAAAAAAGGCTCACTGCCATCTGTCATGGTCAAACGTATCAAAAACGGATGATCAGGGCATTTAACAAGAAAGTCAGACCACAAGAGTATCGAGTTGGGGACCTGGTAATCAAACGCATCATCCTTCCTCAAAGTGATCCCCGGGGCAAATGGACCCCTACTTACGAAGGGCCATTTGTGGTTAAACGTGTGTTCTCAGGAGGAGCCATGATCCTAACCACCATGGATGGTGACGACCTTCCTCACCCCGCCAATGCAGACATAGTGAAAAAATACTACGCATAAATAAAAGACCCGTTAGGTTGACATACCTAGGCAAAAATAAGGGCTTCCCGGCGAACCAAAAGGGTTCGGGCAAAAATAAGGGATGAAATGAATAAAAATCTGTACACCCGGCAAGTCGAAAACCTGAAAGGGCGGCTTGGGCAAAAATGGGTATCCCGGTGGACTGAAAACCCGAAAGGGCGGTCCAGGCAAAAGTTAGGGATAAAAGCGTAACACTATGTCTCATTGGATCCTTTCGCATCCGGAATTCGGCATCAGCTATCTGGCTCAGATTTTGGCATTGACCAATCAGCTTCATCTTCGACCAGGCAGCAAAGCGATGAGACGCTCGAAGACATAAAGGCGATAGCAGAGTTGGAACCCAGTGGGATTGTTCACATAGCTGTTTTGTTTCCTTTTTCAAATTGTAAACTCTATACTATTTGGCGGCGTCCTCTTACTAGGATGTCAGCCTCTTGTACAAAAACGCCTATTCACAGGCAAAGTTTAAATCAATACAATTTCACTTGTCCATACAAATTACCGTTGTTTTCCTTTTTCTGTTTCGTCTTGCGAAGAACGACCAATGTTCATTCTTGATATATGCATTTGACATTAAATTGCTGATTCATAAATGTTCACATATGAAACAAGAGATTAATTACAGGTGACATCAGAGACAGGGGCAATGTGAAATTGTCTAATGCAGTCTGGTTGTTTTGTCCGCCAAGGTACCAAGGTGGGGTCAACTGGAGAATGTAGCCAGATCATCTCAAATTCCCCGCAGAGTAAAACAAGATTCGGCAATACTTTCCCCAAGCGGAGTGGATTCCCCGTCGATCCTGGAAAAGCACAGCATTCCCCGGCGGGTCTTAAAACTCATCCCCAGTAAATTCTGGAAGCTTATCCCCTGCAGAGCACGGACGTCTCTCCCAAGTTTTATTTAGAGTTATTTCCTCACAAGGACTTATAACTGGGTTATCCTCAGCTAAAAACCACGGAAGACCGCCCTCGGCAAAGTTCCTTCAATCCCCAGCGGAGTTTATCATCATTATCCCCAGCGGAATCCATCATTAGAGTCCTCAACAGGCCTCTCAGCAAAACTTCGGCCAAGTATCTCTTCCTCAGAGCAATTCCCCGGCCGGTCGTCAAGGATTTATTTTCCTAAGACGAAAATACATTTATGAACATTTCACATTTTCATACATCTTGCTTACATACATGATAAAGTGCATACAACACTATCTCATGTTGAACATCATGACATCATGCATATCATACATCATGACATTGCATACAACTTATGTTTTTGCCTTTTCAGGGAAAAAGACAATCCCAAAGACAACTACCTTCAACTGTCACAATTCCAGATTCGATACCTGTATCTAGCCAGGGCACATCTGAGAGTGACCAGTTTCCAGACTCGATTCCTGTATCCAGCCAGGGCATATCTGTTGACCACATTTCCAGACTCGATTCCTGTATCTAGCCAGGGCACGTCTGAAGAGTTCGAAGATTCGATTCCTGTATCCGGCCAGGGCATATCTAACAACTATCACATTTCCAGACTCGATTCCTGTATCCAGCCAGGGCATATCTGTGGACCACGTTTCCAGACTCGATTCCTGTATCTAGCCAGGGCACGTCTGAAGAGTTCGAAGATTCGATTCCTGTATCCAGCCAGGGCACATCTAGTAACGACTATTTCCAGGTTCGACTCCTGTATCTAGCCAGGGCACATCTGTGAGCAACCGATTGTAGATTTGATACCTGTATCTAGCCAGGGCACATCTGCATAAGGAGATTGAAGATCAAACACCTGTAACAAGCCAGGAAAACATCCGTCTTTCTCAAATACACAAGTTCTCGCTAAGGAATCTCTTATGCGATCGACACTTCCAAATGGCATCTATAAGCCCATTCTCGACAAGGTTCTGTCACGTCTCCAGATGGAATCCATGAGGCCATCTCCCTATCTACCACCTTTCCAAATGGCATCCGTAAGCCCATTCCTGACATCACATTGCTGATACCTCAACATGCGAGTGCAAATTTCCGGGCACTCTAGTGTCCAATCTCCTTTTACCCTCGAGTCACGAAAGGCAAACTTGCCAATCTAACTCTTCAGGTTCAAGAAGATTGAACAGGGGCAACTGTTGTACCCCAAAATTTGCCCTCCCATTTCCTCAACATTTTCTCATCACAAGGCCTTTGAAGATCAAGATCCAGTTAGGGTTTCCTCTGCTCAAGACTTCTCCTTGCACTGTGGACTCAAATTAGGGTTTGTGTTTGCCCAAGGATGTTTTGACCTAAAATGCCTAAGATGACTTTCATGCTTCATGTTGGACTCCCAAGTTTACCCATACCAAGTTTCAAGTCTTGATTCCAAGTTTTGCCCAGTCAATTGGACAGTTGACCTAGAAATCAGCTGTATTGGGGAAAAAGTCAACTGTGGCCAATTGACAGTCAAACCTCATGAAATTTGATCCACATCAACATTATGAACTCACATGAACCATTTGATCAAGTTTGGATCACAATTCCATAAGAAATTTGATCAGATCACCAAAAGGGCAAAATGGTCATTTTTAGGGTTTTGACTGCACAAAGGCAATTTTTGACTGTTTGACCTAACCAATGGCAAACCAAGTTCACATATGGGCTCAAGGACTCAATGAAATGGTCTTGACACATTCATCAAGCTCAAAAGATCCCAAGTGCACAAGATTGACAGTTGAATTTCCCAGTCAATTGATCAATTTTGACTGTATACTGAAAAGTCAAACTTTGACTTTTTGGTCAAAATCAAGAGTCAAGATTCATTTTTCATCAAAACATGCCAAATCATGAAACTTGTTCACCAAGAAATCACAAAATGCAAATTAGGGTTTGAAAATGGAATTTTTCATAACTTAGAATTTTTCTAAGTTATGAAAAACCCTAAATTTTTCCCAACTTTGCCCCACCTTTTCACCAAGATCCATTTGGATTCAAACAAAAGTCAAAACATGAAAGTTGTAGCTTGTTGCATAATATACAACTTTGATTCACAAAATTTTCTCATTTGAAGCTTGTATCTCAAGTTACAATTTTTTGAATAAGGGCACTAAACCATTTTTAACTTAGTGAAATTTTAACCTATTTTGACAAGGTTTTCTACCCCACTTCAAGGCCACTTTTCATACCCTTCCACTTGGAATTTTGATTTGCATTTCAAAGATGGATTGTAGTACACATTCCAAGCTTTCCAAAATGTCCAAGAACTCATCAAACAACCTCATAACTTGAGAGATTCGAATTTCACAAGTTGGCAAAAATTCACTTTTGTTCTTCATCAAAACATGTTCATAACTTTGCAAATCTGAACTTAGCTTGCTTTATGCTTGATTACAGGTCCTTGAACCATTCCATACTCAATAATTTAATGCATATTCAATGTGTTAAGGCCATGTTCTTTGTGTTCTAACATTGCATAGTGGATTAATCCTAAACTAGATAAAGTGAACTTTCCATTTTTGAAAAGATTAGCTTTATGTCAAATTGAAATCCAAGAAGGTACAAGAAAAATCCTTTTGGCACAAGATTATGGGCAAATTGCTCTGATCAAGAGAGGCTTATGCAGCAGGATTAGAGGCCCCTACTGACCTAAAACACAAAGTGACCATTGCTTGCTTCATTTTCAAGTAACATTGCATAACTTATCACAACTCTCATCTCAGCATAGAGACACAACACAAAAGCTATCAAACACATTCCAAACTACCCAACCAAGCTTTTGCACGAGCCATTTGCCTCTCAAGCACTCTCCATCTCAGAAACACCACAAAACTGCTCAAACAGAGCAAGCCCTGCAGATTGAGTGCTATCTCTCAATCCCTTCGAGCATTCTTGTCCAAACTTGTTCCTCTACCTTCCTTACAACATATGCAAGCTAACCATGTCCTGAAATCTGACCTGTACCACCTCCAAGCCACTTCACCATTTTTAAATTTCTGTTTTGCAGTTGGAGTTCACTAGCTCGATTCAGGGAGTTTCAAGACAAAGTAGGACTTGGAAAAGCATCCTTACACTTCAAGGAAGTTATACAAGTCATCATTTCACTCTGAAACATCCTCCATTGCAAAGTTCGATTCCAACTGAACAGGTATATTCATGGAGTTCTATCTCCCTTATTAGGCATTGTTAGCTTTAGGTTTTTGAAGAAAACATGTCACAATCATAGCCCTGAACATGCTCATATGATTAGATTTCATTTATATTTCGTGTGCTTAGAGAATTTCATGTCTGAACATTGATGAAAAGTTAGGTCAGAAATTGGGGGAGGAGAAATTCTCCCTCATCTTGGAGAGATAGGTCAAGTTCTTTATATGGTTGAAACCGTCTCTTAATGCTCTACACTTTTCATGTTATGAGTTTTGCTTGAAAGTCCAGGAATCCAGAGATAAAAAACGCGTGTTTTGCTTGAAGGATGTTGTACAGAGGTTGAAGAAGAAGTGGTCTGGGCTGGGCCTGGAACTATTTTCTTTTCACACCCTATTTCCATGTTTACACCCCCTGAGCCCATTTGCTTCATTTTTGACTCTTTTTGACTTTTTCTTTTTTGGTTGACTTTGTTTATTTTTTCTCATGGCATTAAAAAATTAAAAATATTTTTTCCATCATTTTTTGAATATATGGCATATTTATTTGATTTATTTCTTTTGTTTGCATATAAATATTATATATATACTATTATTAGAATAAATAGAAAAATAGTGTAAATACATTTTTTTTATTTTTATTTACCTTCTGAAAATATTTCACATAAAAAATACTCTTTTTTATTTGTTTTATTAAAATATTAAATAAATATTTATTTTGTGTATAATGCATATTTAAGAAATTAATATATGTATATATATATGTTTATTAATATATTTAAGATAAAATATAAAAATACTTGAATTTTTCATTTTATTAATATTTGATACAAAAATACTTTTTTTCATAATATACTTCATTTTATTTTATTTTTATAAATAATAAATAAATAGTTGTATTAAATTAGATAATAATGCATTTTCTTTTAAAAATTAGGGTTTTTGCCCTAAATTCAAAATACTCCAAAAAATAGTATAATTTTTATTTTCTTTTCTCTTTTGCATAAATAATATTTTTTTCATACATACAAAACACTTTCTTTTGCATCTTGCATTGTTATTTAAGTTTTGTACATTGATTAATTGCAAATATTCAAAATGATGTAATAATTTAGATTTAAATTCTTGTCAATATCCCCATTTGAACATTTGTACCCCCCTTCCCATATTTGGTTTTGTAATAGCTTAGTAATTTTAATTTCGCACTTTATTGCTTTCTAATGATAACATGTTAGAATTAGGGTTTGTATGCGAAAAAACGAAAAAAAAATAGTTTGACCTAATACAAGACAAATGAGCATGAAAATAAACAACACATCTCACACTTGCACCCCTAGGGTATTCCACTTGTTGCCTTCAAATAAATGGGCCATATTGTATGTTGAACTTCTTTGGGCAAAGCAAACAATTTGAATGATCATAGTCCCTCGACAAAACTTTTCAAAAACAAACAAAAACAAATGATCAAGTCCCTTAAAGAAATTGCCCAAAGACATTTAACGTCGTTACAATTATGGTCTAAACGATGACCCGCGCCCGTCCCTTTCACATCCTAACACAAGGTTGTCCACCAAATACAATGGTGGAACAAATTTGTTAAAAGGGTTAAAACATAACAATAATCTTTTGAGAAATTTAGGAGTAGATAACCTCTTAGTTACTTGAATCAAACTTGCAAAACAAAACACTTGCCTAATTTCAAAATCACACATCACTACACTTTCAAAACAACTTTCAAAAACAAATGAAAACTTTTTCAAAAGACATACATCTTTGTATACATCTCCACATGGATCATTACAAAGGTTGCCACCACATTGGCCTCTTTTCAAAACATTTTCAAACCCACACACTCAAGCACCATTTAAAACAATTGAAAACAAAAGGCAAGTGATCTAAAGCAAGTAACTAAGAGCCCATGGATAACCATGGATAGAAAGGGTGCTAATACCTTCCCTTTCTATAATCTACTCCCCGAACCCAAGAAAACATCTCAAAAGGTTTTTGCTGTGCTTTTTAACCTTTCCTTAGGATAAAATAAAAAGTCGGTGGCGACTCTTGCTAACCGCAACATTTGCAAATACAAACACAAAACCCAAGTCAGTTCTCCCACCGTATCACAGTTGGTTCCAATCAGGAGGTTGCATTATAGGTGCTGAAATTAATGCTTCTTTAAGCGTCTCAAATGCGTTTAAGCATTTATCGTCGAAAATAAACTCAGCGTCTTTCATCAATAGTTCAGTTAGTGGCTTAGTGATTTTAGAGAAATCTTTTATAAAACGTCGGTAAAAACCAGCGTGTCCTAGAAAACTTCTTATTTCTCTAACTGTTTTGGGTGGTAGAAGGTTTTCGATAATTTCGATTTTTGCTTTATCGACTTCAATCCCTCTGTTTGATACAATGTGACCCAACACAATTCCTTGTCTCACCATGAAATGACATTTTTCCCAGTTGAGCACTAGGTTGACATTGACACAGCGTTTTAGTACCAACTCAAGATTTGATAAGCATCCGTCAAAACTTTCTCTGCAGACAGAAAAATCATCCATGAATACTTCCATAATTCCGTCCAAAAAGTCTGCGAAAATCGCCATCATGCATCGTTGAAAAGTTGCAGGTGCGTTACATAGTCCAAATGGCATTCTTCGGTATGCAAAGGTACCATAGGGGCATGTTGTGATCGGTGGGAATGAGAACTGACTGTTTTGGAATGCTGGTTCGCGTTTGCGTTTGTTTTCGCAAAATGTCGCGGTAAGCAAGAGTCGCCACCGTCTTTTATTTTATCCAACAAGGAAAGGACAAAAGCACAGAAAAAATCCTTTTTGAGATATATCTCGGGTTCGGGAGGTAGATTATAGAAAGGGAAGGTGTTAGCACCCTTTCTATCTGTGGTTATCCACAGGCTCTTAGGTACTTGCTCAAAGTGTTTTCAAAAGTTTGCTTTTCTTTGTGTTTGTGGATTTGAGAAGAGTTTTTATTTTGAAAGGGGTGTAAGTGCGAAAAGTTTTGTTTTGTTTTTAAAAGGAGCAAGTACTTAAGAACCATCTACCTACTAAAAAAGGAATTAAATTGTACAAGTGTCATTTAGACAATGCTATCCTATTATTGAGGAGTAGGTAGCACTGTCGTTGGAGTTTTCGGGTCAATTCGATTAAGGGACATGTTGTCACTAAAGCAACGTTAGGATGCCTTAGCGGTAACCCTAAGGTCTTAGATCATTTCAACCGAGGCAACCGTTTCGAGGCAACTTATGATCTTTGGACGAGAGGGCGACCTCTAAAACTTCCTATACTCAATGACCATGCTCGAGGCAACCAAGTGAGTTGTACCCTAAGAGTGCGCATGTGCGAGTGTATTGTTTTTCAGTTATATTATCTTTGTACATGTTATGGTGAGCTACTGTTGATTTTAAATTTAAAATTGAACTTGTCATGCATTGCCTATTATTCAAACATCTAACAGTTAATGGCTGCGGAAATTAAATTGCGGAAAATAAATCTACGCTATTACAAGGTGTCGGGTATTTACATCGCCAAAAACTAACCCTTAAAAAATTAAATTGCGAAAAGTAAATAAAAGCGGTAAATAAATCCTAATTTAAAAAACTATTACATTCCCTGAGCAGTTACAATATTGAAATATGGATCAAAAATTATTCGCGCGCGAGAAAATTAAATCCAAGTGTCTTAGGGTTTTGACCCTTTTTATTAAAGAAAGCATATTTTTTGTTACTTTTGAATTAAAATGGAATTAAACCTAAACTAATTATTAATTAATTAAAAAAAGATATTTTTGGATTTTTTTTTATATTTAAAGAAATAAAATAAGAATGGGTAAAAATATTGAAAACCTAATTCTAAATTAATTTTAATTTATTGCAAAAAATATTAGTGTTAAACCTATTTAAACTAAATAAATGAATTAATTGTTATTTACAAAAATAAATAATAAAATTAATGGAATTAAAAAAAAATATTATTTTTTGTTTTCTGATTTTTTTTATGAAAAAGGTTAATTAGTTAATTTTAATTAAGATAATAATAATAATAATAATATAATAAATAAGAAAAAGAAAGAAAAAAAATGTAAAGAAATACTCAGGGGGTGTGGGCCTGAAGAAGAGGTGAATCTGGAAATTCCAGGCCCAAAAGCGTTGGCCTTCATTGGACTTTTCAGATTGTCCACATGTCCATTGACTAGAGACCATGGTAGTCTCCCATTCTAGGCCATTGGATTTGCTTTGTAGCCACCTGGCGTTTTAGATCTTGGCAGAACATGATGGTCTGTATCTTGGGCGTTGCACCTAATTGCCTGAAAACAAAATTGAATAAAGTTTTGGGGGACCTGGGATTCGAACCCAGGTCCCATTGCTCACATGCCAACGTGCTTAACCACCCAACCAAACTGCTCATTCGTTATAATAATACAAAATAAATAATATATGGACAAAACATTTACTATGCCTGAAAAATAAAAAAAAATTTGGCGCGTTGTTTAAACCGGCCAATGGGAAGAGGACGCGTAGTCGTCTTCTTCGTTGAAATAACCAGGTTTTTACCTGCGGATTTTGTCTGCAGCTAAATTCCTAGGTGTCTCCTAGAATTCACCCTAGGCCATAGAAATGCAATCCAAAGCCATGGTTGACTTCGTCTCTCCACCCTGAGTATCCTTGTATCAATTATTCGCCTTGATTTTGCCTGTACACAAAATGCCTAAAAAACAAGAACAAGAACCCTAGAATCGGGCATCACATTATGGTCCATAAAAATCAAATTGAATGATGCAGAATTGATGGAAATTGAATGGCAAGCATGATAGTGCACTCAAATTGGCAAAAAGATGCAAGGAGAATGATTTACGATTTCATGTGCAGAGGCATATTCATGGAGACTTACAATGAGTTTTAGGCAATGAAGAGGCTTGGTTTTGATTGGTATCACTTCACTGGATGTCAAGGAAGAGGGTTGCGTTGTGATTTTGCTTTGTATCGAGCTCCAAGATGGATTTCAGAATTCAAGTTTCCAAGCTTTTTTTCAAAGTTGTGTGGCCGTTTCTGCAGCTCCTTGCGCGTGTTCTAGGTCTGCCTCACTTGTGTGCATATAATGGAATGAATTTAGGTCAAAACATGGGCTATAATCCAAGTGCATTGAAGATGGAAGATTGAATTTTGATCACCATTAACAAGTTTCCAAATATAGTCCAAATCTGATTTTTTGTGCTTGTTTTGACTTTGCACGAGTTTGATTGAGTATCACATGATATTTGCAAGCTGTATTGATCACAAGAATCCCTTTACATCAATTTTTAGATTTTATTTGATTTAATATTGATTAATAATGAATTAAATCAATAAAAATGAAATAAAATAGAAAAATAAATGTTTGGTCATGAAATTAAAGATGGGACACGTGTGTGGTGTGATAAGACCAAATCAAGTGGAAAAAAGTGGGCCCTTTTGTCAAAAATTGGAGTTTTGAGGATAGTTGACTTTTGGCAAATTTGGAAAAATGCCCAACTTAAGCAATGCATAACTTCCTCAATTTTGAACTTTTGGAAGTGTTCTTGGACTTTCTAGAAACCTTGAGATGTCCTATAATCAACCCTTTTGGTCTCATATCATTTTGATGTTCCATGCTCAATTTATAATCTTTGGAAAAAAAGGTGTTTTTATTGACTTTCAAAAATAACCTATAATGTCCAAATTTGTAACTTTTTGTGAGAGCATTTCTTGATCTAGGGGTGTGAATATGGATTGTAGGAAACTTCATCCTATTCAAAATGAGCTTTGGATGGGTCATTTCTCATAAATTATGAGAAAGTTATGCTTGGTCAAAGTTGAGTTGACTTTTCCTACAAAACTCTAATTTAGCAACTTTTGAATCTTGATGAATCTTGAGCAATCCTTGATGAATCATGATCAACCCTTGATCAAATGATGAATTATACTTCAAAATGAGAATGTTCACAAAAATCTTGAGGTTTGACTGTATTTGGGACACAGTTGACTTTTGCCCTAGCATATTCGACTTTTGGGTCTCTTGAGCAATTGACTGACCAAACTTCCTCTGCAAGGCTTGAAATTTGACATGGATGAACTTAAGAACAAATTATGACATTGGGGAGCACTTGAGGTCATTTTGACGTGAGGACCTTGATGCAACACAAAACCCTAATTTTGACTTGACTGCCTTAGGAGGTGATTTGACTGTCCAAATCTTGAGCCAACTTGAGCAACTTGAAGATTATTCTTGACATGTCTTGAGAAACATGGGAGGGCAAATTTTTCGTTACAACACATGTGAACATAGTTTTCTCTTGATCATCAGGATGAATGGGAATTTGAAAGAATCCTGAGTATCCGTCAAGATAGCAGAAGTGGGAATGTTTAACTAAGCGCTCAAGCATTTGATCTATGAAAGGTAATGGGAAATGGTCCTTGTGCGTAACTTTGTTTAGTTTTCTGTAATCGATACACATTCTCCATCCTGTTTGGGTATGTTGTGCTACCGATTCGCCTTTTGTGTTTGTTATAACCGTAACACCTCCTTTCTTAGGTACTACGTGAACTGGACTGACCCAGTTGCTATCGGATATCGGGTATATGATGCCTGCCTCTAGTAGTTTCTGCACTTCTTTCTTTACGACTTCACTTAAAATAGGATTTATTCATCTTTGATGTTCTCTAGAAGTCTTGCAGTCCTCTTCTAGCATAATGTGGTGCATACAGACAGAAGGACTTATTCCTTTTAGATTCGATATGTTATATCTCATTGCGGTTGGATACTTCTTTAACACATTAAGAAGTTTTTCGGTTTCGATCTTCCCTAAGTTGGCATTGACTATAACTGGCCGTTCGAGTTCTTTATCTAAAAATTCATACCTTAGATCTTTAGGTAACGTTTTAAGTTTTATACCAGTTTTCTTAGCAGTTGGGGTAGGATCGGGTGTTAAGGCGAAACATTCGCTTAGGTTGGCATCGTGATATTCCTGTCTCCAGTCATCATCCTCGAAAATAGATGGTGTCAGAATTTTCAATATTCCAGAATAGGTGTCTTCTTGACTTTCTAGTTCTTTAAAACATTCATCGATAATATCTAGGAAACAGCATGAGTCGTCTATAGCAGGGGCTTTGAAGAATTGGGAAAGAATAAATTCTACTTTTTCTTCTCCTACCTCGAAGGTAAGCTTTCCTTTCTTAACGTCGATAATGGCTCTTGCAGTGGCTAAAAACGGCCTTCCTAATATGATGGGAATATTTGAATCTTCCTTTATGTCCATTATTATAAAGTCAGTAGGTATGTAAAATTGTCCTATTCGAACTGGAATGTTTTCTAGCATACCAACAGGGAATTTGACTGATTTGTCGGCTAGTTGTAAGGACATCTTTGTAGGTCTCATGTCACCTAGTTTGAGCTTCTCTCAAATAGATAAGGGCATTAGACTAACACTTGCTCCTAAATCGCATAGAGCTTTGTCTATGACAGATTTTCCAATTACACATGGTATGGAGAAACTACCAGGATCCTTTAGCTTTGGAGGCATGTTATTTTGAATTATGGCGCTACATTCATTAGTTAGCATAACGGTTTAGTTTTCAACAATTTTTTTCTTATTAGATAGTATTTCCTTTAGGAATTTAGCATATGACGGCATTTGAGTTATAGCTTCTGTAAACGGAATAGTGACATTTAGTTGTTTCAGAAGTTCTACGAATTTCTTGAATTGTCCCTCGTTTTTGGATTTTGTAAGTCTTTGAGGGTATGGAATTGGTGGTTTATATGGCGGTGGAGGTACGTAAGGTTTATCTTTTTCTGAAACCTCTCCGCTCTCGTTTGCGTCTTCCTCTACATTCTCAGATTGTTCCTTCGATTTCTCTGCTTCCTTTTCAGGTTTTTGATACATGGTCGGGTTTTGGAGTCTAGTATCTACCGATCCATCAAGTGCTATCCCAATTCGTAATGTGATAGCATTAGCATGTCCTTTAGGATTGGGTTGTGGTTGTCCAGGAAACGTACCAGCAGGTGCGGCAGAACTAGCTTGGTGTTGTGCTACTTGGGAGATTTGGGTTTCTAACATTTTATTGTGAGTTGCTAGGGCATCTACCTTATTTGCTAATTGCTTCAATTGTTCACCAGTGTGAACGTTTTGATTGAGGAATTCTTTGTTTTGTTGAGCTTGAGTAGCAATAAAGTTTTCCATTAGGATTTCAAGGTTAGGCTTCCTAGGAATGTTAGGATAATTAGCAGCGGGTTTTTGATAGCCTGGAGGTACAGCGGGTGCTTGGCCAGGTGCATATAAAGCGTTATTATTCTTGTACGAGAAGTTAGGATGGTTTTTCCAACCAGGATTATAGGTATTAGCATAAGGATTAGCTTGAGCGTAATTCACCTGATCAACTGATATTCCTGCTAGGATTTGACATTTGGTTCCAACATGACTAGGAACTCTACAAACTTCGCAGTATGGGGTTACGGCAGCCACGGTGGCTGCAGGAGGTAAGGTCAAGCTTTCTATCTTTTGGGTAAGAGCACATACCTTAGCATTAACTTTATCTAGGCTACTAATCTCGTACATCCCACTTTTGGCTGGAGTTTTCTCCACAGGTGTTCTTTCTCCTCCCCACTGATAGTGGTTTTGAGCTAATTTTCAATGAGTTGGTTAGCTTCGTCGTAAGGCTTGTCCATCAGTGTACCACCTGTGGCGGCATCTATAGAGAGTCTTGTGTTGTACAAGAGTCCATTGTAAAACATATGGATAATCAGCCAGTCTTCTAATCCGTGATGTGGGCACATTCGCATCATATCTTTGTAGCGTTCCCATGTGTGATACGGTGGGAGAACTGACTTGAGGTTTTGCGTTTGTGTTTGCAAATGTTTCGGTTTAGCAAGAGTCGCCACCAAATTTTTATTTTATCCAAAGGAAAGGTCAAAAAGCACAGGAAATACCTTTGAGATGTTTTCTTGGGTTCGGGGGGTAGATTATGAAAAGGGAAGGTGCTAGCACCCTTTTCATCCATGGTTTTCCGTGGGCTCTTAGTTACTTGTTTAGATCACTTACTTTGCTTTTTCAATTGTTTGAAATGGTGCTTTGTGTGGTTTTGAAAGTATTTTGAAAAGAGGCCATCGTTTTGGCAATCTTTGTAATGATTCTTGTTTGAAGAATGTATACAAAGATGTTTGTCTTTTAAAAAATGTTTCAATGTTTGAAAGTTTGTTGGGAAATTGTTTTGAAATTGTGTGTGTGTTTTTGAAATTAGCAAGGATGGTTTGCAAATTGATCAAGTAACTAGGAGTTGTCTACCCTACTCAAAAGTCTTTCTTGCATATTTTTAATCCTTTGACAGTGTTGTTTTACCATTGTATTTGGTAAACAACCCTATCTTTGGATGTTAAACGGGACGGCGTGGGTCATCATATGACCATGATAACAATATTGCCAAGTATCTTTAGCAAGTTTTTTGAGGGACTAGATCATTTTTGTATAGGCAACCAAGATAGCGTCATCGAGGGACTATGATCTTTTTGTTTTGTTTGATTTATTTTTCCAAGATACAAAGCATGCATACCATGGCCATGTTAAGGCAACAAAGTGGATGAAACCTTAGGGGTGCTTGTGTGCAATGTGTGTCATTTTTCATGCATTTGTCTTGTATTAGGTCTTGTCTATTTGTTTTGATTTTGGTCTTTGCATACAAAACCCTAATCTTACTATCATGCATATAATACGATAATTGCGTAAAAGTAAATCTAAGACTATTACAACAATATTATGGGGAGGGGGATACAAGTTTTAAATAGGTGGGTATTTGCACAAAATAAAACCCTAAGACTATTACAACCATGTTGAATTTAATTGTACAAATAAATAGATAAGCAAATATTTAAATATGCAAATAAAAGTAAATATGCACAAATGTTTTTGTATGTATTTTATGTATGTAAAGTAAATTTATTTAAGTCTTAAAAAATAAGAAAAAATAGAAGGAATATTTTTGAAAGGGTGAAAACCCTAATTTTATTTTAAAAGAAAATATATATATTCTATTATTATTTATGTACAAGATAATAAATAAAAATATATACAAAGATGTTAAAAAATAAAATATGTGAGAAAATATTATTTTAAGTGTATAAATAATAAAAATAAAAAATAATATTTTTATATTATTTGCAAGTTTTATTTTAAGAAAATAAAGTATATATTATTTAATAAACTATTCTTATGCCAAAAAAATAATAAAAATAATAAAATAAAATGTGAAAATTTAAGAAAATATTTTTTGTGATTTTAAATATTTAGAAAAAATAAATAAATTCAGAAATCATAAAAGAAAATGGAAAATATACAAAACAAAGAAAATGGGCCAAGGGGTGCAAAAAACAAAGTGGAGGGTGCAAACAGCAACAAGCCCAAGCGTCAGGCCCAGACTTCACTTCGTCCCTGTCCTTGGAACAAAAAAAACGCGTGTTCTGCATCTTCAACCTGTTCTCTCTATTCTTTGCATGAAATCAAAAATTCACAACATGAAACTTATAGAGCTTTAAACCACGATTCTAATGATATAAAAAACCTGATCTAACTCTCAAAGACCAGAGAGAATTTCAGTGCCCCTAATTTATGACCTAAAATTCTCCTAGCTCAGTTAACATAAATAAGAACTATGCATATGTACAGCTCAAGGACATTAAGGACTACATTTTTGCTTCACAAGCCTAAGCCTAAGGATGTCTAAATAAAGAGATAGAAGTTTGAAAATTACCTTGTTCAGTCAAGTTCGAATAAGGCAATGTAGCAACTTGGAATAAGGCCTGAAGGACTTGTGAGCTTGCTTGAAGTTCCCTTGACCTTTCCCAATGCTTAGCTTGCTTTGAAATGGCTTGAATCTCCTTGTAGAACTCAACCTGCAAAGCTCCAAAATGAAAATGGTGAAGTGTGCAAATGAGGTTACAGTTGCAAAGTAAGGGCTTGGACAATTTAGGTGTGATGTTTAGAATGTGTTTGAAATGATTCCAAACAAAACGCACGAGGGAATATGGATTTGGCCAAGGTTCTGCAGTGGTTGCCCTGTTTGGGCAGAAAATGGGGTTTTTTGTGCTTAAGGGTGTTTGAGATGCTATGAGCTCGTGTTTTAGGCTTGGTATAATGTGTTGAGGTTGTCTGAAAAGGTTACAAGGCTTAGTTTTAACAGATGCACAACTTGTATTGACTTTTGCATAATTGCTTGTTTTTGAAGAAAAGGTAGGAAGTGGCAATGCCAAAGTTGTACCAGCTAGCTCAAGGTCTGCATAGGGTTGGTGAGATTTTCCTGATGTTTGTGGAGTTGGTTTGCAGCAAAAGCTTTGGTCCATGGCTCAAGATAAACAAAGTTACATAAAGTGAACTTTATCAAAGTAGCAATGTTATCTTTTTGCCATTTTTGGATTAAACCATTGTATTTGCATTCAATTTATGAGTGTAGAAAGGATTAGAACCTGTAAACCAAGTACAAGCATGATTCAAACTGATTTGCAAGTTGTAACATTGTGCAAAATGCCTTGGACAAAAGTGATGATTTTTCATTTTCAATCCTTCGATTCTCCCTAACCACAAATGATCTTGGAGAGTTCTTGGACATTTTGGAAAGCTTGTAACATGCTTTACAATCCATATTTGAAATGAATTTTGAGATTCCAATTGTAACTATGTGAAAAGTTGCCATGAAGATAGGTCAAAATCCTGCCTAAACTAGGGCAAAATTTCACTAAGTTAAAAGTTTCATGGACCCTTATTCACAAAATCATAACTTGAGATCCAATCATCTTTTGGGAAAACTTTGTGAATCAAAGTTGTAGATTTTTTGAAGGACTATAACTTTCATGTTGGAAGTTTTCTTTTAATCTAATTGAATCATGGTGAAAAAGTTGGGAAAAGTTGGGAAAAAATAAGAAATTTTCATAACTTAGAAAATTTCTAAGTTATGAAAATTTTCCATTTTAAACCCTAATTTCCAAAATTTGGTTTCTTGGTGAACAAGTTACACATTTTTACACATCTTGATGAAAAATGACCCTTGGCACTTGATTTTGACCATAAAGTCAAAGTTTGACTTTTCAATGTACAGTTGATTTTTGATCAGTTGATTGGAAAATTCATCTGTCAATCTAATACATTTGAGATCTTTTGAACCTTGTGATTAGGTCAATATGATGCCATTGAGTCCTTGAAACCATGCTTGAACCCAATTTGCAATTGGCTAGGTGAAAAATCAAAATTGCCCTTCTATAGTCAAAACCCTAAAAATGACCATTTTGCCCTTTTGATGATCTGATCAAATTTCTTGAGGAGTTGTGGTCCAAACTTGATAAAATGGTTCATATGAGTCTATAATGTTGATGTGGATAAAAAATTATGAGGTTTGACTGTAAATTGGCTACAATTGCCTTTTTCCCCAATACAGTTGATTTTTAGGTCAACTGTCCAATTGACTGGGCAAAAATTTGATTCAAGGCTTGAAACTTGGTATGGGCAATCTTAGAGGTCCAACATGAAGTATGAAAGTAACATGAGGCATTGGAAATCCAAAATTTCTTGTGCAAACTCAAACCCTAATTTCAAGTCATTAGTGCAAGGAGATGTCTTGAGCTGAGCAAACCCTAATATGGTCTTGAATCCAAGAAGTCTTGTGAGGAGAATCTTGATAAAATAAGAGGGAAAATTTTGGGGTACAACACCATGCATCGAATTGCAATTCAGTATCCTTCTGCCTAAATCCGTTGATTTGAGCTCTTAATGCAGCAGTCTTGCTTGGGGGAAAGTATCGTGCTAAGAATACAGTCTTAAGTCCTTCCCACGTAGTGAAGGAATTTTATGGCAAGGATTGCAACCAAGCCCAAGCTCTATCTCTTAGATAAAAAGGAAAAATATGTAATCTTATTGCATCTTTACTAACACCATTTGCTATGACTGTGTCGGCAAATTGAACGAATTTCGTAAGATGTTCATTTGGATCCTCGGTAGGATTTCCAGAGAATTGGCGTTGTTGGATAGTTGATATCAACGACGGTTTCAACTCAAAATCGTTTTGATTAATTGCTGGAGCAGCAATGCTATTGTGGGGTTCTTGTTGTGATGGAGCTGGGTACTCCTTCAGTGGACGGGTCCTTCGTTCTTCGGCCATGTCTATTTCTGGATTGGTTTCGGTTTTAGAGGAAGAATTAAAATTTGTTTCGGAATCAATCTTGATTTCAGGTTTCGATAAAGGAATAGCGGGATTTAAACAGTAATCCCTGCTGCACGTATTACGAAAAGGATGCATTCATGTTCGTCCATCGATTTGTCAAGAGGTTCGCCTTGTGAGCGAGTCCTTGGCATACAATCAAAAAAGGGTTTATGTTGCCTAGTCTAAACGTGCAACAGAAGAATCGTACTTAATTGACTAATCAATCCCCGACAACGGCGCCAAAAACTTGATCGGTCCTTTATGAGTCTATCGGGATACTAACTGCAAGTATACAGTTTAGTCATTCTAGTTTTAAATGATTATCGAACCCACAGAGACTGAGGATCAATCGCATACGATCTAATGTTACAAATGTTTAACTAAGCGATGAATATTTGGTTTTAGGGGAAAAGGTTTTAATTAAAAGCAATAGTAATAGTTATACCAATATGTGATAGTCGGACTTCGGGAACTCGGTGAATCACTTGGCATATAAAGAATTTCGATAAAAATGAATTGTTTAAAAACCTGAGACATACACTCTCGTGTTCATGAAATAAGTTATGCTACTAAACCTAGTGGATGCACTTTAAATCTAATAACACTTTTTGAAAACAACTCGAGTTTAATTAATTTGTTAAAATACTCTCGTGTATTTAAAAATTAATGTTTCGTTACCACTATCTGGGTCGAACCCCAGCTCTCGCATGCAGGTTCTTGCCTTAATTAATTTTCCACTCTCGTGGAAAAATCGTGTTAAATATCCTTTCACTCTCGTGACAAGGGTAGTTAACTTAAATATGGAAATTGGAAACCAGAAATTATTTATAAAAGATTTTAGTCAAGTTATCACCGGATTCCTTCGATGCTTAAGAGTCACATACCAGTACAAACAAAATTAGCCAGACATAATGTATTTAGCAAGCATGCAACGTAAAATACAGTTCATGAAAATAATCAACATAGCATATAAACAACAAAGATCGAATTGCATAAAAAACCTGTAATTTATATTGCCGTGGTAATCTTGAATTCGTACAGTAGCTTTTGCGATACAATTAATTGAAATATAGAACTAAGTGTGTGTTAATCCTTCGATGTGAAGAATTAACACTTTAGGGAACTGGATAATTACAGAGGCTTGAAAGGAAAATGATGGTTCAAAAGCAAGAAAACAAAGTAAAGCAATGCAGAAAGAAATTACAGTTCTGAAACAAATTCTCCGACCCCTTCAAAGTGAAGTCTTGAACATATATATATAGGCTCTCTCTTGTAACTGTCATGTTCCATTATTTCAGTACGTGCGTTAAATTCTCAACTGATGGAATGAGGTCGTGTGGACTTCGTGTGGGCTGCTTCGTGGGTGACTCCATAAAATGAGTTTTTAAGTGTTACGTTCGTAATGGAATTCATTACGTTCATAACAGCTAGGCCCTTTGTTATGTTCGTAACAGTGTGCTCTAGGCGTTACGTTCGTAACACTAAGCGTTGCGCTCGTAACGTCATCTGGTGTGAGTTTCTTGGCAGAATGTCATTTTTCTTCTTTCTTCTTGCCATTTCTTAGCTTGTTTTGCTCCTTTTAGATTATTTGCCATCTTATGCCTTGGAAAATATAATTTACCTGGAAAAAAATAAAAATACCTTCGTGATGCATATTATTCGATAAAAACGTACAAATAACTCGTGTAAATTAGGCCTAAAAAGCGATACGTTTTCGTGTTATCAAACGTCGTGGCACGATTTATCCGACACAATCTGATATGTAGATACGGTGTACCAGAGAGGATTATTACTGACAATGATACGAATCTCAACAACATAATGATCACCGAGCTCTGCAAATAGTTTAAGATACAACATCATAATTCGTCTCCTTACCAGCCGAAGATGAATGGCGTTGTTGAAGAAGCTAACAAGAACATCAAGAAGATTGTATAGAAGATGACAGTGACATACAAAGACTGGCATGAGATGTTACCATTTACTCTTCATGGGTACCGTACCTCAACACGGACGTCGACAGGGGCAACCCCCTACTCTCTGGTATACGGCATGGAGGCAGTCCTACCCATAGAAGTCCAGATACCTTCTCTCAGGATTATGAAGGATGC
The DNA here is from genome assembly GCA_948472305.1 of Vicia faba. Classification (NCBI taxonomy): domain Eukaryota; kingdom Viridiplantae; phylum Streptophyta; class Magnoliopsida; order Fabales; family Fabaceae; genus Vicia; species Vicia faba. Next base: position 259,987,495 of record OX451735.1, on the reverse strand, counting down.
AGGTTTGAACGAAGACGACTGGATCCAAACCCGACTTGATCAGCTAAATCTAATCGATGAAAAGAGACTTACTTCTATCTGCCATGGTCAGACGTATCAAAGGTGAATGATCAAGGCTTTTAATAAGAAAGTCAGGCATCAAGAATATCAAGTCGAGGATCTGGTGATAAAACGTATCATAATGCCGCAAGGTGATCCCTAGGGGCAAATGGACTACCACGTACGAAGGGCCATTTGTGGTTAAGAACATTTTCTCAGGAGGAGCTATGATTCTAACCACCATGGATGGTGACGACCTTCCTCATCCCGTCAATGCAGACATAGTGAAAAGATACTACGCATAATCAAAGACCCGCTAGGTCGACTGGCCTAGGCAAAAATAAGGGCTTCCCGTAAACCAAAAGGGTTCGGGAAAAAGTAAGGGATAAAAAAGAAAAATCTGTACACCCGGTAAGTCGAAAACCCGAAAGGGAGGCTTGGGCAAAAAAGGGTATCCCGGTGGATTGAAAACCCGAAAGGGAAATCCAGGCAAAAGTTAGGGATTGAAGTGTATCACTATGTCTCATTAGATCATCTTGCGACCAGACTTCGGTATCGACTATCAAGCTCGGATGGCGCCAATCAATCTGATCAACCTTCGGCCAAGTAGCAAAGTGATGAGACACTTGAAGATATAAAGGCAATAGCAGAGTTGGAACCCAATGGGGTTGTTTCACATAACTGTTTTTCTTTCCTTTACACGAATTGTATAATTTTTATCTTTTGACGGCGTTCTCTTACTAAGACATCAGCCTCTTTGTACAAAACTCCTATTACAGGCCAACTTCAAAAATCAATACAAATCATTTTCACGAGAAACTTCAATTTGTTTTTTATTTTTCTGTTTTATTTTGCAAGAACGTCCAATGATTTATTTTTTGATATATGCATTTGAAAATGATTGCTGCTCATAAAGATTTACATAAGAAACAAAAGACAATTACTCGTAATTCCAGAAATAGGGAAAAAACAAGAAGTACCAAACCCGATGGTTCCTCTGTCCAGTAGGTATCGGGATAGAGTCAGCTTTGGAACATGATTATTGGTAAATACACTCCCCACAAAGTAAAACTATCCAAAGACGTTGATGTTAGTTTCCCCGAATCATGATGAATCTTGAGCAATCCTTGATGAATCATGATCAACCCTTGATCAAATGATGAATTATCCTTCAAAATGAGAAAGTTGACAAAAATCTTGAGGTTTGACTGTATTTGGGACACATTTGACTTTTGCCCTAGCACAGTCGACTTTTGGGGCTCTTGAGCAATTGACTGACCAAACTTCCTCTGCAAGGCTTGAAATTTGACATGGATGAACTTAAGAACACATTAGGACATTGGGGAGCACTTGAGGTCATTTGGATGTGAGGACCTTGATTCAACACAAAACCCTAATTTTGACTTGACTGCCTTAGGAGGTGATTTGACTGTCCAAATCTTGATCCAACTTGAGTAACTTGAAGATTATTCTTGACATGTCTTGAGAAACATGGGAGGGAAAATTTTGGGGTACAACAGTTGCCACTGTTCAATTTTCTTAAACCTGAGGATATAGATTGGCTTTCGAGCCTTTCGTGATCCGAAGGTGGAAGATAATTGAACACTAGAGTGCCCAAAAATTTGCACTCGCATGGTGTAGCATCAACATTTGTGATGTCGAGAGTGGGCTTACAGATGCCATTTGGAGATTGCTGGTAGAAGGATGGGCTTACAGATGCCATCTGCAGGAGTTTCGATCGCATAAGAGATTCCTTAGCGAGAACTTGCATACTCATTGTTTGTAGAAGATTCCGCCGGGGAAGTCTAACTTTTGTTTGAGATTTGGTAACTTGCATGTACTTCAACTGAGAGAATGCCTCGGCTGAGTCTTAAGAACATGTCCATAATTCAATTGGGGGGAAACATCTTCATCAAGATCTAGGAACTGTCTAGTATTCAACGTAGTATACCGTTGAAATTAGAGAACTCATCCACACTATGACGGAGGAAAACATCAAGATCTAGGAACTGACTCGTGCTCAATGGAGTATACCGTTGAGGTTATAGTACTCGTCCACACTATGACATAGGGAAACATCTTCATCAAGATCTAGGAACTGTCTCGTGCTCAATGGAGTATACTGTTGAGGTTATAGAACTTGTCCACACTATGACGGAGGAAAACATCAAGATCTAGGAACTGACTCGTGTTCAATGGAGTATACCGTTGAGGTTATAATACTCGTCCACACTATGACGTAGGAAAACATCAAGATCTAGGAACTAACTCGTGCTCCACGGAGTATACCATCGAGGTTATAGTACTCGTCTATACTATGACGTAGGGAAACATCTTCATCAAGATTTAGGAACTGTCTCGTGCTCAATGGAGTATACCGTTGAGGTTATAGAACTTGTCCATACTATGACGGAGGAAAACATCAAGATCTAGGAACTAACTCGTGCTCAATGGAGTATACCGTTGAGGTTATAGTACTCGTCCATACTATGACGTAGGAAAACATCAAGATCTAGGAACTGACTCGTGCTCTACGGAGTATACCGTCGAGGTTATAGTACTCGTCCACACTATGAAGTATGGAAACATCTTCATCAAGATCTAGGAACTGTCTCGTGCTCAATGGAGTATACCGTTAAGGTTATAGAACTTGTCCACACTATGACGGAGGGAAACTGTCGAGATTGAGAACCTTATCTGAAATTCAACCGAGGATAATTCAATTGAGATTTAAGAACTGGTCAGGTCTTCGACTAAGCTGAGAACTTTAATTGTATCTTTCCTGAAAGGTAAAGGTCAGTCATATGCAATGCATGATATGGATCAGGCAATGATGTTCTCAAACTAAATGAGATTGTATTCATGATGCGTATATGCATGTATCATGATGTATGGAAATGTGATGTTTTAGTTGGGGAAAAATAAATCCCGGAGCTGCTGGAGAATAAAGTTGAGTTCTTCGTTTCCGCTGGGGATGATGAACGAAGATGATAACCTGTAGGAGAGAGAAACTCCGTTGGGGGAATAACCTGATGAAGGGATTATTCCGAGGGGAATTACTCTGTAGGGAAGAGACGTTCTGCTGAAGATTTTAACGATAACTCCACTGGGGATTCTGTTGATAAGCTATGTTGGGGATTTTAATGATGAGCTCCATTGGGGATTTTAACGATGGACTCCACTGGGGATAGAAAGAACTTCACTGGGGATGATCTTTCAGTTGCAACTCGCTGAGGATAACCCAATTTGACTCTTGTGAGGATAACCTTCTGAATTTGGCTGGGGAGATTTATTTGCACTCTGCAGGGGATAAGCTTCCAGAATCTACTGGGTGAGATGATTCAACTCTAGCGGGGAAGCTTTTTAGACTGCACTGGGGAAATGGCTCCATTGGGGTATCTCGTATTCCGCCGGAGAACATTCTTATATTCTGTTGAGGAATATTAAGACTGTCGGGGATGTTCTTATACTTGCTAGGGAATATCTTTATACTTCGTTGGGGAATATTAAGATCTTCCGGGGATACCGAGCCTTTCTAGTGCTGCTGGTAGACTAACTCTGCTTGGGGAGAGCATTGCTGATTCGTTCATAGTGGCAAGTCTCAGTGGGGAGAGCTACCATTACTGTTTTACTATGCGGGGAGCGACGGTATCTTGGCCATATTCTTCAGCTGAACCTACCTTGGTACTTTGGTGGACAAAGTAACTACACAGTTTGGACATTTCTTATGCCCCTGTTTCCGATATTACCCGTAATTCGTCCTTTGTTTCACATGTAAATATTTATGAGCAGCAATTAATGTCAAATGCATATATCAAAAATGAACATTGGACGTTCTTTGCAAAACAAAACAGATAAAGGAAAAACAATTTGAAATTTGTCTGAAAATGAATTTGTATTGATTTTGAAGTTTGGCCTGTAAATAGGCGTTTTTGTACAAGAGGTTGGCGTCCTAGTAAGAGGACGCCGCCGAACAGATAGAATCTATACAGTTTGTGAAAATAAAATAAAACAGCTATGTGAATAATCCCACTGGGTTCCAACTCTACTATTGCCTTTATATCTTCAAGCATCTCATCACTTTGCTGCTTAATTGAAGATGAATCTGATTGATTGGTGCCATCCGAGCCTGATAGTTGATACCGAAGTCTGGATGCGAGGTGATCCAATGAGACATAGTATTACACTTTAGTCCCTAAATTTTGCTTGGACCGCCCTTTCGGGTTTTCAGTCCACCGGGATACCCATTTTTGCCCAAGCCGCCTTTTCAGGTTTTCGACTTGCCGGGTGTACAGATTTTTTCATTTTCATCCCTTATTTTTTCCCGAACCCTTTTGGTTCGCCGGGAAGCCCTTATTTTTGCCTAGGCCAGTCAACCTAGCGGGTCTTTGATTATGCGTAGTATCTTTTTACTATGTCTGTATTGACAGGGTGAGGAAGGTCGTCACCATCCATGGTGGTTAGAATCATCGCTCCTCCTGAGAAAATGTTCTTAACCATAAATGGCCCTTCGTAAGTAGGGGTCCATTTTCCCCTGGGATCACCTTGAGGTAGAATAATGCGCTTGATTACCAGGGCCCCAACTTGATACTCTTGTCGTCTGACTTTCTTGTTAAATGCCTTGATCATCCGTTTTTGGTACGTCTGACCATGACAAACAGCAGTAAGTCTTTTTCTTCGATTAGATTCAGTTGATCAAGTCAGGTCTGAATCCAGTCATCTTCGCTCAAACCTGCATCCTTCATGATCCGGAGAGAGGGTATCTGAACTTCGATGGGCAAGACTTCCTCCATGCGATAAACCAAGGAATAGGGTGTTGCCTTTGTTGACGTTCGTGTTGAGGTACGATACCCATGAAGAGAAAACGGTAACATCTCGTGCCAGTCTTTGCATGTCACTATCATCTTCTGCACAATTTTCTTAATGTTTTTATTAGCTGCTTCTACAGCCCCATTCATCTTCGGCCGGTAGGGAGAAGAGTTATGATGTTGTATCTTAAATTGCTCACAGAGCTCAGTGATCATCTTGTTATTGAGATTGGTACCATTGTCTGTAATGACCCTCTCTGGTACACCGTATCGACAGATCAGGTTATGTCGAATGAACCGTGCCACGACGTTCTTGGTTACCGTAGCAAAGAAAGCTGCTTCAACCCACTTTGTAAAGTAATCGATTGCTACCAGGATGAAATGATGCCCGTTGGATGCCGTAGGTCTGATCTCGCCAATCATATCAATGCCCCACATTGCAAAAGGCCAAGGCTCCGTCAAGACGTTCAGAGGAACTGGAGGTATGTGCACCTTATCAGCATAGACTTGGCACTTGTGACATGTCCGAGAATACTGATAACAGTCAGCTTCCATTATGGACCAGTAATATCCTGCCCGAAGGATTTTCTTTGTCGTGGTATGTCCACTGGAATGAGTTTCGAAAGTACCTTCATGCAGCTCTGTCATGATTCTTTCTGCTTCAATCTTATCCACACAACGTAGTAAGGTCGAATCATGGTTACGTTTGTAAAGGATGTCATTGCTGATGAAGAACTTTGCCTCGAACCTCCTCAGAAACTTCTTGTCATTAACAGATGCACCCTCGGGGTATTCTTGAGCTTCAAGGTACCTCTTCACCTTATGATACCAAGGCTTTTCTGTTACCTCTTCAATCTCAAGATCACAGCAATGCGCAGGTACGTCCAATCTTTCAATAATGATCCGGGGAGCCTCGTTGTCCCAATTGACTTTGAACATAGAAGACATCGTAGCCAGCGTGTCCGCCAACTGACTCTCCTCTCTAGGGAAGTGTTCAAAGGTTATCTCCTCAAAATGGGGAAGCAATGTCAATACATACTCCTTGTAAGGAATAAGGTTTGGGTGTTTCGTATCCCACTCGCCTTTGATCTGACTGATCACGAGAGCGAAATCTCCGAAGACACTCAGAAACTTATTCCTTATGTCAATTGCTGCTCGAAGACCCATGATGCATCGAAGTGAATCGACCATCGGGATCCTTCCTCAGGTCCTTCATCCGGTCCAGGTGTCTCACAATCAGTTATCAACATGATATTCTTGTCCGGGAATTCAAAGTTCATAGACTGGTAATCATCCACTGCCTGATGTGCCAAATGGTCTGCCAATACACTTCCCTTGATTGCTTTTTGAGTCGTGTACTGGATGTCATACTCAGTCAGGATCATCTGCCATCTTGATATTCTTCCGGACAAGGCAGGCTTTTCAAAGATATACTTGATTGGATCCATCTTTGATATCAACAGAGTAGTGTGAGTCAGCATATACTGTCTCAGCCGGTGAGCAGCCCATGGCAAAACGCAGCAAGTTTTCTCAAGCAGTGAGTATCGGGTCTCACAGTCGGTAAACTTTTTGCTAAGGTAATAAATAACATGCTCTTTTCGGCCAGACTCGTCATGCTGCCCTAGCACACACCCCATTGAGTTGTCAAGCACTGTCAAGTATAAGATCATAGGTCTCCCTTCAATTGGTGGCATCAGAATGGGTAGCTCTTGGAGATACTCTTTGATTTTTTCGAAAGCGGTCTGACATTCATCGTTCCAACGAACTACTTGATCTTTCTTCAGTAGCTTGAAGATTGGTTCACAAGTAGCAGTCAGGTGAGAGATGAATCGGGCAATGTAGTTCAGTCATCCCAGAAAGCCTTTGACCTCTTTCTCTGTCTTAGGAGCTGGCATCTCTTGTATAGCTTTCACTTTGGCAGGGTCAACTTGAATACCTTTGTCGCTTACAACGAAACCTAGTAGCTTACCAGACCTCACCCCGAAGGTGCACTTGTTCGGGTTCAATCTCAGCTTGTACAACTTCAACTTGTCAAACAGCTTCTGTAGATGGTCAAGGTGTTCTTCCTCAGTCTGGGACCTTGCAATCATATCGTCAACGTATACTTCAATATCATGATGGATCATGTCATGAAACAAAGCAACCATGGCACGCTGATATGTTTCCCCAGCATTTTTCAATCCAAAAGGCATGACCTTGTAGCAAAAGGTGCCCCACTGAGTAACAAAAGTCGTCTTCTCCATGTCTTCGGGAGCCATCTTTATCTGATTATAACCGGAGAAACCATCCATAAAGGAGAACAACTTGTGCTGAGCAGTATTGTCAACCAGAACGTCGATGTGAGGTAGAGGGAAGTCATCCTTAGGGATGGCCCTGTTCAAATCCCTGTAGTCAACACACATTCGAACCTTACCATCTTTCTTTGGTACCGGAACCACATTGGCAACCCATTGAGGGTAAGAAGTTACTGCTAGAAAACCGGCGTCAAACTGTTTCATAACTTCGGCCTTGATTTTCTCACACATCTCTGGGCGCATACGGCGAACCTTCTGTTTTACCGGAGGGCAGTCTTCCTTGGTAGGCAGGCGATGAACCACAATGTCAGTATCCAACCCAGGAATATCTTCGTAAGACCATGCAAAGATCTCAACGTAGTCATGCAGCATCTGAATCAACTGTTGTTTCACACTAGGCTCCATATTGGCACCAACCTTGACTTCCTTCTTGTCTGTCTCAGTACCCAGATTCACTGTTTCCACCGACTCTTCATGTGGCTGAATGGCCCTCTCTTCTTGGAGTAATAGTCTTGCAAGTTCACTAGGCACTTCGCAATCATCTTCACCTTCATCTTCGGCTAAGTTGATCGGATTTTCGAAGTCATAACTGGCAGTAGCAGAGTCGTTACCAGTGAGATCCAGAGTGGATTGAGACATGTGTATGTGAGTGTGTGTAAAATAGCTGTTTTGCAATATATAATAAAGAAAAACAAGGAGCGCAAAATTTGAAATGCAAAAAACGTCCAATGCTTTTATTAATGATATATGAAAATGGCCCACAAAAGCCCTCACAAATGAAGCCACAGTGCCCCGGGTAAGAAACTGGGCCATAAAATTTCAAAACATTGTCTGTTACAAATTCAAAACAAAGAGTTTATTATTGGTTAACAAAAGTAATAGGGATGAAGTCCTTTGCTGTCCAGTTGCTTGGTCCACCATTGGTCGTAGGATAGATCCAGCTGTCAAATTGAGACTCCTCCACATCATCTTCAATGGTATTTACTCCCGAGTTGCTGATGAACATGGGAGATCTTCCAATCCTTGCACTACGAACAGCCTTCTGAGCTTCTGCAGTGAAACCCAAACCAAACTTGTTAGTCTTCTGAGTGAAATCAGGAAGTCGGCCCCAATTTGCACACTCACCCTTCTCAATAACAGCCCGAGCATCCTTTAAGGAAGCCATCTTCATCGGAGAATCTTCAACCACAGTCTCAGCTGATGCCAGCGTCTGAGGAACCTCTTCAAAATGCTGAAATGGGATCTCAATGAACTCCCCATCCATCTCTACGTATCTGAACGAGTTGAGGTGGCTGACCGTGTACTCTTCCTCCCCCTGAACTGTCACAATCTTCCCTCTGACCGGGTACTTCAGCTTCTGGTGAAGCGTTGAGGTTACAGCTCCAGCTTTGTGGATCCATGGACGACCCAGCAAACAAGAATAGGATGGCCGAATGTCCATCACGTAGAATGTAGAATTGAAGACCTGAGAACCAACTTTAATTAGAATATCAACTTCACCGTGCACCATCCTTTTAGACCCGTCAAAGGCCCTAACAATGATGTTACTTGTCTTTATCTCCAACCCTTCGCAATCTAATCGGTCTAGAGCTTTCTTGGGCAAGACGTTTAGTGAGGAACTAGTATCAACCAAAACATGTGCAAGAGTAGTTCCCTTGCATTCAATGGAGACATGTAGGGCATCATTATGGTTCTTCCCTTTGGCAGTCAAATCAGCGTCGGAGAAACCCAAACCATTATTTGTAGTTAAATTCGCAACACAATCTGTAAACTGGTCAGCTGATGTCTCTTGTGGCACGTGGGCGGTCTTCAGGAAGGTAATTAAAGCCTTAGCATGGGCCTCTGAACACAACAACAATGACAACATAGAAATCTTGGATGGGGTTTGCCCCAGCTGCTCAACTACGTTATAATCACTCTTCTTAATAATCTTTAAAATCTCTTCCATCTCCTATTTGGAAGCTTCAACAGTAATGGTCTTTGGTGCCTCCGTCTGGGCAGGCACATCAGTGGTTATCCCTTTGCCTCGAGCGTTGGATGACTCGGCGACAGGGGTAGGACTAAGAACTTGATCAGGAATGGCAGTAGGTACACTTGCAGGTGTAATGACAACAGGTCTTCGGACCGTTGGTGGAGCAATATCAGGTGAGAAAAGTCTACTGCTGCGGGTGACTTTAGCAGGCCCAGTAATGTTGTCGATGTCGGTATCAGCATCCAACTCTTGCTTAACTCCAAGAACATAAACATCTGCCCCATAGTGCCAAGGGACAGCTTTGTCAGAGGTGTAGGGGATGGGCCCCGGAACAGTGATGATTACAGGTGTGATCTTCGGAACAGATGTAATTCTAACAGGATTCCTTGAAGGAGCCTTGGAAGATTTGTTGAAAATGGTAATGATGGTAACTTCTTCAGTAGGAATGGAAGGAACAGCAATCTTCTCAAACATGATCTCCTTATTATCCATCAGGTTTTGGATACCTGACTTCAGAAATGGGCAACCAGTAGGCAAAACAGAACACATATGGCAACCTTCGCCACAGCCCGTAAATAAACCGGCTAGCAACAGGTTCTTCTTGACAGTCATCAGAGGGGTAACAATATCATCCACGGAAACTACAAACAAGTCTTCCTCTACAGCATTTACTCCATGTTTGGGCATGGGAGTGGTCACAACATTAGGCCTCTCGGGCGCCTCAAACTCAATCTCCTTTGCATCAATTACGTCTTGCACCCTATTCCTTAAAACCCAACAATCATCTGTATTATGCCCCGGGCTATCAGAGTGAAAAGTGCAGAGGGAATTAGGGTTGTACTTTGGTGATGTGGTACTTGGATTCTTCGGAGCTTCTTTTAAAACTACCAGATTGGTCTTCAACAACTGTGGTAGAATCTGAGACAAAGTCATACTGAGACGAGTGAATTGCCTTCGAGGTCTCTCGTCCTTTTGTTGATTGTGATGCTGAGGAGCACCAGCAGGTTTTGAAATAACAACCGCATTGACAGCTTGGCGGTGTTCAGGTCTATTCTGTCTTCTCGCACTGTAGACAGCACTGGACTATTTCTTAAACGGCTTTTTCTCGGTGCTCGATGAGGCACCCTTCTGTATCTTTCCAGCCTTAATACCATCTTCAATCCTCTCACCAGTCAAAATAAGATCTGTAAACCCAGCTGAAGAGTTTCCAATCAGATGGTTAAAGAATGGACCAGACAGGGTCCCCAAAAACATCTCAACAAGTTCACGATCAGCCAAAGGTGGTTGCACCCTTCCGACAAGGTCTCTCCATTTCTGAGCATACTCTTTAAATCCTTCACCCATTCCTATTGACATACCCTGGAGTTGGGTACGCGTAGGAGCAAGGTCGGAGTTGTACTGATACTGCCTGTAGAATGCAGTAGCCAAATCTTCCCAGCTACGGATACTGGCTCCATCCAAATGATAGAACCACTCAAGCTGAGTCCCTGAGAGACTGACTTGAAAGAAATGGATCCATAAGTTCTTATCAGCAGTGTAAGGTTGGATCTTCCTCACATATGACCGGAGATGCAGCTTTGGACAGGAAACTCCATCATACTTGGCAAAGGCAGGTGCCTTGAACTTATGGGGAATCACCACCCCAGAGGATAGACCCAGATCTCTGAAGTCCAGTCCGGGCACTTTCTGTATCTTCATAGCGCTTAAACGGTCTTCCAGCTGTTTGTACTTATCCTCAGCGGGAGGATATTGTTCTTCATCATAGTCCGTCTCGTTGTCGGAGACCATAGGGCTAGGAGCCCTCCTTTCTCGTGGACTATCCTTCCCTCCAGATGAGGTGGTCAGATCAACTTCATTCTGCATCCTGTTTCTAAACATGCGTCCAGTATTGAACGGGATGGTCCTCTTCTTCTTCTTCTTTTTCTCCTTCAGAATCAAAGTCTTCAGGTCCTGCTGACCCTTAGCTAGATTCATGAACAACTCTTGAAATTGAGCATTCTGGGCCTGGAGGGCCTTGATAGCTTGCTCAGTTGAAGGTTCAGCAGACATGATGAGCGTTGAAATAAACAGCGAAGAAGATAAGAGACCTGTAATGGGGTACCTGTTTATGAAGTGCATGGGATGAAATGCGTATGATTTGTGATTTCAAAGACAATCGAGATTCAAATTTGTAAACAAGAATGGAAACACACTTTATTAGATTTAAACTTCAAAATTTAAATTGTTCAACAAATCGCCCTTAGGAGTTACAAGAATGGAAATACTAAAAAGTAAACAAAAACTGTAAAAGAAATCATCAAAGGTCCATCAATGCTCCCACGGTCTCTTCTTCTCAGTGCGGACATAATCATTCAGGATCCGCTCGTTCTCTAGTTGCCTACTCAGTTTCTGGATCTTCTGCTCCTGTTCATTGAACCTCTCTCGGTAGGAATCCCGTTCATCCCTCAACTGCATCCAAGACCTCTTCAGTGTCCCAATATCAGTGGGCATATAAGGGTGGAGAATAGTTGGAAGAACCCCCTCCTTATCAGCAACTTCAAGAGTAACAGGCCTGACAGCTTCATATGGCATACCTAACTTCTGGGCACGGATGCGGACCCATCTGAGGTATGGCTCCATTGGCAGAGAAGTCTTTGGTCCCAACTCATGTGGATCAGATTGGTGATCTCTGTCCCAAGCCCTTATAAATCTACGACGTAGCTCGTCATTATCTCCCTGAAAATCAAAGATGATATGGGGCATCAGCATCTCATGAGGCCCTTCTCTTCTGGCTCTTCCAAACTGACGGAGAGCTAAGCATGGGTTGTAAGAAATCCCTCCATGGGTCCCGATCAATGGAACATTAGGATACTCTCCATATCGATCAATGATAGTCACCTCATCCATTCCTTTGAGAGTCCAGATAATGTCATTATTAGAAAGAGACATCACCCTATAAGCCCAGCCCATTCCTTCTTTGTTCTTTAGTACGGACTTAGAGAGGTGCGAAATAAACCACCTTGACAATAAAGGAGCACAGCACATCAAAGTTCCCCACTTTCGGGCAGTACGAGCATAGAGCTGATGAAGGATATCACCCAAGAGAGTGGGTACCGGATTCTGAGAGATAAAGATCTTGATGGCATTAATATCAACAAAAGTGTCAGGATTCGGAAACAATACCAGACCATAGATCAAAAGAGCCAGAATGTCCTCGTACGCCTTGAAGTCTAAGCTGTCCCAGAAGTAATTAGCTTTGTCAACCAAAAACTTAGCCAGAAAACCCTTAGCTCCAATTCTAGTCTCCCAGTTAGCCATTACCTCCTCTTTAGTCAAGTGAAGGGCTACATCAATCTCTTTAGGCCTGAGGGTCTTTTCCCAACCAGTAAACGGAGTCTGTTCCAAGACAGAGATACCGAGTAGCTCAGAGAACTCTTCTAGAGTAGGAACCAGCTGGAAGTCCTGGAAGGTAAAACAATGGTACAACGGATCATAAAATTGGACCAGAACACTCATCATTTGTTCGTCCAATTTTGAGGTGACCAAACTGAGCAGAGAACCATGCCTTCTGATGAAGGAAGTAGTGTCTAGAATCCTGACAACCAACCCTTTAAGCAGGGTAGGTACTTGGACAAAGTTGATCCGGATAGTATTCCTACGCATGGGCATCATGATGACCTACAAAACAGAGCAAAGATGAAACCCTCTTGTCTTTGAAATAGGTTAGTCCTTATGCAAAATGTATGCAATGTTATGATATCATGATGTCATGATAAAGGCACACCACAAGTATCCACAAAAAGCAAACATGGTAAAGGCACACAAGTCACACTGAGAGCCCTTAGATTTTAGGCTGGCATGGAGCTTAGGTACTACCCTTTTTCAGTTCAGTTGGTTAAGACCTGTCCTAAAAATAGTAACCGGGTTCTAGAGGATCTCAATATCACCGACTACCCTCAATCGATCATAATTCCAGTTTAGCAACCTTTTCTTGCGGCCGGAATCATCGCGAGAGTTTATTCTCAATGAGTGTAGCATACTGCTACTGTTCTATGGCCAAGTTGGTCAATTTAAGGTTATAAGGTCAGTTGGTTCTTAATGACTCCTTAGAAGACCCATATTCTCCTCGTTCCAACACAAGGGATATCGGTACAGACCAAGGTGTCACACCAACGTAGCCACTTCTTCATCCGTGTCGGTCTATGCCGGACAGATCCCTCACAGTTTATTGCTACTTACCTAAAGGGTATCCCTAGATCCAGGTTAGGATCTATAAAACTCCGATACAAGCCCACAAAATTAAAGCATACAAAGCATACAATTGAAAACATAGTGATCTAATCCTAAGGTACACCTCACTTATATATTCCCCAGCAGAGTCGCCAGTTCTGTGATCGGTGGGAATGAGAACTGACTATTTTGGAATGCTGGTTCGCGTTTGCGTTTGTTTTTGCAAAATGTCGCGGTAAGCAAGACTCGCCACCGTCTTTTATTTTATCCAACAAGGAAAGGACAAAAGCACAGAAAAATTCCTTTTTGAGATATTTCTCGGGTTCGGGAGGTAGATTATAGAAAGGGAAGGTGTTAGCACCCTTTCTATCCGTGGTTATCCAAGGGCTCTTAGGTACTTGCTCAAAGTGTTTTCAAAAGTTTGTTTTTCTTTGTGTTTGTGGATTTGAGAAGAGTTTTTGTTTTGAAAGGGGTGTAAGTGCGAAAAGTTTTGTTTTGTTTTTAAAAGCAGCAAGTACTTAAGAACCATCTACCTACTCAAAAAGGAATTAAACTGTACAAGTGTCCTTTAGACAATGCTATCCCACTATTGAGGAGTAGGTAGCACTGTCGTTGGAGTTTTCGGGTCAATTCGATTAAGGGACATGTGGTCACTAAAGCAACGTTAGGACGCCTTAGCGGTAACCCTAAGGTCTTAGATCATTTCAACCGAGGCAACTGTTTCGAGGCAACTTATGATCTTTGGACGAGATGGCGACCTCTAAAACTTCCTATACTCAATGACCACGCTCGAGGCAACCAAGTGAGGTGTACCCTAAGAGTGCGCATGTGCGAGTGTATTGTTTTTCAGTTATATTATCTTTGTACATGTTATGGTGAGCTACTGTTGATTTTAAATTTAAAATTGATCTTGTCATGCATTGCCTATTATTCAAACATCTAACAGTTAATGGCTGCAGAAATTAAATTGTGGAAAATAAATCTACGCTATTACAAGGCGTCGCGTATTTACATCGCCAAAAACAAACCCTTAAAAAATTAAATTGCGAAAAGTAAATAAAAGCAGTAAATAAATCCTAATTTAAAAAACTATTACATTCCCGGAGCAGTTAGAATATTGAAATATGGATCAAAAATTATTCGCGCGCGAGAAAATTAAATCGAAGTGTCTTAGGGTTTTGACCCTTTTTATTAAAGAAAGCATATTTTTTGTTACTTTTGAATTAAAATGGAATTAAACCTAAACTAATTATTAATTAATTAAAAAAAGATATTTTTGGATTTTTTTTATATTTAAAGAAATAAAATAAGAATGGTTAAAAATATTGAAAACCTAATTCTAAATTAATTTTAATTTATTGCAAAAAATATTAGTGTTAAACCTATTTAAACTAAATAAATGAATTAATTGTTATTTACAAAAATAAATAATAAAATTAATGGAATTAAAAAAAATATTATTTTTTGTTTTCTGATTTTTTTTATGAAAAAGGTTAATTAGTTAATTTTAATTAAGATAATAATAATAATAAAATAATAAATAAGAAAAAGAAAGAAAAAAAATGTAAAGAAATACTCAGGGGGGTGTGGGCCTGAAGAAGAGGTGAATCTGGAAATTCCAGGCCCAAAAGCGTTGGCCTTCATTGGACTTTTCAGATTGTCCACATGTCTATTGACTTGAGACCATGGTAGTCTCCCATTCTAGGCCATTGGATTTGCTTTGTAGCCACCTGGCGTTTGAGATCTTGGCAGAACATGATGGTCTGTATCTTGGGCGTTGCACCTAATTGCCTGAAAACAAAATTGAATAAAGTTTTGGGGGACCTGGGATTCGAACCCAGGTCCCATTGCTCACATGCCAGCGTGCTTAACCACCCAACCGAACTGCTTATTCGTTATAATAATACAAAATAAATAATATATGGACAAAACATTTACTATGCCTGAAAAATAAAAATAAAATTGGCGCGTTGTTTAAACCGGCCAATGGGAAGAGGACGCATAGTCGTCTTCTTCGTTGAAATAACCAGGTTTTTACCTGCGGATTTTGTCCGCAGCTAAATTCCTAGGTGTGTCCTAGAATTCACCCTAGGCCATAGAAATGCAATCCAAAGCCATGGCTGACTTCGTCTCTCCTCCCTGAGTATCCCTGTATCAATTATTCGCCGTGATTTTGCTTTTACACAAAATGCCTAAAAAACAAGAACAAGAACCCTAGAATCGGGCATCACAGTATGGTCCATAAAAATCAAATTGAATGATGCAGAATTGATGGAAATTGAATGGCAAGCATGATAGTGCACTCAAATTGGCAAAAAGATGCAAGGAGAATGATTTACGATTTCATGTGCAGAGGCATATTCGTGGAGACTTACAATGAGTTTTAGGCAATGAAGAGGCTTGGTTTTGATTGGTATCACTTCACTGGATGTCAAGGAAGAGGGTTGCGTTGTGATTTTGCTTTGTATCTAGCTCCAAGATGGATTTCAGAATTCAAGTTTCCAAGTTTTTTTCCAAAGTTGTGTGGCCGTTTCTGCAGCTCCTTGCGCGTGTTCTAGGTCTGCCTCACTTGTGTGCATATAATGGAATGAATTTAGGTCAAAACATGGGCTATAATCCAAGTGCATTGAAGATGGAAGATTGGATTTTGATCACCATTAACAAGTTTCCAAATATAGTCCAAATATGATTTTTTGTGCTTGTTTTGACTTGCCACGAGTTTGATTGAGTATCACATGATATTTGCAAGCTGTATTGATCACAAGAATCCCTTTACATCAATTTTTAGATTTTATTTGATTTAATATTGATTAATAATGAATTAAATCAATAAAAATGAAATAAAATAGAAAAATAAATTTTTGGTCATGAAATTAAAGATGGGACACGTGTGTGGTGTGATAAGACCAAATCAAGTGGAAAAAAGTGGGCCCTTTTGTCAAAAATTGGAGTTTTGAAGATAGTTGACTTTTGGCAAATTTAGAAAAATGCCCAAATTCAACAATGCATAACTTCCTCAATTTTGAACTTTTGGAAGTGTTCTTGGACTTTCTAGAAACCTTGAGATGTCATCTAATCAACCCTTTTGGTCTCATCTCATTTTGATGTTCCATGCTCAAGTTATAATCTTTGGAAAAAAAAGTGTTTTTGTTGACTTTCAAAAATGACCTATAATGTCCAAATTTGTAACTTTTTGTGAGAGCATTTATTGATCTTGGGGTGTGAAGAAGGATTGTAGGAAATTGCATCCTCTTCAAAATGAGCTTTGGATGGGTCATTTATCATAAATTATGGGAAAGTTATGCTTGGTCAAAGTTGAGTTGACTTTTCCTACAAAACCCTAATTTAGCAACTTTTGAATCTTGATGAACTTGAGCAATCCTTGATGAATCATGATCAACCCTTGATCAAATGATGAATTATCCTTCAAAATGAGAATGTTGACAAAAATCTTGAGGTTTGACTGTATTTGGGACACAGTTGACTTTTGCCCTAGCACACTCGACTTTTGGGTCTCTTGAGCAATTGACTGACCAAACTTCCTCTGCAAGGCTTGAAATTTGACATGGAGAACTTAAGAACAAATTAGGACATTGGGGAGCACTTGAGGTCATTTGGATGTGAGGACCTTGATGCAACACAAAACCCTAATTTTGACTTGACTGCCTTAGGAGGTGATTTGACTGTCCAAATCTTGAGCCAACTTGAGCAACTTGAAGATTATTCTTGACATGTCTTGAGAAACATGGGAGGGAAAATTTTGGGGTACAACACATGTGAACGTAGTTTTCTCTTGATCATCAGGATGAATGGGAATTTGAAAGAATCCTGAGTATCCGTCAAGATAGCAGAAGTGGGAATGTTTAGCTAAGCGCTCAAGCATTTGATCTATGAAAGGTAATGGGAAATGGTCCTTGCGCGTAACTTTGTTTAGTTTTCTGTAATCGATACACATTCTCCATCCTGTTTGGGTACGTTGTGCTACCGATTCGCTTTTTGTGTTTGTTATAACTGTGACACCTCCTTTCTTAGGTACTACGTGAACTGGACTGACCCAGTTGCTATCGGATATCGGGTATATGATGCATGCCTCTAGTAGTTTCTGCACTTCTTTCTTTACGACTTCACTTAAAATAGGATTTATTCGTCTTTGATGTTCTCTAGAAGTCTTGCAGTCCTCTTCTAGCATAATGCGGTGCATACAGTCAGAAGGACTTATTCCTTTTAGATTCGATATGTTATATCTCAATGCGGTTGGATACTTCCTTAACACATTAAGAAGTTTTTCGGTTTCGATCTTCCCTAAGTTGGCATTGACTATAACTGGCCGTTTGAGTTCTTTATCTAAAAATTCATACCTTAGATCTTTAGGTAACGTTTTAAGTTTTATACCAGTTTTCTTAGCAGTTGGGGTAGGATCGGGTGTTAAGGCGAAACATTCACTTAGGTTGGCATCGTGATATTCTTGTCTCCAGTCATCATCCTCGAAAATAGATGGTGTCAGAATTTTCAATATTCCAGAATATGTGTCTTCTTGACTTTCTAGTTCTTCGAAACATTCATCGATAATATCTAGGAAACAGCATGAGTCGTCTATAGCAGAGGCTTTGAAGAATTGGGAAAGAATAAATTCTACTTTTTCTTCTCCTACCTCGAAGGTAAGCTTTCCTTTCTTAACGTCGATAATGGCTCTTGCAGTGGCTAAAAACGGCCTTCCTAATATGATGGGAATATTTGAATCTTCCTTTATGTCCATTATTATAAAGTCAGTAGGTATGTGAAATTGTCTTATTCAGACTGGAATGTTTTCTAGCATACCAACAGGGAATTTGACTGATCTGTCGGCTAGTTGTAAGGACATCTTGGTAGGTCTCATGTCACCTAGTTTGAGCTTCTCTCAAATAGATAAGGGCATTAGAATAACACTTGCTCCTAAATCGCATAGAGCTTTGTCTATGACAGATTTTCCAATTACACATGGTATGGAGAAACTACCAGGATCCTTTAGCTTTGGAGGCATGTTATTTTGAATTATGGCGCTACATTCAGCATTTAGCATAATGGTTTCGTTTTCAACAATTTTTTTCTTATTAGATAGTATTTCCTTTAGGAATTTAGCATATGACGGCATTTGAGTTATAGCTTCTGTAAATGGAATAGTGACGTTTAGTTGTTTCAGAAGTTCTACGAATTTCTTGAATTGTCCCTCATTTTTGGATTTTGTAAGTCTTTGAGGGTATGGAATTGGTGGTTTATATGGCGGTGGAGGTACGTAAGGTTTATCTTTTTCTGAAACCTCTCCGCTCTCGTTTGCGTCTTCCTCTACATTCTCAGATTGTTCCTTCGATTTCTCTGCTTCCTTTTCAGGTTTTTGATACATGGTCGGGTTTTGGAGTCTAGTATCTATCGGTCCATCAAGTGATATCCCACTTCGTAATGTGATAGCATTAGCATGTCCTTTAGGATTGGGTTATGGTTGTCCAGGAAACGTACCAGCAGGTGCGGCAGAACTAGCTTGGTGTTGTGCTACTTGGGAGATTTGGGTTTCTAACATTTTATTGTGAGTTGCTAGGGAATCTACCTTATTTGTAATTGCTTCAATTGTTCACCAGTGTGAACGTTTTGATTGAGGAATTCTTTGTTTTGTTGAGCTTGAGTAGCAATAAAGTTTTCCATTAGGATTTCAAGGTTAGACTTCCTAGGAATGTTAGGATTATTAGCAGCGGGTTTTTGATAGCCTGGAGGTACAGCGGGTGCTTGGCCAGGTGCATATAAAGCGTTATTATTCTTGTACGAGAAGTTAGGATGGTTTTTCCAACCAGGATTATAGGTATTAGCATAAGGATTGGCTTGAGCGTAATTCACCTGATAAACTGATATTCCTGCTAGGATTTGACATTCGGTTCCAACATGACCAGGAACTCCACAAACTTTGCAGTTTGGGGTTACGGCAGCCACGGTGGCTGCAGGAGGTAAGGTCAAGCTTTCTATCTTTTGGGTAAGAGCACATACCTTAGCATTAACTTTATCTAGGCTACTAATCTCGTACATCCCACTTTTGGCTGGAGTTTTCTCCACAGGTGTTCTTTCTCCTCCCCACTGATAGTGGTTTTGAGCTAATTTCCAATGAGTTGGTTAGCTTCGTCGTAAGGCTTGTCCATCAGTGTACCACCTGCGGCGGCATCTATAGAGAGTCTTGTGTTGTACAAGAGTCCATTGTAAAACGTATGGATAATCAGCCAGTCTTCTAATCCGTGATATGGGCACATTCGCATCATATCTTTGTAGCGTTCCCATGTGTGATACGGTGGGAGAACTGACTTGAGGTTTTGCGTTTGTGTTTGCAAATGTTTCGGTTTATCAAGAGTCGCCACCGACTTTTTATTTTATCCAAAGGAAAGGTCAAAAAGCACAGGAAAGACCTTTGAGATGTTTTCTTGGGTTCGGGGGGTAGATTATGAAAAGGGAAGGTGCTAGCACCCTTTTCATCCATGGTTTTCCATGGGCTCTTAGTTACTTGTTTAGATCACTTACTTTGCTTTTTCAATTGTTTGAAATGGTGCTTTGTGTGGTTTTGAAAGTATTTTGAAAAGAGGTCATCGTTTTGGCAATCTTTGTAATGATTCATGTTTGAAGAATGTATACAAAGATGTTTGTCTTTTAAAAAATGTTTCAATGTTTGAAAGTTTGTTGGGAAATTGTTTTGAAATTGTGTGTGTGTTTTTGAAATTAGCAAGGATGGTTTGCAAATTGATCAAGTAACTAGGAGTTGTCTACCCTACTCAAAAGTCTTTCTTGCACATTTTTAATCCTTTGACAGTGTTGTTTTACCATTGTATTTGGTAAACAACCCTATCTTTGGATGTTAAACGGGGTGGCGTGGGTCATCGTATGACCATGATAACAATATTGCCAAGTATCTTTAGCAAGTTTTTTGAGGGACTAGATCATTTTTGTATAGGCAACCAAGATAGCGTCATCGAGGGACTATGATCTTTTTGTTTTGTTTGATTTGTTTTGCCAAGATACAAAGCATGCATACCCTGGCCATTTTAAGGCAACAAAGTGGATGAAACCCTAGGGGTGCTTGTGTGCAATGTGTGTCATTTTTCATGCATTTGTCTTGTATTAGGTCTTGTCTATTTGTTTTGATTTTGGTCTTTGCATACAAAACCCTAATCTTACTATCATGCATATAATACGATAAATTGCGTAAAAGTAAATCTAAGACTATTACAACAATATTATGGGGAGGGGGATACAAGTTTTGAATAGGGGGGTATTTGCACAAAATAAAACCCTAAGACTATTACAACCATATTGAATTTAATTGTACAAATAAATAAATAAGCAAATATTTAAATATGCAAATAAAAGTAAATATGCACAAATGTTTTTGTATTTATTTTATGTATGTAAAATAAATTTATTTAAGTCTTAAAAAATAAGAAAAAATAGAATGATTATTTTTGAAAGGGTGAAAACCCTAATTTTATTTTAAAAGAAAATATATATATTCTATTATTATTTATGTACAAGATAATAAATAATAATATATACAAAGATGTTAAAAAATAAAATATGTGAGAAATTATTATTTTAAGTGTATAAATAATAAAAATAAAAAATAATATTTTTATATTATTTGCAAGTTTTATTTTAAGAAAATAAAGTATATATTATTTAATAAACTATTCTTATGCCAAAAAAATAATAAAAATAATAAAATAAAATGTGAAAATTTAAGAAAATATTTTTTGTGATTTTAAATATTTAGAAAAAATAAATAAAGTCAGAAATCATAAAAGAAAATGGAAAATATACAAAATAAAGAAAATGGGCCAAGGGGGTGCAAAAAACAAAGTGGAGGGTGCAAACAGCAACAAGCCCAAGCGCCAGGCCCAGACTTCACTTCGTCCCTGTCCTTGGAACAAAAAAAAACGCGCGTTCTGCATCTTCAACTTGTTCTCTCTATTCTTTGCATGAAATCAAAAATTCACAACATGAAACTTATAGAGCTTTAAACCACGATTCTAATGATATAAAAAACCTGATCTAACTCTCAAAGACCAGAGAGAATTTCAGTGCCCCTAATTTATGACCTAAAATTCTCCTAACTCAGTTAACATAAACAAGAACTATGCATATGTACAGCTCAAGGACATTAAGGACTACATTTTTGCTTCACAAACCTAAGCCTAAGGATGTCTAAATAAAGAGATAGAAGTTTGAAAATTACCTTGTTCATTCAAGTTCGAATAAGGCAATATAGCAACTTGGAATGAGGCCCGAAGGACTTGTGAGCTTGCTTGAAGTTCCCTTGACCTTTCCCAATGCTTAGCTTGCTTTGAAATGGCTTGAATCTCCTTGTAGAACTCAACCTGCAAAGCTTCAAAACAAAAATGGTGAAGTGTGCAAACGAGGTTACAGTTGCAAAGTAAGGGCCTGGACAATTTAGGTGTGATGTTTAGAATGTGTTTGAAATGATTTCAAACAAAACGCACGAGGGAATATGGATTTGGCCAAGGTTCTGCAGTGGTTGCCCTGTTTGGGCAGAAAATGGGTTTTTTTGTGCTTAAGGGTGTTTGAGATGCTATGAGCTCGTGTTTTAGGCTTGGTATAATGTGCTGAGGTTGTCTGAAAATGTTACAAGGCTTGGTTTTAATAGATGCACAAGTTGTATTGACTTTTGCGCAATTGCTTGTTTTTGAAGAAAAGGTAGGAAGTGACAATGCCAAAGTTGTACTAGCTAGCTCAAGGCCTGCATAGGGTTGGTGAGATTTTCCTGATGTTTGTGGAGTTGGTTTGCAGCAAAAGCTTTGGTCCATGGCTCAAGATAAACAAAGTTACATAAAGTGAACTTTATCAAAGTAGCAATGTTATCTTTTTGCCATTTTTGGATTAAACCTTTGTACAAAGCTTCCAAGACAAAAAAATGCCATTAACCATTGTATTTGCATTCAATTTATGAGTGTAGAAAGGATTAGAACCTGTAAACCAAGTACAAGCATGATTCAAACTGATTTGCAAGTTGTAACATGGTGCAAAATGCCTTGGACAAAAGTGATGATTTGCCATTTTCAATCCTTCGATTCTCCCTAACCACAAATGATCTTGGAGAGTTCTTGGACATTTTGGAAAGCTTGTAACATGCTTTACAATCCATCTTTGAAATGCATTTTGAGATTCCAATTGCAACTATGTGAAAAGTTGCCATGAAGATAGGTCAAAATCCTGCCTAAACTAGGGCAAAATTTCACTAAGTTAAAAGTTTCATGGACCCTTATTCACAAAATCATAACTTCAGATCCAAGCATATTTTGGGAAAACTTTGTGAATCAAAGTTGTAGATTTTTTGAAGGACTATAACTTTCATGTTGGAAGTTTTCTTTGAATCCAATTGAATCATGGTGAAAAAGTTTGGAAAGTTTGGGAAAAAATAAGAAATTCTCATAACTTAGAAAATTTCTAAGTTATGAAAATTTTCCATTTTAAACCCTAATTTCCAAAATTAGGTTTCTTGGTGAACAAGTTACACATTTTGACACATCTTGATGAAAAATGACCCTTGGCACTTGATTTTGACCAAAAAGTCAAAGTTTGACTTTTCAGTGTACAATTGATTTTTGATCAATTGACTGGAAAATTCATCTTTCAATCCAATGCATTTGAGATCTTTTGAACCTTGTGATTAGGTCAAGATGATGCCATTGAGTCCTTGAAACCATGCTTGAACCCAATTTGCCATTGGCTGGGTGAAAAATCAAAATTGCCGTTCTACAGTCAAAACCCTAAAAATGACCATTTTGCCCTTTTGATGATCTGATCAAATTTCTTGAGGAGTTGTGGTCCAAACTTGATAAAATGGTTCATATGAGTCTATAATGTTGATGTGGATAAAAAATTATGAGGTTTGACTGTAAATTGGCCACAATTGACTTTTTCCCCAATACAGCTGATTTTTAGGTCAACTGTCCAATTAACTGGGCAAAAATTTGATTCAAGGCTTGAAACTTGGTATGGGCAATCTTAGAGGTCCAACATGAAGTATGAAAGTAACATGAGGCATTGGAAATCCAAAATTCCTTGTGCAAACTCAAACCCTAATTTCAAGTCATCAGTGCAAGGAGATGTCTTGAGCTGAGCAAACCCTAATCTGGTCTTGAATCCAAGAAGTCTTGTGAGGAGAATCTTGATAAAATGAGAGGGAAAATTTTGGGGTACAACACCATGCATCAAATTACAATTCAATATCCTTCTGCCTAAATCCGTTGATTTGAGCTCTTAATGCAGCAGTCTTGCTTGGGGGAAAGTATCGTGCTAAGAATACAGTCTTAAGTCCTCCCCACGTAGTGAAGGAATTTGATGGCAAGGATTGCAACCAAGCCCAATCTCTATCTCTTACAGAAAAAGGAAAAATACGTAATCTTATTGCATCTTTACTAACACCATTTTCTATGACTGTGTCGGCAAATTGAACGAATTTCGTAATTTGTTCATTTGGATCCTCGGTAGGATTTCCAGATAATTGGCGTTGTTGGATAGCTGATATCAACGACGGTTTCAACTCAAAATCATTTTGATTAATTGCTGGAGCAGCAATGCTATTGTGGGGTTCTTGTTGTGATGGAGCTGCGTACTCCTTCAGTGGACGGGTCCTTCGTTATTCGGCCATGTCTATTTCTGGATTGGTTTCGGTTTCAGAGGAAGAATTAAAATCTGTTTTGGAATCAATCTTGATTTCAGGTTTCGGTAAAGGAATAGCGTGATTTAAACAGTAATCCCTGACTGCACGTATTACGGAAAGGATGCGTTTATGTTCGTCCGTCGATTTGTCAAGAGGTTCGCCTTGTGAGCGAGTCTTTGGCATACAATCGGAAAAGGGTTTATGTTTCCTAGTCTAAACGTGCAACAGAAGAATTGTACTTAATTAACTAATCAATCCCCGACAACGGCGCCAAAAACTTGATCGGTCCTTTATGAGTCTATCGGGATACTAACTGCAAGTATACAGTTTAGTCGTTCTAGTTTTAAATGATTATCGAACCCACAGAGACTGAGGATCAATCGCATACGATCTAATGTTACAAATGTTTAACTAAGCGATGAATATTTGGTTTTAGGGGAAAAAAGGTTTTAATTAAAAGCAATAGTAATAGTTATACCGATATGTGATAGTCGAACTTCGGGAACTCGGTGAATCACTTGGCATATAAAGTATTTCGATAAAAATGAATTGTTTAAAAACCTGAGACATACACTCTCGTGTTCATGAAATAAGTTATGCTACTAAACCTAGTGGATGAACTTTAAATCTAATAACACTTTTTGAAAAAAACTCGAGTTTAATTAATTTGTTAAAACACTCTCGTGTATTTAAAAATTAATGTTTCGTTACCACTATTTGGGTCGAACCCCAGCTCTCGCATGCAGGTTCTTGCCTTAATTAATTTTCCACTCTCGTGGAAAAATCGTGTTAAATATCCTTTCACTCTCGTGACAAGGGTAGTTAAATTAAATATGGAAATTGGAAACCATAAATTATTTATAAAAGATTTTAGTCAAGTTATCACTGAATTCCTTCGGTGCTTAAGAGTCACATACCAGTACAAACAAAATTATCCATACATAATGTATTTAGCAAACATGCAACTTAAAATACAGTTCATGAAAATAATCAACATAGCATATAAACAACAAAGATTGAATTGCATAAAAAACCTGTAATTTATATTGCCGTGGTAATCTTGAATTCGTACAGTAGCTTTTGCGATACAATTAATTTAAATATAGAACTAAGTGTGTGTTAATCCTTTGATGTGAAGAATTAACACTTTAGGGAACTGGATAATTACAGAGGCTTGAAAGGAAAATGATGGTTCAAAAGCAAGAAAACAAAGTAAAGCAATGCAGAAAGAAATTACGGTTCTGAAATAAATTCTCCGACCCCTCCAAAGTGAAGTCTTGAACATATATATAGGCTCTCTCTTGTAACTGTCATGTTCCATTATTTCAGTACGTGCGTTAAATTCTCAACTGATGGAATGAGGTCGTGTGGACTTCGTGTGGGCTGCTTCGTGGGTGACTCCATAAACTGAGTTTTTAAGTGTTACGTTCGTAATGGAATTCATTACGTTCGTAACAGTTAGGCCCTTTGATACGTTCGTAACGCGTTACGTTACGTTCGTAACAGTGCGCGCTAGGCGTTACGTTCGTAACACTGAGCGTTGCGCTCGTAACATCATCTGGTGTGAGTTTCTTGGCAGAATGTCATTTTTCTTCTTTCTTCTTGCCATTTCTTAGCTTGTTTTGCTCCTTTTAGATTATTTGCCATCTTATGCCTTGGAAAATATAATTTACCTGAAAAAAAATAAAAATACCTTCGTGATGCATATTATTCGATAAAAACGTACAAATAACTCGTGTAAATTAGGCCTAAAAAGCAATACGTTTTCGTGTTATCAAACGTCGTGGCACGATTTATCCGACACAATATGATCTGTAGATATGCTGTACCAGAGAGGATTATTACTGACAATGATACGAA
Source organism: Vicia faba (assembly GCA_948472305.1). Lineage (NCBI taxonomy): Eukaryota > Viridiplantae > Streptophyta > Magnoliopsida > Fabales > Fabaceae > Vicia > Vicia faba. The sequence goes on along the minus strand of OX451735.1, from coordinate 259,961,626 downwards.
TCTCAACAACATAATGATCACCGAGCTCTGCAAACAGTTTAAGATACAACATCATAATTCGTCTCCTTACCAGCCGAAGATGAATGGCGTTGTTGAAGCAGCTAATAAGAACATCAAGAAGATTGTACAGAAGATGACGGTGACATACAAAGACTGGCATGAGATGTTACCATTTACTCTTCATGGGTACCGTACCTCAACACGGACGTCGACAGGGGCAACCCCCTACTCTCTGGTATACGGCATGGAGGCAGTCCTACCCATAGAAGTCCAGATACCTTCTCTCAGGATTATGAAGGATGCAGGTTTGAACGAAGACGACTGGATCCAAACCCGACTTGATCAGCTAAATCTAATCGATGAAAAGAGACTTACTTCTATCTGCCATGGTTAGACGTATCAAAGGCGAATGATCAAGGCTTTTAACAAGAAAGTCAGGCATCAAGAATATCAAGTCGAGGATCTGGTGATAAAACGTATCATAATGCCGCAAGGTGATCCCCAGGGGAAAATGGACTCCCACGTACGAAGGGCCATTTGTGGTTAAGAACATTTTCTCAGAAGGAGCTATGATTCTAACCACCATGGATGGTGACGACCTTCCTCATCCCGTCAATGCAGACATAGTGAAAAGATACTACGCATAATCAAAGACCCGCTAGGTCGACTGGCCTAGGCAAAAAAAAGGGCTTCCCGGTGAACCAAAAGGGTTCGGGAAAAAGTAGGGGATGAAAAAGAAAAATTTGTACACCCGGCAAGTCGAAAACCCGAAAGGGAGGCTTGGGCAAAAAAGGGTATCCCGATGGATTGAAAACCCGAAAGGGAAATCCAGGCAAAAGTTAGGGATTGAAGTGTATCACCTTGTCTCATTAGATCATCTTGCAACCAGACTTAGGTATCGACTATCAAGCTCGGATGGCGCCAATCAATCTGATCAACCTTCGGCCAAGTAGCAAAGTGATGAGACACTTGAAGATATAAAGGCAATAGCAGAGTTGGAACCCAATGGGGTTGTTTCACATAACTGTTTTTCTTTCCTTTACACGAATTGTATAATTTTTATCTTTTGACGGCATTCTCTTACTAGGACATCAGCCTCTTTGTACAAAACTCCTATTACAGGCCAACTTCAAAAATAAATACAAATCATTTTCACGAGAAACTTCAATTTGTTTTTTCTTTTTCTGTTTTATTTTGCAAGAACGTCCAATGATTTATTTTTTGATATATGCATTTGAAAATGATTGCTGCTCATAAAGATTTACATAAGAAACAAAAGACAATTACTCGTAATTCCAGAAACAGGGAAAAAACAAGAAGTACCAAACCCGACGGTTCCTCTGTCCAGCAGGTATCGGGATAGAGTCAGCTTTGGAACATGATTATTTGTAAATACACTCCCCACAGAGTAAAAGTATCCAAAGACGTTGATGTTAGTTTCCCCGAAACGGGACATAACTATCCCCAGTCGAGGTTCATAATCGCGGGCTAGTAAGTAAAATTCATCCCCAAATGGAGTTTATTTCTCCAGATATAGAAGCTCAATCTCCAACAAAGCTCTTCACCTCCAGCAACGGAATTTCATCCCTAGCTAAGTTTGTTCCTCCAGACCGGCAGGTCTACCAACAGAGTATCTCTTCCCCCTAAGTTTGGTCCCTGTAGATTTATTCCCTAGCATCTCTTCTCGACAGAATATTTATAACTCTCCAGCAATAATCATGGATTTATTTTCCCAGACGCGAGCATACCTCGATAGCATTTCATAAACATACATCATGACATGCGCATACATGACATATACATCATAATCTCATTTATTTTGAGAACATCATCTCACCCTGCATTTCATGCATCGCATATAACTAACCATGATATCTTTTCAGGAAAAGAGGATTAGCTTCAACAAATTCAGCAGTTATATAGATCATATCCACAGACAACTAATGGAAACTCAGTTCCCGAAATCAAACGGGTCAACTAATCTACGTTATCGCTTCGAAGTAACCCTACCATCCAGGTTCCTTCTTACAGCCCTACTATCCAGGCTGTCATATCACAAAGTAACATTACCCCGGTTCCTCCTGAAGTTTTACACGAACTTATCCCAAAGCAACCTTATCCAGGTTCCTTCTCGGTTCAGATGTAGTTTTACTCAAACTCCTCATAAATAAACCTTACCCAGGTTCCTTCTCACAACCCTACTATCCAAGCTTTCATATCGAAGTAACCCTACTATCCAGGTTCCTTCTCACAGCCCTACTATCCAGGCTTTCATGTCGAAGTAACCCTACTACCCAGGGTCCTTCTCACATCCCTACTATCTAGGCTTTCATATCGAAGTAACCCTACTACCCAGGTTCCTTCTCATAACCCTACTATCCAAGCTTTCATATCGAAGTAACCCTACTACCCAGGTTCCTTATCACAACCCTACTATCTAGGCTTTCATATCGAAGTAACCATACTACCCAGGTTCCTTCTCACAGCTCTACTATCCAGGCTTTCATATCGAAGTAACCCTACTACCCAGGTTCCTTCTCACAGCCCTACTATCCATGATTTCATATTGAAGTAACCCTACTACCCAGATTCCTTCTCACAGCCCTATTATCCAAGTTTACATATCGAAGTAACCCTACTATCCAAGTTCCTTCTCACAACCCTACTATCCAGGCTTTCATATCGAAGTAACCCCACTACCCAGGTTCCTTCTCACAGCCCTACTATCTAGGCTTTCATATCGAAGTAATCCCACTACCCAGGTTCCTTCTCACATCCCTACTATCCAGGCTTTCATATCGAAGTAACTCTACTATCCAGGTTCCTTCTCACAGCCCTACTATCCAGGCTTTCATATCGAAGTAACCCTACTACCCAGGTTCCTTATCACAGCCCTACTATCCAGGTTTTCATTTCGAAGTAACCCTACTATCCAGGTTCCTTCTCACAGCCCTACTATCCAGGCTTTCATATCGAAGTAACCCTACTATCCAGGTTCCTTCTCACAACCCTACTATCCAGGCTTTCATTTCGAAGTAACCCTAATATCCAAGTTCCTTCTCACAGCCATACTATCCAGGCTTTCATATCGAAGTAACCCTACTATCCAGGTTCCTTCTCACAGCCCTACTATCCAGGATTTCATTTCGAAGCAACCCTACTATCCAGGTTCCTTCTTATAACCTTGCTATCCAGGTTCCTCCTCTCTTATCTCCAAACAGCAGTCCACAACACTGTAAGACCAGGACCCGATCAAACACGATTGATTTCGCATTTCCCCAGTAAGTCATGATGCAGCTTGTACCCTGACCAGATATGCAGTTCACTTCTGTTTCCTCAAGTCAGAGTTATTTCCCCAGTAAAGTAACGGACAATTGAAGCTCTTAAAATTATATTTCTCCCAAGACAGATACCAATATTCCTCAGCATATTCCTCCCTAACGACAACAACAAGGACTCCCGTCAAAGGAATATCTCAGGAAATCCACATTCTCTAGATGGCATCTTTAAGCCCATCTCCGACAATTCTCCGTCACATCCAGGATGGCATCTATAAGCCCATCTCCAGAAATCTTCCATTATCGACCTCCAAATGGCATCTGTAAGCCCATTCCCGATATCATAAATCAAGTGCCACTTCATGCGAGTGCAAATTTATGGGCACTCTAGTGTTCAATCATCTTCCACCTTCAGATCACGAAAGACAGAGAAGCCAATCTACATCCTCAGGTTTAAGAAGATTGAACAGGGGCAGTTGTTGTACCCCAAAATTTTCCCTCCTATTTTACTCAACAAATGTCAATTGAGGTCCCCAAGTTGCTCAAGGAAGTCCAAGAGTTGACCAGACAAACTCTCTCCTAAGGCAGTATACCTAAAATTAGGGTTCCCCTTTTTATTAAGATGTATGAACCACAAAGGAATCAAATTATTCCCAAGGTCTTAATATGTTTCTAAGATCATCCATGCCAAGTTTCAGGCCTTGCATAAGAAGTTTGCCCAGTCAATTGCTCAAATGCTTGAAAATCGACTGTATTAGGTCAAAAGTCAAATGTGGCCCACATACAGTCAAACCTCAAGATTTTTGGTCAACATCAACATTTTGAAGTGAATTCCATCATTTTATCAATGGTTGATCATGATTCCTCAAGGAATGCTCCAAATTCATCAAAACCCAAAAGTTGCTAAATTAGGGTTTTGCAGGAAAAGTCAACCCAACTTTGACCAAGCATAACTTCTTCATACTTTATCAGAAATTTTCCATCCATGGCTCATTTTGAAGAGGATGAAATTACCTACAATTCATCTTCATACCTTAAGTTCAAAATATGCACTCACAAAAATATATGAATTTCTATATTATAGGTCCTTTTGAAAAGTCAACAAAAACACCTTTTGGGTCAAAGCTTCATACATGAACATGGAAGATCCAATTGGGATGAAACCAAAAGGGTTGGTTATGGGACATCCTAATATTTCTTAAAAGTCCAAGAACACCCTCCTAGGGTCAAAACTGAGAGAGTTGTGCATTGTCAAAGTTGGAAATTTTTGGAAAATTGTCAGAAGTCAACATTGATCAAATTTGTATTTTTTCCAAAGGGGCCATGTTTTCTTGCTTGAAACAGGTTTCTAATAGGACCCACGACCCCTGAGCTTTTCCACCTATTATTTCATTACTTTTATCATTTATTTTGATTATTTATTTATTTAAATCAAAATAAATCAAATTAAATGGTAAAATAATGAAAACAAATCAAATCTTGGGATTTTTGTGCACATTTGGAGTCTATGTACAGCTAGCATGATGATCAATTCGTGCAAGACTCATTAGGGTTGGAAAATATTGAATTGAAGCTTGTTTTAGAAAGATATCATACATGAATCAAATCAAATCATATTTTCATAATTCTCAAAGATATGATGCAATTTTACAACCCTAATCCAGTCTACTATATGTATACAACAATTGCAGATCAAAAGACAAGGGTGAGCAGTCGTGAAAACACAAAACAAAGTTCCAAAAAAGTGACAAAAAGTGCTGGATCGTTTTTGCATTTAGAGATCAATGCAGACCATTCCAACACTGCTAATCGATTCTTGGACCTTCCCAGAAGCCAATTGGATCATTTGCAAGGCTTGAAACACCCAGAAACGTGTGTAATTGCTCTCACGGTTTGCCCTTAAACTCAAAATCGATTACTGTATTTCTGGCATCTTTAGCATGTTTAAGTAATATATTTGTAATCCTCATCATGTTTGCAAGCTAACTGTATTATTTAATTGCGTTTTTGAAGCCTCTACATGTCGTTGCCGTTGTTAGGGTTTATGTATGCAATTTAGGGCTTTCTTACACAGGTGAAATTAGCCAAAAAGACGGATACCGGGGTGTTCACGAGATCACCACGAATGAGGCTATGTAATTAGAAATAATTTATCAGGCGTATCGTGCATTTTTTACTTTTGTAGGGCTGTAGTTACAGCAAACGTCCGTAGGTATAAGCCTTTGACCTAAGATGACGGTTGCAGTGAAGAAGATGATGCGTGACAGCCCATGACCGACTGATTTGAAGTTCACGCGTTTTTTTTATATAGTGCGCTTTTTGTATTATATTATATTTCGTTTATATGTATTAACAAAAGAACCAGCAACACAACTGGTTGAGAGGCACGCCTTTGATGTACACGTCTTGGGTTCGATCCCAGGTGTGTGCATTTTGTTATTTTCTTATTTATTTCAGGCAAATCTGGTGTTTCTCATCAAACAAGCATGCCATGGACCTACGCCTCATCACCATTGGATGGTACCTTGCCTAGATCCAAGGTCTAAAGATTGCATCCTCTAGATGGACCTCATGAGGGCCAGCTCCATGGAATCTGACGCAAGGATCATGGGCTCAATGCAATTGGGCCTAACAATTCAGCAATGGCACCCCAAATCTGGGCCTGCACCCCCTTGGGTTTAATTTCTCTCTTCTTATTTTTTACTATTTTTACTATTTTTATTTTTTATTCTTAGTTCAAAAATCAATTCTTTTTTCCTAAAATCACAAAAAATCAAGAATTCATAAAATTAAAATTAGGTTTGTTTTTATTAAGTTTATTTTCATTAATTAATTAGATTAATTTGATTTAGGGTAATTTAAATGTTTTTTTCAATTAAAATTAATTAGAAAATTTAGATTTAAATTCTTAATTTCTTTTAATTATTTCCTTTTTTCTCAAAAAAAAAAACATACAAAAATATAAAACAAGTAAATTAGGTTAATTATCTTTTCTTCATTAATTTAATTATGTTCCATAAATTAATTAGTAACTAGGATATTTTCGCAATTTAATTTTATTCTTTATTTCTTTAAAAAAAAATAACAAAAATGGTTTCTTTCTTTAATTAATCCGATTAGGTAGCCAAGGGTCAAAACCCGATTTCTCTCGTATTTATGATTGTCGCGCGTATTTATTTTTGATTAATTATGTAACTGCTTACTGGTTTGTAATAGTTAAAACTAGGGTTTTTATTTACTGTTTAAATCCCCAGTTTTTGGTCATGTAATTAATTCCCCTCCCCGAAGCCTTGTAATAGCTAGGTTTATTTTTCGCACTTTAAATTCTCGTAATCTTTAAACTGTCTAGATGCATGGCTAATAGGATTGTATGAAAAGAATGCTTGAAATTTAAAATGGTAGATCACCTAATGTGCAAAGACTAAATAACTGAAAAAAGTTCACGTGCACATGTTCACTCCTAGGGTTTGCCTCACTACGGTTGCCTTCGGTAAACAGTCACTAAGCATAGGAAATTTTAGTGGTCGCCCTCATGTCCAAAAGATCAAATATCCCATTCGAATGTTGCCTCGGAAATGTTGTCTCGGAAATGTTGCCTCGGAAATGTTGCCTCGAAAAGATCTTAAGACTATAGGGTTACTACTAAGGTTTTCTAACTATTGCTTTGGTGATTGTATTTGTCCCTTTCGAATGTCCCTTACAACTCCAACGACGGTGCTACCTACTCCTTAATAGTAGGATAACACTGCCTAAAGGAAACGAGAAAACTAACAACTTTTTTCGAGTAAGTAGATTAGTTCCTAGGTACTTGCTCAAAACAAACAAACTTTTTCACACCAAACACTTTTCAAAACAAAGTTTTCAAAAACAACTCCGTAACATTTTTGAGGACAGAAACAAGGGTTAAAACGAAGTAAAACAAAACTTTTCAAAATAAGCACACACAAGCAATTTCAAAATGAGCAAGTACCTAAGAGCCCGTGGAAAACCACTGATAGAAAGGGTGCTAACACCTTCCCTTTCTATAATCTACCCCCCGTACTCAGAATATCTCGAAAACAGGTTTTTTCTATTCTTTTTTCCTTTTCCATGATTGGATGAAATAAAATTTGGTGGTGACTCTTGCTTACCGCGACATTTTGCGAACACCAAAACGCAAAATGCAAACCAGTATTAAACAGTCGGTTCTGCCACCGTATCACAATCATCAACATTACATCACTGTCTATTTTGACTTCCTCTAACCAAAAATTAGGTCTTTCTGTTGCAAGTGAGGTGTATGTTCTTCTTCACTGGATCCTTCTAATTTATTCCCCATTCTCGATGTCCCCCTCTAGCCATCACATCAACTCTCTCATCAGACGCTCCATGGAGTGAATGCGCAAAAATTTCATTTTCATCAGAGGTTTGGTGGCCGAGAAAATAACGTAACCATTATGGTAAAAATCATGGGAGATATCATGACGCAAATAACAGAGAAAAAAATAAGAAGACAGTGCGATAAAGTGTGAAGAATGATGGAGAAACTGAGGAATTATTTATAAAAAATGCATTTTACCCTAGGAGCCAAGTGAGATGGCGCCTCCTCTCATTTTTAGAGTGCATGCGCCATCTCACTTGGCTAAAAGAGAGTGCATGCGCCAAGTGAGATGGCGCTTAGGGAAAATGGGCCAGTGCATGCGCCATCTCACTTGGCTCCTCCTTTGTGGGGTTTTCTGAAATTTGGTTATTTACGTAATTTTCTCCGAAACATGACTATTTGCGATTTTTTTTCAATACCTAGTTATTGCAACAAAAAAAACTCGATTAACATAACTCTGTTTAAAAAATTAAAGGATTAAAATGGCCTTTTAAAAAATTAAGGGACCGAATAAGACTCCAAAATACATTGAAAGGACGAAAAAGGATATTTTATCATAAAAATACTATATTCTATTTTAATCTCAATTATTAATAAGTTATTAATAGTAAGTAAATAAATGTTTAACTTTATAATTAAAAGAAAATACAATATTTTCGAAAATAATTGAAAGATACAATCTTTAGTTTATTACTAGTAACAAACTCGTGCTATCGCACGGGTCTCGTCTGGATTCACATTACATTTATAGATTATTAAATTATTAAGTATGTTACCATGTTTTCAGTTGAGTATATGTCTCATGTAAACCATGTTGGCATTTAACTCCATATTTGTAGCAAGTGTCGGTCCTATACAAATCACGTCTGCATGAACAAATAGGAAAAATTATATACTTCTTAAAAAAAACAATGATATTTATGCTCTAAGATATACGTGCTATCGCACGGGTCCCGTCTAGATTCACATTATACGTTGTCAAATCTCATTTGTCAAGTTTGAATATATTTTTTAGTTGATTAACATTCACATAGTTACAAATATAGACTAATAATATGCATCAACTTTTAAATTAAGAAATAAAAAGAACTCTTATATTAATATATTTGACCAAAAGAGTATTAAATCTTTAATGTTAATTTGATTTTATTAAAAAGATTCTACAATTTAGTCAAAAATGAATTCTATACTGAATTAATATAAAACAGTAGCAAAAGAAAGATTTAAAAGATGAACATTAAAATGAACAGTTTACGGTTGATATTTATAGATATGGTTACCGTCTGAATTCACATTATACGTCTCTTACTCTCATTTATCAAATTTGTATATATTTATTCAGTTAATTAACATTTATATAGTTACAAACATAGAAAGCGCATTGAACTCGTGTGTCTATTTATAAAAAAATATTTGTAATTTATTCCGATTTATAATAATAATTGAATAATAAATTGAATTTTTTTCGTTTATAAAAATATTTGTAACTTATTCTAGTTTAAAAAAATTATTGTAACTTATTATAATAAATTTATATTTTTATGCAAAGATCAAAAGAATTTAATGTCATTTTCTACACTATAATATATAGCTAGATGTTTAGTTATTGTTATTATATCGGTTAGGCCAATTCAAAATACTTAAGTATTTTAAATAAAAAAATTAGTACACTTATTTATAATGGTTCAATCTTATCCAGTAAATTAATTTTTTTCTTTACAATAGAGATTATATGATCATTGCTTATTAAATAGTTAAATTATTTATTTTAGGATAAATTACACTCACTTCCCATAATATTTATTAGAATGACACTGACCTCACCCCTCTCTTTTTAAAACATACACTAACTTTCCCTAAACATACATATATCAATATATACCATAAATTATAGGTAAATATCATCTATACCTACTGTTTTTTATTGTCACTAGAAACTAAACGGATTGTCGGAGTCATTTTAATAGACGTCAAGGGAGGTCTAAGTATATTTTAAAATTATAAAAATGCCAGTGTCATTTTAATAGACCTTAAAGGGAGGTGAGTGTAATTTCTCCTTTATTTTATAATCACTCTTTCCGTTAAAAAGAATTATTTGAGTTATTTTATAATCTCATATGAGTTATTTTAGGTCTTGGAGACTAAAAAATCTTTGTTTTTTGTTGGGTTTGAAGATTGGTAACAATAAACTTTGAGTATTTGTTAAGAATATGTCTATAATGTTAAGTATTTTCATCTTTTTTAATCTTTTATTTCATATTATCAATTAAATTTTTTTTTTTTTAATTTTGAAATATATTAACCACAGAATTACTGCTGATTTTGATTCTTGCAGGTTTACTTAAGAAAATTAATTCTTGCGGGGGTTTACTTGCAGAAAATAATTCAGGCAGATTTACAATTATCCAAGAAGATTATAGTTGGGAACCAAAATCTGTAAAAAAAATCCGCAAGAAATTAAAGTATTTCTAGTAGTGTATTTATAACAAATAGATAATAAGTATAGATTGTATCAACCTAAAATTGATGTTTTTATTCATGACAATTCATATTATCAATACTTTATAATAGAAATACTCGTACATATAGGTGATCTCCTAAGATGAGACATTGGCAACATTATATCAAATACAACTGCGGAGGAGGTGAATGCCAACTTTTTCTCTATTATGGTAACATAGCATGTTATTAAGAGTGGACATAAGTCGATTTGAGTCGGGTTCATTCCGGTTCGGTTTAATCAAATTATCGATTAAAATGGATCAGTTTATCCAATTAATTAATTTTTAATTATCATACAAAAATACTGCTACTTTCAAATTAAATAAATCAATATAGTAAGAATTTTGACCTTCAAATCAGTTAACAAATTTAAAACTTTTGCATTTATCAAATTAATATGGGCATAAAACTTTATAAACAATTTTCATCAAATTTTAAATATATGTAAGTTTAAAATACTATATCAATAGAATCGGCTGGAACAAGCAGATTACAACACAATCTAACGTAAATATTATCATATTATATCATTCAAGTTTAAAGTTTCAAATATTTTACAAAGGAACTAATACAGCTTCATCAAATCAACATATATTTGAACACGGGACATTATTAATATTACATTTGAAACACGATTCACCGTTTTTTTTCAAAAATAGAAACATGTAGAAAGAGAGAAAAGGAGGAAGAGAAGGAATAAGAGAATGAAGAAGAACTTATGGAGATTGCAATTGGTGGTGGTGTTCGTGATTTCTCAAACAGTGGCGGTGGTTGAAGATAGAAATCAAAATTGGAAACCCTAGCGAAGAAACGATTTTGTTGTTGAGTTGTGTAAGTGTGAGTTGTGTTACTTAAACAAAAACCTGGTAGTGACTAATGAATAAGCAAAAAATGTCTTCTGTACCAAATCAAACTTTATACCTAATTTAAAAAGATTAAATATATAAATTAATACCTGATATTAAAAAAAATTAAATGTAATAACAAAATTAAACTTTGTACCTAATTTAGAAGATTAAATATATTCCTAAACGAACTAAGAAAATTACGGTTATAAGTGTTTATAAGTATAAAAGTAAAATTACTAAATTTATAGAAAAACATGTGTCTAACATATATTACTTTTAAAATAAATAAATTTATTTAATATAAGAAACTTGATTTTAAGGAAAATAAATAATAAAATATATATAAGTGATAGTAAAATTATATAAATAAGCGATACAATTTTTTTAGAAAAAACAAATGTCTAACATATATTATTTTTAAAATAAATAGATTTATTTAATTTAAGAAACTTGATTTTAAGGAAAATAAATATTATATATAAAAAGTTACATAAAAAATTACACAGATTTTTAGTCTGTTATTTGATTTTAATTTAATGACTATTATTAAAAGAAAATCAAAATTTTTATTAAAGATTTTAAAATTATATAAATGAATGATTAAAATTGACACTGAAAATCTCACTTCTTCGTAAAATTTAAGATTTTGAAATACATGCGCCTTCTATAAAACTTAAGACCTTATCACATTCACATAAAATCAAATTTGAAAAATTCTCTTCAATCTTTCAAATTGGAATTGCTGATCAATTTCACTATCAATCTATTATCAATCTATTAAAAGTAAAGTACCATTAACTTACCATAATAACCTAACTAGTAAATTTCAATTTAGTCTTAATTTAAGGGTATATTTGTAACTTTCTGAAATACTTGCACCATATTGATTTGACAATAAATATGGCTGATGTGTCCCACTATGGTTTTTTCTGCCACTTTTTATTTTATTTTTTTAATTATTTCTAACTAACAACAATTATGCCATTTTGTTTATATTTACACGTTATAATCACACCTAATTATGTGTTACATACCACTTCCCAAAATCCTCATCCAAACCAAAGGTCATCTATTATCTATCTATTAAAAGTAAAGTACCTGGAAATTTCAAGTCTAACCTTTTGATTAGATGTTATAACTTTTCTTATTCCAAGGGTATAATAGACTAATCAACACTATGCTGTTACCGTATTCATTTGACATTTAATTTTGCTGACATGTCAATCTATCATAATTTTACACTATTTTTTATTTATTTGATTTATTAATTTATTTTATTTATATTTGAATTTTATTTATATTTGAATTCCAATTCCAATGTTTCATTCACGGTTAATTTATTTATATTTGAATTCCAATATTTTTTTGACAGAATTTGAATTCTAATATTTGACTAACGGTTAATGATGAAGGAATTGGAATGGTCAAATTAGATCTATTATAATTAAATGGAATATTATTCATTGCATGATTTAAAAATACCCACTATTTATCATTACACTACAAGATTAAATGTATATTATTGAAATTAGAATTGATTATTTTGATATTCCAAGATATCACAACTTCCCATGCATTCTAAACCCTATATATAGTCATTCTAAACCCTTACTCTTTCACTCCTCAATCTTCTTCATTCTCCATTTTTTTATTTTTAATTGCTATAATTTTAGAAACAAATATTACAATTTTTAATAAAATATTTACGATTTATTTTTTTAAAGTACGACTAATTAATATATTTTTATACAATATTAAAAACAAATATTACAATTTTTTAATCAAATATTGGAGTACATTTAATTGAATACTTTACCCATATATCTTTTGAATGGAGACATTATTATCATTTATTTTTATTATACTTATATGAAAATTATTTTGAATGGTGACATAAATATATTTAATTTTTATATATGATTTGATTCCATAAAATATTATGATCAATAAAATTTGAATTCTCTTTTAATATTATAGGTTTGATACTGTTTCATATTGTAGGAATATTATATACATTAGAATATATAAAGATATGAAAAAAATTAAATCAAAACTTTACAAATATATCTTTTGAATGGAGGTATTAATATTATTTATTTTTATTATATATAGAAAATATTTTGAATGGTCACATTAATATATTTTATTTTTATGCATGATTTGATTTCAAAAATTTATGATCAATAAATTTTGAATGGAATTATAATTTAACCAATAAAATTTTCTACCGACTTCTAAATATATTTGTGTATATTTTTTGAAAGGTTACATTTATATTCTTGAAAAAAATAACGTAGTTTAAAGGATGTATTGTTAACTATAAATATATTGTTAATAAAATTAACAAAAAAAGTATATTATAAATATATAAAAGATAAAATAAATAAGAACTCTAATGTTTATCTTAAATATTTAATTTATCATTCTATAAATGTAAGAATAAATATTATTTTGTAATTATTTAGATCCTTATTTGATCTAAAATAAATTATTTCAATTTCTATAAAAAGGTTAATAAAACAAAACAAAATCAATTGAGATTTGATAATTTTTTTAAGTTTATGAAATAACTAAAATATATCATAATCTTTTCAAATTAACTTTATAATTGTAATCATGATAAAAAAATATTAAATGGTAATCATGAAAATTTAATGATAAATGATAATCATAAAAATTTATGATAAAATAAAAAATTATTGATACAATCATTTTAATAAATTAAATAATTTATAATTAATTTTATAAAGGTGAATAAATTACAAATAATTTTATAAATGTAATAAATTAAACTATTTATAAAATTATTTATATCAATAATAGTAAATTACATATATTTTAATAATAGACACGAATTCAACATGCTTATAAACCGGAAAAAAGTTACAATAATTTTATAAACAGGAATAAGTTAATATCATTTTATATAAATTAATAGTATAATATAATGTATTAAATATTTATATAACACTTTATTAAATAAATTTATTTCATGAAATTAATTTTATATAATATCATTAATATTTAATTATTGAAAATTCGCAATAAACTGAAAAATATTTATTACAAATCAAATATAATAAAACATAAGAAATAAATACATAATTTTGAAATGTTATATATGATTCATTGTAATAATAAATGTTAAATTATTATTTAATATTATAATAAATTTTCCGATATTCTTAGATTTAATTTATTCTTTTTTCCGTATATAATAATAATATCATATTATTATGTAATATTATAATTTTTGATTGACAATAATAAATTCATTTTAATTAGTTAGACATTAAGATAATAAATTTAATATATATCACTAATACACGATATTTAATTTGATTTTGGAGTGAGATACAATCAATATGGTATGGCTATATCAAAAAACGTTTCAAGCCTATCAAATGCATGCTTGAGTAGTTACTATTCATGATGCACTTCATTTTCGGTTTCCAAAGTGAAACTATAATGATTTTTTCTGACCATTGCTTTTCTTTTCAATTCAAGATTAATTGACAGAATGGTTAGAATCTGGAAAGTTACTTTTTCTTATTGGTACTTGATTGTCCATAATTATAACATTTTTAATTAAATTTTGAAATAACACTTAACACTATTTAACGCTATTATTATTATTAATTATTATTATTAATAATTAAAATGGTTCACAAAAATAATCACTTGGTATTCTGTTGACTTCAGTATTTTACTTCAAAATCTTGGAACCGTGAATGTTGTATTAACAATTATATTTATTATCATATAACCAAAAACTTTATTCATTTTATGTCTATAATCATTTTATGTGGTTAACAAAAAAAAAATTGAATGACAACCATACAATCAAAGTGATTTTCTACCCATTCATTTTTGCATCACCTAACCAACACTATGGAACCACAAGTTGCAGCAATGGCAAGACGTAAAAGGAAGCAGATTCTTAAAGATAAAAGATTGAAAAAAGGAAGAACTGATGAAAACACAATCAATCCCATTGAAAACTCTCAAAGATATTATGTTCCAACCATGGTTAATATCAGAACACCACTATCTGATTTAATTTCATCAATCTTTAATGAAAGAAATATGAGTTCACCTTCACCAGCATAGCAACTCAAGTACAATGAAGAGTTTCAATATTGTTTCTAAAAATCAATTGGCTGCTTCAGCACGACAGCGGAGGAAAAGTATTATGGAAGGTAAGATGCCACAATCTTACAAACTTCATAACAACCTTAGCAATAACAGTGGGGGTGCTTTCAGGATAAATTCTCCATCCTTTTCGCATTTCAAAACACCATTTTCTGATATAGCTTCCTCATGTTCTAACCAAAGAAACATAAAACCTCATGCACCGCCAAGTTGTTCTATTCAAAAATCAAAAAAACAGTTGACTGTTACACCTCTTTCTGATATAACTTCCTCATTTTCTAATCAAAGAAATATGGAACCTCATGAACATCCAAGTAGTTATGTTCATAAATCAAAAAAACAGTTGAATGTAGGTGTTATTCAATCCATGACGGTCAAACTCTTGAATTATTTTGGAAATGAGAATCATAATCTGGCTTTTTCATCCACAAGCAATATTCCTATACAAGAACCCACAACATTCACTTCAACTCCAGATGTTAACATTGAGAGTGATTACTCTGGTGATGAGACGGTAACAGATGATTCTCTCAGTGATAGCTCATGTGAATTCAATGCCACAGATGCAAATTATGACTCAAGTTCCAGCTATGATGACGAAGATGTCTATGACTCCAATTTTACATCATTTGATTCTTTAAATATTGGTATTTATCATTAAAACCAACTTTATTTCTTCTTTAAATTCATTATACATATCAATTTGACGTTGTCCATTACATGTTGCACTTTGATACCTGCTATGATTTAATGTGGATTTTAGTTATAATTTTATTATTTAATATGAACGATTTTAGTTATAATTTTATTATTTAATATAAACCAATTGCTCAACTACGTTTCATTTAAATAGGTTATTCTGATATTGGTGATCCTATAGTTGAATGCACACAATGTGGGGCACTTATGTGGTATCAAGAAAAAACTGACAAGCGAAAACATAGTGCAGTTCCTAAGTTTTAACTATGTTGTGGAAAGGGGAAAGTTGTGTTGCCACTTCTGAAAACACCACCACTATTACTACAACGTCTTTTGTTTGATAATAGTGAGATAGACAGTCGAAATTATCAACAATTTTGTAGAATGTACAACATGATGTTTGCTTTTACGTCTCCGGGAATGAAATTCTACAACATATTTTTAGCTGGAAGTGGACCACCTAACATAAGAATTCATGGACAGACTTGCCATCGAATTAGGAGCATGTTACCTTTAACTGGACAATCTCCAAAATTTGCTCAACTGTATATTTACGACACCGACAATGAGATTCAACATAGAATTAAAGGAATTGGGTAATTTTACCAAACTTTGTTTTCTTTACAACATATTAAATATTTTTCATTGATGCATCATAGTATTTCCATTTATATGCAGGAACAACCCCAATATTATTCCAGAAATAGTTAGTAGATTGAAGGACATGTTAGATGAGTTCAACACACATGCCAAATCTTTTAGGATGGCAGCAGATAGATTAAAGGATTGTCCTTTGTCTGATCTCAAGCTTAAGCTAATATCTGATAGATCAACAGATGGAAGGATTTATAACCAACCTACTGTTTCGGAGGTAGCCGCCCTAATAGTTGGTGATGTTGATACGGGTTCTAAGAGGGATATTCTTCTTGAAAGAAAGAGCGGAAGGCTAAAAAGAATAAGTGAGTTTCATTCAAGTTATCTGGCATATCAATATCCACTTTTGTTTCCTTATGGGGAAGATGGTTTTAGACTTGGAGTTCTTCTTAGAGAAACTAATACCCAAAAAAAATGAAGAGGAATAAGCTTACCATTAGAGAATGGATTGCTTTTAGGATTCAATGCAGACATAACGAGGCACAAACTATATTGCGGTCAAGAAGGTTGTTTCAACAATTTTTGGTTGATGGATTTACTATGATGGAGTCACAAAGATTGAATTATATTCGAAAACATCAGAAAAAGCTGCGTGTTTCTAAATATTGCAATTTGAGCTCATCTGAACAGAATGCAAACACTCAAGGATCAAACAAAGGTAAAAGAGTGGTTTTACCTTCAACTTATGTTGGAAGTCAGAGGTTTATGGAACAACTCTATTTTGATGGAATGGCAATTTGTAGCCAAGTTGGATTTCCAGATCTTTTTATCACATTTACTTGCAATCCCAACTGGCCTGAAATCCAAAGGTTGCTTAGCAAAATTAACTTGAATTCTCAAGACCGTCCAGATATCATCTCAAGAGTCTTCAAAATTAAGTTCGATGAGTTGTTGTGTGATCTAACAAAAAAGCACGTGTTAGGGATAGTGATTGCATGTAAGTCAATTTAATACCCTTTCAGTCGAGTTATATTTTTTAACATTAATCTTATTAAATATGTAATATGCATCGTTTTACTAAGTTTAAACTTACTTAATTTCAGATATATACACCATTGAATTCCAAAAGCGGGGTTTACCACACGCCCATATACTATTATTCTTGCATCCTTCAAGCAAGTATCCGACTCCAGATGATATAAACAAGATCATTTCAGCAGAGATACCAACGGAAGAAGATGATAGGCAACTCTACCATTTGGTCAAGACACATATGATTCATGGCCCATGTGGTTTAGCAAATGCGAATTCAACTTGCATGAAAAATGGAAAGTGCTCAAAATACTTTCTAAAGAAATATCAAACTGAAACCATTGTTGATCAGGATGGATATCCCGTGTACCGAAGAAGAGAAACTGGTAATATAGTGCTGAAAAAACACGTTCAACTTGATAACAGATATGTAGTTCCTTACAATCCATATTTGTTGAAGAAATTCCAAGCACACATCAATATGGAGTGGTGTAATCAAAGTACTTCAGTTAAATACTTATTTAAGTATATTAACAAGGGGTGTGATAGAATTACTGCTGATGTTGTCCAAACTGACGGTGATGGATCTCCCTCGGTCAGAATGGTTGACGAAATCAAGCAATATCTTGATTGTAGATATATCTCACCAAGTGAGGCATGTTGGAGACTTTTTTCATTTCCTATTCATGGTAGATAACCCGCAGTTGAAAGGTTGTTCTTTCATCTTGAAGGAGACAACTCTGTTTATTATACCGATTATGAATTGATAGATGAGGTGCTTGACAAACCAACTGTGAAAGAATCTATGTTTACGGCATGGATGGAAGCAAACAAAGCATACCCAGAGGCAAAGAATTTGACGTACTCATAATTTCTTTCCAAATTTTTTTATGATAAAAGATACCGTCGATGGAGACCGCGTAAAAGAGGGAATACAATTGGCAGACTTATTTGGGTCCCTCCAAGTACGGGTGAGTTATATTTCTTGAGAATGATGCTAACAGTCGTCAAAGGTCCAACTTGCTATGAGGATATAAAATTTGTGGGTGGAAAAGTTCAGGATTCTTTTAGGGATGCATGCTTCGAAATGGGCTTTCTTAACGATGACAAGGAATATGTTGCAGCCATCGACGAAGCAAAGAATTGGGGTTCCGGGCATTTTTTACGAAAGTTATTTGTCACTATGTTACTATCCGGTACTGTCAATAGACCACGACATGTTTGGGAAAAAACTTGGAGGACGTTATCTGATGGTATCCTCTACCAACAAAGGCAAAAAACAAATAGAAGAGGTGTGAACACTTTATTAAACTTTTTTAAGTCAACAAATATTATTTTCCGAATGCAAGCTGTATCTTTTTTTATTACAAAATATAATGATATGAACTTACTTTAAAATATAATTATTCTTCATCCATATGTCCCTTATTTAATATGTTTCATAAGGTATGTCCATTTACGTAAGAAACATTTTCATATTTGTCATTTGTCATGTATGTAAGTTATTTTCTTAACTTGCAGCTGCAACAGTGTCTTTGGTTCCATTTAATTTCACGCAGCCGCAACATCAACTGTTTGATTTATGTTCAATGTATTTCAACATCACGACAGCAGTTGCATCATACATATGTAATTATATAGAAAACTAATGAAATTTTTTTAACAGAATTGCAGCTATCGGACAATGAGTTAAAGAATCTCACACTAATTGAGATTGAGAACATGATGCAATCGAATCAAAGAAGTTTGCATGAATTTAAATGTATGCCGTATCCAGATTCATACATCACAAAACATGTTGGCAATAGGCTTATTTATGACGAACTTAATTACGATGCCGATACCGAGAAACAGAAATTCCAAGAACTTTTTCATGCCCTTACAGGTGATTTATTTTCTTTATACTATGAATTACAAAAATGATTTTTATTGTCCTTGCACTTATAATTCTTGGTTTGTATTTTATAGATGAACAACGTTTGATATTTGAGAAAATCATGGATGCTGTTAACAAACAGAGTGGAGGGGTATTTTTCTTGCATGGTTACGGAGGGACTGGTAAAACTTTCATGTGGAGAACACTATCAAGTGCACTTCGTTCTCAAAAAAAAATTGTTCTTACTGTTGCTTCAAGTGGGATAGCTTCGTTATTATTGCCGGGTGGAAGAACAACACACTCAAAGTTCAAAATACCTGTGCCAACGCTTGACAACTCAACTTGCAACATCGACAAAGACACCGAACATTCTCAATTATTTGAAGCAACGGATGTGATAATATGGCATGAGGCACCTATGTCTCACAAGAACTGCTTCGAAGCATTGGATAAAACCCTTAAAGATGTAATGAGCAAAAAGGGTGTTGAGAATACTATTTTTGGTGGAAAAGTTGTTGTATTTGGAGGAGATTTTAGACAGATTCTTCCTGTTGTTCCAAGAGCTGGGTGTTCTGATATTGTTCATGCATCAATTAGTTCATCTTATGTATGGGATTATTGCCAGGTTTTAACACTATCAAAAAATATGAGACTTCAAGAGGGAAGAGACAACATAAGTTCTAATGAACTAGCGGAATTTTCAAAATGGATTTTAAATGTGGGTGATGGTAAGATTTGTGAACCCAATGATGGTTTGGTTGATATTGAAATTCCTCAAGAGCTATTTGTGATACGGTGGGAGAACTGACTTTGGTTTTCCGTTCGTATTCGCACTTATGCGGTTGAGCAAAAGTCGCCACCGACTTTTTATTTTATCCTAAAGGAAAGGTTAAAAAAGCACAGCAAAAACCTTTTGAGATATTTCGTGGGTTCGGGGGGTAGATTATGAAAAGGGAAGGTATTAGCACCCTTTTCATCCATGGTTATCCATGGGCTCTTAGTTACTTGGTTTTTTAGATCACTTGCCTTGATTTTCGATTGCTTGAAAATGGTGTGTGTGTGAGTGTTTTTGAAAATGTTTTTGAAGAGATGCCTTGTCTTAGGCGACCAATGTATTCGACTCGTGTTTGAGTGTTTTACAAAAGTGTGGATCTTTTCGAAAAGATGTTTCAAATGTTTTTGAGAGTTTGTTTGAAAGTGTTGTGGATTGTGGTTTTTGAAAAGAAGGCAAGTGTTTTTGCAAGTTGATCTCAAGTAACTAAGAGTTTTGTCTACCCTATTGTACTCAAAGGTTTTTGTTATGTTTTAACCCCTTTTAACAATTTTGTTCCACCATTGAAATTGGTGGACAATCTTGCGTTTAGGAAGTTTATTCGGGACGGGCGCGGGTCATCGTATGGACCATGAATGCAATGGTGCCAAGTGTCTTTGGCAATTTTGCTTTGAAGGGACTACGATCATTCCGTTTAGGCAACACTTTGAGGGACTTATGATCATTTGATTTTGTTTTGCCAAAGATACTCGACGTGCAAGCATGGCCCATTTTGGAAGGCAACATGTGGGGTTACCCTAGAGGGTGCAAGTGTGATTGTGTATTGATTTCATGTATTTGTCTTGTATTAAGTTATCTAGCGTTTGATTTTATGTACATGCAAACCCTAGGTCTAACCATGGTATAATTGGAAAACTGTAAATTGCGGAAATGTAAAGTCTACGCTATTACAAAATAAGTATCCGGGAGTGGGGGTACATGTGTATGAATGGGGATGAGACTTATAGTATCCAATAAGTTACAACCAAATCGAATTTGCAATCAAATGTAAATGACGAATATCAATGTATAAGATAAACAAATGTGTATAAGGGCAATATATTGTGTATTTGTATTGTGTAAGTATGAGATGTATTGTGTAAGTATGTGATTATTTATAAATGCGACAAGGTGAAATTAATGTGTATTAGGGTATTTGTTTTGACCTAAATATGTGTTTAATGAATCTTTGATTTGTATATTTTTAATATGTACAAAAGAAAAATGTTTTAATTGAATATTCAAGTTCTAATTAAATCATGTATAAAAATGATGTTTTAAGAAAAGAAAATATTTCTAAGTTTTAATTATGTATACAAAAGTATTTTTTTCATGTGTTATGTACAAAAATATTTTAATTAAAAGAAAGGGAAAAAGTTTTCGATTTTAATTACATGGTGAAAAAAATGATGTATTTTATTATTTATGTACAAAAATTTCTTAAGAAAGGAAAATGTATTTATTTTAAAAAGAATTTATATACAAAGTGTGTTTTAATCAAATATCAAAAATGGAATTATGTATATTAGAAAAAAGAAATGTATTTTAATTGTTATGTACAAATTAGAATAAGTTTTAATAAAAGAAAGTGTTTTAAACAAACATATTTTTAGGCATTTATGTATTAATGTATTAGTATATCAATTAAATGTTAATTTAAGAAATAAATTATATTCTTTGTATATAGGAAATAAAAGAAAAGATAATTTTAAATATAGAGAAAATAAGTTTCTAAGTGAACCAAAAAAAAGAATATTGTTAATGTTTGTATTTTGTTAATTAAAAAAGGGAATAATGTTTTTGAAAACTGAACTGAAAACAAAAAGAAGAAATGGGCCGTAGGCAATTCAAGGGTATGAGGCCCACGCTTAGGTTCAATAACGTTTTAGGATTTGGAGTTTTGTTGTTCAGTAAAGGAATTTAGGGTTTGGGAATATGGCCGCGGCGCCGTTCGTTCACTTGTTCGTCTTTCTCCAATCGTTCATCTCTTGCCATGGATACTTGAGTGCAGCTCCTTCACACAAGGCCAATAAACGCCATCGTCCCCCTTTCACCCTCCGTAGACCAACCAGACCATGTTATAGGGTACGATTTCAATCTCAAATGCATTAGGGTTTTGTTCCTCTTTTGATTTTAATTTCAATTTTGGTTTCAACTGATATTTTCTTTCGTTATTAATATGCATGTAAGGAGGTATAAGAGTACTACCTTTGGAGATGGCGGAAGAGGGATTTTGGAGGCGTTGAGGCCCGACGATGAAGGAATGGCGCGATGAGCTCAACTTCTTGGTGACCCTGGTATTTCTGTACTTTCTTAAGCTTTATGATGTTGATGGCTGGAAGCTTTGGTTAGCGTATTCTTTCTTCTCTTTCTTCTCTCGCTATGACTTTGTATGCTTATGTGGTTGCCTCTTGATTGTTGAGCTTGATAGTTTGCTTATTCTGATTGCCCAATGATGTGTTTACTGAGGCCTGCCTGTGTTGAATGTCTCTTTTCCTCTTCTCTTACAGTTGCCTGTGTTGTTCTGCTTGCTCAATGAAGAGCCTAGGGTTCTGAGGGCCTGTGATCTTTTAAGCTCCCCCCATTACCTTGAATATGCTTCTTTTATCGCCCAATGATGAATGTTCTGAGGGCTTGCTGCTTGTTTCCTATGTTTGTACCACTTCTGATTCTTGGCAAGGTTGGACAGGGTTTTGAATGGTATATGGCCTTCTTTTTTAGGTAAGTCTGATGCAGGTTTAAATGGCTTTTTGTTATGTTTGGACTCAATGGTACAGGTTATGATTTTTGGGTTAGGTAGGTTGTAACCATGCAGGTTTGTATGGTTTCAGGCTTGAGGCCTAGCAGGTTTTTTGATGGTTTAAGCAGGTGGGCAGGTTTTTATGCAGTTGACAGGTTTTGACAGTAGGTTTGGCTAATGCTTTAGCAGGGTTTTTTTTAACTCTTTGCAGGTTATTTGAGGCTGAGGCAGGTTATTTGAGGCTGAGGCCGGTTTTAGCTTGATGTTTTATGGTTTATGCAGTCTGGTGAGGTTTTTGACAGGTTTTTGATGTTTCAGATTTGAGGCTTAGCAGGTGTTGGCTGAAGATTTTGATAATGTTATCTAGAATTCAAAAGAGTTAAAAGTTCTGATCGAAATGGAATTGAACACCATATTTCGAAGTTGCAGAAGCAGTGTTTCGAATGAGTGTGTCAAAGCTTGAAGCTTCGAACGGTGATCATGGGAAAATATCCAAAGGGGTCTCGAAACAACAGCGAGGCTAGGTTTGGGAAGAGTGTTCGAAACGGAGAAACACC
Source organism: Vicia faba (assembly GCA_948472305.1). Lineage (NCBI taxonomy): Eukaryota > Viridiplantae > Streptophyta > Magnoliopsida > Fabales > Fabaceae > Vicia > Vicia faba. Next base: position 259,938,177 of record OX451735.1, on the reverse strand, counting down.
AAAGCATTTAAAATTTAAATGGAAGCGGGACTTTCAAAGTTTGAAAGTTATGTGTTGGAACATTTGGGGACACGTGGAAAGATGAAAGAAGCATTGTCTTGCATGTTCGAAACGTGGCGTGATCCTATAGCGAGACCGTTAGGGTCGAAATTAGTATAAATAGAAGTCTTAGTATTAGGATTTCAGTGTGTCATATCTGTTATACAAAATACTCAATAACATTCAAACTACCACATGGCAAGGGAAACGAATGCAAGAGAGATGTATGTATGATAGCACCATGTATTTCTAACTTAATGAAAGCCTTTTTACCATTTCCAGTACTTTCCTCTTTTCTTTTTATCGAATAACATTTACAAGTTTCTTTATTTATCGTCTTTTCATTTCAAAGTCTTTTCCTCAAAAGTTTTTCTCTTTATTGCTTTCTTTATATTTCGAGCACTTTATATTTCAGAGAACTGTTACGCTTTCAATATCTTTACTTCCAAGTATTGTTTTTCAAACGCATCCTTTTACTTAAAATTGCATTAAACGCTTTTTTTACATTTTAAACTTCTACATTCCAGAAACCTTTTATGTTAAATGTTTTGCAAATCGAAATCATTTACTTCATTTTTCATACAGTTTTACATGTCTCTTCAATCAGCATTACAATTAGCATTTATTCGTATAATTTAGTTTTCATGTACAATTTGACCACATTTTTAAACTCTTAGAGAGAAGGATCGGAATAAACCAAACACTTGTACAATAGCAACCATGAATAATTGTTCGATTGTGAGAGTAACTTTAATATCCAAGGAGTCCTAGGATCAATCTAGTCGATCCTGTGAGTTACCAGAGAGATTGAGTAGCGTTAATAAAGATTATTCGATAGTTTGGAAGACTAGCGGTTGTTTACCAGAAATCACTGGAAACAAATTGGCACACCCGGTGGGACCAATAGTTGGATATCAGAATTAAGGATTGTCGAGACATAGCCATCCCAAAAACGTAGGAACCATAAGAAATTTGCTGTTTTATGAACCTAAGAAGTGGTAAGATAACCAACAGCAACCAACCTTTATCCAGAAGAAAACGTTTGGACAAAATGTCTAATTCAGACAATCAACAAGGAAACCAAGGTGACCCACATGCAACAAGCACTAACGCGTCTATTTCGAGCGGAACATCTAATGTAATCCCTTCGAATGCACAGTCTGTTGCATCTTCAACCAGTAACATAGCCACCACTGGAGTAAGTGGCATATCAACTAACAGTTCGATCTTAGGAAATACTGGAACTATGGGCTACCCTGGGGGATTCGTTCCACCACCAGGAACACAATCCCATTTAGCCACACCATCAACTAGACCACCCGGCTTCGATGGGAATAGAATTAGAAGTTCTTCTTACGGAATGCCAACATCTTTTATGGCAGGTTTACACAATTCCACTTCGAATTCATCCCCACAACTAGGATCTGGGTCTGGGGCGAACCAATTTATGACAAATAACCAAGGGTCAGTGGGTTATAGCACGTTGCCTATCCTAACCACAGATAACCAGTTGGCTTTTAGGCAATTGATGGATGACAGCAACCACAATATGATAGGGGTGTTAGCGCAAACCATGCAGGAAATATTTGCCCCAATAGTTCAGAATGTGACTGTGACGAACAGGGAAAATGCTGACAATATGAGTCGAATAGCAGATTTCTTTGCTCCCACAGAAAGGCGTAGGCAGAACCAGGCGGGATTTCGAACAAACATGCCTGTTATAGAACGAATTGCTAACGACCCAATTCAGAGACTACCCAGAGAAGAAGCTAACTTAGGGGCCAGAGCACCAAGGTTAGAAGCCCCAGTAATTCAAGGCCCACAAAGGGAAGTTATGGAACCAGGGGCAAGGATCGAAAGGCCAGAAGCCCCAGAATTTCGAGAAGAACAACCTAGGGGAGTTGTTTTGGTTGGTCGAAATCAAGATGCCGATGCCGTCGTTCATAGGATTCGAAACGATAACATCTTGGCAGAAAACAACCTAACCACCATGATAGAGAGGATCATGGCCCAAAATGGCCTCAATACGGGAATGAGGAGGCCAAATTACGCTTCTCCTATATTGGATTGTATAATGCATACTGATTTACCAAGGGGATACAAAGTCCCTAAATTTACAAAGTTCGCTGGGGATACCAACGAGTCAACAGTCGAACACATAGCGAGATATTTAACCGAAGCGGGAGACATAGCCAATAATGAAGATCTCAGGATCAAATACTTCCCAAGTTCCTTGACAAAAAACGCCTTCACTTGGTTTACCACGTTGCCTCCCGGATCTATTGACACTTGGCCCCTTTTAGAGAGATTATTCCATGAACAATTTTACATGGGACAATCGAAAATAAGTTTGAAGGAATTGGCCAGTGTTAAGAGAAAATTCACTGAATCCATAGATGATTATTTGAATAGATTTAGGCTGTTAAAATCCAGATGTTACACAGTAGTGCCTGAACATGAGTTAGTCGAAATGGCCGCTGGGGGCTTGGATTATTCTATTCGAAAGAAATTAGATACTCAGTATTTGAGGGATATGGCTCAATTAGCCGACAGGGTTCGACAGGTCGAAAGACTAAAAGCTGAAAAAGCCAGAGTCTTTAAGAATAGTAAGAAAGAAAGGGTTTCCTATGTTGGGACTGAGGAAGTAGAAGAATATCCTGAATTCGAATTCGAAGAAGTCGAAATCGACCTCGCTGAATTAAAACAGGCCCCACCTTACTCCTGCAAAATGTTAGTTCCCACGAAAGGGAAAGATATTGTTGAAAATGAGAAAAGTGACAAGTTTCCAAAGAAGGTTTACACCTTCGACGTCACTAAGTGTGACGAAATTTTTGACTTGCTTGTCAAGGATGGCCAACTAATTGTGCCATCAAATGTCAAAATACCTCCCTTGGATCAGAGGAAGAAAAGGGGATTTTGCAAATATCATAGTTTCCTAGGCCACAAGACCTCACAATGTTTTCTTTTCAGGGACTTGATTCAAAACGCGATCAAAGATGGCAGACTAAAGTTTGCTGATAAGGTGAAGATGAAAGTGGACGAAGATCCTTTGGACGTCGCAGACACCAACTACTCCGAGCCTGCATGCATTGGAGAGGTCAACATGGTGGAAACTGATCAAAGCGATGCCCCAACAGGAGAGAAGGACACTGGAGTCGAAAACTGGGTGATGGTCGAAGTCAGCGAGGAAGTCACTGAAGACATCCAGAATACGCCAGATACTTCGATTGTTGCACCTGTGGCTGTTGCAGGAGAAACCCAGGCTACTGAAGGCCAAGGAAATCAAAACGAAGGATTGACACAAGTCACTGAGGGCTTGAGGCTGGAATTGGAGAAAGTCCAAATTACGCAGCCAGTTCCCCTTCGGAAGGAAATATGGGACACTCTGGGGGAACCCAGTGGGAAATTTGACTATCTGGTCAAATATTCTGCCCCAGAAAGTTCGAAGGTCCAGATCGAAGATATAAAGCCCACAGGATGGGGCGATGACGAAACTAAAGAGGGAGATGTGGAAATAAATATGGTGGATATGGAAGGACCCCGTTCTGAGATGGAGGAAGTGAAAAAATACTTAGAAAAAGAAAAGCACAGAATGGGGGATAATCACACTGGAGATGCTACTCTCAAAGACTATCTCATGACATGCCACAAAGGAGATCCAGGCATGATATTGTGCCCTAGGTGCAGCATCCTCTGCAACCAAAGAATTGCTGCAAATTTCGAAAGGGTACAGAGGGCTCGAACTGGCAACAATTGGCGCCAGGATAACCAACTCTTTAGGTGCTATCCCAAGGCTGGAGAGAGTCTGTTGGAGTTTGTTTTTCGCTGCTACAAAGGGGCAACTAAGTGTTTGGTTTGCCCAAGATGTTCTGATGTGTATGACCAAAGCATGTCCAGGGCCTTCGAAACGATCCCCTTCGCCCCTTGCTGGAACCATCAAGAAACTGCCCAGATGGGCCCGCGTTTCGACAGCAGATACAAATAGCGAAGACCTGATAGCCCTCACCCCAAAGTTGCTCGAAGAGTGACTTTCAAACTCCCTGCTGAAGTGCCAACCGATAGATGGCTACAAGTCAGAAATGATAAAGGCAAAGACAAATGGAGGAGTGCTGAACGAAATGCACGCCATGCTGTGACATACAGGAGGCAGTTCAACACACAAAAAAGGGAGGAAGTGAGATTAGAGAATTACAAAGGAAGGAACCCCATGTCAAGATCCCAGTGGCGCAGACAGCAAAGGATTCGAAAGGCTGAGAGAGAAGCTATGGCAAACAAAGGGGATACTTCAACGAAGATACAAGGTGAATCAAGCACCAACAAATCAAAAAATCAGACTGAAGAGAAACCTCCAGTCAATAGGAGGCTTTTTTCTGAAGACCAACGAGACGAACCAAAGGAATATATTCCAGGCCCGGAAGAGGACGAAGATATGGTAACAGATAACTTCGAATCGGAGGGGGAGTCTTCATTCAACCTGAACTGTAACGTGGTGTCCGTGCTTCCCTGCGAATTTGGGCAGGAAACCGAAATCAATGAATATGAGGAGGAAGACACCACAGATTTAATGAAACATAGGCCCGTGTGCTACTACGTGATGGACAATGGGGCTGTTGAGGAACAAAATGCGTTCTTCGAACGTCCAGAGCCTGCAATGAAGAATCATCTCAAGCCACTTTTCATTCGGGCGAAAGTAGGTGTCCATGGTGTGAACAAAGTTCTAGTGGATGGGGGTGCTGCAGTCAACCTGATTCCCCATTTCATGCTAAAAAGGTTAGAGATCCGCGAAGGAGATATCAAGCCCCATAATATGGTTCTATCCAATTATGAGGGAAAAGTGGGCAAAACACTGGGGGTGGTCCAGTTGGAATTGACAATAGGCTCAAGTTGCAGGCCCACCATGTTTATGGTTATCGAAGCCAAGGCCAACTATAACCTACTGCTAGGAAGAGAATGGATTCATGGCGTGGGGGCAGTTCCTTCGTCAATGCATCAACGACTAGTTTTGTGGAGAGAGGACGGAATCGTGGAAAACATCGAAGCAGACCAGAGTTACTTTATGTCAACTGTCAATTTAGTAGACAAAAGGGATTATGATAAAAATCTGGCAAAGATTGCTCCATGTGTCCCAAACGATGAGATGAATGAAACTAGAAACGCCCACTACTACATGACACTTCGTCATGATGGTCTTTACTGGGATAGAACAATAATCAGTGAAGAGGAGGAAGTTGAAGGTGCTATACAAAAACGGCCAGCAGGCTGGAACTTCGACAACCTTAACCATGACTGAGTCTACCTTCTTCGAAAGGATTTCGGCCTATATGGCTGAGAATGAATCGAAAGCGGCCTTAGAGGCTGAAATAAATGAATCAACTGTAAAGACGAATGAAGTCAGTGGGGGGGTGCGAAATGCTCACCCATCAAAGAATTGGAGATGGATCAAAGGTTGGATGCCATCTATGACAAAGAACCCTTAGGCTTCGAAAGGGACCCCATAAACTCAGGTGTCAAAATGTTGGCACAGGACCCGCTCGAAGAAGTCAACTTAGGGGATGAAGAAACGAAAAGAGTAACTTACGTGAGTGCTAAACTTAGCCCAGGCCTCAAGGAAAAAGTGATCGAAGTCCTTAGGAAAAACAAAGATTGTTTCGCATGGGATTATGATGAGATGCCTGGTTTAAAGAGGGAGTTGGTCGAACATAGACTGCCAATCAAAGATGGCAAGAGGCCCATCAAACAAACTCCCAGAAGATTCGCACCAGCGGTTCTCACAAAAATTAAAGCTGAGATCGAAAGGTTGCTGCGCTGCAAATTCATCAGAACAACAAGGTACGTTGAATGGTTAGCAAACATAGTACCTGTTATTAAGAAAAATGGTTCTTTAAGGATTTGCATAGATTTTAGGGATTTAAATACTGCAACCCCTAAGGATGAATATTCCATGCCCGTGGCAGAAATGCTAGTAGATTCTGCTGCAGGATTCGAATACTTGAGCATGTTAGATGGATACTCTGGATACAACCAGATTTTCATTGCTGAAGAAGATGTTGCAAAAACAGCATTTCGTTGCCCAGGAGCCTTAGGCACCTACGAATGGGTGGTGATGCCTTTCGGTTTAAAAAATGCTGGGGCAACTTATCAAAGGGCGATGAATTCAATCTTTCATGACTTCATCGAAACCTTCATGCAGGTGTATATTGATGATATAGTCATCAAATCTATATCTGCAGAAGCACATTTGCATCATTTAGGCCAATCATTCGAACGGATGAGAAAACATGGCTTAAAGATGAATCCCCTTAAATGTGCATTTTTTGTGCAGGCTGGAGACTTTCTCGGTTTTGTGGTCCACAAGAAAGGAATTGAGATCAACCAGAACAAAACCAAAGCCATAATGGAGACGAAAGCACCTGCGTCAAAGAGGGAGTTGCAATCTCTACTAGGGAAAGTTAACTTCCTCAGAAGATTCATTTCGAACCTGAGTGGAAGGACCCAAGCTTTCTCTCTGTTACTTCGTCTGAAGCAAGGTCAGGCCTTCGAATGGAACGAAGCTCACCAGGAGGCGTTTGACAAAATAAAAGAATATCTTTCCCAGCCTCCTATTTTGTCTCCACCATCATGGGGGAAGCCCATGAGATTGTACATATCTGCCTCTGAAGTTAGCATAGGTAGTATGTTAGCACAAGAGGATAACAATGGCGTCGAAAGAGCCATATACTATTTAAGTAGAGTGCTAAATGATGCAGAGACCAGATATAGCAATTTAGAAAAGCTATGTCTCTGTTTGTACTTCTCTTGTATGAAACTCAAGTATTATATAAAACCTGTTGATGTTTATGTTTCGTCTCACTTCGATGTCATTAAACATATGCTTTCAAAACCAATAATGCATAGTAGAGTTGGAAAGTGGGCTCTGGCTTTAACAGAATATTCATTGACTTTTATGCCTTTAAAAGCTATGAAAGGTCAAGTGATTTCTGATTTCATTGTGGATCATTCGTTGGTTGAGCAGACAAGCATGAGTTACGTCGAAATGCAACCATGGAAATTGTACTTTGATGGTTCAACCCACAGGAATGGAAGTGGTGTTGGAGTCCTTCTAATTTCTCCTGAAGGAATTCCAACAAAATTCAAGTATAAATTGGATGGTCCTCGTTGTTCGAACAACGAAGCTGAATATGAAGCGCTCATTGTTGGACTTGAAGCTTTGTTGGAATTGGGGGCAACCAGAGTCGAAATTAAAGGAGACTCTGAATTGGTGGTCAAACAAATCACAAAAGAATACAAGTGCATAAAGGAAAATTTAATGGTATACTTCGTCATAGTCAATAGGCTATTACGAAAGTTTGAATACATGGACATTCAACACATACCAAGATTAGAAAACCAAGAAGCAAATGACTTAGCGCAGTTGGCTTCAGGTTATAGAGTATCTACCAAGAATCTTAAAGATTTGGTCGAAATAAGGGGAAGAGTTATGGCTACTAGATTCACACCATCGGATCTGGAAAGTATGAGATTGGGATATGCTGAGAAACAAGGATTCGAAATTCTAGCCATAAATACTTTGTCAGATACAGACTGGCGAAGTCCATTAAAGAGTTATTTAGCAGACCCAACTTTAAAGGTGGATAGAAAAAAAAAATATAGAGCATTGTCATATCTCCTCATGGGGAACGAATTGTTCAAAAAGACCCAAGAAGGTGTATTATTGAAATGCCTAGGAGAAAGTGAGGCATATTTAGCATTGTCTGAGGTCCATAATGGGGCATGTGGGGCACACCAAGCAGGCCATAAAATGAAATGGTTGCTATTTCGATATGGTTTGTATTGGCCTAGCATGCTCAAAGATTGCATAGACTTTGCTAAAGGGTGTGAGGAATGTCAGAAACATGCAGGAATTCAACACGCCCCTGCAAGTGAGTTGCATTCGATCATCAAACCATGGCCATTCAGAGGATGGGCATTGGATCTGATAGGGGAGATAAATCCTGCTTCGTCCAAAGGTCAGAAATATATCTTGGTAGGAGTAGATTATTTCACCAAATGGATCGAAGCTATACCTTTGGTAGTTGCTGATCAAGAGGCAATTATCGAGTTTATACAAAAGCACATTATCTATAGGTTTGGATTGCCAGAAAGTATAACTACAGACCAAGGCTCTGTATTTACTGGTAGAAAGATGCAAGGATTTGCCCAAGAAATGGGGTTCAGATTGCTAACATCAACACCATATTATGCTCAAGCAAACGGACAAGTCGAAGCAGCAAACAAAGTAATAATAGGATTAATCAAGAAGCATATTGGCAAGAAGCCAAGAAATTGGCATAAAACTCTGGACCAAGTGTTGTGGGCTTGTAGAACATCTCCTAAGGAAGCCACCAACACTACGCCTTTCCAACTTACATTCGGCCATGATGCAGTATTACCAGTAGAAATTCATCTGCAATCAGTTCGAATCCAGAAACAAAATGAAATTCCAGCTGCATTATATTGGGAAATGATGATGAATGAATTAGTTGAGTTGGACGAAATTAGGTTACATGCGTTGGAAATTTTGATGAGGCAAAAAGAAAGAGTGGCCAGAACATACAATAAAAGGGTAAAGGAAAAAGTATTCGTTATTAATGACTTGGTTTGGAGAGTCATATTGCCTATGGATAAGAAGAACAAAGCGTTAGGAAAATGGTCACCTCATTGGGAAGGACCTTTTCGAATATTAAAAGTCTTCTCAAACAATGCATACGAAGTCGAAGAACTCTTGGATGATAAACGTGTCCTAAAGGTTAATGGGAAATATTTAAAGAAATATAAGCCAAGCCTGCGGGAGATTCGAATAATAACAACATAAACAAAATATTATAAAAAGCCAAGATGGCAAGATAAGAATGCCAAAATGGCGTTGTTCAAATATTACATGTAAAAAACCAAAGTTATGGTCAGATGAGATATAAAAAATTTAGAAATAAACATTATTTTTCAATCGATTAAAGGTGCTTCGGAATGTTTCAAGTCTCTGCTGAGCAAACCGCCTGGCACCTTCCAAGGTTGCCACTTCTCCTTTAAGTTGTTCTGCAGTCTCCATTTCTGCAAGCCCCCGGTTGAGAAGCTCTTCGAATTGGTTACCTGCAGGATTAGTTTCGAAGGCTAGTTGTTGTTCCTTAGCCTCCTTAACTTTCTGCTGAAGTTCCAGAATCTGCCTTTCCCAAATAAGAATGGACTCAGCTCGAGCCTCATATTCAGTTTTCGCCTGCTTCAGATGCATAGCCTGATCCTCAGCTTCTTGAGAAAGCTTCGAAGCTTGTTCATAGGCGGCATCCATGGCAATGCGTTTCTCATGAACCTTCTTGGCAGCAGATTCGTCTTGGAGAAGGTAGCCAGTTACGTTGTCCAACAAAGTCTGAAGATCAAACAAGAGAGTACTAACTGGCAAAGAGCAGTTGGAAAGATTAACCTTTGTGAGCAGCTCCTTCATAGTATAGCAAGCAGTACTATCTTGCTTAAGCACTTCGAAGATATCCACATTGAGAATAGTTCTCCTAATTTTGTTAAGAAGAACGACTCTTTCATCTGTGGGAAGAGGATAGCTGGTTGAACTTGTGCCAGCCCTAGCGAGTGGAACGTCCCTCTGAGCCAACTTTGCCTTCATATACCCAATGGGGTCATTTCTCCTCAGAAGTGCCAGTTCCTCGTCAGTCATTCGAGACGGAGAGGATTGGGGGAATTCCACGCGTAGGGGAACCACGTTTGTTTCAACCTCTAGGGTTTCGTTGATTGCATCACCATCCCCTTCATTGGCTTCGTGCTCTTGGTCTTCTTCATCTTCGTCCAAATCTACCACTTCGATACCATCCCTTTCGCCGCTATGTGTGTTAGACTCCGTCCCGGCAGTCGAACCATCATTGGCGTTTTCCTCTTCATTGGCGTTTTCCTCCTCAGATTCTTCGCCTGCAGATTCTTCGAATTCTCGCCCAGAATCAGCTTTTTCTTCTTCAGTCTGAGTATCCTTTGGGTCCTCTTGAAGAGTTTCAAGAGGGGACTTTTGAAGAACCCTTTGTGAATCCTCTGCAGATGTTTGAAGTATCGTTTCGTTTACCTCTTTCAGAGGAATGGAGGTACCTTGGTCATCTGGTTGTTCAGAAGTTCCAGCTAAAACCGCCACATTGGAAGAACCTTTGTTTTGGACCAAATTGCTGGAATCTCCTTGAGGAGAGGAGTTAAGCGGAGCAGCAGCTCTGGACGGTGAGGTCGAAATGGTAGAAGTGGGATTCAAGATGTTCTGCAAAGAGTGGCAGAATGTTAAAGAAAAATATTCACCAAGATAATAAGAAGTTAAACATTTTTAGAGGAAGTTCGATTTACCTGTGGGCCCTCAGAGGAGAGGTTACTAGCTATGCGTTCCAACTGTGGGTTGGAGGTCGAAGGTGGATTTTTGGATTTTGGTAAGGGAGCAGCATCCCTGGAGTCGAGTCCAGAGACGCTAGTCGGAACAGTACTTTTAGGTGTAGCTTTCTTTAGCTTCTTCTTCGAAGCAGTATTTGAGTTTCCTCCAGCAGTGGGATCTTCCCCAGTAGTGCTTGGTTTTCGCTTCTTAGGAGTAGTGGGAGGAAGCTTGTTGGTCTGAACGAAATTTAACGAAGTTAGATATAAAAAGCTTGAGTGAATTCGAAGCATCAAAAACTAAGTGATTACCGTTGGAATTGGGGCACTTGTTGTTGGCGTTATTGTTGTTGTTGTAGTTGCAGCAGTAGCAGTTGTTTCGGGTGGATTAGCTTTTTCAGTAGTTTCAATGGAGGTCTGAGAGGCACTCCCTTCCTTCGATTTCGAGGCAGCAGTCTTTATCCTGATAGCTGAAAATCAAAACAATTAAGGCAAAGGTTAAAGATATGGAAAATAAAAGACATTTGGGATTGTTCCCAAGCATTCGCACCTGTGCCTTGATCAGATTTAATTGACATGGAAGAAAGGTCATATCGAAGATGTCCTGGGAAATCATGAAGCCAGTGTCGAGCCCATGTCACAGTCTCAGATGGCTTTGGTTTCCTTTGAAGATATTTGAACATCTCTTTGCAAGTAAACCACCATGGATATGGGGGAAACCAAGCCAGAGCCAGTTCTGAGGTAGGTAATCTGGGAAATTTAGGTGGGTGCATTTCGAATGCCAACCTATACCTATCCTCAGGTGACAGCCCTGAAGGAAGTTTTAGCTTAGAAACTTTTTGTTTAAATTTTTCCTTCAAGGTCTCAGCTGCTTGATGCACAGTGGAGTCCAAGCGCGTGGGGTCGTAAGTAGTTTCAAAATAATTTTGAAAAGCTTTTATCTCTTTGGCATGAGTAAACATACCTTTCTTTGCTGGTACCTGCACATCGAAGGCATCAATTAGTTTCTGTCGAATTGTAAGTGTATCGAACATGCAAGTTTGATAAAACTTAATCCACCACTCCAGAAACCCTTTAGCCGCGAGATGGGTAGGTTCGAAGGCTATCAGCTCAAATTGGGCAAAGCCTTGATGTTGTTCTTGTTGAATCTTGGCTTCCCTTGCCTTGAAAGTTCGACCAGATGTGATGGCGCTCTCAGTCTGGAACAAAGGTTCAGGAATCAGTTGGCATAAGCCAAACTGCCTCGAAACGAAGTTTGGTTGATAGGCAAAGAGGAGAATTTGATTCTTAGCTGGGGTTATCCTTGAAGAGATGAGTCTAGGAAGCAAAAAAGCTCTCCATACATCTTGGATCTCCTTGCTCTTGATGGCTTCTGAGAGAGCCATGGTGAACCAAGAGGGTCCATGAGTCCTCGAAGCAAAAGGCGCCATGCTCTCTTCGAACTTATGCCTTTTGGAGAGGATCATGATGTACTTCGAGAATTGAACTTTGAAGTCATCCTTGTCATCATTAGGAGTTAGTCTTCGAAGCCTAGTGCCTTCGACTATCCTATCATTTATTTCTGAATCTTGCTCATCTATGGTGTTGACGGTTGGTAAAGAAGGTTCGAACATGGCGTTTAGCCATAATTGGAGTAACCAAAATGGGCCAGCTAATAGAATGTTTTTAGAGGTGTGGGATTTGAGACTCGAAACGGCTGACCTCAGGCTCTCATAGAGGTCAACTAAGAGTAATTCACTTAGGCACACTTTGCGATTTTCGTGTAAATCCCTAGCTAGAGGAATGAATCTACTAGCTACCTGCAGGGATCTACTGCAGAAAACGTACCTAGACAGCCACAGGGTTAAGAATGCAATATGCTCTATGTCAGACACATTATCCCCTTCAGCATGATAATGGCTGATAAATTTGGAAAAGCTGGCTAACTTGACTTCGAAGTCAATTATGCTGGAGTGTTCTTCGTTGTCAGGAACATAAGTTTCTCCCACTGGCGACAGCCCAGTGATAGCCGCTATATCAAAGAAAGTTGGGGTAATCATTCCACCTGGGAGATGGAAAGTGTTGTAGGTACTATCCCAGAAGTAAAGGGACACGAACAGCAGAGGGTGGCTATAGGTGAATCCAGGTTTCGATAGCTTAATGAGGTTATAAATGCCTAGTTCTTCCCATTGCTGGGATTTTTTGGCTTCTACTTTCGCGAACCAATTTTGATAGGCAATATCAGAAGTAGGGCAAGATCTAAATGGTTTAAAATTGCTTTTTACATAATCCAAAACAAATGGGTCCTTGGGAGGAACAGTGGGGGTTTCTGCGGTATTCGAACTGAGGGATTCTACTACCCTAGGGGTATCCATTTTGTTGAATAAAGGTTTGAGGCTATAACATACGGGAAAAATTGTCCTGGTGTCCTTTAGTATTTCAAAAACTGTAAGAGGACCATTTAAGGCTAACCTCTTACCAGCAACATGGGTAGGGATGAGTACCTGTGATGCGTACAGCATTTCTTTTTCTTTGGAAATCATTTGAGGAGCAAGAGCAGATTGGCCTTGAATGGTGACGATTTTACTCTCCATGGTTGCTCCTGTAGTCTTTCCCTTCTTCTTTGAGACTTTCTTGAGTTGGGAAGAGGTGGAGGAAGACATTTTTGTTGTTTAAGAGCTTAGATTGTTTATGAGAGAAGAAGAGTGAAAATTCAAAGTATGAAAGATTTAGAGTGTAAAAAAGGAAAAGGAAGAGTAAATTGACGTTTTATAATGAGAAGATTAAACATCCACCGAGTAAAAGTGTGATACGTGGAGATCATGGATTGGTGTGATGAAGAGGTGGCGAGAAGGTGATATAGGTAATAGGCGTGATTTAAAAACAATCATTACCTATAACTGCTCCACGCTGTGAAGTGACTCTGGGCGGTTAAGGAACTCAAAAGGTGCTATGATTGATGTGACTGGAGTCAAAGGCATTAAATGTTATGATGATTCGAAAATCCTATCAAAATCTTGTATAAATGTTTAAAATAGGTATTTCTCAAAGAGATCGAAATACATATTTTAAAGGGGCAATTTGTTGGCTGAAGATTTTGATAATGTTATCTAGAATTCAAAAGAGTTAAAAGTTCTGATCGAAATGGAATTGAACACCATATTTCGAAGTTGCAGAAGCAGTGTTTCGAATGAGTGTGTCAAAGCTTGAAGCTTCGAACGGTGATCATGGGAAAATATCCAAAGGGGTCTCGAAACAACAGCGAGGCTAGGTTTGGGAAGAGTGTTCGAAACGGAGAAACACCAAAGCATTTAAAATTTAAATGGAAGCGGGACTTTCAAAGTTTGAAAGTTATGTGTTGGAACATTTGGGGACACGTGGAAAGATGAAAGAAGCATTGTCTTGCATGTTCGAAACGTGGCGTGATCCTATAGCGAGACCGTTAGGGTCGAAATTAGTATAAATAGAAGTCTTAGTATTAGGATTTCAGTGTGTCATATCTGTTATACAAAATACTCAATAACATTCAAACTACCACATGGCAAGGGAAACGAATGCAAGAGAGATGTATGTATGATAGCACCATGTATTTCTAACTTAATGAAAGCCTTTTTACCATTTCCAGTACTTTCCTCTTTTCTTTTTATCGAATAACATTTACAAGTTTCTTTATTTATCGTCTTTTCATTTCAAAGTCTTTTCCTCAAAAGTTTTTCTCTTTATTGCTTTCTTTATATTTCGAGCACTTTATATTTCAGAGAACTGTTACGCTTTCAATATCTTTACTTCCAAGTATTGTTTTTCAAACGCATCCTTTTACTTAAAATTGCATTAAACGCTTTCTTTACATTTTAAACTTCTACATTCCAGAAACCTTTTATGTTAAATGTTTTGCAAATCGAAATCATTTACTTCATTTTTCATACAGTTTTACATGTCTCTTCAATCAGCATTACAATTAGCATTTATTCGTATAATTTAGTTTTCATGTACAATTTGACCACATTTTTAAACTCTTAGAGAGAAGGATCGGAATAAACCAAACACTTGTACAATAGCAACCATGAATAATTGTTCGATTGTGAGAGTAACTTTAATATCCAAGGAGTCCTAGGATCAATCTAGTCGATCCTGTGAGTTACCAGAGAGATTGAGTAGCGTTAATAAAGATTATTCGATAGTTTGGAAGACTAGCGGTTGTTTACCAGAAATCACTGGAAACAGCAGGTTATCTCTTTCTGAGGTTATGCTCGTTTGGCAGTTTTTTGTATATCTCCTCTGTTGGTTTTCTTGAACATCCTCCTATTCTCCTGTGTTTTTGTTCTCTTTGTATATCTTCTTATACTATCTGCCTAAAGCCTCAAAACCTGCATTCTTATCTCTTCTTTTTCTCTCTCTTTAGTACAAAAAAAACATTAAAAAAATGTTTATATTTGTACTTCTCTGAAAAAGTAGACAGCTGGGAAATGATGAACTTGATTTTGTTTGCTTGCAATACAATGTTTCCTCTGCATTCTTCTCTCTTTTGACAGCTTTTTTGCTTGCTTGATATCTTGCCATATCCTCTTATTTGACAGCTTTTTACAGAAAGTTTGAATTTGGACTTGGTTGGCAATTCAGTTTGGACCTTTAGTTGGGTTTGAATTTGTGCAGTACCATTTGAGATTTGAACTTATGCAATTTTGACAATTTTGAATTGTGCATTTTTTAAACTTGTGCATTCAAATAATTTGCAAATATTTTCACTCTTCTTTGTGAACCGGGAGAAATCCCGTGATTTGCAAAGAGGACTAACTGATCCTAGTTGTTGCTTTTAATGATGAGTCTAATTTAAACTGTCTGTCTCTTTAATTCAATTTAATTGTTATTTGACTTTTCTCTTTTCTTTTGCAGATGAAAAATGGGGCACCGGAGCGAGGGATAGCGGATGAAGATTTGAAGATTAGAAAAATAATTAGGATAGTCTTTTATTTAGCTTTAAATAAATGTAACATTATTTTTGTCAACATTTTGTAAACAAAAACAATTTATACAAATGACTTAAAGATAAATAAAAAGTCCTTTCATTTAATTAATTCTTCTCTTCTTTAATTGTTTACTTATTATTTATAGTTCTTTAAACTAAAATAAATTGAAAATAAATTCCAACTCATTTAATCTTTAGAATAATAAATAATTAACTAAACAATATTTCTTCGTTGATCAAAATAAATGAACTTGGTGCATTCATTATCTAAAGCGACGCACAGTCAAATGCAATAACTGATCAGATGCATTCCTTTCTTACTGATTTCTTACTAAGCACTGTAAATCCAATACTGCATATTTCTTTTGACCGGCTCAGACAAACCAACGTGAATTCAAACCAATTGTCTCTTTTGCTGATTAAATCAAAACAATGTGAATACACACCGAATCTCGGAATAATTTGCAAAGTGCCGTGGAATTTAAATTCTTCTGAGAACGTGCCCACAAAAAACCTTAATTCCTGATTAAATGCCAAAGAGCATTCACCTGATCAAAATCGAGTCAAAATCAACCAAAACCCTAAGCCAACTGTGTGAAACAATCCAGAGCCCTGAAAATCAGTAAAAACCCTAATTTTGCTTGACTGACAAGAAAAGTCCGTTTGTCCGATTCTTGAGCCAGTTTGAAAAATTAGGAAATGCCTGAAGCTGAGATTTCTTGTGAAAAAATGCGAGGGCAAATTTTGGGGCACAACAGTTGCCCCTGTTCAATCTTCTTGAACCTGAAGAGTTAGATTGGCAAGTTTGCCTTTCGCGACTTGAAGGTAAAAGAAGATTGGACACTAAAGTGCCCAGAAAATTTGCACTCGTCGATGTGATGGTAGAGGTGAATGGGCTTACAGATGCCATTTGGTGATGGGCTTAAAGATGCCATCTGGTGTGATAGAATTTTGTCGAGGAATGGGCTTAGAGATGCCATCTGATAATGGGCTTAAAGATGCCATTTGGTGATGTTGAATTGTATGTCAATGGTGAGTGGACAAGTATCAGAAGGGCATCCATGTTTTGGAACATCTCTGAATTGGGGGTCCGAATGAGCAATAGATTGACATCCATGTCTGGAGAATCTGTAAACTATTTTCAGGAGTTGAGATCGAATAAGCAATAGAGCGGCATCCGTTGTTGGGACGCGTCCGTAAACTGTTTTCAAAAATTGCGAAGAGTCTGAACAAGTTGGTAGATTAACATCCGTTGTTGGGAAGAATCCGTAAACTGTTTTCAGAAGTCTTGAGAAGAATCTGAACAAGTTGGTAGATTGACATCCGTTGTAGGGAAGAATCTGTAAACTGTTTTCAGAAATTGTGAAGAGGAACCGGTGTAGGGTTTCCTGATGATGCGTCTGAATGGATCTGGAATAAGTATCAGAATGTTGCCGTGTCCGGGTCACATCTGAACTATCTCTGGATGAATCTCGGAAGATGACCTGTGTCTGTCGACTGATCTTACCTGAAAAGGAAAAGGGTTAGTTGTATGCAATGTTATGATGCATGATGCAATGTATGTGACATCAATGTTTATGATATGAATGTGATGAATGCGTATGTAGGCTGATTAGCTATCTTGCTGAGGATAAATGAATCTTGGACGGCTGAAGATAAAAGAATCTTGACCGCTGCCGGGAAAATAAATCCCTGGCTGCTGCTGGGGCAGAGAATTCCTGATGACCTCTACTGGGGAGTTCCAAACTAGTAGACTCATGCTGGGGAGGTAAGGTTGAGAATCTTCAGCTCGGCGGGAAGTAACTCTGGCGACTTCACTGGGGAACTCAAGATTTGCCCTCCCAAAACTCTGTGGAGAGAAGGTTCAATGGTCTGGCTCCGCTAGAGATTGATAATTTGAAGTCTTAGGTTTGCTGGGGATAATGAAGCTTGACTCTGAGTGGAGTTAGCTTGAGAAGAATCTGAGCAAGCGATAGGTTAACATCCGTTTACTTGGAGAACCCGTGAACTATTTTCAGAACGTTTGAAATTGAATAAGCAATAGAGCAGCATTCGTTGTTGGGAAGCGTCCGTAAACTGTTTTCAAAGGTTGCATCTGAACAAGCTGATAGATTAACATCCGTTGTTGGGAAGAATCCATAAACTGTTTTCAGAAGTCTTGAAGAAGAATCTGAACAAGTGATAGGTTAACCTCCGTTACTTGGAGAACCCGTAAACTATTTTCAGAAATCTTGAAGTTGAATCAGCAATAGAGCAGCATCCGTTGTTGGGAAGCGTCCGTAAACTGTTTTCAAAGGTTGCATCTGAACAAGTTGGTAGATTAACATCCGTTGTTGGGAAGAATCCGTAAACTGTTTTCAGAAGCCTTGAAGAAGAATCTGAACAAGTGATAGGTTAACCTCCGTTACTTGGAGAACCCGTAAATTGTTTTCAGAAATCTTGAAGTTGAATCAGCAATAGAGCAGCATTCGTTGTTGGGAAGCGTCCGTAAACTGTTTTCAAAGGTTGCATCTGAACAAGTTGGTAGATTAACATCCGTTGTTGGGAAGAATCCGTAAACTGTTTTCAGAAGTCTTGAAGAAGAATCTGAACAAGTGATAGGTTAACCTCTGTTACTTGGAGAACCCGTAAATTGTTTTCAGAAATCTTGAAGTTGAATCAGCAATAGAGCAGCATCCGTTGTTGGGAAGCGTCCGTAAACTGTTTTCAAAGGTTGCATATGAACAAGTTGGTAGATTAACATCCGTTGTTGGGAAGAATCCGTAAACTATTTTCAGAAGTCTTGAAGAAGAACCGGTGTGGGGTTTCCTGAGGATGAGTTTGTGTAAAACTGCATCGGGTTTTTTGAACACTTTTGACATTCGAATGCCCCAAGTGGTGATGTAGATAATTTCCTGGCTTATTACAGATGTTGGTCTACAATTGGTCGTTCACAGATGTTTTCCTGGGTTGTTACAGGTGTTGATCTGGAATTCTTCAGACGTGCCCTGGCTGGATACAGGAATCGAATCTGGAAAGGTGATAGTTGACAGATATGCCCTGGCTGGATACAGGAATCGAATCTGGAAAGGTGATAGTTGACAGATATGCCCTGGCTGGATACAGGAATCGAATCTTCAAATTCTTCAGACGTGCCCTGGCTAGATACAGGAATCGAATCTGGAACTCTTCAGACGTGCCCTGGCTAGATACAGGAATCGAGTCTGGAAATGTAATAGTCGATTTGTTGAACACTTTTGACATTCGAATGCCCCAAGTGGTGAAGAAGGAGTCTTGAATCAGATTACTCTGCATATTGAGAGATTTCTTGAAATCTTGACTGGACTGCCCCAGGTTAACTGAACTTTGAAAGATCTGTTGGACCTTTACTGGACTGCCCCAGGTTAATTGAATTGTGACATGCCATGCCCCTTGTTGATAGGAGATTTGATGGAAGTGTTATCCTCTTGAAGTGATTTTGACTTACTGAGAGGGTTTTCGTTCCTCCGAACATTCGTTGTATGAATTTCTTCGCTGTCAAACAAAAAAGCCAAGTGCAGACAGTGATATTCAGGTAATGCAAGGTTTATGTTTGTCTTGAAGTTTTGAAAAATGCGTTTTTAGCAGAAAACTTTTTATAAGACAAATCAACACAAGATTTAGAGTAAAGCCTTACAGGAGTCAGGATACCTTTTTGTAACAGTATGCTTTCGAACTAACCCATGCTTCAATTAGGACCTTTGAAGGGTTGTAACGTGGCCTGGTTCACGGTTTAAGAAACAAAGGATAAAGGCTCAAAGTATATTTGTACCCACCCACTCTTCGTGATGTCCTTCAACCTAAGCTCAGTTAATTGCGTCATACTCTGTTTTGAGTTTGGAACGACTTTTGGGCGATGGTTCACTAGTTTGAATTTGGGGAGACAGTCATCATCTCCTTTTTCTTTTTCAACATTTTTTCATGTTGTTGAGGATTTTGTAATGACCTCACTATTTTGATTTTGATTTGTTATCCCTAACTTTTGCCTGACTGTTACCGTTTTCCGGGATTACTGTCAGCGGGATGCCCCAGCTTTCTTAAGCCTCCTTTATAGGTTTTGGCTCGGCGGGCTTTTCTCTTTTGAGAGATTGACTGTCTATGTGATAGGGAACCACCCTTGTCTTTTGATTCCAAAGGAATGCTTTCTCTCTTTTTTTTGACATCGTTCGTTGTATTACGAACTGAGAGTTTGCGACTTTAATGCGCATTTCCTATTGAATTAACTGAGATACTACCCTGCCCCAGGTTTATATCAAAGGTTTTGATTGTTTAGAACATAAAACTCCTACTTCTTTGGCTCGAAGGGGTTGACTAGGGATTAACTTCCTTATAACTCCAGTGTTTGGGATTTGAAAGAAATGCCTGTACATCATCAGCAAGGTCTGTTCAAAAGCACACTGTATAAGATCATGGTATTGTTTCGTCATCCTCCCTCTAAAGGCTTACAGCTTTTTATCAAGAGTCAAATATCATAAAGAAAAGCATAAGAGTAGTGAAACGAATGGATGAATTCAAGACAAACATATGCAATGCATTAATGAAAACAGCGTTTAACAATCAACAGATAATTGTTTGACAGCAAAAGAAATTACAACTTTGAAAATTCAAAAAGAAGCAAAAGTCTTTCAGCTCGAGCTTTGTCACTTCAAGCGGAGAACCCTTTAACGGAAGATTTTCATCTCGCCGTCTGGCATGAATTCCAGCACCCCAATGTCGATCAGATCTTGAATCTTGTTCTTCAAGGCCCAACAGTCGTTGGTGTCGTGTCCCGGGCTGTAGGAGTGGTAAACACAAAATGCGTCGGGATGATAGTGAGGAGAGGAAATATTGGGCTTCTGAGGAGGGTCCTTTAAGGTAAGCAAGTTGACCTCCATCAGGTGCTTCAGTATGAAAAATGATGGTATTTCAGTCTCCGTAAACTGTCTTCCCGATGTTTCTTGCTTATGCCGATTACCCCATTGACGTTGGCGAGGTTGTTGATGGGCTTGTGACCCTGAAGCAAGCAAAGGACCTTTCCCCTTGTCTTCTTGAGTGGCTGGAGGCTGGGCGGTGACTTGCTCTTCAACCTCAGATGTTTGCCCTAGTTGGTTGTTTGGAAGCAGTTGGCGGACAAGAACTCTGAGTTCCTCTTGTCTTTGAGATAGGTCTTGGATGAGAGCCATCTGGCCCACCAACTGTCCCATCACTTGGGTCCTCAATGTTGTCAGGTCAAACTGTAGCTCTGCAAGCTGGTCACTCCTGGCATTGTTGGAATTCCCCAAGCCCTTGGTGAGGAGAGCTTTCATCTCTTCTTGCCCCAGAGACAAGTTCAGGAACATCTCCTGCAGCTGAGCAGTCTGGTCTTGGATGTCTTTGACAGACCTTTCTAGAGCCATCTCTTACTGAAATAAACAGCAGGAGAGTAAGGAAACCTGAAAAAGGAAAGACTGTCAAAATGCAATGCATGATATGTGGATGCATGCTTTCAAGGATCTCTTGGGGTAAACACAAGAAAATGTTAGAGGTTGAACTTTGCTCTTGGATTGGAGATCTCCGCACCGGTGGATGT
Organism: Vicia faba; assembly: GCA_948472305.1. Classification (NCBI taxonomy): domain Eukaryota; kingdom Viridiplantae; phylum Streptophyta; class Magnoliopsida; order Fabales; family Fabaceae; genus Vicia; species Vicia faba. Next base: position 259,917,247 of record OX451735.1, on the reverse strand, counting down.
CTTTCCACGAGAATCAAGCTCACCATGTCGAGTGGGTCATAGCCACTGATTCAAGTTGTTGTACTTGATCTTTGTTTGGAGAACTTTGTATCGATGGATGTCTTTCCACGAGAATCAAGCTCACCATGTCGAGTGGGTCATAGCCACTGATTCAAGTTGTTGTACTTGATCTTTGATTGGATTGGTTAGAGGAGAAACCCCTTGCCCCTTGATAGACGTCTGGTTCAACATAACCCTGCATCAAAAGAACCCTCGAGATCCTTGAAATGGTTATTGAAAATGCTATGGTATGATGTCATGATGTTATGTACATGTATGCAAAAAGCAAGTGAGTGTATATACAGGCAAACATATTCACACAAAGCAAACAAGTCCTTAGGTTAAGGCTTGCATGAGGTTTAGGTAAGTATCCTCTTGAAGTTAGTTGGCTCATCCTGTCCTAAAATAGAAACCGGGTTCTAAGGAGCTCAATATCATTGGATTATTTTCTGTGTTCATTGTTTCGGTTTAGCCACTTACTGGCGACCAAAATATTCCAAGAAAACAATCCTCAAAAGAGTGTAGTATCGAGGATCTACCAACTTCAGACTGCACCAAAGTCGGTCATCTCACTACCCCTAAAAAGGCTAAGATGGTCAATTAAGGTTCTAAGAGTTCGTTAGTGCTTCATGACATCACACAGCGGCCCCATACTCTCCTTGACTATTCAAGGGTTACCGGTACTCACAAATATGTCACACTAACATAGCTTACTGCTTCAACCATGTCGGTATACCCCGCACAGTTCCCTCGCAGTTTTTTGCTATTTACCTAAAAAGGTGCCCCAAATCCGGGTGTAGGATTTACAACAAACCCAAACAAGGACCCAAAAGATAAATCAATCAAGGCAAGCAAAGCAAGAATGTAAAGGTGATCTAAACCCTAAGGTAACCCCACTTTTAAGTTTATCCCCAGCAGAGTCGCCAGTTCTGTGATACGGTGGGAGAACTGACTTTGGTTTTGCGTTCGTATTCGCACTTGTGCGGTTGAGCAAGAGTCGCCACTGACTTTTTATTTTATCCTAAAGGAAAGGTTAAAAAAGCACAGCAAAAACCTTTTGAGATATTTCGTGGGTTCGGGGGGTAGATTATGAAAAGGGAAGGTATTAGCACCCTTTTCATCCATGGTTATCCATGGGCTCTTAGTTACTTGGTTTTTTAGATCACTTGCCTTGATTTTCGATTGCTTGAAAATGGTGTGTGTGTGTGAGTGTTTTTGAAAATGTTTTTGAAGATATGCCTTGTCTTAGGCGACCAATGTATTCGACTCGTGTTTGAGTGTTTTACAAAAGTGTGGATCTTTTCGAAAAGATGTTTCAAATGTTTTTGAGAGTTTGTTTGAAAGTGTTGTGGATTGTGGTTTTTGAAAAGAAGGCAAGTGTTTTTGCAAGTTGATCTCAAGTAACTAAGAGTTTTGTCTACCCTATTGTACTCAAAGGTTTTTGTTATGTTTTAACCCCTTTTAACAATTTTGTTCCACCATTGAAATTGGTGGACAATCTTGCGTTTAGGAAGTTTATTCGGGACGGGCGCGGGTCATCGTATGGACCATGAATGCAATGGTGCCAAGTGTCTTTGGCAATTTTGCTTTGAAGGGACTACGATCATTTCGTTTAGGCAACACTTTGAGGGACTTATGATCATTTGATTTTGTTTTGCCAAAGATACTCGACGTGCAAGCATGGCCCATTTTGGAAGGCAACATGTGGGGTTACCCTAGAGGGTTCAAGTGTGATTGTGTATTGATTTCATGTATTTGTCTTATATTAAGTTATCTAGCGTTTGATTTTATGTACATGCAAACCCTAGGTCTAACCATGGTATAATTGGAAAACTGTAAATTGCGGAAATGTAAAGTCTACGCTATTACAAAATAAGTATCCGGGAGTGGGGGTACATGTGTATGAATGGGGATGAGACTTATAGTATCCAATAAGTTACAACCAAATCGAATTTGCGATCAAATGTAAATGACGAATATCAATGTATAAGATAAACAAATGTGTATAAGGGCAATATATTGTGTATTTGTATTGTGTAAGTATGAGATGTATTGTGTAAGTATGTGATTATTTATAAATGCGACAAGGTGAAATTAATGTGTATTAGGGTATTTGTTTTGACCTAAATATGTGTTTAATGAATCTTTGATTTGTATATTTTTAATATGTACAAAAGAAAAATGTTTTAATTGAATGTTCAAGTTCTAATTAAATCATGTATAAAAATGATGTTTTAAGAAAAGAAAATATTTCTAAGTTTTAATTATGTATACAAAAGTATTTTTTTCATGTGTTATGTACAAAAATATTTTAATTAAAAGAAAGGGAAAAAGTTTTCGATTTTAATTACATGGTGAAAAAAATGATGTATTTTATTATTTATGTACAAAAATTTCTTAAGAAAGGAAAATGTATTTATTTTAAAAAGAATTTATATACAGAGTGTGTTTTAATCAAATATCAAGAATGGAATTATGTATATTAGAAAAAAGAAATGTATTTTAATTGTTATGTACAAATTAGAATAAGTTTTAATAAAAGAAAGTGTTTTAAACAAACATATTTTTAGGCATTTATGTATTAATGTATTAGTATATCAATTAAATGTTAATTTAAGAAACAAATTATATTCTTTGTATATAGGAAATAAAAGAAAAGATAATTTTAAATATAGAGAAAATAAGTTTCTAAGTGAACCAAAAAAAAGAATATTGTTAATGTTTGTATTTTGTTAATTAAAAAAGGGAATAATGTTTTTGAAAACTGAACTGAAAACAAAAAGAAGAAATGGGCCGTAGGAAATTCAAGGGTATGAGGCCCACGCTTAGGTTCAGTAACGTTTTAGGATTTGGAGTTTTGTTGTTCAGTAAAGGAATTTAGGGTTTGGGAATGTGGCCGCGGCGCCGTTCGTTCACTTGTTCGTCTTTCTCCAATCGTTCATCTCTTGCCATGGATACTTGAGTGCAGCTCCTTCACACAAGGCCAATAAACGCCATCGTCCCCCTTTCACCCTCCGTAGACCAACCAGACCACGTTATAGGGTACGATTTCAATCTCAAATGCATTAGGGTTTTGTTCCTCTTTTGATTTTAATTTCAATTTTGGTTTCAACTGATATTTTCTTTCGTTATTAATATGCATGTAAGGAGGTATAAGAGTACTACCTTTGGAGATGGCGGAAGAGGGATTTTGGAGGCGTTGAGGCCCGACGATGAAGGAATGGCGCGATGAGCTCAACTTCTTGGTGACCCTGGTATTTCTGTACTTTCTTAAGCTTTATGATGTTGATGGCTGAAAGCTTTGGTTAGCGTATTCTTTCTTCTCTTTCTTCTCTCGCTATGACTTTGTATGCTTATGTGGTTGCCTCTTGATTGTTGAGCTTGATAGTTTGCTTATTCTGATTGCCCAATGATGTGTTTACTGAGGCCTGCCTGTGTTGAATGTCTCTTTTCCTCTTCTCTTACAGTTGCCTGTGTTGTTCTGCTTGCTCAATGAAGAGCCTAGGGTTCTGAGGGACTGTGATCTTTTAAGCTCCCCCCATTACCTTGAATATGCTTCTTTTATCGCCCATTGATGAATGTTCTGAGGGCTTGCTGCTTGTTTCCTATGTTTGTACCACTTCTGATTCTTGGCAAGGTTGGACAGGGTTTTGAATGCTATATGGCCTTCTTTTTTAGGTAAGTCTGATGCAGGTTTAAATGGCTTTTTGTTATGTTTGGACTCAATGGTACAGGTTATGATTTTTGGGTTAGGCAGGTTGTAACCATGCAGGTTTGTATGGTTTCAGGCTTGAGGCCTAGCAGGTTTTTTGATGGTTTAAGCAGGTGGGCAGGTTTTTATGCAGTTGACAGGTTTTGACAGTAGGTTTGGCTAATGCTTTAGCAGGGTTTTTTTTAACTCTTTGCAGGTTATTTGAGGCTGAGGCAGGTTATTTGAGGCTGAGGCCGGTTTTAGCTTGATGTTTTATGGTTTATGCAGTATGGTGAGGTTTTTGACAAGTTTTTGATGTTTCAGATTTGAGGCTTAGCAGGTTATCTCTTTTTGAGGTTATGCTCGTTTGGCAGTTTTTTGTATATCTCCTCTGTTGGTTTTCTTGAACATCCTCCTATTCTCCTGTGTTTTTGTTCTCTTTGTATATCTTCTTATACTATCTGCCTAAAGCCTCAAAACCTGCATTCTTATCTCTTCTTTTTCTCTCTCTTTAGTACAAAAAAAACATTAAAAAAATGTTTATATTTGTACTTCTCTGAAAAAGTAGACAGCTGGGAAATGATGAACTTGATTTTGTTTGCTTGCAATACAATGTTTCCTCTGCATTCTTCTCTCTTTTGACAGCTTTTTTGCTTGCTTGATATCTTGCCATATCCTCTTATTTGACAGCTTTTTACAGAAAGTTTGAATTTGGACTTGGTTGGCAATTCAGTTTGGACCTTTAGTTGGGTTTGAATTTGTGCAGTACCATTTGAGATTTAAACTTATGCAATTTTGACAATTTTGAATTGTGCATTTTTTAAACTTGTGCATTCAAATAATTTGCAAACATTTTCACTCTTCTTTGTGAACCGGGAGAAATCCCGTGATTTGCAAAGAGGACTAACTGATCCCAGTTGTTGCTTTTAATGATGAGTCTAATTTAAACTGTCTGTCTCTTTAATTCAATTTAATTGTTATTTGACTTTTCTCTTTTCTTTTGCAGATGAAAAATGGGGCACCGGAGCGAGGGATAGCGGATGAAGATTTGAAGATTAGAAAAATAATTAGGATAGTCTTTTATTTAGCTTTAAATAAATGTAACATTATTTTTGTCAACATTTTGTAAACAAAAACAATTTATACAAATGACTTAATGATAAATAAAAAGTCCTTTCATTTAATTAATTCTTCTCTTCTTTAATTGTTTACTTATTATTTATAGTTCTTTAAACTAAAATAAATTGAAAATAAATTCTAACTCATTTAATCTTTAGAATAATAAATAATTAACTAAACAATATTTCTTCGTTGATCAAAATAAATGAACTTGGCGCATCCATTATCTAAAGCGACGCACAGTCAAATGCAATAACTGATCAGATGCATTCCTTTCTTACTGATTTCTTACTAAGCACTGTAAATCCAATACTGCATATTTCTTTTGACCGGCTCAGACAAACCAACGTGAATTCAAACTGTTGTACCCCAAAATTTGCCCTCCCATATTCTCCAATAAATTGCCAAGCCAAGTTACAAAATTCCCCAAGAGTTGCACAATGCAAAGGCCTCCATACAGTCAAAACTAGGGTTTGTGTGTTGATCAAGAAAAGGAAGTGTTCAAAGGTCCAATCAAGTCTCATATGCTTACAAAGATGGTCAAGCATCCTCATATCAAGTTTCAAGGCATTCAGCTCAAGATTGTACAGTCAAAACCCTAAATTGCACTACAGTCAACTGTAGGGGCAAAATGGTCATTTGACAGTCAAAAGTTCAAATTTTTGGTCAATATATCATTTTGAAGCCACAAACATCATTTGATCAATGCTTGATCATGATTCTCAAAATTTGGCTCAGAAATCATCAAAGATGCAAAAGTTGCTATATTTGGACAGTTGAAAAAGTCAACTGAAATTGACCAGGGCATAACTTTCACATGGATTATCAGAAAAATTCCATCCAAAGCTCATTTTGAAGAGAAAGACATTTCCTACAACTCATCTTCATACTTCAAGTCCAAGAAATGCTCTCACAAAAAGTTATCAATTTCAACATTACAGGTCATTTTCAAAAGTCAACAAAAAGGGACTTTAAGTCAAAGACCATAACTTGAGATTGGTAAATCAAAATGACATGGGACCAAAGGCATTGGTTAAAGGACTCAAAGACCTTTCCAAAATGTCCAAGAACATGTGAAAAGCTTAAAAATTGAGCAAGTTATGCCTTGTAGAAGTTGGGAAATTTTTGTGAAATGGCAAAAGTCAACTATCTTTGAAGGTCCAATTTTTGACAAAAGGGCCCCATTTTTTCCACTTGGTTCATCCTTGTCATGCCACACACGTGGCCCATGATTAGTTTCAAGGCCAAATATTGATTTTTTATTTTATTTAATTTTTGATGATTTAATTCATTTTAATTCTTTGAAAATTCAAATAAAATTTAAAAATCAATGAAATAGGGTCATGTGAACTTGGACAATTTCTATGCATCATGAACCAACTCAAGAAATCAGGCTAAGGTTCATTTGCACACTAGGTCTAGGTTTTGGCTAAAAAGTAGGAAAAATGGTTAATGGAAGAAACCCTAAGACCAATTCTTTCTCAAGCATGGATTAAGGTCAAATAGCAAGCCAAGTCTATTCCATAATGATCATTGAGTCAAACCCTAACCATAGTGCAGCAAAAGTCTCGCTCAAAAGTGGATTGGAACTTTGAAAATTTGGACATAAAATGCAAATCTGATTTCAAAGCTAGGGAGTTTTTCAAGCCTTAATTCACATACCATTAGCATCCTGAGATAATTCTGAACGATTTTCAATTCATAACATCAATCAAAGCTCCTTGAACTGGTATCTACAAGTGAAACTGTACAGAAAAATTTTTGAATTCGTGTTCTTGATTCTAAGCATGATCATTGCATTTTAATGGCATATTCTTGTTCCTCACAAAGTTTCCAAGCTATTCATGGTGTTTAATTTCATTTTTATTGATCATACACGAATTTACCATTTTCAAATATTAGGGTTACAGTTTTTTTAATTTAGGGGTTTTCAGTCCAGGAACAATTAGCCCATGAAAGTCACACCATTACATTCCTGGCATCTGGACGAAGAGAATGAGAGGCTCGCGCCTAATTTCTGATCACCATAGCCCTATTCGTTATTTCTCCATAGCCACTCTAACCCCACGGTTGCAAAACCGTTGCTCATTTGTTTTGTTTTACAGGGGAGGTGAAGAAGAAGGCATCGTGGCAAGGCGTGGTTCGTCCATTTAAATTCGCGCGCGTGGAATCATTAATGTTTTGATTATTCCTTTTATTGTTTATTAACTATATTATGTTAAATGAATTCAAAGTGGCTCAGTGGCAACGCGTTAGACACATGACATCAAAGACCTGGGTTCAAGTCCCAGGTCTTGCAAAATTCAATATTATTTTTCATTTTAAGCTTCCATGCAGCGCTAACATTAGGACTCACCATGCACATTCAAGAGGCATTATCCACGTGTCCTAGGAGACTTATCAAAGGGTCCAGAACAAGGGCATATGGTGGAGGCCAGTCAAAGCATCACACAGGATTAGAAAAGTCAACCAATTCAAGCAAAAATGGGCCAGGCTTTTTCAAATCTGCACCTCCAATTCTGGGGACTACACCCCCCTGGTTTGCCTTGTCATTTTTTTTTTATTTCTTTCTTTAATTTTTCTTTTCATTTCTTTTATTTGCTTAATTTAATTAATTTATCTTTCTACAAAACATAAAAAACATTAAAATTCAGAAAGGATAAAAAATTTAATAATTATTTTATTATAGTTATTTTTCATAAATAAATGCTTGTAATTATTTAATTTAATTATAACCTTAATTCTTTTTTAATCAAAAAAATCTAAAAATGTGTAGAATTAGGTTTAATGAATTCTTTTTATCCTTTCTTATTTTTTCTCTTTTCTACAATAATAATATTTAATTCATTTATTTTCATAATTAAATTGTATATAAATTAACTTAGGTTTAATTTAGGTTATATTTTAATTCTTTCATAATAAATAAAAAATATTAGAATGAGGGTTTAACACTTTAATTTTAATTAATTTTTTCCTTTTTCTTTTAAATCTAAAAAACACAAAAAAATACTATTTTTCATTTAATTTTAATTTTAGATTCCTTGATTAATTTTAATTGTTTGTAAAAGGGTCCAACGCCCTAATTTTGTTTAATCTCTTTATTTCGCGCATTTGTTTTATATTGTTTAAATAATTCTGTATATCCCCCAAAGCCATGTAATTTAAAATTCTCGCACTTTTACTTATTCGCTTTATTTATTTTCAGTCAAATCGGGTTCGGTTTTTTTGGCGATGTGGACCCGCGCCAGTTGTAATAGTTTAGATTTATTTTCTCGCAAATATATAACTGTTAATAAATATGCATGAAAGAATGAATGCCCAAAAAATAAAATCGAATCGTTAGATCACCATTGCATGACAAGACAAACCATAAACTGAAAATGACACACAATTCGCACACACCACCCCTAGGGTACGCCTCACTGTTGCCTTTCGGAAGGTGGTCGTCGAGTATAGGACGTTTTAGTAAGTCCTTATGTCCATGACATGATCCAGTTGCCTCGAAACGGTTGCCTCGGAATTAAAAAGGATCAATGGCATAAGGGTAGCTTCTAAGATGTCCTACTGTTGCTCTGGTGACCACACTGTCCCTAAACTCGAATTGACCCGAACACCTCCAACGGTGGTGCTACCTACCTCTCAATGGTGGGATGGCACTACCTTAAAGGACATTTACACAGACGAATTCCTTAGGGTAGGTAGGTTCTCAAGGATACTTGCTCTAATTTCAAACAAATCAAAATACTTTTCACACCAACACACTTTCAAAAACTTTCAAAACAAACTTTTCAAACACTCTGACGTACGAGTTAAACTGAAACTTTTCAAAGAATATTTTTGAAACCCACATTGAAAAGCAAGCACACATTTTGAAAACACATTGAGCAAGTACCTAAGAGCCCATGGATAACCATGGATAGAAAGGGTGCTAATACCTTCCCTTTCTATAACCTACCTCCCGAACCGAGAGCAATCTCTTTAAAGGAATTTTTCTGTGCTTTTGTCCTTTCCTATTGGAGAAAATAAAAGACGGTGGCGACTCTTGCTTCCGCGACATTTCGCGAACCAGCGTAAAACAGTCAGTTCCAGATCCACCGATCACAGAACTGGCGACTCTGCTGGGGATAAAACTTAAAGTGAGGTGTACCTTAGGGATAGTTCTCACCTGTGTTTTCAATTGTATTCTTTGCTTGCTTTAAAATTGTGGGACCGTCTTGGGAGTTCTATAGATCCTAACCCGGATCTGGGGGATACCCTTTTAGAAAGTAGCAACAAGGCTGTGAGGGAACTGTGCGGGGTATACCGACATGGTTGAAACAGTCTGCTACGTTGATGTGGCACTTTGGTGTGTACCGGTAACCCTTGAGTCAGTCAAGGAGAGTACGGGGCCTCCATGTGGTGTCATGAAGCATCAACAGACCTTAGGAACCTTAATTGAACAATCTTGGCCTCTTTAGGGTAGTGAGATAACTGACTTTGGTGCAGTCCGAGGTTGGTTGATACTCGATACTACACTCAATTGAGGGTTGCTTTCCTGGAATATTTCGGTCGCCAGTTCAGTGGCTAAACCGAAATGATGAACAATGAAAGCAATCCCGTGATATTGGGAACCTTAGAACCCGGTTACTTTGATTAGGACAGGTTGAACCCACCAACTTCAAGAGGGTACTACCCAGACCCCATGCTGGCCTAAACCTAAGGGCTCTCTCTGGTGTGACTTGTGTGCCTTAGTACTTGACTATCTGCATGCTTGTGATCTAACACTTGTTTCTTGCAGGTTTGTTTCAGTCCTTAAGTAGGACTCATAATAGGGTTACTGACATCACCCCATGCATACCATGACATCATACCATTGCATACATCCTAACCCATTTCAAGGATCTCAAGGGCTTGTGATGCAGGTCAGGACGAATCAACTGTCCCAGCAAGGGGCAAAGAGGATTTATTTTCCTCTAGACCAGGTTGTCAGGGGCTATGACCCACTTGATATGGTGAGCTTTTGACCCTTGGAGAAGGACTCTCAACAATATGAAGTACCTTCAATCAAGCCACCAGTTTCCAATGCTAACTATTGTCTTGTTTACCCCACGAGATTCTTGAAATCATTGCATGCATGTCATACATCTCGTTGCATTACAGGTATCCCCTTGACAGGTTGCTTACTGTTCTTCGCTGTTTATTTCAGCACTATGAACCCTGAATCCTCAACCGAGGCATCTATCAAGGCTCTTCAGGCGCAGAACGCCCAATTTCAGGCGCAGAACGCCCAATTTCAGGAGCTGATCAAGGGCTTGGCTCAGGGTCAACAAGAGTTGAAGACCATGCTGCTGAAGAAGACTAAGAAGAAGAGGAGGACTGTGCTATTTAACACTGGGCGCAGACTCGGGAACACTTTGGTTGAAGCTGAAAGGACTCCTCCATCTGTGACGGAAGGTAGTCACCAAGAAAGGGAGGTCCCTACTCCCGTGGGCTCTGATACTGAAACAGACTTCAACGACGAACAGTACCCTCCTGCTGAAGACCGGTACAAACAGCTGGAAGACAGATTAAAGGCTATGGAGGTTCAGCAAGTGCCTGGACTGGATTTCGGAGACTTGGGGTTATCTACTGGGGTGGTGATTCCACACAAGTTCAAGGCACCTGCCTTTGTGAAGTATGACGGGGCTTCCTGTCCCAAGATGCATCTCCGTTCTTATGTAAGGAAGATCCAGCCTTACACAGCAGACAAGAACCTTTGGATCCATTTCTTCCAGGAGAGTCTTTCAGGGACTCACCTCGATTGGTTCTATCAGCTGGATGGAATCAGCATTCGTAACTGGGAGGATCTGGCCACTGCTTTTTACAAGCAGTATCAATATAATGCCGACCTTGCCCCCACACGTACCCAACTTCAGGGTATGTCGTTAGGTGCAAGTGAAGGTTTTAAAGAGTACGCTCAGAGGTGGAGAGACCTAGCTGGCAGAGTGCAGCCACCGTTGACTGATCGGGAGTTGGTAGACACGTTCTTGGGGACCCTGTCTGGTCCATTCTTCAACCACTTGATTGGGAATTCTGCTGCTGGGTTTACAGATCTAATCTTGACCGGAGAAAGAATCGAAGCGGGCATCAAGTCAGGGAAAATACAGAATGGTGACTCCTCGAACACTGAAAAGAAACCATCCAGGAGGGAATCTAGTGTTGTCAACGCATTAGCTATCGCAAAACCGGCCGGTGCTCCTCAGCGTCACCATCAACAAAGGGAAGAGAGACCTAAGAGGCAATTTACTCCCCTCGGCATGGCCTTGTCACAAATATTGCCACAGTTGTTGGAAACCAAGTTGGTAACCCTCATGGACCCTCCAAAGAATCCTAACAGGACACCCTCGAGGTACAATCCCAATGCTCGCTGCGCCTATCATTCCGACAGCCCGGGGCATGCTACAGATGACTGTTGGACTTTGAGAAACAGGGTTCAAGATCTGATTGACGCAAAGGAAGTCCAGCTCGACTCTCCAGAGGCTCCCAATATGATCACTGCTCCCTTGCCAAGACATGGCTAGGATTAGTTTTTGTTCATTCAAATATTCAAGTTGTAATTTTCTTTCAATTGTTCAAACATTTTATTTCATGTCAAACTTGGTTATTTCATTAATGCGTTACACATGTCTGTTTTGAAGTAATTATTTCATATTCACTATGTGCAAATTATTTTCATATTTTTTTTCTGATGATCAACGTTCGACTAATAATTCTAAGCCTCTTGAGGGAGGATGACGAAAACGATACCACGATTTACAGTATGCTTTTGAACAGACCCCGCTGATGAGGTACAGGCATTGTTTCAACCCCTAAACACTGGAGTTATAAGGATGATAATCCCTCGCCAACCCATCAGAGCCAAAGAAGTAGGAGTTTTATTTTCGAAAATCAAAACCCTTAATCATAACCTGGGGCAGGGTAGTTCTCTCAGTTGATCCAAGTGCACAATGAATGGCACCAAATGAGTTTTTTCAAAAACAAAAGACAGTGATGGTTCCGAACAATCATAAGGACAGGCAGTCATTATCAAAAAAAAAAATCATAAACGAAAAGCCCAAGAAGTCAAAACCTATGAAAAGAGACTTACGAAACTGGGGCATCCCGCTGACTGTAATTCCAAAAAGGAAACAGTTCAGGCAAAAAAAAGAAAGGGATAACAAAAGTCAAGAAAGAGGTCTCACAAACCCTCAACAAAAAATGACTGCCTAGTCAGAATAAATCATCAATGTTTGAACCATCACCGGAAAATCAGAGCAAAGACTCAAACAAGGTCTAACGTATGATCAACTGAGTTTAGGGTTGGAGAACATCACGAAAGAGCGGGTGGGTACAAATAATTTGGGCCTTTATCCTTTGTTTCTTAAACCGTGAATCAGGCCACGATATAACCCTTAAAAGTCCTAGCTGAAGCATGGGTTAGTTCGAAAGCATACTGTTACGAAGGTATCCTGACTCCTGAAGGTTTGCTGTAAAATCTTGAGCTGACACCGTATTGTATTACAACAAAATGCATTTTTAAAATATTCAAGACAGACATAGACTTTTGCATTCTTAAAATAACTTTGTTTGCATATGAATTTTTGTCTGAACAGCAGGGAAATTCGCACGATGAATATCTTGTGAACAGAAGTACCTCCAATCGAGAGGCACAGTAGGAGCATTGCCCATTATCTGGGGCATGACAAAGTATTTCCAACAGGGGCAACTCCCCACATTCTGAGAAATATGGACATAGTCGAAAGAATACTACGCAAAATCAAAGACCCACTAGGTTGACACACCTAGGCAAAAATAAGGGATTCCCGGCGAACCAAAAGGGTTCGGGCAAAAATAAGGGATGAAATGAAAAAATCTGTACACCCGGCAAGTCGAAAACCTGAAAAGGCGGCTTGGGCAAAAATGGGTATCCCGGTGGACTGAAAACCCGAAAAGGCGGTCCAGGCAAAAGTTAGGGATCAAAGCGTACGAGTATGTCCCAGCATCTCGGCACCTGCCTACCAGAAGACTCGTCAAGTACTCCCACAAGTGCCTCCTCCCACTGAAACTGGGGCAATAAGGAGTTGTCTAAAAGATCCGGTTGCTCTGTCCATCATAGGTTCGGCTAAAGAATGCGACCCAGATATTTTCACTCCCCGCAGAACACGAACGCGTCGTCCGGCTTTATTCAAAGAGTTATTTCCTTAATAAGATATAACTGGGTTATCCTCAGCCAATAGCCACGGAAAAGACCGTCCTCAGTAAAGTCTTATCATCCCCAGCGGAAGCAAAAGCTTATTCTCCAACACCAGCCCAGGAGTGACTTCCCGGCACCCGTCAAGGATTTATTTTCCTAGACGAAAGCATACATTCATAAACATCACATTTTCGTACATCATGACACATGCATGTACGCATCATGTCATACAATTGCATTTATGCCGTTGCTTGATTCATATCACGTACTGCATATAACTGACCTTTACCTTTCAGGAAGGATACAGTTGAATGATCAGCTATGTCAAAATAGACAAAACACCGTCAGAAAAGACAAATCCCGTCATAAGAGACAAATCCAGTCAAAGAATACAAATCCAGTTTAAATCAATGCCTAAAGATTCCTCTGATACGACTCGTCGTTATAGACACTCGTCGTGATAGACACTCGTCGTGATAGACACTCGTCGTGATAGACACTCGTCGTGATAGACACTCGTCGTTATAGACACTCGTCGTGATAAACACTCGTCGTTATAGACACTCGTCGTGATAGACACTCGTCGTGATAGACACTCGTCGTGATAGACACTCGTCGTGATAGACACTCGTCGTGATAGACACTCGTCGTGATAGACACTCGTCGTGATAGACACTCGTCGTGATAGACACTCGTCGTGATAGACACTCGTCGTGATAGACACTCGTCGTGATAGACACTCGTCGTGATAGACACTCGTCGTGATAGACACTCGTCGTGATAGACACTCGTCGTGATAGACACTCGTCGTGATAGACACTCGTCGTGATAGACACTCGTCGTGATAGACACTCGTCGTGATAGACACTCGTCGTGATAGACACTCGTCGTGATAGACACTCGTCGTGATAGACACTCGTCGTGATAGACACTCGTCGTGATAGACACTCGTCGTGATAGACACTCGTCGTGATAGACACTCGTCGTGATAGACACTCGTCGTGATAAACATTCGTCGTGATAGACACTCGTTGTGATAGACGCTCGTCATGATAGACACTCGTCAGTGTAGACACTTGTCGTTATAGACATTCGTCATAGACACTAGTCGCTATAGACACCCATCGTTAAAGACCACTCGTCCTTGGAAACAATCTGTCAGTAGAGACAACTTCATCACCGTTTGAAGATCCAGACCCAGCTCTTGTAACCAGTCAGGACATATCTATACCAAGCATCTGAAAACCAGCTCCTGCGACGTGTCAGGTACTCATTTTCTTTTGCAGGTATGCAGGTTCTCGCTAAGGAATCTCTTACGCGATCAACATCCAGATGGCATCTATAAGCCCATCATCCTACCCATCAATCTCTAAATGGCATCTATAAGCCCATTCCCCCACCACACTGCTACCATGTGAGCGCAAATTTCTGGGCACTCTAGTGTCCAATCATCTTCTACCCTCGGATTACAAAAGGCACGTCAGCCAATCTCCATCCTCAGGTCTAAGAAGATTGAACAGGGGCAACTGTTGTACCCCAAAATTTGCCCTCCCATATTCTCCAATAAATTGCCAAGCCAAGTTACAAAATTCCCCAAGAGTTGCACAATGCAAAGGCCTCCATACAGTCAAAACTAGGGTTTGTGTGTTGATCAAGAAAAGGAAGTGTTCAAAGGTCCAATCAAGTCTCATATGCTTACAAAGATGGTCAAGCATCCTCATATCAAGTTTCAAGGCATTCAGCTCAAGATTGTACAGTCAAAACCCTAAATTGCACTACAGTCAACTGTAGGGGCAAAATGGTCATTTGACAGTCAAAAGTTCAAATTTTTGGTCAATATATCATTTTGAAGCCACAAACATCATTTGATCAATGCTTGATCATGATTCTCAAAATTTGGCTCAGAAATCATCAAAGATGCAAAAGTTGCTATATTTGGACAGCTGAAAAAGTCAACTGAAATTGACCAGGGCATAACTTTCACATGGATTATCAGAAAAATTCCATCCAAAGCTCATTTTGAAGAGAAAGACATTTCCTACAACTCATCTTCATACTTCAAGTCCAAGAAATGCTCTCACAAAAAGTTATCAATTTCAACATTACAGGTCATTTTCAAAAGTCAACAAAAAGGGACTTTAAGTCAAAGACCATAACTTGAGATTGGTAAATCAAAATGACATGGTACCAAAGGCATTGGTTAAAGGACTCAAAGACCTTTCCAAAATGTCCAAGAACATGTGAAAAGCTTAAAAATTGAGCAAGTTATGCCTTGTAGAAGTTGGGAAATTTTTGTGAAATGGCAAAAGTCAACTATCTTTGAAGGTCCAATTTTTGACAAAAGGGCCCCATTTTTTCCACTTGGTTCATCCTTGTCATGCCACACACATGGCCCATGATTAGTTTCAAGGCCAAATATTGATTTTTTATTTTATTTAATTTTTGATGATTTAATTCATTTTAATTCTTTGAAAATTCAAATAAAATTTAAAAATCAATGAAATAGGGTCATGTGAACTTGGACAATTTCTATGCATCATGAACCAACTCAAGAAATCAGGCTAAGGTTCATTTGCACACTAGGTCTAGGTTTTGGCTAAAAAGTAGGAAAAATGGTTAATGGAAGAAACCCTAAGACCAATTCTTTCTCAAGCATGGATTAAGGTCAAATAGTAAGCCAAGTCTATTCCATAATGATCATTGAGTCAAACCCTAACCATAGTGCAGCAAAAGTCTCGCTCAAAAGTGGATTGGAACTTTGAAAATTTGGACATAAAATGCAAATCTGATTTCAAAGCTAGGGAGTTTTTCAAGCCTTAATTCACATACCATTAGCATCCTGAGATAATTCTGAACGATTTTCAATTCATAACATCAATCAAAGCTCCTTGAACTGGTATCTACAAGTGAAACTGTACAGAAAAATTTTTGAATTCGTGTTCTTGATTTTAAGCATGATCATTGCATTTTAATGGCATATTCTTGTTCCTCACAAAGTTTCCAAGCTATTCATGGTGTTTAATTTCATTTTTATTGATCATACACGAATTTACCATTTTCAAATATTAGGGTTACAGTTTTTTTAATTTAGGGGTTTTCAGTCCAGGAACAATTAGCCCATGAAAGTCACACCATTACATTCCTGGCATCTGGACGAAGAGAATGAGAGGCTCGCGCCTAATTTCTGATCACCATAGCCCTATTCGTTATTTCTCCATAGCCACTCTAACCCCACGGTTGCAAAACCGTTGCTCATTTGTTTTGTTTTACAGGGGAGGTGAAGAAGAAGGCATCGTGGCAAGGCGTGGTTCGTCCATTTAAATTCGCGCGCGTGGAATCATTAATGTTTTGATTATTCCTTTTATTGTTTATTAACTATATTATGTTAAATGAATTCAAAGTGGCTCAGTGGCAACGCGTTAGACACATGACATCAAAGACCTGGGTTCAAGTCCCAGGTCTTGCAAAATTCAATATTATTTTTCATTTTAAGCTTCCATGCAGCGCTAACATTAGGACTCACCATGCACATTCAAGAGGCATTATCCACGTGTCCTAGGAGACTTATCAAAGGGTCCAGAACAAGGGCATATGGTGGAGGCCAGTCAAAGCATCACACAGGATTAGAAAAGTCAACCAATTCAAGCAAAAATGGGCCAGGCTTTTTCAAATCTGCACCTCCAATTCTGGGGACTACACCCCCCTGGTTTGCCTTGTCATTTTTTTTTTATTTCTTTCTTTAATTTTTCTTTTCATTTCTTTTATTTGCTTAATTTAATTAATTTATCTTTCTACAAAACATAAAAAACATTAAAATTCAGAAAGGATAAAAAATTTAATAATTATTTTATTATAGTTATTTTTCATAAATAAATGCTTGTAATTATTTAATTTAATTATAACCTTAATTCTTTTTTAATCAAAAAAATCTAAAAATGTGTAGAATTAGGTTTAATGAATTCTTTTTATCCTTTCTTATTTTTTCTCTTTTCTACAATAATAATATTTAATTCATTTATTTTCATAATTAAATTGTATATAAATTAACTTAGGTTTAATTTAGGTTATATTTTAATTCTTTCATAATAAATAAAAAATATTAGAATGAGGGTTTAACACTTTAATTTTAATTAATTTTTTCCTTTTTCTTTTAAATCTAAAAAACACAAAAAAATACTATTTTTCATTTAATTTTAATTTTAGATTCCTTGATTAATTTTAATTGTTTGTAAAAGGGTCCAACGCCCTAATTTTGTTTAATCTCTTTATTTCGCGCATTTGTTTTATATTGTTTAAATAATTCTGTATATCCCCCAAAGCCATGTAATTTAAAATTCTCGCACTTTTACTTATTCGCTTTATTTATTTTCAGTCAAATCGGGTTCGGTTTTTTTGGCGATGTGGACCCGCGCCAGTTGTAATAGTTTAGATTTATTTTCTCGCAAATATATAACTGTTAATAAATATGCATGAAAGAATGAATGCCCAAAAAATAAAATCGAATCGTTAGATCACCATTGCATGACAAGACAAACCATAAACTGAAAATGACACACAATTCGCACACACCACCCCTAGGGTACGCCTCACTGTTGCCTTTCGGAAGGTGGTCGTCGAGTATAGGACGTTTTAGTAAGTCCTTATGTCCATGACATGATCCAGTTGCCTCGAAACGGTTGCCTCGGAATTAAAAAGGATCAATGGCATAAGGGTAGCTTCTAAGATGTCCTACTGTTGCTCTGGTGACCACACTGTCCCTAAACTCGAATTGACCCGAACACCTCCAACGGTGGTGCTACCTACCTCTCAATGGTGGGATGGCACTACCTTAAAGGACATTTACACAGACGAATTCCTTAGGGTAGGTAGGTTCTCAAGGATACTTGCTCTAATTTCAAACAAATCAAAATACTTTTCACACCAACACACTTTCAAAAACTTTCAAAACAAACTTTTCAAACACTCTGACGTACGAGTTAAACTGAAACTTTTCAAAGAATATTTTTGAAACCCACATTGAAAAGCAAGCACACATTTTGAAAACACATTGAGCAAGTACCTAAGAGCCCATGGATAACCATGGATAGAAAGGGTGCTAATACCTTCCCTTTCTATAACCTACCTCCCGAACCGAGAGCAATCTCTTTAAAGGAATTTTTCTATGCTTTTGTCCTTTCCTATTGGAGAAAATAAAAGACGGTGGCGACTCTTGCTTCCGCGACATTTCGCGAACCAGCGTAAAACAGTCAGTTCCAGATCCACCGATCACACAAACCAACTGTCTCTTTTGCTGATTAAATCAAAACAATGCGAATACACACCGAATCTCGGAATAATTTGCAAAGTGCTGTGGAATTTAAATTCTTCTGAGAACGTTCCCACAAAAAACCTTAATTCCTGATTAAATGCCAAAGAGCATTCACCTGATCAAAATCGAGTCAAAATCAACCAAAACCCTAAGCCAACTGTGTGAAACAATCCAGAGCCCTGAAAATCAGTAAAAACCCTAATTTTTCTTGACTGACAAGAAAAGTCCGTTTGTCCGATTCTTGAGCCAGTTTGAAAAATCAGGAAATGCCTGAAGCTGAGATTTCTTGTGAAAAAATGCGAGGGCAAATTTTGGGGTACAACACTATTAATATCAAATTTTGATGATCCTATAAGAGCAATTGTTGAAAACACATATCCCAATTTGTTGGAAAAATATCAAGATGTTGAATTCTTATAAGGAAAGGCTATTCTTGCTTCAACCATTGAAGTTGTGGACAAAATCAATCATTATGTATTAGACTTGATACCAGGTACATGTGTTTTATATTTACTGTATTATTACATTCATAATATATATATATATATATATATATATATATATATATATATATATATATATATATATATATATATATATATATATATATATATATATATATATAAGAACATAGTTTTACTAATTTATTTATGTTTTGCTTTTAAACTTTTTTTTAGGAGAAGAGAAAAAGTATTTGAGTTTTGATTCCATTGATAGAACATATTCAAGTTATACTGAAGCATATGAAGTTCTAACTCCTGAATTTCTCAGTAAATTAAGAACGTCAGGGCTTCCCAATCATAGGATCAAATTGAAGGTTGGTACACCTATTATGCTAATGAGAAATTTGGACCAAGCCGATGGGTTGTGCAACGGAACAAGATTAATTGTTACAAGATTTGCAAATCATGTCATTGAGGCAAAAATCATGTCTGAAAAGAACATAGGTAACATTTTTTACATTCCACGAATGTCTATGTCACCTTCTGATTCACTTTGGCCATTCAAGTTGATTAGGAGACAATTTCCGATTATTGTCTCCTATGCAATGACAATTAATAAGTCACAAGGTCAATCTCTTGATAGTGTTGGATTGTATTTGCCTACTCCTGTGTTTAGTCATGGTCAATTATATGTTGCAATTTCAAGAGTTAAGAGCAAAAGTGGGCTAAAAATCCTAATTCATGACAAGGAGAATGTACCGTGTTCTACTACTACTAATGTTGCGTACAAGGAAGTCTTTCAAGCACTTTGATAGTTGGTAAACTTTATATCTTATACTTTACGATTCAAATTAAAAATCTATTTTGAATTAAAATATATAGTATGTACATTTTCCATGTATTTCAAGAAGTATATAATTTTTCCTATTTGTTCATGCAGACGTGATTTGTTGATAGGACCGACGCTTGCTACAAATATGGAGTTAAATGCCAACATGGTTTACATAAGACATATACTCAACTGAAAACATGGTAACATACTTAATAATTTAATAATGTATAAATATAATGTGAATCCAGACGAGACCCGTGCGATAGCACGGGTTTGTTACTAGTTAAGAATATATCTCTCTTCTGCTTGCAAGTCATGCCTCCTTATCAAAATTATTGTCAGCTGCAAATACAAACTCTCTCTTTCAAGCACTCTTCTAATGTATTTTTTTTATCAGGGCTGTGAGAAGTGATGATATCACGAGAGATTATATTACAAATAAAAAACCTGATTTTATATATATATCAAGGTAAGTAAATTGTCTTATGATTTATATATATAACTGATTATATGTTTTTTTTTTATTCATTTACTTTGTAGGCACATTAATAAAAAAATAGTTGGGCTTGTGGTTATATGTAATAAAAAAATATGTTTGACATTATCACTATGTAAATCATATCACTTCATGTTTTAACATGTTCTTGTTTAATTTATTTTATCATTTTTATTTGTAGATATATGAAGATTTATCATCATACGACAAAAATGTTATCGATAATATCCGACAATTTTAGACTCAATTCTATTTGTAAATAGTTGAAGAATAATATCAACTTGAAGAGAAAGAAACAAAGAGTTAGATAAAAAATAGTGTTTTATAAGAATCAATATTGACTTATTAATTAAAATTGTTTTTTAAATATAATTTCCTTCTTAAGTTTGGATTTACACTCTTTGTATAATTTGTTAAATCTAAATCAAAATTGGTGAGTTTAATTTTCCTCAATTGATATTTGACCTCAACTTGATTTAAGATTAAACAATTATGATATATATTTTCCATTTTAGAGAATAATATTTGTTGATGTTTCATTTAAAATCAAATCACACTCAATGTCATTTATAACATTATTTAATAAAGAACACACATGATATATATGCTATAAAAATATTATTAAAAAAGTTTATACATCCAATTTTTTAAAAAAAAAGCAGGTGTGAAAGGTTGGTTTCTAACCGAATAACATTCTATTAAACTTTTAACACCTCATTTTTAAGAAATTTGGTATAATATATATGTTCTATATATTTTTCAGATAAAAATAATTGTCATAAATTGGTTTCTAATCAAACTATTCTCGTGTTTTACACCTCTTTTAAGAAGAAAAAAGGTGTCGAATGTTAATTTTAACACCTACATGTAATACTTATAACACCACTTTATCACCAGTGTTAAATCAATTTGTCATACCTTTTTTAAAACAGGTGTCAAAAAATCATATTTACAATACTGGTAGCAATAATATCGAAAAAAATTAGATATTAAATCTCTAAAGAATTGATATTAAATCTCTTATCTACACTAGTAGTTTTTAGTTTTTATTTTAAATATTACTACAAAAATGATATTTTTATATTATTTCATATACTACACCGTATTTTATATATGGTGAACAGTGAAATATTATAATAATAAAATAATATTTTTTAATAAAATATAAAAAAAAATTTATTTATTTATTGTGTGATTAACTACTTTCATAATTTTATTAATTAATATTTTATATTTTATTAACTAATTTTATTTTACTACTAAAAATTATTTTTAACATCTTGACGTTTATTAACCAACTTCATAACTTTATTAACCAACTTTAGTTTACATCTAAAAATTATTTTTAATATCTGGGTATTCATTAACCAACTTTAGTTTACATCTAAAAATTATTTTTAATATCTGGGTATTCATTAACCAACTTCATGACTTTATTAACCATTTGTTATATTCCCTTAATCAACTTTATTTTACTATTAAAATTTATTTTTAATAACTAGGTATTTATTAACCAATTTCATCACTTCATTAACCAATTTTTTATATGTCATGAACCAACTATGATTGACAATGTTCAGACACTATTCACAGGCATTGTTCATAGTTATTGTTCACGAATATGGTACTGTTGACAATACTATTTATGCACTGTTCATGATATTATTCACCATATTTATGAACAGTACCTACGATGTAGTGTATGCTTAAGTGTATGAATAGCATTGCTGATATTACTACTACCATAATTATTGTTATTATTAATATTATTATTTTAAATTATAAAATATAGAAGGTCAATTATTGGCTACTCCTTATAAAGTTGAGGGTAATTTATCTAACTGAGGGTTGAAATCTTAGCACATAAAATATATTTTTAAAATCACATATTAATTCAAAACTTTAAAGAATATTAAAATTAAATAAAAAATAATATATGACTTGATATTTGAGTAGTAAGATATTGGTATGTCAAGTGTACATATTAGTTCTCACTTTGGATGAAAAAAATATTGAACATTTTATAAGTGAGAGAGACATAGACTCAATGCATTAAGATTTTAAATTAATATATAATTTTAAAATTTTACTTTATATGATAAAATTTTATTGATATTCGTAATTACAGTAAATTATCTCAATTTTACAAAGGATAATCTAGGTCTCACGAATATTGAATGATAATACAAAGTAATTTTTTAGAACAAAGAATGTTATTAAAATTGTATATATATAAAAAGATTTATAATATTTCAAAACTTGATATTCACGTATAATATTATTTCTACAATTTTTTAAAAGTCAATTATTTTGAAAAAATTGACGTTATATCAACAAAAATTCAAAGAATAATTAAAAAAAAATTGTATGAATCAAATGTATTTTTTTAGTCAAGGTAAAAGATTATTTTTTATGGAAAATAAGAAATTATATATATTAAAAAAAACAAAGAATACACAATGATTCAAAGAGTCCAACTTATTCCTTCTAAGAACACCTATACCAACCAATGACAACAAAAACCAATTACATCATAAGAAGGTGAGCAACCCGCTAACGAAGTTTTGGTTTCATCTACACTCTTTGAACTATAATATCTACAAATTTTCTTTCTATTCTTGTATTGTTATCACTCGTATTGATATCACTATCTCTATACACTTCAACATTCCTATACATCCAACAAACATTCATGGTTTCCGCAAATAAAGTCTTTAGAAACTTGGCTCTCCAACTTTTGTTTTTGCTAGCTTTTATATCCACTCCAACTTCTGATCCCCACCTTAAGGTTCATGACCAATGTTGAGCCACTTCAAAACAACTTTCCATGTTTGGTCCATGACCATGCAATCAAACAACAAATTATGCAAGTTTTCTCTATTGGTACAAACACACAATTGTCGTTATTCAGCATTCCAAATTTGACAAGTATATCTTTTGTTGCCAACCAATTATGACACGCAAGCCACAATGTGAAGAGCGCTCGTGGCCTTGCTTCAGTATTAAAAAAAGTTTTCTCCAAGGCACATGTTGATGTTGTTCCAAGATTCCATGATAAAACTTCCTTGTATTGAACTTTCTAGTTACAGTCAGGTATTGCCATTGGCGCATCCCCTGCACCTCATCTATTTTCTTAAGAATACTTTTCAGAATCCAAGAGCACGAAGTTCCTATTGGCACAATCATAATCTCTTCTTTCTTAACATAGTATGTGTGAACCTATTTCACCGAAAGACTATCTTCTTTTTTGCTCAGATTCCACAATAATTTGATTAAGCGGGCTTTATTCCAGTACTTCATATCAGTCATATTCATTCCATATTGATTCTTTGGCTCACAAACTTTACTCCATGCTACAAGAGCTTTTCTAGTTATGACGTATTGACCTGTCCATATAAAAGTCCTACACATGGCCTCAATTCTCTTATAGCATGTTTGGATTGATTTTTAGAAGACCCATAATCAGTTCTATAGATGTAGAATTGTTCTAAGTGATTTTGAGATGTTTGTTTTATTAAAAGTAGAATTGATTCTACTTCAAGAATTAGTTCTACTTGAAGCTAGAATTTGTAGCTTCTATTTCCAGAATTGATTCTGAATGATTTTTACACTGAAATTTATCATTTAACTCACTTTTACATTAATATATTCAAACATAAATCAACTATGTTAAACTCAATTATGTTAAAATCAATTCTACCAAACTCAATTATGATAGAATCAATTTTATTCTCTGGCAATCCAAATACACTCTTGATAACTCCTTTGAATAATGAAATGCATTGTAGCCCATAATTAGTGGTTCCTAAAATCACACTATTAATTAACTTGATTCTTCTTGAGTAGCTCAACAATAGGCACTCCAATGTTATTCAAATGTTATTGAGTATTTTAAAAACAAGTCTACGAATATAAAAAATCAAATATAAATATTTTAAATATTGTGATATATATTTTTAATTTTATTTTTACAATGATTATTAAATGACAAAGTTCAAATGATAATATTTCGAAATATTTATCCATGTTGTCCGTGTTAACTGAAAATAGAATGATGAAAACAAAACAAAACAAAAAAAGATAATTTTAATTAGTAACTATATTTTCCTCTCTTAATTTTTGTTATCGTCAATTTTGTTTACTTTTTAATTTGATTTATTATCTATTTTACTTTATTCTTTATTTTTCACCAATTCTTAAATTTAGTATCAATAGATTTTTCTTGTTTAGGCTAATTCAGAACTTTTCTTTTTTCTTGTTACCATTTCAAGCTTTCTGCAACACTGCTCCTTACACATCTTCCGCCATTCTATTATTATGATTCTTTTGTCAACATCACCCAGCCTTGCAATTTTGGCATTTTGCTCAAACTTAAACCCTAATCTTTGAATATAAATAAGAGCAAATCAGAATAGTTGGGGAGCTCTTGAAGAGAGAGGCAGAACTCACTTCTTCTTGCTCTGGTTCCTGATGTTTTTCTTAATGTTCTTGTGTATAATTTTATAACCTTTTACAATTTTTGTTGGTATGCTTACAACCTTTACGGGTTTTAAGTTAACTTTTGGAATGGTTCTTTATATAGTGTGAGAGATGTATTCATGAGTCGGTTTGGTTTGGTTTTGAGAGAATCCGATATCTAAACCGATTAAAAATAAATGGATTGGTTTGAATTAGATTTTCATATTTTTTTAATAAAATCTAAGCCGAACCAAACTAAGAAATAACAGGCTGGTTTGGGTTGGATTCATCGGATACATTAGAAACAAATGTGCAAAAATATTTTTAAAAATATTCAATTTACATCAACTATTTTTTCATAATATAATATAAGACTCTTAAAATTTTCATTTCTCCATATAGAATGTGAATGTATCAAATGATTTTCATCGTTTTCTTCTTTAAGTTGAATATCTTATACTATTTTTCATAAAGTTAAACATATACCATAGCGGTAGAAATCTTAAGTCAACAAAAATGACAAGGTAAGGGTGAGGGTAAAATGTAAGGATGTATGTGATTGGGTAGCCTATTGTGCCAAATTTTCAAATAAAGCAACTTGGCAATTAAAGAAGGTGAATAATGTGCATAGTTGCATCAGGAATTACAATGTGAAAATGATGACTACCAAGTGACTGAGCAAGAAGATACACAACTCCTTAAAAACCAATCCTAGGATGAAAATTAAAGACATAAAGGCAAAGACACAAAAGAAATGGAATGTAGGTGTGAACAAAACAAAGGAAATTAGAGCAAGGTTTAAAGCTGGAGATATGGTTGATGGATCATTCCTAGGGGATTACACCAGAATCTATGATTACTATCATGAGTTGTTAATATCAAACCAAGGTTCCACAGTGAAGGTTGGTATTGAACCAACACAAGAAGGTTAAGGTCTGCAAAGTCCACATTTCAAAAAGTTGTATATATGTCTTGTAGCATGTAAGGAAAGCTTCAAGTTTTCTAGGCATGTAATAGGTTTGGATGGTTGTTTTCTTAAGGGTTTATGTGGAGGGAAAATACTGGCTGCTATAGGTAGGGATCCAAATGATCAAATGCTACCTATAGTATTTATAGTAGTGGAAGGAGAAAATAGGGACATTTGGACATGGTTCTTGGAGTTATTAATTGATGATCTTGGAGGAAAAAGTGAGTGCCTCACATACACCTTCATGTCAGATCAACAAAAGGTATGTTGTCAATGAACCTAATAAATTTGACTTAACTGACTTTTATTAATTTGTATTGATCTGTTTTGCTGTGTTGCAGGGTTTACTACCAACCATGGATGAACTTTTGCCTAATGTTGAGCAAAGGTTCTGTGTCAGGCACTTATACAACAATTTCAGGAAAAAATATCCTGGGAGGACTCTGAAGCAAATAATATGGAAAGCTGTTAAATGTACATATGCATAAGCCCGGGAAAGAAAGATGAAGAGGATGAGGATATTGAATGGAGAAGCATATCTCCATATGATGAAGATACCTCCAAGATATTGGAGTAGATCTTATTTTAGAGGAACTAATAAATATGATGGTGTGGTCAATAACATGTTTGAATTTTTCAACAGTGTTATTCTTGTGTCCCAGGGTCTTACTGTCTACCCTGCTTGGCATCCTCCAAGCTCGGATGAACCTTTGTCGGAGTCCTTGATCGTCGTTGTCGAAGTCAAAAACCAAGCCTTGAACTAGCATGTCATGTGGGCCATCCCTTTGGGCGTAACCAAATTGTCTTTGAGCCAAGCAGGGGTTGTAGGTGATGCCTCCCCTAATGCCAAGTAGAGGGACATTAGGGAATTCCCCACAATTCTCTACAATGATAACATTCTCTTTGGATCGAGAACACCAATGAATGTTTGAATGTGTAAGAGTCATCAATCATTGTCACCACCTCAAACCTTGCTCATTCTTCAAGACTGATTGGGGAAGATGAGAAATAAACCATCTTGCCAGTAGAGGAGTGCAACACATGAGAACACCTCTTTTCCTCATTGTACGAGTGTGAAAAGAGTGTAAGATATCTCCAAGCAATATAGGCACCGGATTGCGTGACATGAAGATTTTGACAGCACTCACATCTATGAGTTGGTCAGGGTTAGGGAACAAGACCATCCCATAGATGAGAAGAGCTACAATCTCCTCAAAAGTTTGTAAGTCCAAGGAATTCCAGCAGCTTTGGGCCTTCTCAAACAAGAACTTTGCCAAGAAGCCTTTGACACCACTTCTAGTTTCCCAATGGGTTGTGACATCAGACGAGTGCAAGTGTAGGGCTTGAGCAATCTCTTCTGGCTTTGGATCTCTTTTCATACCGTTGAAGGGTAGTTGATTGAGAATAGGAATCCTCAAGAGTTGAGAAAATTCCTCCAAAGTAGGCACAAGCTGGTAGTCGGGAAATGTGAAGCAGTGATGCAAAGGGTCAAAGAACTGGAAGAGAACCTTCATCATGTCTTCCTCTGTGTTGGAAGTGACTAAGTTGAGAAGACGACCATGCCTCTCGGTGAATGGAGAGTTCTCAGGAATCCTTGAAGTTAGCTCCTTGAGTTGTGGAGGAATTCTTACAAGGTTGACTTGGATAGTTTTCCTGCGAAGTGAATCCATGACCTACAAAATAGGAACAAAGATGAATTTCCAAAAATCCTTGAAATGGTTAGTGGATGCATATGATGCTTCATGATGTCCATGATGTTATACACAAGTATATATGTACAAACAAATCACACTAGTTCCTAGTTTAGGCTTGCATGGGGTTTCATAGATAAGTACCCTCTTGAAGTTTAGTTGGCTCAACCTGTCCTAGAAATATTAACCAGGTTCTAAGGAGCTCAATATCACTAGATTGTTTCCTTGTTCATTGTTTCAATTCAAGCCTCTTAACTGGCGACCGAAATATTCCAAGGAACCAACCCTTAATGAGTGTAGTATCGAGCATCTACCAACTTCAGACTGCACCAAAGTCGGTCATCTCACTACATCCTAAAAGGCCAAGTTGGTCAAGTAAAGGTTATAGAAGTTCGTTAGTGCTTCATGACATCACTCAGCGTCCCCGTATTCTCTTTGATTGACTCAAAGGCTACCGGTACCCACAAATATGTCACACTAACATAGCTATTGCTTAGACCGTGTCGGTATACCCTGCACAGTTTCCACAACGTATTGCTATTTACCTATGAATGTTTCCCAAATCCGGGTAGAGGATTCAAACCCAAATAATAAAACCAAAGTGTAAAGCAAACAAGGAAAACATGGTAAGCAAATAAAGGTGATCTAAACCCTAAGGTAACCCCACTTTTGTAAATTTTCCCCAGCAGAGTCGTCAGTTCTGTGATACGGTGGGAGAACTGACTTGAGGTTTTGCGTTTCGTCGCAAATGTTTTGGTTTAGCAAGAGTCGCCACCTACTTTTATTTTATCCAAAAGGAAAGGTAAAAAAGCACAGGAAAGACCTTTGAGATGTTTTCTTGAGTTCGGGGGGTAGATTATGAAAAGGGAAGGTGCTAGCACCCTTTTCATCAATGGTTTTCCATGGGCTCTTAGTTACTTGCTTAGATCACTTGCTTTGCTTTTGCAATTGTTTGAAATGGTGCTTTGTGTTTGGTGTGATTTTGAAAGTATTTTTAAAATAGGCCTTTCGTTTAGGCAATCTTTGTAATGATTCTCGTTCGTGAGAATGTATACAAAGATGTTTGTCTTTTGAAAAATTTTTCAATGTTTTGAAAGTTGTTTGGAAATGTTTTGAAATGTGTGTGTGATTGTTTTTGAAAATAGCAAGGATTGTTTGAAAGAGAGCAAGTAACTAGGAACTATCTACCCTACTCAAATGTCTTTCCTATGCATTTTTATTCCTTTGACATTGTTGCTTTACCATTGTCTTGGTAAACAACCCTATCTTTGGATGTTGAACAGGATGGGTGTGGGTCATCGTATGACCAGGATAGCAATGTTGCCAAGTATCTTAGCATATTTGGAGGGACCAAGATCATTTTGTTTTAGGCAACCTTTTGATAGCGTCATCGAGGGACTATGATCTTTTGTTTTGTTTTGTTTTGCCAAGATACTTTGCATGCATACCATGGCCATTTTGTTTAGGCAACCAAGTGGGTGAAACCCTAGGGGTGCTTGTGTGTAATGTGTGTCATTTTACATGCATTTGTCTTGTATTAGGTCTTGTCTATTTGTTTGATTTTTGTCTTATCATGCAAAACCCTAATTTACTAACATGGTATAAGAAAGCAATAAATTGCGTAAAGTAAACTAAACTACTACAACAATTATTATGGAAGGAGGGATACAAGTTTTTGAATGGGGGGTATTTGCACAAAATAAAACCCTAAAATACTATTACAACCCAATTGAATTATTGTACAAGATAAAAAATATACAAATATTTAAATATGCAAATAAAATGTATTTATGGAAAATGCTTTGTATTTATTTTATGTATGAAAAAATAAATTATTTAAGCCCTAAAAAAAGAGAAGAAATAATATTGTTATTTTTGAAAGGGTGAAAACCCTAGTTTTTTTATTTAAAAGAAAATTAAGTTTCCTAATATTGTTTTGTCTATTTTTTGTATGAGAAAATATAATTAATATTATATACAATATTAAAAATTAAATATGTGTGAAAATAATTATTTTTATGTGTGAAATAATTAAAAAAATGGTACTTTTAAATGTATTTACTATTTATTTTAAGAAAATAAAGTTCTATTTATTTGTATAAAACTATTTTTATATGTGGAAAAAACAATAAAAATAAAATAAAAAATGCAAAAAAATAAGAAAATATTTTTGTGATTTTTTAATGTTCAGAAAAAATATTAAAGTCAATAAACATAAATATGAGAAAATATGCAAAGGGGGTGCAAATAGTAGTCGGGGGGTGTGGAAAACAAAACAAGGAGGCCCAAGGCGCGCCAGGCCCATGACACTTCATCCTTGTCCTCCAGCTTCCATTTGCGCGCGTATCTGCCTTAAACCTGTAACTTGCTGTAGCTTGCATAAAAATGAAAACTCATGACATAAAAAATGTAGCTTGTAATCTCACGATTCCAATGATATAAAATTTATGACCTAACTCTCAAAGATCAGGGAGAATTTTAATGGCTCTAAATCGTGACCTAGTTTTTTCAGCATGTTCAACAATCAAATTCTCTTAGCTCAGTTAATATAAATGACAACTATGCATATGTACAGCTTCACCATGCTAGAGATTACATTTTTGCTTCACAAATCGTGGCTTGAGGATGCCTAAATAGAGAGATAAAGTTTTGAAAAATACCTCCTTCAGCTGGATTTGGATATGGCAATGTGGGGACTTTGAGTGAGGCCTGAGGATCGTGTGAGCTTCCTTGAAGTTCCCTCAAGCTTTTCCAATGCTTAGCTGGCTTTGTGGATGGCTGAAACTCCCTGTAGAAGTCAAGTTGCAACCTCCAAGTTTGAAAATGGTGATGTCTGAAACAGAGCTCACAGTTGCAGTGCAAAGGCTTGGATAGTTTGGATGTGATGTATGGAAGGTGTTTCAAGTGTTAAAGGGAGAAACGCACGAGCCAATATTGAGCTTGCAAGAGTTTTGCAGAAACTACAAGTTTGGGCAGAAAAATCGTGTTTTTTGGTTTTGGAGGGTTTCAGATCATAAGCCTTCGTGTCTTAGCTTGAGATAAGTTTGTCAATATGTATAGAGTGATACAAAGTCCACCCTTTTCCTGTTGTACAAGTTCTGACTTCTTTTGCCAATTTGCTTGCATTTTAAGAAAAGTTGAAGTGACTATGCAAATATGCTTGTACTGCTTGCTTGCTAGCTGCAGAGAGTTGGTATGCTTTGCTTGAAACCTGTGGAAAATTCCTGCACCAAAGGAACAAGTCCAAGGCTCAAGGCTGATAATGTTGGAAAAGCTTGCTTTATCAAAATGGCATTGTGAACTTTTGGCCATTTATGGAATTATTTCTTGTACAATGCTCCAATAGTGAAAACAAAGCCTTTATCCATTGAGTTAGCATTTAATTATGGAGTATAGAAGGGGTTTAGGACCTTTAATGCAAGGTACAAGCATGCTTGAACAGATTTGCACATTGATGCATTGTGAAAATGGCTTGAACAAAAGTGATAAAATGCCATTTTCTCTTCTTCGATTCTCCCTAACCACAAATGATCTTGGAGAGTTCTTGGACATTTTGGAAAGCTTGAAACATGATCTACAATCCATCTTTGAAATTAATTTTGAGATACCTCTTGGAACTAGGTTAAAAATGTCCATGAAGTTGGGTCAAAAACCTGCCTAAATTAGGGCAAATTTTCACTAAGTCCTTTAGTTCATGGACCCCTATTCACAAATTCATAACTTGATATCCAAGAATCTTTTGGGAAAACTTTGTGAATAAAAGTTGTAGATTTCATTATGGACTACAACTTTCATGTTGGAAGTTCTCTTTGAATCCAATTGCATCATGGTGTAAAAGTTGTGAAAAGTTGGGGGAAAATAAGAAAATTTCCATACTTAGAAAAATTCTAAGTTATGAAAATTTTCAAATTCAAAACCCTAATTTTCAAAATTGGTTTTCTTGGTCAACAAGTTTCATATTTTGACATATCTTGATGAATTATGACCCTTGGCACTTGATTTTGACCAAAAAGTCAAAGTTTGACTTTTTAGTGTACAGTTGACTTTTGATCAGTTGACTGCAAAATTCATCTGTCAATCCTATGAACTTGAGATCTTTTGAACCATGTGATTAGGTTAAGATGATGCCATTGAACCCTTGAAATCATGCTTGAACCCAATTGGTCATTGGCTAGGTTAAAAATCAGAAATTGCCCTTTCTCAGTCAAACCCCTAATTTTGACCATTTTGCCCTTTTGATGATCTGATCAAATTTATTGAGGAGCTGTGACCCAAACTTGATCAAATGGTACATATGAGTCTAAAATGTTGTTGTGGATCAAAAATTATGAAGTTTGACTGTAAATTGGCCATGGTTGACTTTTCTCCCAATACAGCTGATTTTTAGGTCAACTGTCCAATTGACTGGGCAAAAATGTGATTCAAGACTTGAAACATGGTATGAGAAATCTTAGGGGTCCAAGATGGTGTATGAAAGTCACATGAAGCACTGAAGGTCCAAAAATCCTTGTGCAAACTCAAACCCTAATTTCAAGTTATCAGTGCAAGGTGATGCCTTGAGCTGACCAAACCCTAATCTTGTCTTAAGTCCAAAGAGTCTTGTGAGAAAAATCTTGATAAATGAGAGGGAAAATTTTGGGGTACAACAAAAGTACATGAAGACGAGTAAATATTTATTTATTCAAAAATACAAATGATCTCATATAGATCATTATATTTTTAAATAGGTTCTGAGGCGAATATTTATTAAAAAAACCTTAGAATGTTAATATAATTAAATTAAAGGAATTTTATACTCTGTAAAACCCAAGTTAGAAAATAAATTTGACGGTAACACTAAGGCGGGAAAATTTGGGGTATGACAGGTATATATTGTGAGTGGGACAAGCTACCAGTAACCTCTTGAACCTCTTATAAGTATCACCTAATGACTCTCCTTCTTTCTACTAGAAATTCACAATATCATAACTTTTGCAAATGTAAATAGACGCATGAAAGTATTCATCCAGAAAAGTTTTCTCCATCTCTTTCCAAATAGTGATACTCCCAACAAGTAATGAGTAAAACCACTCTTCAGCATCTTCAGAAAACGTAAACAGAAACATTCTTAATTTCTTTGCTTCTTCAGAGTGCCCCTCAATATTTAAAGTAGTTCTCATAGTAAGAAAACTTTGCAAATGCTTATTCTCATCTTTATTAATCTTCCCTATGGAAGTCTGTTCTCAAGTTGTCAGATTATTGAAGGGTGCAGCTGGAAATTTGCAATATTCACTGGTTGATTCATAATAGTCAATCGAACTGCTGGAGCATTTGCTTCTTCATAGTTCCCAATCAGCCTCTCTAGTGGTGGGGGTTTTCACCCATATTTTCTTCTTCCTTTTCAGACTCTGAACCTGAATGATCTAAGAGAACTTCTTCTTCTGATTCTAGTCTAGCTAATCGAGCTTGTTTCCGCCTTGCGTGAAAAGTTCTTTAGATTTCCGCGTCAAAAGGAAATTCAACTGAGGGCTTTCGTCGCATACAAAGCTTAGACACAAATCAATAATAACAAAAATAAATAATAATAATAATAATAATAATAATAATAATAATAATAATAATAATAATAATAATAATAATAATAATAATAATAATAATAACTGAAATAAAATTTTAGTTGTGAGCAACAAAATTTTAATTAAACTAAAATTGAACTCTATATTTTGGCAGTCCCCGATAACAACGTCAAAAACTTGATTAGAAAATTAACAAGTGTATTATTTCGCCTCTATAGTAATAACATGGAAATTCCCCGAATGTCGATCTCAAGGAGGGCATATAAGTACCAAGTTCAATTCGTGGCTCAATTAAATAAAAACTTAAATTGGGGTTTGGGTTTGAAATTATCACTTAACGAGAACTAAAAATAAGTAGAAATATAAATTGGCCTTTTCCCATATATGAGGAGTATGCTAGGGTAAAGTGTGTGATTTTCCCTATAACAATCTTGAATCCTGATTTCTTCAGCAAGTTCATAATATTCAATTACCAAATCTTTAGTTTACTTCCCCTAAGTCCTTAGTGGGAAAACCTTTGAACATTTATCCTAAACCCTAAGTCCTTAGAGAATTATGATGAAATCAGGCCTTTTGTTTTACCAAGATTTAACCGATAACTATAGGGTATCCCTAGTCCTAGGTGATATCTATTATAGTATAATCGTACAAAAAACTTAACAATTGCAGTTTAACTGATTGTTAACCGTAAATCAATCCTTGTTGGTTCGATAGGGAAAATATTAAAAATATTGAACGATCAAATTGAATATGAAAAACTATTGCATTAAAGAAATTCGAAGTCAAAGCCGTTTACAGAATCAAATCAGGGACACCCCCTAGCATTGAGGGGGTTTAGCTATCATATTGTTCAAAAGAATTTCAATAACATAAAAAGTAGACATTACATATAACTGATGAACTTTGATCTTCAATTGCTTTTGTTCATGAAAAATCTTTGTCCTCTAATAATATCATATGCTGCTCTCTTAAATCGTCAAAATTCTCCGTTGGCAAAAAGTCCCCTAATTCCTCTTAAAAACTTAGCTAAATAGTGAATAATCCATTTGTCTCAATCAGAAATGCCCAAAATGCCCCTCCGGGCCACACATAGTGAAAAATCATGAAAACACTCAAAATTAGCATCACTGACCAACACGGTTTGTGTCAGGTGGCACGGTCGCCCGTGTTGGCCCTCTGGTATTTTCTTTTCTTTTTCAAATCCCAAGCATGCTGACATGACCCATGTCAGGTGACACGACCCATGTCAGATGATACGACCCGTGTCAGGTGACACGATCGCCCGTGTCAGCCCCATGGCTTCCTATTTTTTCACGCCTTTCATCCTGACACGGCCCGTGTCAGGTGACACGGGTGGCCATGTTAGACCTCCTGTAACATGATTTTTCCACTTCTTCTAAAACTCCTAGTGTTGCACTTTTAGCACTAATTTATCCCGATTTATTTCTTTGAGCCAAAAAATAGTAAAACATACAACTAACTCATAAAATGTGGAAACATGAAGTAAAATGATTGAAAATAGCAAGGCGAGATAACTAAAAATCAACGGTAAATAATTGTGTCAAAACCACTGATCAATTATAATGTCAAACATGATGTCATAACTTTACTTTACGAAGATCTAAATGATATTAGATATCTCATTCAACATGGATGGAATAAGAAACTTGATAGTCATAATCAACTTATCAAGAATCTTGCTGAATGAAGGGTTATTACTCAGGAGCATATGGACAACAAGGAACAACTTACTGTTATCTTTAAAGCAAATCAGATTGAGAACATAAGTTGTGGGATTGAAACTTGTACTATTGAGGAGTTATAACAATTAAAGATATGAAGGAGTGCAACTGATATTGCATATTTACTTTATGTTCTGATGCTTAGGAATGATAAGTAAGTTTCTATTAAATGGAACAAAGATTTTCTGCAAGATAGAAGGGCTAGTGACAACGCCAAGGAGTGCAGAAGGATCTTTGACAGGGGCAAGATGTGGAAGACCACCTGAAGTTGTTGAAGTTTATGTGTTTCCATCTGATTCTATTTATTTCCATATGAGTTTTGAAGTCTTTATTTCCATCTGCAATGTGTGTGCTTCCATCTGTGTTTTGTGCTTGTGTGCTTCCAATGTTGTTTACATTTACTCTATTTTCTTTGTCAATTTTTGGCTAAAAGGGGGAGTAAAATGTTAGTGTTTTTGTTTGTCCTGATGTTATGAAACATGTCTTGACATGTTGATAGGACAGTGCTACTACTAAGAGGAGAGTAGTTATTGTGGTTGCTTAATGTATGAAACTATTTAGGGGAAGCATGATTGTTTGTCATGCTTATTGGTATTGCTGCTACTATTGCTACTGCTGGTGGAGTTTGTGTGCATGATGTCTTATCTGATGTTCTAATATCTTGACTGATGTGGAAAATCCTGATGTGAGGTTATTTTATCTTTTATTGCATATGCCTCTGATATGTGAACTTGGGTAGTTCATATTTGGTATATTGGATTTTTTAAAGATTTGTTTTTTTCCTTTCAGGGGAGTCTTGGTCATGTGTGACAGGGGGAGTTTGGACCTGTCTGAAGTTGTGTTATGTGATGTCAGACCACATGTCGGGACATCTGTCTTCTGGAGCTTTGAAGATATGTGTGAGGCTGGGTCTCTATAACTGCATGATTTCTATGATATTTTAATATTCTTAGTTTGTACAAAGTTTACATATTTGTATGTAGCTTGTGTTTGGTTTTATTCCTCTCTCTAGGATTATTGTGCATTGGTTGTTTTAACCAAAATTTACCAAAGGAGGGGATTGTTAAATCCATGGTTTTAGGTTTGGTAGAATTTTGGCTAAAATATAATTCTGGACTGATGTTGAGCTAGATGTCATAACATCTTGACCATCTGTCATGACAGGTTCTGTTGTCATGTATATCAAACAGATGTTGAGCCAGATGTCTTGATATCTTGGCATGTTGTGCAGAAGGCACAACTGTTACGTTTCCTTGATGATTTAATTGAAAAATATGAGTTTCTGGAATATTCTAGTACTCATAAAGGCGCAGGAAATCAAGGATATTTTAGGAACAAATGCATATTTGATTTGATTTTATAAAAAGGATTTTAAAGGCTTTTTAAAATACTTTGAAGATTTGTTCCTATTTTTGTGTGAAGATCTTGCAGCTGATTTAAAACAGAAGATTGGATTTGATTTGAAGAGATCAAGCCCATTCTGCAAGAGTTTATAAATAAGGACTTGCTAAATCTAAAATAGCAAGCATTCACATTGAAGAAACCGTGGGTGTAACATAAGGATTAAGGTTTTGGGAGTCTTTTAAGGTTTTTGTGTTTTTGTTCTTTGTATGTCACTCATATATCTTCTGATACATTAAGGTAGACTGATTATTCCCACTCATGAGCTTTTAAGCCAAAAGTTGAGTATTATTCTTAGTTGAAGCTTTTAAGCAAAACCAAATATTGTTTATTGGAAGTCTAATCTTCTATTTAGATCTTTTAGTCTAGTTACAAGGTTTGTGACTGTAGGTATCACTGAGGTGATTGGAAGTGAGATGGGGGATATCATATCTAGAGGTTTCTAGGTAGAAGTTGCACAAGGTAGTTATTAGGCGAGAAGTTGTAAACTAGGGTTGTTTAGGTTTTGAACTAATACTATTATAGTGAATTTCTTTATGGCTTGGTTGCCTCCAGAGTAGGAGACATTGCACCGAACTGGGTTAACAATTGATTGTGTTATTTAATTTTCTGCAATTTATTTTCTTCATAATTTCCAAATTTAACAAGTATTTTCTGTCAATAGATGTTCTAACATCTGTCTTGACATTGTGTGGTGTTGAGACACCAATCTTAACATCTGTGTTGCAAGTGCCAGAATTTCACTCTTTACCCGCACTTCTAGTAAAAATAAGGTTATCAAATAAAAAATGTAATATCATTTTAAAATTTTAACAACATTAACAAAAAAATTCGAAGTTTTCATTATTGAGTTATGAAATAAACAATAAATAAATAAAAACATCACAACTAAATTTAAATGTGATTCAAAATACTTCAAATCAACTCATAAAAAATTGCAAACCATAGTATTTAGCTAAATAAAATTCATACAAAATATCTAAAATAAAAGTGTATGTTGTAAAAATATGAACATAATACAATTATGCAATAAAAAACTAAATATGATTATCAATTTGTGTCTCTTAAACTTGTGTTTTCTATATTCTGAAAAAATAAAATACTTTATATTAAAAGGTTATAGGTATAATAATTTTTTATATTAAAAATCTGTAAAATCATAATAATAATTTTTTATATTATTTGACCTCTTCTTCAGAATCAGAATCTTGAAAAGAATGCAATCACTTGTCTTTCACATGTAAATATTGCTCGGGTCCAATCCAACTTTGTGATATAGGAGGGATGACTACGTGTATCGAACAAGAAGACGCATGCGTGAATGGTTCGGCAAGATTTGTGCAAGTTTGGCGTCTGATGTCAGAATGACTCATATTATACCTTTTTTCAGAATTTTTTTTTTACTATTTTCTACAAACTTCATTAAACTCAAACTCGATTAATTATAAGCACGCACAAATCAGTTTTACTCATTAAGTTTAACTTATTTCTTTACGAACTTAAAATTCATTTTTTTAAGTCTATTTTTTATATTTAACATTTTAAATTAATATATTTAAAAGGAAAATATTGAAATAAAATAAAAAGTTATCATATTGGAATAACTTTGTCTCAAAAATCTACAACCTTGAAAACTACACAACTTTCAAATGGGAGGGTTTTTAAAATAAGAGATATGAGAGTTTTTATAGGGAATGTATCAAGCGAAAGAGTTTTTAAAATAAGAGATAAGAAGATTAAATGTTAATCATTAGATTAGATAAATGATATTGATAAAGTCAAGCGCAAGCATAAATAATAAATGTTCATCAAGACCATAAATCTAATCCAATGGTTAACATTTAATCCTCTTATCTCTTGTATTAAAAATCCTCCTATTTGATATATATATATATATATATATATATATATATATATATATATATATATATATATATATATATATATATATATATATATATATATATATATATATATATATATATATATATATATATATATATATATATATATATATATATATATATATATATATATATATATATATATATATATATATATATATATATATATATAAAACTTATCATTTTAAAAGAATAATGTATATACTTTAACTTTTTAATTTAGGTTTAATTGCAATTTTGGTCCCCATGTTTTCTTGTTTTCTTGATTTTGATCCCTCCATTATAAAAATCATTGTTTTAGTCTATTTTTTAAGTTTTTTGTTGAATTTTGGCCCCTTCAAATCTGAGTGTATTTTTTATATGACGTGACACAATTTTTGCTTATGTGTCAATGCCATGTCATTTTAATATTAATATAATTATTTTTTCATTTCAAATAATGAATCCTTTATTATTTTGGTGTTAAATGTTAAAATTCAAAAACATAAAATCCTTAAAATAATTGTCTCACATGAGACTCGAACCTTGCCTTTATTATTTTGGTGTTAAATGTTAAAATTCAAAAACATAAAATCCTTAAAATAATTGTCTCACACGAGACTCGAACCTTTGCCTTTCCACTTAAAATACCAACACCCTTACCACTGGGCTATGCAAATTTATTTATTAATTTTCCAAACAATTTTTATATATAGTATATATTTAGAACATGCAATATAGTATTTAGAACATATAAACTAAAATGAATTCATCTATTAATCTTCCAAAACTTAGAATCAATTCAGCCTAAATAATAGATGAATTAACAAAAAAAAAGTTTCTTTTCCATCACTTGCTCAATTCAGCCCGAAATGATTGACAAGACAATGTTGGAGCTGAAAATGGCAATGTTGTTGAACAAAGTTTCTTTTCCATCACATTGCCATTTTCATATTCTCGAACTCTTGCTCCATGATCTTTTTCTCTGACTTAAGTTTTTCTCCCTCGGATTAATGCTGCTGAAGTGAAGCAAGGAGGACATAGTTCTCAACAAGCAGATGTCGATTCTCCTCTTTGTTTTTCACAAGAGAACTTTGCAATCCCTCAAAATTTTCCAATATACGCGATATCAGTATTTCCTCTTGCTTGATTTCATTGTCACAGCATCCACTTGAATCAATTTGAAGAACACCACACACTTTATGGATATCCATTTTAAACTTTCTGATTCTATGTAGCAACAATTCTTCTTTAATAAGTTGCACAAGATTTTCACTCTCAAACTCCATTATAATTTTATCAGAAAATTTAGACATATCAACAAGTTTTTCACATTCAGTTAACAAGAACAAATTCTTCAACTCCAACTCTTCAATACAATTTTGCAGGATGAACATCTCAATTTGAGCATTTACAACTTTGTCAAGTTCTTGCTCGAATTCTACCTTCCCCAACCGTTGCTCTTCCTGTAGTACTCGAACTAGATTCTCCGAATATTTATCTTTTTGTGCCACTTGAGTGTTTATGATTGTTTATGATTAGAATATTTAGAATATTTATCTTTTTGTGCCAAAATTGAAAGGCAGAGTTCTTCAATAAGTTCTAAATTTTGGAAAATCAACAAATGAATTCATTTTAGTTTATATGTTCTAAATACTATACTGCATGTTCTAAATATATACTATATATAAAAATTATTTGGAAAATTAATAAATGAATCTACATAGCTCAGTGGTAAGGGCGTTGGTATTTTAAGTGGTAGGGCAAATGTTTGAGTCTCATGTGAGACAATTATTTTAAGGATTTTATGTTTTTGAATTTTAACATTTAACACCAAAACAATAAAGGCTTCATTATTTGAAATAAAAAATAATAATTATATTAATATTAAAATGACACGGCATTGACACATAAGCAAAAATTGTGTCACGTCATATAAAAATATACTCAGATTTGAAGCGAGACCAAAATTCAACAGAAAACTTAAAAAATGGACTAAAATAGTGATTTTTATAATGGATGGATCAAAATCAAGAAAACAAATAAACAGGGAACCAAAGTTACAATTAAGCCTTTAATTTATTATATTAAATATTTTAACTTAAAAAGAATCATATATATCGTTCTTGATTGTTAAAATTGAATCAAGTTCAACGATTTAGCCGTCGAGTCAAATTTGAACTATATTCGAGTTTGTTCGGTTCATTGTCCACCCTACTCCTTTTTCTAAAATTCAAAACCTTTATATTTTACCATGATTTTAACTTTAATATTAGATTAGTTTATCTCGAAATCAGACCACACTAGTAAGCTAGCGCAACAGAGTCCATGATTTTTGATATTGTAGCAAGCGTGTTATAACTCTAAGCACAATGTGTTTGATAGTGAGTAGGACAAGATATTTCCAAGAACTTTAAACTTTGATAGCTTTTAGAAATTGTGTCGCACTGCGCCATAATTTGTAAAATTCTTCGTATTCTTTTTCTTTTCAATTTTGTGTGAGTAAGTCTTGCTACATTTCTTTTCATTGTAACTTTCATCATGTA
This sequence comes from Vicia faba, assembly GCA_948472305.1. Taxonomy (NCBI): domain Eukaryota; kingdom Viridiplantae; phylum Streptophyta; class Magnoliopsida; order Fabales; family Fabaceae; genus Vicia; species Vicia faba. The sequence goes on along the minus strand of OX451735.1, from coordinate 259,876,885 downwards.
AACATTATGAAATTTATCTAGTTAAAGTGATTCCGAATGAATTTAAGTGTTTTCCACAAAATCTTGAATATAGTCTTGATTTGCTCAGTTTCATTCAATGCTAGCTAAAGTATAATTAAAATATTAGAAAATGCTAAAAAATATATATAATTAGGTATATCAGAATTTCTTAATTCACCATATACATTATTATAACACCTCGTCAAAATACAATAATGCCTATAGGTTTCAGAGATGCATTTTCGAACGGACAAAAACTCAATACATTTATGAATCAGGTTTTAACTCAATGAAAAAATATTGTGGAGATACAACTTAGTATATATTACATAGATGCATCTCATGACACACCTGAATTCAATACATTTTTGAATCAAGCCTTAACTCAAAAGAAAAATATTATGGAGATAAATCTTCTGATACTTTACAGAGATGCATCTCCAGACGTTATTTGTTCAAAAATGTTCCAAAACCCCTTCTCCTTCCTCACTTCTAAAAAACACATTTTATCAAACTCTATCAAACCATATTTTTCTCAAACTCTCTCAAACAACATTCGATCAACTTCAAAATTCCTCCATCAACATCAAGTTCAATCAACCAACTATTTATAAGTTACTGATTTTTGTAAACTTTATTGAGTTTTTGTATAAATTTGTAGAAGTTGATTATTAGGTTATGAAATAGATAGATTATATATGTTTAATAGCTTATACTTAATGAGAAACGAGTTAGATAGGTAGTTTTTATGATCAATGCATTACTTTAGATGATTTAGGGGTTTGCATTCCACCATTGATGATGATGAGAGTTGCCGAATATTTTAGAGATACATCTCTGAAATTTTGCAACGTTTGGAAACCCATAAATCAGAGATGCATCTCCGTAGTGTATTAGTCTGCATTTTTTTTTGCCATTTTTAGATAGAACTCATTGTGTAACGCTTGTGGTGTGGTCAACTTACAAGAATTATAAATAATAGACAAGACCGATTGAGACACAACGATATTGCACAAGTATAGATTGTTATAACAAGATTTAGATTCTACAATTAATCTCTGGATCTTGATGATAACAATACATATATTTTATATGTAAACAACTTTGTTTCAAATAGTTTCTTGAGTGTGCAAATCAGATATTCTAAATTGATTCAAGACTGTTGTCTAAAGAATAGTCAAAAAGCACGCATCAGAAAGACTATTGCATCCGCTTCTGAAGAAACATCAGTAGTTCTGAAGAATGCTGAATGTTTGCCAGCAAGAAGATCTCAACGTGTACTTCTCAATAAGCTGCTACTTCAGAAGTCACAAGTATTCAAGAAGAAAGAATTTTGTTAGAGCCGCTGTTCAAAGACCAGAAAATAAGTTTGTACCAGAAACAAACTTTTACATCAAAGATCAGAAGTCAAGATTTGTTCGTCAGAAGAGCTGCTGCTTCTAATTCTGAAGACAAAGTCAAGATTCTGAACACATCAAAGAAAAACTTCTACCTCTAAAACAGAAGTCAAGATTTGTTCATCATAAAAGTTGTTGCTTCTAATTCTAAAGACAAAATCAAGATTCTGGAGACTCGGATAATTCGTGGAATACGCGCACATCACTTCACATTGGAAAGCATTCCATCAGAAGACAAATCATAGAAAGTTAGATCTTCTGGGCTCATTACTATTCTACATCATATAGTCTATTAGAAAACAAGATCAAAGATGATATCTTCTCAAGCCAGTCTATTTCATCAGAAGGAATATTTATCAAAAGATAATATCATCATAAATAAGCACTAGAAGAGTTAGTACAAAAGTACAATTACACATTCCACTCAAATAGAAGTACTGTGTACTGTTTGTCTCCCACGATCATTTATTACCGTTATGGCAGCTGGAAATGAAAGTGACGCGTGTACTACTATAACGGTCTACTTCTTCAACGCCTATATAAAGGATCAACTGTTCATTTGCAATTTCAGAGAATTATAACACAAGAACATTAATTCTGCCAAAATCAATACTTGAAGATAAAAGCAAGAAAAAAGACGAAGATAAAAACACAAGAGTTGTTTCTCATTATTGTGTTGATATTATTATTTGCTTGAACACATTAGTTGTTTCTCATTACTGTGTTGATATTACTATTTATTAAGAACACAAGAGTTGTTGCTCATAATTGTGTTGTTACCGTAATTTGTTAGAACACAAGAGTTGTTGCTCATTATTGTGTTACTATTGTAAATTGTTTAAACATAAGAATTATTGCTCATATCTGTGTTAAACAATCAGGACTTAACCATTTGTGTAATCGACTTATTATAAGCAATTTGTAAACACATTTATCAACTGTTGTTGATTGTCCTTGAGTGACCAGGTAGGTCAGAATTCTAGAAGACTTAGAAAAATCTCCTTCAAGGGACCGGGTAGGTCAGAAGTCTTAAGGAGTCAGTGCTCGTTATATCTCTTAGGGGACCGAGTAGGTAAGAATTCTTAAGAGATCACTAACAGGTTATCACCGTTGTTGTTAGTCACTGACTGATAGCCAGTGCAATTGTAATCAGTTTGATTATAGTGGATTAAGTCCTTTTTTAAGGGCAAATCACTTTGGCGGGTGGACATGATTAATCTTTTCTAAGGTAAACCAGTACAAACCGAACGTGTCATTATTTCTCTTCTAATAACATTGTTTCTAATTCTAATTGTTTGTGTTGAGCACTTCAAAACGATTTTTTTAAAACCCAATTCAAACCCCTGTTTCTTATGTTTTTCTCAACCTTCATGGATGTTATGTTTGATGATTATCTTAATCATTTAGTACCAAAGGAGGCACAAAGTACCATAGTTGAGAGCGACTGAAGTTACGTAGATGGTTACATATGGTGGTTCTTCATAGTGTCACATTCTTATATGGTATATAATACTCTAGGAGATCCACCGAGGCCAACTCATCAGGAGATACTAGAAGAGGATCAAGCTAGGACATATCATGTTGTTGATGTGTTGCCTAAATGTCATCGTATCATGGAGATTGGGCAGTCAGATACTGACAAATGACTCTTTTTAGATGGCTCTGAGGCGAGAGACATTGTAGATGCCATGATGGTGGAGGCTCGGGAGGCATTGCAATACATGAGGCAGTGTAGGAACATGGGGTCACGAGGCCGATTCTGAGTCTGTCACACATAGTAGATTATAGTACTTGTACTCTGGATTTCTTTTGGATTATATTTTATTTATACTTATTTCGACTTCGTTATGTACTCTTGATTTAAAACTATATATATGCCATTTTTTGCATAGCCGTTGTATTGTCTAATTCATCATAGTATACCTTCTGACTAATTCATCTGAACATCAATACAAAACTTAAAATTTAATGTCTAGACTGAGTACAGAGATGCATCTCTGAATTCTGTCTTGCGATGTATACATAGAATTAATCTGGAGACGCATCTCTGTTCCCCTTATTAATATTTAATAAACAAATTGCGTTCGAAAATATATCTCTAAAATATAAAAAACAATTTTAAATTCTCTAGATTAAATGCTATATACGTGTCTAGAACCTAAGGCCCAAATTACCTTCATCAACGGAAATGCAAGTTTTCGTCCAAGCCACTGTAACATACTTTTTCTAAAATATATATTTCCATTATGAGAAATTAACATGCCATCCATAAAATTAAATATGCCACCCTCTAATTTGATTTATTCTAAAAATACCCCTAAACAAATTTAGGGGGTGTCCACGACTAAAATTTTCGATAGTATAAAAAAAAATTTCTTACAAAAAGTGTAATACTGAATTTTTCGAAAAATTCAATATTTTTTTCAAAAATTCTGAATTTTTCCTCTGAAAATTTCAAAAAAAAATTTTCTTGAAATTTCCAATACTCAAAGTTCCAGTAAAAATTATGTTTTTTGAAATTTATTGATTATTCTCAAAAATTTAATAGTAAAAACATAGATAAGGGATGTCATGTAAGTAAGAGAATACATGTTAATTCCTCATCCATTCTATATTAAATTTTGCATTTAAACTCCATGTTTTTGAGGATATCATTGTAGTTATGTGAGTTAAACATGTATATTAAGGATTCGATAATAACGAAGAAAATCAAATTAAATAAGTTATAATTGATTGATCCCGGTAAGTTAATATATTTTTGTTTTTAGTTTCTAATCTATTTTTTCTTGAAATTATTTCGAAATGTTAAATCTTTTTGGTTTTATATTTTATTTTCAATTTATTTTCATAATAAACAGAAAAAATTTCATAGCTCTCCCTCTATTTCACGTTGTCTCCGTCACTCTCCGCCTCTCTCACGAACCGGCAGCCGCCCAGCACATCACTCAGCCATCCGCTCCGCCGCCCAGCACATCACTCAGCCATCCGCTCCGCCGCAGACATCACACCGGCGGCCAACCGTCCATCTATACAACTCTGTGAAGTGAGTCATCTTCTTCTCACTCCAATGTCCCTTGCACTATGTGAATTTTTGTGTATTGTAAATTAAACTACCATCACTTTGATTTCGATTGTTTAATCATAGGATTCATATTAATTTAATCATAATCTTATGCTAACAATTTCGATTTTGATAAGTTGTAATCACGTTCTCACAATTCAATTTCATGCTAAAGGCTCAAAGAGGGTTTTTTTTCAACACTTGAAAGTCAGGTTTTTTTATATTCTGGAAATGTTAACCATGAATTGATGAACTACTATTCGTGCTTCGTTTTCAATTTTTTTTTAATCTAAAACGTGAAAAAATTAATCCTTTATTATGTCTTTAGCATTTAGGGTTTATGAACTGTAAAACTTAAACTATTCAATGCCTCATTTGCTACAATTTAACACTTTGTTATTTTTAATTTAATGATGCAGATCTTGAAGTTGAGATGCATGTATGATCTTTAACGGTTTTTGATTGGAAGATTTTTTGTTATGGCAACGGCTACATACCCACCACCACCACCTTATTACAGGCTTTACAAAAATTACGCGCAAGACCCTCAGTCTGCTCCAGAGCCTCCACCACCAATTGAAGGGACTTACATTTGTTTTGGAGGCAGTTACACTGTGAGGCTTTTTACACTTGTGTTTATTTTTACCCGCTTTTATCTTTGGCTTGTGCATAAATACTTCCACAAGTTTGGAGCTTTTTGCCATCTATTGAAAGCCCAAAAGAGCTTTTATTTGCTTCAGAAGTTGTTCGAATAAATAGGACACCTTGGCTGCCTTTGTATTGACTTATGAACAACCTAATTTGAGCTTATTCCAGAGTGTTTAGGTGGTCTTAAAGAAACAACTTATGAATGTCCATAAACTATTTTAACTTTCTAAGCCAATTTCAACAAGTTCTCTAGAATAGCTTATAGCTTATGAAAACAACTTATAGGGAAACGATTTGACTAACTTTTGTTTGATTGTATAAATAATTTATACATAAGTGCTTATTTAGTAACCCTTTACCTTATAAGTCATTAAGATGTTTATCTAAATGGGTCTGTTGATAGAGAAGGCTCTCGTCGTCAAGGTTATGGGAATGGATAAATCCGTGAATGTCCCATAAACCTATGAAATATGAATGTCCATAAACTATTTTAACTTTTTAAGCCAATTTCGATAAGCTCTCTAGAATAGCTTATAGCTTATGAAAACAACCTATAGCTTATGAAAACAACCTATAGCTTATGAAAACAACCTATAGCTTATGAAAACAACCTATACGAAGACAATTTGACTATATTTTGTTTGATTGTACTAATAACATATACGCAAACCTCATTTAGTGGGATATGACTTGATTGTTGCTGTGCAGATAACTTATCCATAAGTGCTTATTGAATAATAACCCTTTACCCTATAAATAATTAAGTTGTATATCCAAACGGGTTTGGTGCTAAGGAAAGCTCTCATCATCAGGGTTATGGGAATGGTTAAATCCGTGAAGGTGAGGTTGATTTCACAGTTCAAACAAGTGACCTCCTAGGCATATATTTGGCAGCAGCTCCAATTATTTCGTTAAATCTTTACTTTCAAAAGCTGTTTTAGTATCGTCTTCTAAACATAAGTTCTGTTTACCATCTAGTTGTTTGGTATACCATTTTTTAGGGCTATGATTGGATGCCCTCTATAAAGCTTAAATACTTAAAAAATTGAAAAGTATCTTGTCCGACATGATACCATTAAATAGGGTAATGTAGTTAAGATTTGCCCATATTCTGGACCGCCAAAACTGGATTTGTTTTTGTTTATATTCAAGATCAGATTGTGTTTAGTCATGTAAAACATGGTTTCTTCTTATTGGTTTGAGATGCGATTTTCTGAAAGTATCTATTTATCTGTTTGAGATTTTATGCAGAAACCTCTTTGGCACGATCATATAGAGTTAATATTTTGTTTCTTTATTTTTTTTTACATAGACTAGTGATGCTCTACCAAGCTTGGAAGAACAGGGAGTGCGCCAACTCTATTCCAAGGGACCTAATATTGGTAGGTTATCTTCAACTTTTTTTTATGCTCAATTAAATTTCAAAATGTTGTGAAGTGGCTGGCCATATGTGTTGTACAATTTGGATTTTATGTTATGTATTTCATTCTTATCATTCGCAGTGTTGTCAAATAGCGACACCATATGCACTTTACCATTGTAGCTTAGTGGAATTGGAACAAATCACTATATGTACTTTACCGTTGCAGTTAAGTGAAATCTGAATAACCGCTGTTTTCCGTGATCCACGATTGACAATACTAATCCTTTGTCGGTATGTTGACTTGGGGGGCAAGGTTTTTGGGGTGTCTCGGATCACAATCGTTTCACTTTTTTGTCTATATAAATGCTTCTTTTGATTAACCTCCTTCAATTTATGTTTCAGATTTTTCATTTAGTGATTTTTGGTATAATAAACATTGTAACTTCATATGTGATTTTATAGTCATGACTCTAGACTTTTGGACTTGATCTTGTTGGCATTATTAAGTTCTGTGATTGAGAAAATACTGAATTAGTCGCAGAATATGGTGTCTCTACTAGATAAAATGTTACCTCCTTATAGTTAACATCTTACCTTCCATAGATTTCAAGAAGGAGCTGAGGTCACTTAATGGAGAATTGCAACTACATGTTTTGGAGCTTGCTGATATTCTTATTGAGAGACCATCTCAATATGCAAGGAGAGTTGAAGAAATTTCAACCGTGTTCAAAAATTTACACCACCTTTTAAATTCACTACGTCCTCATCAGGTAAACAATATTCTACACCACTATAATTATATATACTAGCCTTTGATTTGGATGTTTCTTGTGCTTTTCCCTTATCTGAAGTTTTCATTATATCATATACTTACTTAATAATAGGCTAGAGCAACTTTAATTCACATTTTGGAACTCCAGATAGAGCGCCGTAAACAAGCCGTGGAGGACATAAAAAGGTATGCACATTTCCTGATGTTTTTTTTAATGTCCTTGACTACGATTTTAGATCCTTCTACTATTTTTGTTGGTATGTTTTGTAACCTTCATGGATTACAAAATCCAAGAGATAGTTCATTCCTTCTGGTTGTACCTGAAGTAACTTAAATGTCACTAGGAAGGGGGGCTTTGAATAGTGACCCTTTAAAATTTGTGTCTTTAAATAGTTTTGCAAAAGTTGATTTGAGGAGACAAGGAAAGTAAAATTTACACATAACAAATTTATCCTGGTTCACCAATTTTGATTAGTCCAGTCCTCACACACAGCGAGATTTTTCTTATTCCTCACAAACTATTCTTGTCAAGAATAAATGTGGTAACTTTCCTTTAGCCTCAAAAGGCTATACAACTACTAAAACATTCTTTCTTTAGATTTTGATTACACTCTTCTTTACAAGCTTTTTATATCGCTTGAGGATTACAAAAAGATAATATTTTAACAAAGAACTCAAACACAGTATGGCAGTGATAGGCTTTTGACTTGAATAAATTTGAATGAAGCTTTGTAGTGAGATGAGGAGAATGTTCTTAAAGCTTTCTTTCTTTTATCAATTTATGATCTTTCCATGAGACAAGTTAGTCCTTTTTATAATCACATTTGAGAGATAACTGTTGAGAGGTTATGATGAAACTTTGTACTATTGTGATGGGATAACCAAGGGTCATGTCAAAGGTAAGTGAAATGATTATCCTTTCTTTCATTTGTACTTTTGAGGAGACAGAAATGTATTTAGTGAATCCTTTTGATTACATGAATGAAGAGTAGGAGTATTCCTTTAAGTTCTTCAAATATATTAAAACAAAATTGAGTATGTAAAGGAGATCTCTTTAACATATTTTCTTCGAATACCTATCTACAAATCTTGTAACAGAAGTTAGATAAAACAAGCATGATTTGTTATCCTCAAAAATTTATGGGATGTTTCAACATTCTCTCCCTTTTTGGGAATGACAAATTTATAGGGATGTTTCAACATTCTCCCCCTTTTTGGGGATGACAAATTTATAGGGATGTTTCAATATATATATATAAGGGCTCCCCCTGCAAATGAGATTTTTGATCTTAGTGTATGAGTATTATGCTCCCCCTGACTATATGCATAAACCATTTTTAATAGATAGAAGAAAATGTTGGAGGATAATACTTGGTTGACATAATACATATAATTATTTTTTATACAATAATAGATATTATACAAAGGAGCATACAAGAATATAACTCTTGTAACAAAAGGTGCAGCAATGCCTAATGGTTACATTGTGCAGAGGATGTTCAAAGGATAATTTAAAACAGGAGTACAAAAGAACCTAATTAAGTGCAATACAAAAGAACCTAATTAAGTGCTTAGTGGAGTACTATAGTGATGATAGATGATAACATGCATCCTAATAGTAGTCATAAGTATTTAATCAATACTCCCCCTTTTGTCATCATTCAAAAAAGGAGGGGCGTAGCAAAGTAGTTGTTTAGGCAGTATCTCCAGAGGAGTTGTTTGATGGTTGGAGGAAGGGAAATTCAAACTCAGGCAGTGCTGGAGGAGAAACGTGTGGAGAAGCTCTTGGAAGAAACACAAAAGTGTGCCAATCAAAGAAGGCTTGAGTTTGTATGCCAATGTTGACTATGGCCTTCTGCATAGCAGTGAAATTTTCATGAATGGAGGAGCTACCGGTGGTTGGATTTTTGAAGGGTTGAAAAGTGGGAGGAGTCAGTTGATCAGATGTGTTCAAAAATAAGGATGAGTTGAGTGATCCAAATGGTTCAAGGGGAGTGGTTCCTTGAGTGGTGAATCTAGGAGGGGAGTCATACATGTCATAGATTGGTGCAGGAGTTAGATACTTATTTAGAGTGTTGGCAAAGTTTGTCTCACCACTCTGAGGAGAGGAGAAAAGAGCAAAAGGATTCAGAAAGTCTAAGTTTTGTTGAGTGGTAGGGATTGTGGAGCTAGATTTTTGAAGATTAGTGGGAAGAAGAGTACAAAGTTTCAATGTTTGGATCAAACCCACTAGAGATAGTCACAGTTTGAGAGGTGGAGGACATTGAAGAGAAGTCCAAGTTTTCATCGAGAGGTGTTGTTTGTTGAGTGGAGACCAAGTTAAGGTCTAAGTTTGGTACATGTGGTGAGAAGTGGGATTGCATTGTGGAGGAGTCAAACATGGGTGAGTGAGAAAAGGTTTGTTCTATTTGAGGATTGTCAATAGGAAAGGTATTAAAGCTAAGTATTTCAGTGGATACAGGTACCACATTTTGAGGGACGAAAAGATCACCTTCAGCTTGAGTGGAATTCTCAGGGAGAGAATAGTTTAAGATAGGAGTTTGATCATGAATATTTTCGGGTACAGCAGGTATGAGGTTAGTAAGAGTGTTTGAGGTTTCACTAGGAGTGATGTCAGCAATGTGTTTCTGGAGGAGTTGTTGTTTGTTCCACAAGTGGTGATACAATTTGTTCCATTGTAGGGGACAAAGGGGTTGGTTTAATGTTTGGTTCAGTACCCGAGTTGTCAGAAGAGTAGTCCTTGGTCTCTAGGTTTTGTGTAGATGCTTGAGTTTTTTCTGAGGTTTTGTTTTTCTTTTTGGAGGCAGGGAGATTTGGTTTGCGTTTGCGTTTTTGAGCGGAAGGTAGGACAGGGATATTCATTTTTCCAAGTCGGTTTCCATGAATGCATCCTTTTCCCTAAAAATGGGTTTCATTTTCAAGAGAGATTCCAAAATAGTTGAAAACCAAGGAAAGTAGCCTTCCTCCATAAGGAGCACTACGGCCTTTTTGGTGTGTATGTTTCATGAAGTTTAAGATTACGTAGACAAGAATATCATATCATGTTACTTTTTCATGGCTACCAGCACGTGGAACAATGTTATGGACAATCATTTTGTGAAGGATACGAGGAATGGTTTTGAGGTTGGACGATACTAGAAACTTTTCAACATTAATGTAGAGTTCAAGTAGGACTTGATCAAGTTCAGTGGTATAATTAGAGACCCATTCTTTGTCAAAAATATGAATACCAGAGTCAGGGATTTTTAAGATTTTGCAAATGAGTGAAGGGGTAAGTAAGGATGATGGTTTTACGTTTGATTGAAGTTGTAAGAACTTCATCTAACTTCTCTGGGAGATAGCAGCATAGAAGCTTCGTACCAGCCTTGGGTAAGTGTTGATGTTGAGGGTTAGGATCTTTTTCTATCCTTGAGGAAAGATGATTTCGTCAATATTGTAGCCTATGGTGAAGCTTTCAAAATGCATGTGCTTCCCAGGAATCACACATACACCACGCCATTTTGTATTGAACAATTGAAGTTTTTCTTTGGTGGAGAAAATGGCGTTTTGAGAGGGATGAATGGTATGGTCTTCTGGACAGAGTTCACTGTCAGATTCATCAGAGTAATTTGTGTTGAGTTGAGAGATTTTTGATTTTACAAGTCTCCTTGATTTTCTTGTTCCATCAATTTTTGGAGGCAGGGATGGTTGTGGTTGAAGGGATGATGCTTGAGATTTTGAGATGTCGGAAGGTAAAATGGTGGATAAGGGTTGTTCATCAATGATGGCATGTCTGGTTCATTTGAAGAAGACATTAGAGATTTTGAGAGTTTTAAGAGATTTGAAGAGAAGATGGTGTGTTGGTGAAGAAGAATGAACGGAATATGAAGAAATTTTATAGTAAGCACTTAATTAGGTTCTTTTGTACTCCTGTTTTAAATTATCTTTTGAACATCCTCTGCACAATGTAACCATTAGGCATTGCATCTTTTGTTACAAGAGTTATATTCTTGTATGCGGTATAAAAGATGATTATATGTATTATGTCAACCAAGTATTATCCTCTAATATTTTCTTCTATCTATTAAAAGATGATTATATGTATTATGTCAACCAAGTATATTCTTGGATGCTTGCTTAGCCGGGTTTTATTTTATTGAAAAAGTTGATTATACTATTTCCCTCTAGAATCTAGAATTTTATGCTCAAGTAAAATTTAATGCATATAGTTTACAGTTACACAATCACCCTATCTTTTTCATGTTTCAGCAACACACACTTGTCCATTTATGATTTAACCGTGGAAGGAAGTTTAAAAACTGCATGCATTTTTAATAATGTAGTTCAAATCGATAACAGAAATTGGAAACATCCCCTGTCATTCCCTTGATGATTTATGTTGCCAAATGTTTTCTAATGAACTACGGTCATTTTACTTTGACAACCTGAAATCATAGCATTTCACATTGTACTTTACCATACCTTGAAAGACAATTTCTGCTGTATCTCAGGAAATGTCTGTAATTCTTTGGAATCTTGATTAGTCTAAATTGTGAGATCGTATAGTTCACCAAATTTGATAGGGGCAATGGTTCTGTCCCTTGTTTAACCCGCTTTTCTTTTTCTTTTTAGGAGGAGAGAAGAAGCTCGAAGGCTCCTTAATGAGTCATTGGCAACACTTGATGGCCATTAAAGCATTGTGTACCTTGTATTGTTGTGCAACTACATCTTAATGAATTTCGACCAATAGATTCATACCTACCGTCGTAGTTATAGGGAAGGCTGTTTTAAAGTGTGTCCTAGATATTATAACTGTTTATGGATGAACTTTTGCGATTGTTCTTTAAATTGCGTGAGAATTGTTACTTGGTAATAACTTTTGGACACTTAAATTATGTGCTCAATTTCTCTTTTAAGTCCAACAAATGGAGTCTGAAAAAACAAAACAGAATTCACATTGAGCATATAGTAGTTAGCATTGATAGCTAGATTCCAAATATTTAGTTTTACACTAACAAGGAAATGTAAGAGCACACAAAAATCCCGGCTCCATGAAATTATCATCTTCTACTATATCGGTCCCATGAATTGTAGCTCATCCCGACTAACAATTGTTCTCTACACAAACTTCGATCACCATCTAATCTAGCTGATCACTTTCCCATGTTAGCTTTGAGGCAACTCTTTCATGCTGTGGGAAATATTCCTACAAGAGCAGCGCGAAACCAAAAGAACCAATAAGACATTCGGATCATGATTTGAACTTGTTGCTTCGACCCGGTTTTGAAAGTATTAGATAGAATTACCTCCATGTTTTTGACAAGTTCTTTTGGTGTTGGAGCAGAGACAATTATATGCCTAGCTGTGGGGCTAATGAATCCTTCCTCCACAGCTTTGTCAATGAAAGACAATAAAGAATTGTAGTATCCATCAACATTTAGCAATCCAACCTTCAAAAACCAAAAAATTAATGTCAACATATATTTATATTGCAAAAGGGTAAGAGAGAAAATTTCAATATAATAATAAATTGTGTAGGATAAAAATCTTTACTGGTTTATCATGGATGCCAAGTTGTGCCCATGTTATCACCTCAAGAAGCTCCTCAAGTGTACCATAGCCTCCTTTATGTACATAAACATAATCCTTTAAATAATAAATATAGTACTAGAAATGAAAAAAAAAAGGTTTCAAAATTGTTAAAACTTTACAATATTTTAAAACAATTAAGTCATTTTCTTAATTTTTTTAAAAGTTATTATATAATATATGAATAAGACATTTTTTTACATTGTTAGGAAATAAATATTCCTTTCGACAAAATGTAAGACCCTCCTAGATAATGGAAAGAAGACAAAAAAAAATCTTTATTCTTAAGATTTGAATATTTATATATATATTTTTATTCTTTTTTAATAAAAAATTCTTAAGATGAAGTATGAAGTGTTTTGTTTTTGTGGCTAAGCTCATGAATGATTTCATCAAGAGTGAGAAAGCTGTCAATATTATGGACCCTGTCTCTTTGGGCCTGTGTGGATAAGCCACTTGCAATGTCCATGTCAGTTAGTATGACAACAAAATAATTATTTTTGCCCATGTTCAAGATGCAATTTTATTTAAGTTTATCATTGTGAAAAAATACAATGAAAAAAATGTTATAAATATCAATTTTCTTACAAATACATTATAGAAATTTTAAAAATACAGTTGGAAATTAAACCCTAAAAATGTATAAGGGAATTATTTACAACTGATTATACTAAATTAAATGTACTTCTTCCGTTCTATATTATTTGTCACAATTGATCATTTCATACGAATTAAGAAATATTAATAAATGAAAGAAAGAGAATAATGATTTATCAAATTATCCTGATTAATTACTAGTGTATTCAAATTAGTATTAATGTTAAGTGAGAAAATAATAACTTAAAGAGTATTTATTAGATGATACAATTAGAAGATTAAATATGAAATTGTATTGGTAACTTAAAGTGACAAGTATTTTGGGATAAATTATTTTTTAAATGTGACCCTTATTTTGAGACTGAGAGAATATAAGGAAATGTTTTCCAAGTTATATCGAAAACTAATTTTATTTATATTAATTTATAAATATAAATAGTTGTAGACTAAACTTTGTAGCCATAATTTACAACCATTTGAGTAAACTAATACATACCGAGCTATTCAATCATATCTTGTATATTTTGTAAGTTCGAATAACTATATAACGTAAAAATAGAATTTTATTCTGTCTGTTAAGTCAGTTCAGTTGGTAATTATGCAGAAATATTAGATTTAAGATCACAAATTCAAATTCATAAATAAAAATAAATTTTTATTGTATTTCATTAAGTAAACTTAGTTGATAGTTGTGTATAAGTATCAGATGTAAATCATGAATTCGAACCCACTAACTTTTATATATTTTTTGACTTGCAACTTTAGCTAGGATTTTAACTTATAATATATAATATATATCTTCATTATCATAAATGAAATAAGTAAATATAACTATTTTTTACAATAACGAATTATTTAAAATATTTTGTTTATGTCATCATTTACATTTATCAATTACTTAAATTATTAATTTTATTAAATATTTTATTTTAATTTTCTATTTTATCCACACTACCTTTTTACCAAACATAATCTAAAAGTGATCTTTAGAAGAAAAAATATATGTAATTTTGAAAATTAGGTGATGCCGAAAAAATCCAAATCATATACCTAATAGTGTCCATGTGAGTCCAATTAAAATTTGAATGAACCTAAATCTTTAGTACTTTTTCGTCTTTTCTCCACATATTTTTTATCCCACTCCATGTGGAAAAATTAAATCTTATATGCAATTTATATAATGTTTCTTTAAAATCAGAAGTATATTTTTAGTATATATATATATATATATATATATATATATATATATATATATATATATATATATATATATATATATATATGTATTTTCTTTTAAAATTTGACTTAAAATCGAAAATATATTTTTGATTCTGATGCTGTCAGTACCAAAAGACACACGCTCGCGCGCGCATACACACACACACATATATATATATATATATATATATATATACTGTGATAGAGTCGTAAACAACCCCAAAATGTAATTCAAATACAAATACGATACTATACCAAAAAACTAAACTTGTAGTTTTGTTCTTACCGAAAACGGAACTATACTTGCGGTTTTGTTTTTATCAAAATTGAAAATTTAATTCTGGTTAACGCTCATTTGGCGTCTCAGTCCTCCAAATGAGTCCAAATAAGAGTATTGATCATCAAATAAACTTTAGAAATATTTTTCTAATTACTTCTAATGATGATAACGAGCTACACTATCACATTTTGAATACTAATTCACTAATTTGAGTAGAAATTACATAAACTCAATTTTTTTTCAAAAATAACATATCTGATTGATTGATGTTGATTTTTCTTGATTGATAGCGTTAAAATGCTTTATTTAACTATTGTTTAATGATTTCTAATAGTTTTTTTGACAAAATATTTAATTTATAAAATAAGAGTTTGAGAGAGTTTTGTGTTTTGTTTTGAATGAGTTGCTGTAATGGGATGAGAAGAGACAACTCACCATATAATTCCTCAAGAAATAAAATATATTTCTGATTGTAAATCGTAAGTATACTTTTGATTTATATTCAATTATTTCAACGTAATTTATTTATAATATGATGTGAACCGAAAATTTACTTTCAATTTTAAAAAAATATTTATAAAATTTTCCGTGGTGCATAAAAAAAGGAGGAGTGAGTTAAGAAATTGCTACGAGGTTTCTAATCTTTATCACTTTGACCTTTTTAAATTAATCAGTCTTAGAATGTTTGTCATGTGATGATTAATGCATAATCAAAAGTAAATATAAAATATTCTTTTTGGACATTGTATGGTCTTTTCATCAAAGACTAGACTATACCCCACTTATGTTAGAACTTTTTATTCCATCTTTTCATCAAGTCTTATTTTATTTTAGTTTAAAGGAAATTTGCAACACTTTCGCAAATTCCAAATAAAACTTAAATGCATTCCAACAAAAAAAAAAGAAAGAAAGAAAAAGCGTTTTAACATTTATTATTCTAATGAAGTTATTTTAACTAATAACTTTAACAATATATACTATTTTTCTCTAATTTTAAAAATACTATGAATTACAATTAACATGTGAAAACTTTTTGCAACCCTATCAAAGAAATGACATACATTCTCCTAAAATAAAAAGAGAAAAAAGTTATGACTTTTAGTAAACAGAATAATTTACATTACAAAAAAAAAAGACATCTTAAACTCCTAAAATACCAATTATCATTTTGAAATATTTTCTTGATTTTTATTTCTTTAATAGATTATATAAATACGACAAAAAATGTTCGGGTTAGGAAGGAATTTCACACATGCATTAAAAATATCAATAGTAAAAATGAAATTGGTATTTTAAATTATTAAATAAAATTAGTATATATTTTTAAACAATTATTGATGTTTGAATGACTTAATGCAAGTTTAATTAGTGACTCGTTAATTCGACCAATTATTAGTTTTCAAAGACTTTAATCAATAATCAAATTAGAGATTAATAACACTATCCATATCCATAATCCATGTGAAAAATATTGGAGGTAGAAAGTAGAGTGTACCAACCAGGTAAAGCAATAAAAGCATCTGAATTTCTAGCCATTTCAGCTTTCCTTTGATGCATGTCAGCTACTGCTTTCACTTCTCCCACTGTTTCTCCAGTAAGCTGCACCATATTACATTTACCAAATTATCACTCAAATAATAGTAAACTTATAAACAACTTTTGTGTCGGCTACGATAATTATTTTGAGGTATAGATATTTTTGTGTGAAACATTCAAATGCGACGTTATTATGGTAAGATATTTGTTTGGTTTGGAAACAAACAAGAAGGATGTAAAGAATATAGAAAAGGGATAATGGCAATGAGAATATGAAGAGTGTAAGATAGAACATAGAGAGAATGACAAAATAGTTCAGAAGGATAAACATCCCTAGATTGACACGTGTATATTGATGGATAAGTTTGTAAATTAGCACTCAATGCAAAAGAAATATACAAGAGAAAAAAATTATCATGCAACCACAAGTTGCATTTTTTTTTTACATAAATACAATTTGAAACTTAGATAATTGTGATAACAAAAGAATGGTTGAAATTGACTTAAAATTATTAATAAGCTAACTAGTATAGTCATTTTCTTTCTTTTCTTTTTATATTTTTTTGAAATGAAAATTGCCAAATACTTCCAAAAAAAATAAGTTAACATTACCTCTCTTGGCATAAGTGTTTTTGGAATCACTCTGAAAAAACAAAATAAAACAAAGTTAGTCTAACAAAATATATCAAATCAAATACAAGCTCAAAATCATACTAAATTCGTTGATATTACTATTAAAAATAAAATTGTGATTCTGATAAATTTACTGTCAATTTAAACATGCACGATATGATCGAAAAAATGACGAAACTATCGACTCACCCAATTACATGCCGACCGCCGTCGTAAACAGCTTGAGAAACCAACCCCATCAAACCAATGCTGCCTCCTCCATAAACTAAATCAATATTTCTTGAAACCTTATAACATATCAAAATACAAAAATCTCAAAAGTCATATTGATAATATATATACACATGTATTTATATAGAATAAAGACTAAAGTAGTAATTTACCAATTCTCTTCCAAGTTCAATAGCAGCATCTTTATAGCTAGTTTTATTACCAGGACTACTACCACAAAACACACAAACTCTCTTAAACTTTGATAACTCTCTCTCCATTATCTCTCTCTCCATTATTTCTCTCTCTCTCTCTCTCAAAAATGGATGAGTTGTTGATGGTTTATGGTTTATGGTGCATATATATAACGGCAAAATGAACACGTATTCATCACCACCACATCATTAAACATGACAATGACATGTCTATAGGGAACCAAAGAAAAACTTAATCCAATGTCTTATGTTTTTGTGTGTTTTCTACTTTAATTACTATGGTCCCCTTTTATCACCATTCATTCAAAAAATAAATAAATCTAATAACTAAATATTCAATCCGTGGTCCTATGTCAAAATCATTGTACTCTTTTTTTTTTTTTATATAAAAAATTTCAATCACTAGTTTTAAATGTCACATCGATTCATGTTTAAAAATTTCGGTCGTGTCTAACTTTTATACAAAATTTACAAATTTATACAAGGGTCGTGTCTAATTTAATATTGAATATATAGAGTTTGACTCGAGTTACTAAATTTTCTCTAAACTCTGATACTATATTAAAATTTTGGTTGATAACAAATAAAACCCGCGATATAGTATTATAAGAAAATATTATTTGTAGTCAAAAGTTTTTCAATTGATTTGTTAATGCATGATGCTAGACATTAATCTCTTAATGCTCTCGTGATCTAAGAATAGTTAGTTTTCAACTTTTATCATTAAATATAGAAGATTATTAAGATTCGTTTAATTTAATTCTTAACAACACAGTTTGGTACACACTGTATGTAATGAGCTCGTGAATGAAACCCTATCTCACAGTCCATGGTTCCTGTTCTTACTTGAAAACAAAAACATTGTTGGTTAAATCATAGGTATCGTTCATCTTAGTTGACTTGTTCTTACACCAAGTCTTCTATTTCTCTCTCTACCTGACACTGTTCATGATAATTCTGAAAAATCATGATGATATAAGACATTCAAACTTTAATCACAGACAGATACTAGTGCATTTGCCATTACATATCTTTTGTACCATCCATTATGGTGTCTGAGATGATATGTAAGTTTACTTTTAATACACATGTTTTTTTATTTAAACTTAAATCGATACACTCTAACACACACTCTCAAGTTTTTGTTTTTCGAGGTTATCTCTAGTTTAGTTACAATTTAATCGTAATAAAATAAAGGACTCGATTTAGTTATGTTTAACTCTGATAAATTTGAATCTGTCTTGCACGCCTTCAAACACATTCTTGATGTCTAATTTATTGAAGGAGAGTTTTACTATTAATTGCAATTTTCTTTCCTTCGGAGAGAGAGATATTACTCTTTGCAGTTTCTTCATCCCCTGTGGTGAGTGGTCCTTCCCAACCAAAAAGACTAGAGTCTATTAGGGTGGTAAAAATGGTTTGATATTAAACATGTTGTTTTGCTCATATTTTTTTACAATTTGGATCAAAAGTTTTAGGTTCGCATCTTCTAATATATCTGTCCTCTTCTAATATATCTGTCCCGTTTTTTTCAAGCTTTTGAAATGTTAACATTAATAAAAATTTATAATTTTTTTAGCCTTTATGGAAGACCCGCACGTCCATCCCGTTCCACTTTTATTATTTTGCGAACTTTTGTGGGCGTGTCTATATTAACAATAATTTATACAATTTTTAGCCTTTAAAAATACAAAGTTTTAGATCTGCACACAGAGCTATGACTACGCTGTCTTGCTCTATTTTTTTTGAATTTTTGTTAGACAGATTTAAACGGGACGGTATACCCGTTTGCCACCTTATCTACAGTAATGTTGATCATCACGGTTTTTCTCAAAAGATTAGTCTTTATTGTTAGTACATTATTAGAGTCTTTTCTAGCTTGAATAATTAGTCTCTATAATTACGTTGATTTTTATAATACTCGTTATCTAATTCTTCTTAGTGCTATACCCACTCAATAATATTATCAAATTAATATCATTATAGTCGAAATTTACGAATTTGATTAACAATTTATAAATTTAAAGATGAATTTTAAAATATTGTGTCAATGTAGGAGATTAGGTCAAATTAAGTAGTTTGAACTTTGAAGGATTTTGATGAATTGATTCATCCGTGCAATGATATGTTTGAGCAGAAATTAAAGAGAAGACAAATAGTGGATGAGTACTTTTACTGCCACCAATTTTACTTTACCTTACTCTACAAAAATATAGATAAGAATAACCATGCATCATTACTCTCAACCATTCTTTATGAACAAAAATATCATAAACCCTAAAATTCTTATTCTCTAAACCAATAAGAACTCGACGCATTGAAAAAACCATAACAAATTGGTTTAGCTATTTTTAGAATCACAAACTCAACAATGATGTTACTCTTTTGTCTCCCTCAAACTATAGCCAAAACTTTTGACTCTTTTAATCAATTAACAACAAGTTCTTACGTATCATCAATCTCACTTTTTTCTTTTTACTTTCTTTATTCTTTTGTTGGTGAAAGCATTGCACTTTTGTTTTTATTAAATAAATATGTCCAATGAAAGTTAGATATGTAGGGTTGTAATATAATAATATTGCCCTAAGTTGGTTAACTTGACTTTAATTTTCATCAACTTAATTATTATAAGTGAATCAAAATTCAAAATGAGAATTATACTCGATTAAATTTAGAAGGTTCTAGATTAGTCGGTGAATCGGATCTGATTGATTAAATCAAAAATAAAAAAGAATTAAGAAATTTTTTTTTTAAATTTTTTTGTAAGTTTTGTGTAGTTTTCAAAAATATTTTGTAGGTTAATTCTATTTAACCATGCAAAAACAAACACTGATTCTATTTTACCATAGTTTAAAAGTGATATATATTTTATAAGTTATTATTTAGTTACAATTTAATCATGTTAAATTTTAAATCTTTTAAAACATTACTCTGTCTCATATTATAAATAAATTTTACATTTTTAAATTTATTAAATAATTAATATATATAACCTATATATAGATCAAATATATTAATTACTTAATAAATCTAAAAAGATAAAATTTATTTATAATATAGAAGAGAGAATAATTATGTTTAGTTTGTATAGTAGACTTTAGAAACGATTATGTTAATTAATCAGTAGATTAATCATTATAGTCAAATATGAATTGCTTGGTGATATTTTATATTATCTATATCAAAATTGTATTATATAATATTATTTAAAAATAATTTAAAATATCTTATGCATTTGTAAGGCTAATGAATGATTGAATTTTTGTGCACCAAAATGGTGGAATCCTACTCAGATAAGTTAATAATCCTTTACACTTGAGTGGTGATTTTTGCACAGCACTTTTTTATTCTTTCTTTATTAGCCTCTCATATTTCATCTAGTCACATTTTTTTCTGACCAATTTTGGCCACCATTAAATTATTAATTTGGCCACCATTTAATTATAGCACTAGAATATGGACACATGTAAGTGATGTTAGTTTTTGCTCAGATCGATCATGCATATTTTTTAATTCTAACAAGAATTATTGGACATATATACATATAAGTGGTGTATATGATTGGTGATGCAAATTGAAGTTTTCAATTGGTCACATTCATAACTAGAGCATAAAAGTGTGTCCAAGAGTTTCCTTTTCGGATAAGGTAGTAAGAAACACATCTCTTTCATCTTATTGTCTACGCAATCTATGACCCTATCACTTTGTTTCAATGCATTTAGTTCTAAATTCCATCACTTTCTTTCTTATGAGCCAATTTGAAAGCTAAATCATGGAAGTATTCGATGCTTAAGTATGCCTAACTTGTTAACATTTCAATTTTTAGGTATTTCCTTTAGGAGTTTAGTGAAAATTTTAATGGTTGGTTTTCAATCTAACTTTTGCAACTTGCATCTTATGAAAGATATAAAAAGTAAAACAAGACTCATGGATATTTAAACACTTTTAATAGCAGAATAGAAATGAAAAAAAAGCATTAATGGAGCAACAAACTTCACAAAAACTCAAGAGAAAGCAACAACAAAAAAAAGAGTTAAAACAACCTTAACCACAAAGAAACACAAGTAAAAAATAAGTCAATCAAACCAATGATTCCAACTATTCAACGATGTCAGACACAATAATTTCTAAAGAGGAAACCTAGAAGAAAGTAAACACAACGACCTGCACAAAATAAAAGGAGGACAACTAACACCTGTACACCTCTAAATATCAAATCACTTGACCGAGTTTTAATTCCAGTCTAATGGAGAAATGACAAAATTTGAAAAATAAACATGAATCCACTTCCACATCAAACTAATAATCATAGATATCTAGAGACTAATCATCAAGCTTTCCCGAAAAAATTTATTTTATTTTGCATTTTCCAAATAGTCCAAACCATCGAATGCCAGATTGAAACCAAGCCTAAAGACCGTTGCTTTCCTTGACCTAGCCTCTAAGACAACTCCAACACCCTTAAAATCGAATGCGGCAAAGGTCAAGAAGCCCCACCGACCTATAAACTCTATACTAGATACCTGAAATAACCTTGTTAAGAAATGTGGTTTAGACCTAACTCAACCCTAAAAAGCCGACTCGTAATATGGGGACTGCCCCCACTTATAAGGACATGTTCAAACTATTTATTGTCCAATGTGAGACTCTTAACACACCCCCAAGCCTAAGACTGGACATCTAGAGCGTGAATATTAATGGTGAGTGATCTGATAACGGAAACATGATAACAGACTGCCTAGAGATGGTTTCACTTCTACAACACCCAGAATCAATTCTAGAGATGTAGAATTGATTATGGGTGATTTTGAATTGTTTGGTTTGTTAAAAGTAGAATTTATTATGTCTCTAGAATTGATTCTACTTGAAGCTAGAATTTGTAGCTTCTGCCTCCAGAAATAATTCTGGGTGATTTTTACACTGAAACTTATTGTTCAACTCACTTTTACATAAATGTATCCAAACATAAATCAATTATGCTAAACTAAATTATGTTAAAATCAATTATACCAAACTCAATTCTACTAGAATCATTTCTATCCACTGTCAATCCAAACATATAATGAATGTTCTTGAGTTGAAGGGTAAATTTGGAGGGTTGAAGGATGGAGAAGTTCTGAAAAATACGTCAACCAACACCTAATTTATTTTCACTCTCTCAGGTGAACTGCATCATTCAATTGAAAAAGCTAAGATTTTATGGTTATGCCAATTCTAAGTTTCTTTATGGTCTTATGGCTAATAAAAAAAAGAAGTCATTCTATATTGAAAATATCTGTAAATGGAGTTAGAGTTCACGATGTTGTTTTTTATCATTATTGTGGAAATTATTGGATCGAAACTCTAGTGTCGTGATGTTGACAGGAAAAGTTTATTGGTTCAACAAGGTTCAAGCATGTCGTCGAAGTCTGCTCACATGCTGTAGTCGAAATGCTAAGTTTATTAGCATGTCAAATTGGGCCTGTTTATTATGCCCAGTTGTTTAAGTTAACTTGTTTCCTAAGTTATCTTGTAATGAGTTGGTGTGTAAAAGCCCATTAGTTTAGTATGTGACATTTATTATCAATAACATATCAGTCTCTCATCATTGCGTACAACAAATCCTAATTTAAGGTGAGAAATGTTATTTGTTATTCTTTTAACACTTGTAATCTTGATTAAAGAGAAAGTAAAGAATAGTAGTTATAACTAATCCTTGTTATTCTTCGTGTTCCTCACTCTTTTTTACCCTTGCGTGTTTCTTGATCATAAAGAAAAAGTTTATACTTTATTTCCAAGGTATCGTTATCATGATAAATTGGTGCGGTGAGTATGGAAAAGATGCCTTCAACAAAGTATGAGATAGAAAAGTTCACCAGAGTGAACAATTTCGGTCGGTGGCGCTTGAAGATGAAAGCTCTACTAATTTAACAGGGTTGTTTGGAAGCGTTGAAGGGAGGGACGACCATGGATACTATATTAACGAAAAAAGAAAAGACGACCATGACAGATAAATCCCACAATGCAATCTTGTTGAGCCTTGGTGATAAGGTTCTTCGACAGGTACCAAAGGACACGGCGACATCAAGGTTATGGGTAAAACTTGAAAGTTTGTACATGACTAAATCGCTGGTAAACCGACTCTACCTGAAGCAAGCTATGTATTCATTCGAGATGATTGAAGACAAAGTATTGGATGAGCAGTTGGATATGTTTAACAAGCTGATTCTTGATCTTGAAAAAATCATTGTCAAGATTGATGATGAAGATCAAGCGTTGTTGCTGTTGTGTGCTTTGCTCAAATCACATGCTCACTTCAAAGAACCCCTCTTGTATGGAAGAGAGTCCATGACCTTTGAAGAAGTTCAATCAGCCTTGTATTCTAAGGACTTGAGTGAACGAAAGGAGCATAAACCTTTAACGGTTGGTGAAAGTTTGACCGTTAAAGGAAAATTCTTGCGAAAGGATGATAAGTTCGACAAGAAGAAGAGCAAAAGTCATTTGAAGTCTTATAGTGGTGATACAACCGATATTCGATGCTATCACTGTAAGAAGGAGGGACATACAAGAAAATTGTTCCCTGAACGCCTGAAAGATCATAGAGGAAAGGATAATGGCAACATAACTATTGTTCAAGTGACTTTGATTCATCTGATGTTCTCGTGGTTTTGAGCAGTGACTCAAGAAAAGAGTGGATTATAGATTCATGTTGCACTTGGCATATGACTCCAAACAAAGTCTTGTTCAAGGAATTATGTGATCAAGATGGTGGATCTGCATTGCTTGGAAACAACAAAGCTTGCAAGATTGCATGTGTTGGATCTATGAGATTTAATCTCCATGATGAGTCAATAAAGTTGTTGACTAAAGTCAGGTATGTACCTAATTTGAAGAGAAATTTGATTTCTCTTGGTGAATTCGACAATAAAGGACATGTTTTCCAAGGAGAGAAAAGCATCCTAAGAGTCATGAAGGGTTCGAAGGAAGTCTTAAGAGGCGTGAAGAAACAAGGATTGTATACCCTTGAGGCCGAAGTCGTAAGTGGTTCGACAAATGTTGCATCCATTAAACCTTTGTTGAAGACATAAATTTGGCACATGAGATCGAGTCATATCAGTGAAAGGGGTATGGTCGAATTTGGGAAACAAAATATGCTGGGTGGAGACAAAATCGAAAAGCTGAAGTTTTATGAACCCTATTGTGATACAGTGGGAGAACTGACTTGAGATGTTTTGTGTGTGATCGCAATCATTGCGGTTAGCAAGAGTCGCCACCGACTTTTCTTTTATCCAAAAAGAAAGGCTGAAAAGAACAGGAAATACCTAATTATCAAATGGGGATTTTGCAAATGGGGATTTTGCAAGAAAATTAAACCTAATTATCTATTACAACCATATTGAATAAATGTACAAGAATTGAAAAATAATGTACAAATGTAAAATGGAAAAAGAAATGATTTTTGTTTGGTTTTCATGAAAGGGTTTTAACCTAATTAAGAGAATGATTAATGAAAATTAAATAAAATTAACTTAAACTAATTAAGAAAAGAAATTAACTTAAAAAGGATTTTTTTAGTTTTTTTTTATGAAAAAGTTTTAAATTAAAATAATATGAAAAATAATTAATTAAAAGAAGAAAACTAGATTCTAAATTAATTTTGATTTACAAGAAAATAATATTATAATTAAACCTAAGTCTAAATATTAATTATTTAAGAAAAGAAATTAATTTATTTTAGAAATGTTTTTGTGTCTTTTTTGGTTTAAAAAGAATATTTTTTATATAATAAAAGAAAATAATCAAAACCTAATTTCTAATTAATTTATAAACTAATTAATAAACAAAATAAAGGATGATTAAAATAAACTTATTTTTATGTCAAAAATTAATTTAATTAAAAAAAAGCCTAAATCTATTTTTTAATGATTTTTAATGATTTTGGTATTAAGTAAATATATTAAAAGAAAATAAATAAATGAAATAAGAAAGAAAATAAAATGGGCCAGTATTGCAGAAGTAAAATGGGGGTGAGAATTTAGCAAAAAATTCTAAGCCCAAGACAAGGGGTCCAACGCTTGTTGGAGGATCCAGTATGGAGATTAGTGGGGAGTCTATCATGGGGCGCTTGTGAGATGCATTTGATTGGTTGATGATAAGACGAGAGGGTGTTGATTGAGGGAGCATCACGCGCGTGCTAGCTTGACATGTACCTGATATGTGAAGAGAAAATATGAAAAAAAATAAAAGGGTGCCACTGGAGCTCGAACCCAGGTCCCATAGGTTAACAGGTGCGTGCTTTACCACTGGGGTGGCTATACATCTGTTTATTAATACAAAACCATAAATATATATTGGAAAACAACTCCATAGTTGTTATCTTCTTCTTCCTCGCGCCAAAAGCCATTGCCATACTTTTTAATTTTCTAACTTCTTCATTTCTCGACCAAATTGAAAAATACAAACATGAAACTTGCTTGAAATTTCAATACGAATTCAACCATGTAAATAACTAAAGCTATAAATCACAGATGAATGAGAATTTTGTTGGCCCTAAACTGAAACCTAATTTTTTCAGAAACTTTAAACTCAAAATTCTCCCTACTCAATCAATATAAATGAAAACTATGGACATGTACAGTTTCAGGGTAATGATATCTATATTTTATCTTTGAAAATGGAAGCCTAACAATGCCTAAATGAGGAGATGAAAGTTCAGAAAAATACCTCAAAAACTGGAAATCGTGAAATGAGTTTGAGCTTGTTTCAAGTGATGGTGATGATCAGGTTAGCTTCCTTGAACCTCTAGGAAGCTTATGCAATAGCTGGCTTGAACTGAGAGTAGCTGAAATGGCCTGGAGAAGTCAAGATGCAGACCTCTGATTTTGGTTATGTAGGATGATATAAATGGTGTTACAATTTGCAAACAGGTATTGGTATGGTTTGTGTATGATGCTAAGAAGCTTTTGGAAGTATTAAGCCAAGGAATGCACGAGTGGTTTTGAAGATTGAAGTTCAAAGTCAGAAATGACACAAAGATGGAGGTTTTGTGCAATTTCTGGCTTGAAGGAATTTGGGAATGCTTAAGGGATTCTAATCTCGTGTCTTAGGTTGCAAATAATGTCTCTATTTATAGAGAAGGGATTTGACATTGATCGCGACTTTATCGTCTAAATTAATCGGGAGACTGCAAGTATACAGTCCTATCGCGTAGTTTTAAAAGATATCGAACCTAAGGGACTATAAATCGAACTAACGTAACCTAAACTACTGTGTAAAGCTATAGCCATCGAATAATTAATTAGGGGAATTTTTGGGTAATAAAACTTAATTCTAATTGAAATAATAATAATGCGAATATCGGTATGTACTTCGTTAACACTAAAGAATCCGACTTTCCACTGGCTTATTTTCTAAAAATGATAATAATATCTTTTTCAGCAAAAAGTATTTATTCAAAAATCTATTCTCAAACTTTCGCTCTATTGAAGTAAATTATAATTTTAAACTCTGATGTATGCTTTCGCTATCCCATTGATTTTAAAATTACTTTTTGAAAATAAATAAAGTTTAATTGGTTTTAAAACGCTGTCGCAGTCTTTAAAAACAATACCTAGTATCTACTATCTGATTTTAAACCTCAAACTGCCGCTCTATTGGTTTCTAATCTTAGTCAGTTTATTAGCCTCAAACTTTCGCTCTGTTGGTTTCTAAACCTTTTTTAACAAAATAAATTAGATAACTAAATCAGAAAAAGTGTTTATTTTATAAAATATAATCAAGCCTGTTTGTTCCGGATCCATTCAAATTAACTCGTTACATACCGATATTTAAATAATTTAGCCAGACATACTCATAAAAGCAGACATGAATACATTAAAGGAATTAACATTCGTAAATAAATTCATGGCTAAATAAATATCTCTCATGCAAATAATTAATTAAATAAATTAAAGCGATGTAAATAAGAAACCTGAATTAAATAAATGCTGGAAATAATTCTTGAAGCTTGAATCAATTCGTACAAAATCCCGGTTCTTCAACAGAAATAAAATTTAAGTATTTGAAAAGGAACTGGCTGGAAAATCACTGCTGGAAACTGAATTACAATGGAAAATAATAATGCGGGAAGGTAAATTCTGAAACTGGAAAATAATGCTAAAAACGGCCCCCCTATTTTGATTTCCTGATGTCCTTTTATAGTGGTAGAATGTAACCACGTTTTGAGATATTTTCGTACCACTTTTCCCCAAATTTCTCGTTCTAATTGCTTTGAGTGGAGGTGGTCGTCCCGAGATTTACTCATCCACTTGACCACGTTGAGACGGGCGCCTCATGTATCATCCTAGGGCCTACGTGGCAGTTGAGGCGGGCGCCTCAATTGTAGGAGAGGAGTTGAGACGTGCGTCTCACTCTTGCACGTGCCTTTAGGGCTCTCTTGCTTGCGTGGGCCTGATTTCGTTTGGGCCCAGTTTGGAGATAATAAACCTTTTGATCCATCATTTTTGCTTTGCACACCCCTTTTCTTCATTTCTTGCATATTTAGTCCAATAACTCTCTTAATTTCTTCACTTTGCTCAATTTGTCTAATTAAAATAAAATACCTGAAACAATAAAAATACCGGCGTAATATGGAAATAAAATGAAATAATTAAATAAAAATACTAACATTATTTATGAAAATTAAATCAAATATACTATATAAAATTGTGTTATCAAACTCCCCTATACTTGAACCGTTGCTTGTCCTCAAGCAAAAGTAAAAAAAAATGAAAATCACTGACGCACAGTTAAACACAGATATAAGAACATACATCACTTCGTACCAGGTTGCAAGTTGAATTTTTCGTTAGAGAATTTAAGTCGAACTTAAACACCAAAGTTACCGTAGGAACACTGGACAACCCCATTTAAGCAGACCAATTTAAGTCATGTCATTATAGCTTAACCTAATACTACGTTTTATTTCACCCGTTTTCATTCTAGTGCAATCACATTAAGCCCTTTACCTTACACGCACATAGTGGAGTAACTTGTTAGTGAATTTGATCTTAGTAAGCCAGCTAGGAGTTCTGGTAATTTAATCATATGGTACTCCCTTTTTCCAATTAAAAATTGTGGGGGATCGAACCGTAATTCGCCCTACCAAGTTCAGCACCAGGGACCACTGAACCAATTTATAATGGATTATTTTGCATTTAAATTTATAGTTTCTGCAACTGTTGGATTAAATGATCTGGTAAGGACCATCTAACTTAATAAGTGCATCTTCAGATAAAAGCAATTTCTTAAGAATATTTGATCAATCACTTATATTCATCAGCTCTCCACGTAGTTTGTGTTTATGGCGGTGCCGACTGCTTAATAAACTACTCGGGGCTAATCTAAAACTAAGTTTTAAAGGTTTTGGTATAATAAGTACTTAAATCGATCCAACACATCGGGGGGTTTTGAAGTGTTAAGACGATAGCAATTTTGCTAAGTTGCTCGAATTCTTATTTATAATAGGCAACCTTAATACTAGTTGAATAATGTTTATAAATGCGTGTTAAAATTGTTTTATTTTATTCGTTATGGCTCAAGAAATAGGGGGAATTCGAGTAAGCACAAATTTTTGCATAAGAGATTAAAATTTGCATAAATAAGTATTTTATTGAATTGAAATTTTGCAATACAAGAAAAGAAATAAAAGGAAAACTACTACAAAGAGAGCAAAGGAAATAGAAATGAACAAGGAAATGATCTGACTCCCCTATACTAAAAAGGAGCAATGTCCTCAATGCGATAAAAACAAAGGAGAATCAGATGAAAAGAGAAAGGCGATCACTCGTTGCTTTGAGAATCATGATCTCTTGTTCTTCGTCCTCTAGTACGAGGTCTTCGTCGTACGTCAGAATCAGAATCATTAATATGAAGTGCGTTTGCTATGCGAGCTTGCAAGGATTCGAGGTTACAATCATGGCAAAAGGCATATTCTTGTTGTTCGCGTCGCATCTCTTGTTGGTGGCGTTGCAACTCTAGTTGGTCACGTTGTACTTCTTGTACGAGATGTAAAGTCTCAGCTTGGTTTTGTTGCATGGCATGGAACAACTGATCTTGACGAAGCATATGAGCCTGCATAGCTGCGAAATTTGCAGCGGGATTATTTGGTTGTTGGGCGGCAGGTGCATCAAGAGCATAACGACAATTGGCGCGGACTCGGACGTCGATACGATTCGGACAAGGTAACACAAAATCAGGAATTTGACGATGATTTATCACTAATGTAAACCGGCCATCATGTCTTGGAGAGATTATATGGGAATCTCGGCAATAGATGACATCAAGAAGAGTGGCTGGCATCATATATTGTAACAAAGAAAATAGCTCGGCGGAAAGGCCTAAAGCATATGCTAAAGATGTGATGATGCCTCCAAAAACAAAGGGATTAGTACCTGCTGTGTTCACGCATGTGTGGATGTGACTGAGCATGAAAGGAGCGACGTTGACAGCCTGACCATTAAGGGCACAGAAAATGATGAACAACTCATTTTGGTTGACCTTGTGATTATTGGTCCGACCAAAGATGGTGTTAGCAAGAACGCGGTGAAAGTACCTTAATGCAGGGTTATGTATTTGAGAAGCATAGAGGTCGCGCCAACTTTCCGTGGTTTGACCGGTTAGATCATTCCATAAGGAGAAGCCGACTTGATCCCAAGAAAGATCGTGGTCATCGCCGAAATGCTTGTAATGAACATGCTCGCCGCGAGTGAAAGATAAGAGTTCATCGACTCTTTCTTGATCAAGAGAGTACTCTTGGTTAAACATGCGGAAGTTGGCGATTCCGGTTGTGTAGGGATCGTCGAAAGGTGTTGTGTAAGAGAAGGAACTAAGAAATTCAAGCACGAGTGGTTCATAGATTGGACATGAGTTTGTGCAGAGACTGGTTAAACCGGTTTTATTGAGCATGAATACGATGCTATCAGTCATTCCTAAGGTTTCCAAACACTCCGAACTTACGTATTTTGTAGGAACGACGGAACGGGTATAGAATTTTTTATACTTTTGTTGTTGTTGGCCGTCGTCGTTATCACGGAAAATGATATTGGATAGGTCGGGTGGTGGTCGGTCGGGCTTAACTTGTCTTTGGTTGTTTCGTGGAGCCATAGATGGATATGGGTTGAAGAAGGGAAAAGGTAGAAAATATGGGTGTAGGAATGTTGTGAAATGAGAAAGAAGGATGAAGGGTATTTATAGTGGAGTGAGAGTTAAGAGTGATAAATTATAATAAGTGGGTGTTGGAAAATGGGAGGGAAAATTTGAATGGGGATTAATGGTGAGAAGTGGAAAGAATATAATTTGAATGAAAATAAAGAGTGTTGAATTTGAATTAATTGGGGCTGAATGGGAAAACGAAACGGACAAGACAAGTAAATGCAAGGGAAGACCAACTTTTACTCTGCACGAAACACATGCTGAGGCGACCGTCTGACACAGGAGACCACGCGTGAGGCGTGCGTCTCAAAGCTGCATGGCGTGGGAACAGTTGGAGACGTGCGTCTCCAGTCAGCGTGTTGGGTCGAGGCGTGCGTCTCACTTTATTGGGAACAAGCCAGCGTGTGAATGACAAGGGACAGTATGCAAAGAATAAAAAGGAATCTCACTTGCAAGGTAGAATGATACGGATAACGCATGAGCCAGAAAAAGGAATATATTTAAAAATTGTAGCAACAAATAAGAATGCAATAATACTAATATTCTTATAAGATAATATTTTTATATGATATAATATATTAATCTGCAACATTATAATTATAAGAAAATAACATGAATTGCTTTTAGAATGAGGATCAAAGTTGCTTACAATTTAAGAATCAAGTATTTGGAAAGTAAAACATAATAATAAAAAGAACATAACGAAAATATTGAAATTTCTAATAAAATCAAACTAAGCTAAACTAAATAAAATGAACTACTTAAAAGCTCTAGCCACTAGATGGTCCTGCCTTAGGAGCGGAGGAAGAATGAAAGTAAGCGAAAACTTCTTGAAATTTCGCAGAAACAGTATCCATAAAACCAAAGAAATCGGTTCGCAAACTAGTCAAATCGTCCCTCAAAGCCTGATGTTCCACCTGGAGAGCGTGGATGGCAGTCGCATAATCAATGGTAGGAGCCTCATGCATAACGGTATCAGGAGCAACAGAGTGAGCGGTAGAATCGTGCTGAGGAGGGCCCATATCATAATAACCTGGAGGAGCAGTGGGATCTTCCTCAGAATCTTCCAAAACCTCATAATCTTGCGGAGTCTCAGGAGTGCTGGGCGGAGAAGGCTGCTGATCAAGACCAAAAAGCCAGTTGGCTTTGTTATGCACACTCGTAGCAGGGTTAGGCAAGGTAAACAGCTGCATAACTTGACCATTAATCAACAAGGTAAACTGAGTCGGGCCAAGATCACCAATTATACCAGTGTTGAAACAGAACTCGATGGTCATGCAAGTAACACCAGTAAAAGCATTCAGATGCTTAAAGGGTTGTCGAAGTCCAACAACATTTGCAATCATAGTGACGAGACCTCCCATCCGAATGGGTGCATGATCAGTATCAATGAGATCCACAAAGGTACGGATCAGATAAGTGATCGCATTAACCGGACGGTTTTGCGAAGCGCAAAACATGATAAAAAACTCATCCTTAGAAACAATGGTGACATTCTGGGGTTTTCCAAAAAATGGTGTGGGCCAGAATCTTATGGAAATACCTGAAGGCCGGATTATGGATATTCTCTGATACAAAGTCCTCGGGCTCAGGGTTAAGGATTCCAGAAATAGATCCCCAAAAATAGTCAAGCTCTCTAAATCCAAGATACTCCTCCTGAGTTTCATGATAAACTCCTATGCCATTAGGAAAACCAAGAAGCTCACCCAATTCCTTATGGTCAAACTTGAAAGTGATGCCAAAAAGTCTGAAGATAATAAGTCCACGGCGTAAAGCTAACCCATGAGTAGGAAAGTATGTCAAAGAGCTGAGGAACTCCAAAGTGAGGTTCCGATAAGTGGCATAGCAAGTCATCAGGCGTGAACTATCCCACCCAATCTGATTCAGCAGAAAAAGCACACTATCACGAATACCAAGAGCAGTCATAGCACCGTGATGAAGGTAGATAGTAGGTAACATCTCACGCTCGGATAAAACTCCATATTTGGTGCGCTGATTTCTTCCTCTGAAACTAACTGGCATATCGTCAACTCGAGACATAGCGGGAAGAGAAATAAGTAGCAAGAAGTATCCTGAAGAGAAGAAAATAAAGAAGATCAGCGTTGGCCAAATGCCGGTAAGAAGAAAAAAACATAGAATAGAAAGAAATAAGACAAAGAGGAGAAATATAATGAATAGATAAAGAAAAGAAATAAATATATTTTTGTTTTTGTTTTTGTTAAAAATAGACTAAAGAAGAAATGAAAAATAAGAAGAAGGAAATATAAAAAATGGTGGGTTGTCTCCCACAAAGCGCTTTGTTTTATGTCGTAAGCTCGACAAATAAAACTAAAGACTAGGCTTCTAATCGAGCGTGTGGCTCGTCTAGATTTATCGTTTGAGAATTTCCCTCGAGTTCAGTTAGATGGTAATGTTTTAAACGCTGCCCGTTTACTATAAACGGTTCAATCGAAGGTCCCTTAATCTCTATTGCACCACTTGGATAAACTCGAGTAATTTCAAAAGGTCCGGACCACCTAGATCATAATTTTCCAGGAAATAATTTTAATCGTGAGTTAAATAGTAATACCAAGTCACCTATGTTAAAATTCTTCCTAGATATATGCTTATCGTGCCATTTCTTTGTGCGCTCTTTGTAAATCCTAGCATTTTCGTACGCATCCTGTCTAAGTTCTTCCAATTCATTAATATCCAGGATACGCTTCTCTCCAGCGGCAGTGTAACTTAAGTTCAGATTCTTAATGGCCCAATAGGCCTTGTGTTCTAACTCAACTGGGAGATGGCATGACTTACCATAAATAAGCTTGAAAGGAGTAGTACCGATGGGAGTTTTATAGGCAGTTCTATAAGCCCATAAAGCTTCGTGACGTTTAAAGGACCAGTCCTTTCTGGACGTAGCGACAGTTTTTTCAAGGATTTGTTTTATCTCGCGATTTGAAACTTCAACTTGTCCGCTAGTTTGAGGATGGTAAGGTGTAGCTATGCGATGTCGAACTCCATATTTTCCTAATAATTTTTCAAAGATTTTGGAAATGAAATGAGATCCACCATCACTTATAACGAGTCTGGGTACACCGAACCTAGGAAAGATTATGTTCTTGAACAGCTTAAGTACCACTCGGGTGTCATTTGTTGGAGAAGCTATAGCTTCGATCCATTTTGAGACATAATCCACAGCCACGAGTATATACTTGTTACCGGATGAAGATGGAAATGGTCCCATAAAGTCTATCCCCCACACATCAAAGATTTCGACTTCTAAAATGCCTTTTTGTGGCATTTCGTCACGTCTAGATATATTACCGGTGCGTTGACACCTGTCGCATTTTAAGATGGTGGCATGTACGTCTTTCCATAAATTAGGCCAATAGAGACCGGATTGTAAGATCTTTGCACAAGTTTTGGATGTACTCGCATGTCCTCCGTAAGGTGCAGAATGACAGTGTTTTATAATGTTTTCAATCTCTTCTTCTGGCACACATCGGCGGAAAATTCCATCGGGACCTCTCTTGAAAAGTAAAGGTTCATCCCAATAATACTGTTTAAGATCATGGAAGAATTTCTTCTTCTGTTGGTAGGAAAGTTCAGGTGGTAAAACGCCTGCAGCGAGGTAATTTACGAAATCGGCATACCAAGGCACCGAGGAGACGACTAAGGTGGTTTCCATGAGTTTATCTGGTTCTGTGTCTTCCAAGTGGGCAATCAGTTTATCATACTGGAATTCATCATCGATCGGCACTTGTTCATGTTTAAGATTTTCTAGTCTAGAGAGATGATCTGCTACCACGTTTTTGGTTCCTTTCTTATCTTTGATTTCTAAATCGAACTCTTGCAGTAGCAATATCCATCTCAGGAGTCTAGGTTTAGCGTCCTTTTTGGTTAGGAGATATATAATAGCAGCATGATCAGTGTATATGATTATTTTGGATCCTACTAAGTAGGAATGAAACTTGTCTAATGCGAAGATCACTGCTAAGAATTCTTTCTCGGTTGTAGCATAATTCATCTGCGCTTCGTCCAGGGTTCTGCTTGCATAATATATGACGTGGAGTCTTTTATCCTTTCGCTGTCCTAAAACAGCTCCTACGGCATAGTCACTTGCGTCACACATTATTTCAAAAGGTTCATTCCAATCTGGAGTTTGCATGATAGGCGCATAAATTAATGCTTTCTTAAGTGTTTGAAATGCTTCTAAACATTTTTCGTCGAAGATAAATTCAGCGTCTTTCATTAATAGCTCAGTTAGGGGTTTAGTTATCTTAAAGAAATCTTTAATGAATCGTCGATAAAAACCGGCGTGTCCCAAAAAGCTTCGGATTTCTCTAACAGTTTTTGGAGGTTGAAGGTTCTCAATAACTTCGATTTTAGCAGAATCGACTTCAATTCCTCTTTTGGATATAATGTGTCCTAAAACAATTCCTTCTTGTACCATAAAATGGCATTTCTCCCAATTAAGCACTAGATTAACCTTCACACAATGTTCTAATACCCTTTCTAAATTTTCTAAACATTCTTCAAAGCTTTGTCCACAGACGGAAAAATCGTCCATGAAGACTTCCATAATATTGTCCATAAAATCAGCAAATATTGCCATCATACATCTTTGAAAAGTTGCAGGAGCATTGCATAAACCAAATGGCATTCTTCTATAAGCAAAGGTTCCAAAAGGGCATGTGAAAGTTGTTTTCTCTTGGTCATTAGGATGAATAGGTATCTGAAAGAAACCTGAATAACCGTCCAAGAAACAGAAATGAGAGTGTCTAGCTAAACGTTCCAACATTTGATCAATAAATGGTAAAGGGAAATGATCTTTTCTGGTGGCTTTGTTAAGTTTTCGATAATCGATGCACATTCTCCATCCAGATTCGACTCTTTTAGTTATGATTTATCCTTTCTCATTTTCGACTACTGTGGCACCTCCTTTCTTAGGTACAACATGCACAGGGCTAACCCATTTGCTATCAGATATAGGATATATGATTCCTGCTTCTAACAACTTCATAACTTCCTTTTTCACAACCTCGCTCATAATCGGGTTTAGTCTCCTCTGGTGTTCTCTTGAAGTTTTACAATCTTCTTCTAGCATAATGCGATGCATATAGATAGAGGGACTTATTCCTTTAAGATCAGTGATATTATATCCTAAGGCTGTTGGATATTTTCTCAGAATTTGTAAAAGTTTTTCAGTTTCGGTTTCGCCAAGTTCTGCGTTGACTATCACTGGTCGTTCGAGTTCAGAATCTAGGAATTCATACCTTAGATTTTTAGGAAGTGTTTTGAGTTCTAGGGGTGGTTTCCTTAAACATTGTGTAGGATCTGGTGCTATAGCTAAGCATTCACTTAGATTACTACTCGGATTTTCATCGAGATTGTCTTTATTTTCAAGCTCAGCTTCTTTTC
The DNA here is from genome assembly GCA_948472305.1 of Vicia faba. Taxonomy (NCBI): domain Eukaryota; kingdom Viridiplantae; phylum Streptophyta; class Magnoliopsida; order Fabales; family Fabaceae; genus Vicia; species Vicia faba. The sequence continues at coordinate 259,840,817 of OX451735.1, read as the reverse complement.
TACATTCATCGATGATATCCATGAAGTAACAAGTATCTTCAATTGCAGGTGCTTTCAGGAATTGAGAGAGGATAAATTCGATTTTCTCTTCACCTACTTCAAAAGTAAGTTTTCCTCTTTTTACATCTATAATTGCACCGGCTGTAGCTAAGAAAGGCCTTCCAAGAATGATTGGGGTAACTTCGTCCTCCCTTATGTCCATAATAATGAAATCGGTTGGTATATAGAATTGGCCAATGCGTACAGGAACATTCTCGAGAACTCCTGCAGGATATTTAATTGACCTATCTGCTAATTGAACGGACATTTTGGTTGGTCTGAGTTCTCCCATTTCAAGTTTCTTGCATATAGATAACGACATCACACTTATACTGGCTCCAAGATCACACAAAGCTTTATCTATGACAAATTTTCCAATTACACATGGAATAGAGAAACTTCCAGGGTCTTTGAGTTTAGGAGGCATTGTGTCTTGAATAATTGCACTACATTCAGCAGTAAGCATGACAGTTTCATTATCCTCTAGCTTTTTCTTATTGGATAGAATCTCTTTAAGGAATTTAGCGTAGGAGGGCATTTGAGTTATAGCTTCAGTAAAAGGAATTGTAACATTAAGTTGTTTCAGAAGATCCACGAATTTCTTGAATTGACCCACATTCTTAGTTTTAGCTAACCTTTGAGGGTATGGGATATGAGGCTTATAAGGTGGTGGGGGTACATAAGTTTCATCTTTTTGCGTGGTATTATTATCTCTCTGATTTTCCTTTTCTTCTTTATCTTTAGTTTCAGATTGTTTAACAGAATTTTGTTGCATAGCTAGGCTATTGTTTCTGGGATCTACAGGTCCATCATACTCTGTTCCGCTTCTTAAGATAACAGCATTTGCATGTCCTTTGGGATTAGGTTGAGGTTGTCCAGGAAATGAGCCAGCAGGAGCAGCAGAAGCCGCTTGTTGTTGAGCTACTTGAGAGATTTGTGTTTCTAACATTTTATTATGTGTAGCTAAAGCATCAAGCTTGTTAGATAATTGCTTAATCTGCTCATTAATGTGTATATTCTGATTTTGAACATCCTTATTAGTATGGGATTGAGTATTATTGGTTTGGGATTGAGTAGCGATGAAATGCTCTATCATGACTTCCAAATTAGACTTCCTAGGAGCATTAGACGTGTTAGGACCATTATTAGGATGATTTGGAATAGCCTTAGGATAACCAGGTGGTGTAGCAGGAGCTTGTCCAGGTGCGTATAACGCGTTGTTACTCTTGTATGAAAAGTTAGGATGATTCTTCCAGCCAGGGTTATATGTGTTGCTGTAAGGATTACCCTGTACGTAATTCGCTTGTTCAACTGGAACTCCTGTTAAAAGTGGGCATTCTGGAGCAAGATGTGATTGAATACCACATAAGTAGCAAGTTTGAGCAATTGCAGCAACAATAGCTGCGGGAGCGGTGGTAAGATTCTCGAGCTTTTGAGTGAGAGCTTCCACTTTAGCGTTGACTTGATCCAGACTATTCACTTCAACCATGGCACCTTTCGTTTGAGATTTCTCTATGCTAACTCTCTCCGTACCCCATTGGTAATGGTTTTGAGCCATGCTTTCGATAAGTTGTCTTGCTTCAGTATATGGTTTATTCATCAGTGCGCCACCAGCTGCGGCGTCTATAGTCAATCTCGTATTATACAAGAGACCATTGTAGAACATGTGAATGATCAGCCATTCTTCTAAACCATGATGAGGACAAAGTCTAAGCATGTCTTTATAATGTTCCCAAGCTTCAAAGAGTGATTCATTGTCTTTTTGTCTGAAACCATTGATATTGGCTCTGAGCATAGCAGTTTTGCTTGGAGGAAAATATCTAGCCAAGAAGACTTTCTTCAACTCATCCCATGTGGTGATTGAGTTGGAAGGAAGAGATTGGAGCCATGCGCGAGCTCTGTCTCCGAGAGAAAAAGGAAATAGGCGCAATCGTATTGCCTCGGGGTTAACACCATTCGCTTTCACAGTGTCTGCATACTGCACAAACACTGACAGGTGAAGATTCGGGTCGTCAGTAGGAGCTCCAGAAAACTGGTTCTGCTGAACGGCGGAAAGAAGCGAAGGTTTTAGCTCGAAATTGTTTCGAGCGATAGCAGGAGCAGTAATACTATTATGAGGCTCTGCTTGAGAAGGAACAGCGTAGTCCTTAAGAGGACGAGGAGCAGGAGCAGGTAGATCAGCCATCTTCTTGAGTTCTTCAACATCAGGAAGTTTGGTCGAAGGAAGGTTGTTGCGTTCTAAATACTCTTGAATTCGTCTTCTTAATCTAAGGTAACGCTCGATATCGTATATAGGTATATGCAAAGGCGCGCCTTGAGAGCGAGTATTTGGCATACACAGAGGGAAAAGAAATAGTTGCTATAGTCTATACTTCGTAATAAAATTACGATATCAACTTAAATAGTTCCCCGGCAACGGCGCCAAAAACTTGATCGCGACTTTATCGTCTAAATTAATCGGGAGACTGCAAGTATACAGCCCTATCGCGTAGTTTTAAAAGATATCGAACCTAAGGGACTATAAATCGAACTAACGTAACCTAAACTACTGTGTAAAGCTATAGCCATCGAATAATTAATTAGGGGAATTTTTGGGTAATAAAACTTAATTCTAATTGAAATAATAATAATGCGAATATCGGTATGTACTTCGTTAACACTAAAGAATCCGGCTTTCCACTGGCTTATTTTCTAAAAATGATAATAATATCTTTTTCAGCAAAAAGTATTTATTCAAAAATCTATTCTCAAACTTTCGCTCTATTGAAGTAAATTATAATTTTAAACTCTGATGTATGCTTTCGCTATCCCATTGATTTTAAAATTACTTTTTGAAAATAAATAAAGTTTAATTGGTTTTAAAACGCTGTCGCAGTCTTTAAAAACAATACCTAGTATCTACTATCTGATTTTAAACCTCAAACTGTCGCTCTATTGGTTTCTAATCTTAGTCAGTTTATTAGCCTCAAACTTTCGCTCTGTTGGTTTCTAAACCTTTTTTAACAAAATAAATTAGATAACTAAATCAGAAAAAGTGTTTATTTTATAAAATATAATCAAGCATGTTTGTTCCGGATCCATTCAAATTAACTCGTTACATACCGATATTTAAATAATTTAGCCAGACATACTCATAAAAGCAGACATGAATACATTAAAGGAATTAACATTCGTAAATAAATTCATGGCTAAATAAATATCTCTCATGCAAATAATTAATTAAATAAATTAAAGCAATGTAAATAAGAAACCTGAATTAAATAAATGCTGGAAATAATTCTTGAAGCTTGAATCAATTCGTACAAAATCCCGGTTCTTCAACAGAAATAAAATTTAAGTATTTGAAAAGGAACTGGCTGGAAAATCACTGCTGGAAACTGAATTACAATGGAAAATAATAATGCGGGAAGGTAAATTCTGAAACTGGAAAATAATGCTAAAAACGGCCCCCTATTTTGATTTCCTGATGTCCTTTTATAGTGGTAGAATGTAACCACGTTTTGAGATATTTTCGTACCACTTTTCCCCAAATTTCTCGTTCTAATTGCTTTGAGTGGAGGTGGTCGTCCCGAGATTTACTCATCCACTTGACCACGTTGAGACGGGCGCCTCATGTATCATCCTAGGGCCTACGTGGCAGTTGAGGCGGGCGCCTCAATTGTAGGAGAGGAGTTGAGACGTGCGTCTCACTCTTGCACGTGCCTTTAGGGCTCTCTTGCTTGCGTGGGCCTGATTTCGTTTGGGCCCAGTTTGGAGATAATAAACCTTTTGATCCATCATTTTTGCTTTGCACACCCCTTTTCTTCATTTCTTGCATATTTAGTCCAATAACTCTCTTAATTTCTTCACTTTGCTCAACTTGTCTAATTAAAATAAAATACCTGAAACAATAAAAATACCGGCGTAATATGGAAATAAAATGAAATAATTAAATAAAAATACTAACATTATTTATGAAAATTAAATCAAATATACTATATAAAATTGTGTTATCAGACATCTTATAGTAACCAGAATATTGAGATAACATGTTATGGTTTAGTGGAAAATGAAAAAATCAAGATGAATGAATCTTCATGGTTCCAAAGTTCAAGTACAAGTATGGCCTGATGTTTGTTGGGTGCAGGAGACTTGATTCATGCTTTTCCAAAATGACAAAGTGACCTTTCTTCCTTAAATGGCAAGTCAACTTGGATAAAGCTTGAACCACTTGGATTATAGCTTAGTCAGTTATGTAAGCATTCATTAAGGAGTGATATACAAGTTTAAGGCCTGCAATGTAAAGATCATGCAGCATGAGCTTGAGATTTGAATTATTGTTCATCGTGGAAATGACCTATAATTCAAGAATGAATGTTCAACTTCTTGTCTTCGATTATCTTTTCTCAAAAATGATCTCAATGAGTTCTTATACATTTTGGAAAGATTGTAACATCCTCTACAACATCTATGTTGGAAATTTTTTAAAATTCCTCTTGGAACTATGTGAAAAATTGCCATGAAGTTAGGTCAAAATCCTGCCTAAATTAGGGCAAAACTTCACTAAGTTTCCAAGTTTCATGAACATGTATTCACAAAATTACAACTTGAAATCCATGTATTTATAGGAGAAGTTGTGTTCTACAATGTTTTAGATCTCATTGAGATATACAACTTTCATGTTGGAACTTTCCTTTGAATCATCTTGTATCATGGTGAAAATTTGGCTCAAAGTTGTGAAAAAATATGAAATTTTCAACACTTAGAAAAATTTCTAAGTTTAGAAATTTTGAATTTTCAAAATGAAATAATGACTTTTGATTTCTTGATGAACAAGTTTCATATTTTGACATGTTTTGATGAATTCTGATCTTTGACACTTGATTTTGACCAAAAAGTCAAAGTTTGACTTTTCAGTTTTACAGTTAACTTTTCATCAATTGATTGGAATTCAACTGTCAACCAATTGAACTTGAGGAATGTTTTGAGCCATGCCATTAGGTCAAAATTAATTATTTGAAACCTTGAGATCATAACTTAAACCAATCAAACATTTGCTAGGTCAAAAATCAGAAATTGCATCTTCTCAATCAAAACCCTAATTTTGACCATTTTGCCCTTTTAATGATCTGATCAAATTTCTTGTGGAATTGTGATCCAAACTTGATAAAATGACATATATCAGTTAATGATGTTGATATGGATAAAAAACTATGAAGTTTGACTGTAAATTGACCATAATTGACTTTTTTCCCAATACAGCTGTCAACTGATCAATTGATTGGGCAAAAATGTGATCCAAGACTTGAAACGTGACATGAGCAATCTTGAGGGTCCAAAATGATCCATGAAAGTCATATGGGGCATTAAAAGTCCATTTGTCCTTGTGCAATCTCAAACCCTAATTTTCAAACATCAGTGCTTGAGGAGGTGTCTTGAGCTGATCAAACCTTGTGCAGTCTTGAACCAAGAGAGATCTTGTGAGAGATTACTTGATAAATGAGAGGGAAAATTTTAGGGTACAACAACTGCCCCTATTCAATCTTCTTAAATCTGAAGAGTTATATTGGCGGATCCGCCATTCCTGACTTGAAGGTGGAAGATGATTGAACACTAAAGTGCCCAAAAATTTGCACTCGAAGATGGATTGTGAATGAGCTTATAGATTCCATTTGGAGGAAAGTTGGTAAACACTGGAGGAAGTATCAGCATAAATATTTGGTTGATTTAGACTAAAACTTGATGTTCTTCTTGTGGGAAAAAGAGGTTAGTTAAATGCATATGTATGCATGATTTTCACAAGATGAATGAGATCATGCTAAATGCATTTTGTATGTATATGCTATGATGTATGAATGTGAGATGTATGTTTGTTAGGGAAAATAAATCCATGGCTACTGCTGAGGAGTTTTGAATCCCGGATTTCTGTTGGGGATAAAGAATATACATATCTTCAAACTTTGTTGAAAGGATGCTTCCGCTGGGGAATATCTTTTGAATGTCGGCTGTTATCTGGTCGGGTCCAGGCTTCATAACTTGTTGAGGATGAGAAAGTCAACTGTTATCTGGTCGGATCCAGGCTTCACGGTAACTTACTAGGGAATAATAAATCATCTATTATCTGGTCGGATTCCAGGCTTTGCAGAAGATTTCTTGAAATTGAATTGTTATCTGGTCGGATCCAGGCTTCACAACAACTTGCTGGGGATAATGAAGTTAACTGTTATCTGGTCGGATTCTAGGCTTTGCAGTAACTTGCTAGAAAATATAAAGTTGAATTGATATCTGGTCAGGTCCAGGCTTCATAGTAACTTGAAGTGGTAACTACTATCTGGTCGGGTCCAGGCTTCATAGTTTTTTTTTGTTGAAAAATTATACTATTATCTTGTCGGGTCCAGGTTTCATAGTGTCTTGATGAGGATTGTAGCTAGTTGTTATCTGGTCGGATTCTAGGCTTCATAATAAGCTTGCTTGAATAGACGAAGTTGAACTGATATCTGGTTGGGTCCAGACTTTATAGTAACTTGCTTGGGATTTTAGTTGTTATCTGGTCGGATTCCAGGTTTCACAACAAACTTCTGAGGGGAATTTCTATCTGGTCGGATCCAGGCTTCACGATAACTTACTTGTAATTGAAAACTGATATCTGGTCGAATCCAGGCTTCACAGTAACTTGTTAGGGTAGAGGCAAACTCTTCTGGGGAAAAGAAGTTAAACCTTGGTCTGGTTGAGTCCAAGTTCTTCTATATCTTTGAAGAGTTGAACTATTATCTGGTCGGGTCCAGGTTTTATGGTTTTTGAAAGTATGCTATTATCTAGTCGGGGCCAGGCTTCATAGTATCTTAAAGCTATACTAATATCTGGTCGGGTCCATACTTCATAGTATCTTTTGGAGATAGTAAAGGTTTTGTTGACGACTTTACTGGGGATTAGGGGTTGTGGCCCTAAGATTTGCAATAGTCTAAAAGGCAAACTCAAGCTAGAGAATGTAGACTCAGTCGGGGAGGACAGACTCAGCTAGGGGAGGATACACTCAGCTGGGGATAACAGGCTCAACTGGGGAAGATAGACTAAGCTGGGGAATTTTGTACTCGACTGGGGAGTCATGTTATCTTGTTATTTGTTGGGGAAATAAACCTTGTTGAGGAAATAAACCCTGTTGATGAACTGCTGAAGAGGTGAGTTCTTCTTCTTGTAAGATCAAATTAGCTAGGAGAGAAAGCTGCCAAGAGATTGGGACTCTGGCTGGAGATTGGTTTGTTGTAATTATCTTGTAGAGATAATGTTAATGAAATAACTCTGTGGGGATATTCCATGTACATTAAAGAGATGGTTGTTACTGCTTAGCAGGACACATGTGCCAAATAATTTTAATTATGTTCATATGCATATGTTCGTTCAATTTTAGTCATTGGACAAGTTTGCATTCAAAACAAAAAATAGAAGTTATGCACTTCAAAGTATATTTGTATTGATATTTTGCCCATGAATAGGCGTTTTTTTTGTATAAAGAGACGAAAATCCTAGTAAGAGAAAGTCGTCGAAAGGAAAACAAAGATTGAAAACAAAAACAAATAGCCATGTGAAATGATCTCATTGCATTCCAACTCTACTATTTCCCCAATGTCTTCGAATGCCCCTTGCCGTTGACAGAAGTTGATTGGATTGATCTTGGACCGTTTGAACTCGGACCTTGGTGATAAAGTTGATTATGGTGATTCTACGGGACATAATCATACGCTTTCAATCCTTAACTTTTGCCTGGACCGCCTGTTGTACCCCAAAATTTGCCCTCTCAATTCTAAAGGCCTTTCTTACAAGGATTTCTAAGGTTCAAGCTTGAACAAGTGCATTGGGATTTTCTAACACCAAAATTAAAAGGAAACTGTCAAAAAGGGGGAAAACAGATAAAATTAATATTTTGACAAATTTGGATAAAAACAAGTGTTTTTCGATTCAGAACCCTTCGATTGACTCTTGGCCTCCTTCGATTGCTCAAAATGGCTACTAGCGTGCCTCTTTCGCCTGGGCCTGTAACTTCTCGTTGCAGGCTTCATTTGTGCCTTTTGCTGCCTGCGTGCTTGCAATTGAAGGCCATGACCTACTGGCCACACATGCCCCCTACAAGGAAACCCTTTTCGATTCACCAAACGTGCTGCCTATAAGCCTGCTTCGTCTGGACAAGTTTGCTGCCTGATGCTTGCTTTGTTTGGACAAGTTTCGATGGGACAAGGAACACCATTCGATTCAGAAGCCAGGAACTTCCCTCACGCTAAAAGGAAATTACTCCCTTTATGTTTGTTTCGATCCACATGCTTCGATTGGGCAATATGCTTCCTTCGAGCACGAGCTTTCAATTTGGCAGTATGTTTTCTTCGATACAAGCTTCGACTGGGCATTAGCTTATTTCAACCATAAGCTTCGACTGAGGGAAAGGCTTCCTTTTGGTCTTCTAAAAGCTTCTTTCGATTCAGAAGTTAATAACCTTCTGAAAAAGGCCATGGTATGCATGTCAAGTACTTTGGCAAAACAAAAAGATCATAGTCCCTCGATGATGCTGTCTTGGTTGCCTAAACAAAATGATCAAGTCCCTCAAGAAAATTGCCAAAAATACTTGACACAATTGCTATCATGGTCTATACGATGACCCGCGCCTGTCACGTTAACATCCTAACACAAGGTTGTTCACCAAATACAATGGTGAAACAACACTGTTAAAAGGGTTAAAACACAAGAAAATCTTTGAGTAAAATAGGGTAGACAACTCTTAGTTACTTGATTAAAAATCTTGCAAAACATCCTTGCCATTTTTTCAAACACACTTCACAACACAACTTCAAAAACAATTTCCAAACAACTTTCAAAACATTGAATTATCTTTTCAAAAAGACACACACCTTTGTATATACTCAAACAAGAGTCATTACAAAGGTTGCCTAGACAAGGCATCTTTTTCAAAACATTTTCAAAACCACACATACAAAGCACCATTTCAAGCAATTGAAAAGCAAAGGAAAGTGATCTAAAACAAGTAACTAAGAGCCCATGGATAACCATGGATGAAAAGGGTGCTAGCACCTTCCCTTTTCATAATCTACCCCCCGAACCCACGAAAACATCTCAAAGGTCTTTCCTGTGCTTTTTGACCTTTCCTTAGGATAAAATAAAAATTCGGTGGCGGCTCTTGCTAAATCGAAACATTTGCGAACACAAACGCAAATCCCAAGTCAGTTCTCCCACCGTATCACAGAACTGGAGACTCTGCTGGGGATAATCTTTTAAAAGTGGGGTTACCTTAGGGTTTTAGATCACCTTTACATGCTTGCTTTGATTGCTTTACTTTTTGGGTTCCTTGTTTGGGTTTATTGTAAATCCTACACCCGGATTTGGGGGCACCTTTTTAGGTAAGTAGCAATAAACTGTGAGGGAACTGTGCGGGGTATACCGACATGGTTAAAGCAGTAGCTACGTTAGTGTGACATATTTGTGGGTACCGGTAGCCTTTGAGTTAATCAAAGAGAATACGGGGCCGCTGAGTGATGTCATGAAGCACTAACGAACTCTTAGAACCTTACTTGACCATCTTGGCCTTTTTTAAGGGTAGTGAGATGACCGACTTTGGTGCAGTCCGAAGTTGGTAGATACTCGATACTACACTCATTGAGGGTTGTTTTCTTGGAATATTTTGGTCGCTAGTTAAGTGGCTAAACTAAAACAATGAACATAGAAAACAATCCAATGATATTGAGCTCCTTAGAACCCGGTTACTATTTATAGGACAGGTTTTTAAGCCAACTAAACTCAAGAGGGTACTTACCTATAAACCCCATGCAAGCCTAAACCTAAGGACTTGTTTGCTCTGTGTGAATATGATCACTTGTATATACACTTGCTCACTTTTGCATACATGTACATAACATCATAACATCATACCATAGCATTTTCAAAAACCATTTCAAGGATCTCGAGGGTCTTTGATGCAGGGTCACGTTGAACCAGGCATCTACCAAAGGGCAAGAGGATTCATTTTCCTCTAAACGAACACCATCAAAGATCAAGTGCAACAACTTGAATCAGGGGCTATGACCCACTTGACATGGTGAGCTTGATTCTCGTGGAAAGACATCCACCGATACAAAGTTCTCCAATCAAAGATGTTGATCAAAGTTCAATCTCTAACATTTTCTTGTGTTTACCCCGCGAGATCCTTGAAAACATGCATCCACATATCATGCATCATATCATGACAGGTTTCTCCCACACAGGTCTCCTTATCTTCCTACTGTTTATTTCAGTAGAGATGGCTCTAGAGCAGACTATCAAGGACATCCAGGCTCAAAACTCTCAACTTCAAGAGATGTTCTTGAACCTATCCAAGGGACAAGAAGAGGTCAAGGCGCTCCTCACCAGGGGCATGATCGTGGGAAATCCTGGGGACGACAGAGATGACCAGTTGGAGTGGCTACAAATGAAGGTCCAAATGATGGGGCAACTGGTGAGCCAAATGGCTCTTATCAAAAATCTGGCACAAGGACAAGAGGAGCTGAGGGTTCTCATCAACAAGCTTCGTCAAGATGAATGTAACCAAATGGGGCAAACATCTATAATTGGGGATCAAGTCATCATTCAGCCTCCCATGATACAAGAAGCCGGTTTAAGGGAGAGAAGACCTTCTCACTTTGCTTCCACGTCACGAGCCCAATAACGACTTCGTCAACATCAACCGGAAAATCAGCAAAGGCAAAGCGAGCCCAAAAGACAGTTTACCAACATCAACATACCACTGTCCCAAGCTTTGCAACACATGCTGAGGATGAATCTGATTACACCAATAAGACCTCATCCAAATCCCAAAACTTTTCTCCCAGCTACAATCCAGATGCCAGGTGTGCCTATCATTCTGATAGTCCTGGACATGATACAAACGATTGTTGGGCGTTGAAGTACAAGATTCAAAACCTGATCGACGAAGGAATGCTGGAGTCCACACAAGGTGGCCAGACTGAATTCTTCTGCCAAAAGCTCACCACCTAAAGTTACAAGTTCAGACAAATAGGCTTCTGTTCATTTTGAATTTTCAAGTTGTAATCTCTTCTGTTATTCAAACAATTATCTATTAATGTCAAACTTTGTTTTCATTAATGCATTGCATATATTTGTCTTGATTTGATCCACTCATTTCCATTACATTTAAACTATGCTTTTTACTCTCTTTATGACTTTCAACTCTTGCTAAAAGTTACAAGCCTTTAGAGGGAGGATGACGAAACAATGCCATAATCTCATACAATATGCTTTTGGACAGATCTTGCTGACGATGTACAGGCGTTTCTTTCAAATCCTAAACACTGGAGTCATAAGGAAGATAATCCCTAGTCAACCCCTTCGAGCCAAAGAAGTAGGAGTTTTCTGTTTTAAAACAAAATGAAACCTTTGATTTAAACCTGGGGCAGGGTAGTCTCTCAGTTAATTCAAAAAAAAAGATGCGCATTAAAGTCGCAAAACTCTCAGTTCATAATACAACGAACGACATCAAAAGCATTCCTCTGGAATCAAAAGACAGTGGTGGTTCCTTATCTCATAGGCAGTCAATCTCTCAAAAGAGAAAAGCCCACTGAGCCAAAACCTATAAAGGAGGCTTAAGAAAGCTGGGGCATCCCGCTGACTGTAATCTCAAAAAAAGGAACAGTCAGGCAAAAGTTAGGGATAACAAATCAAAAGAACGAGGTCGCTACAAATCCTCAACAACATGAAAAATGTTGCAAAAATGACTGCCTTCCAAAATCCAACTTGTGTGAACCATCACCAAAACGTCGTTCCAAATTCGAATAGAGTTCGGCGCACAATTAACTGAGTTTAGGATTGAAGAACATCACGAAGAGCGGGTGGGTACAAATATACTTTGAGCCTTTATCCTTTGTTTCTTAAACTGTGAACCAAGCCACATTACAACCCTTCAAAAGTCCTAATTGAAGCATGGGTTAGTTCGAAAGCATACTGTTACAAAAGGTATCCTGACTCCTGTAAGGCTTTGCCCTAAATCTTGTGTTGAATTTGTCTTATAAAAAGTTTTCTGCTAAAAAACGCATTTTCAAAACTTCGAGACAAGCATAAACTTTGCACTACTTGAATATCATTCTTTGCATATGGCTATTTGTTTAACAGCGGAGAAATTCACACAATGAATATCCAGTGAACAAAATCTCTCTCAGTGAACAAAATCAATTCAAGAAGGATGACACTTCCATTGACGAATCTCCTATCAACAGGGGGACTTAACATGTCACTATCCAGCACACCTGGGGCAGTCCAGTCAAGATTCCAGGAAATCTCTCAAGAAGTACAGAATAACCAGGGGCAGGTCTTCATCTCCATTACTTGGGGCATTGAGCGTCAATCCCAACAAAGGGTTGCGTACAATCAAACTTTTTGGCAATACCACAAACATTCGCTACTAGGGGCAATGACAAGTCTCCCCAAAGTCCTTCTCATAGGATGATTCCCCAGCAAGAGTATAATCTCTGACCCCCTTTCCTCAGCTGAATCAACCTCAAGAATCCTCGAGGACTTCCCCCAACGAAGATGTCACCTCTCTAGTGGACTGACGACAAGGTTTATTTCCCCAACAACACCAGGATTCCCCAGCTTGAGTTTGCCTCTCCGACTACTACAAATCAAAGGACCACAACTCCTCTTCCCCAGTAGACTACTCTACAATCCCCAGCAAGTTACTGCGAAACCTGGACCCGACCAGATATCAGTTCAACTTCGACTCCCCAGTAGAGCAACGGACGACTAAGACTCCTAAACTCTTTTCCCAAGCAGAAATAAACATACTCCCCACAGAGTTTTCAACATCCGCCAGCGGAGTTCTCCTCTAACAACAAAACAAGAATCCCAGGTAGAAGTATTCTAAGCAAAGTTTAGAGACACACCAACTTCTCAACAACAGTCCAGGGTTTAACGACTCCCCATCATTTGTCAAGGATTTATTTTCCCAGACAAAAGTACATTCATTAACATTTCACATTTCATACATCCTATTTACATACATGATAAGTGCATACAACACAATCTCATTTATTTTGAGAATATCATGACATCGTGCATTTCATACATCATGAAATTGCATACAACTAACTCTTTACATTTTCAGGAAAGATCGATCGACAGATAAAAGTCCTCATCTGTTTGGAGTAGCAGTCGTCAAAGATTCCTTCATTTTCTTTTGAGGTAGTAGTCATCCCAGATTCCTTCATCATCCTGCTGAGGTAGAAGTCATCCAAGATTCCTTCATCATCCTGCTGAGGTAGAAGTCGTCCAAGATTCCTTCATCATCCTGCTGAGGTAGTAGTCATCCCAGATTCCTTCATCATCCTGCTGAGGTAGTAATCATCCAAGATTCCTTCATCATCCTGCTGAGGTAGTAGTCATCCCAGATTCCTTCATCATCCTGCTGAGGTAGAAGTCATCCAAGATTCCTTCATCATCCTGTTGAGGTAGTAGTCATCCCAGATTCCTTTATCATCCTGCTGAGGTAGTAATCGTCCAAGATTCCTTTATCATCCTGCTGAGGTAGAAGTCATCCAAGATTCCTTCATCATCCTGCTGAGGTAGTAGTCATCCCAGATTCCTTCATCATCCTGCTGAGGTAGAAGTCATCCAAGATTCCTTTATCATCCTGTTGAGGTAGTAGTCATCCCAGATTCCTTCATCATCATGCTGAGGTAGAAGTCATCCAAGATTCCTTCATCATCCTGCTGAGGTAGTAGTCATCCTAGATTCCTTCATCATCCTGCTGAGGTAGAAGTCGTCCAAGATTCCTTCATCATCCTGCTGAGGTAGTAGTCATCCCAGATTCCTTCATCATCCTGCTGAGGTAGTAGTCATCCCAGATTCCTTCATCATCCTGCTGAGGTAGAAGTCATCCAAGATTCCTTCATCATTCTGCTGAGGTAGTAATCGTCCAAGATTCCTTCGCCATCCTGCTGAGGTAGAAGTCATCCAAGATTCCTTCATCATCCTGCTGAGGTAGTAATCGTCCAAGATTCCTTCGTCATCCTGCTGAGGTAGTAATCGTCCAATATTCCTTCATCATCCTGCTGAGGTAGTAATCGACCAAGATTCCTTCATTGCCTTTTGGAGTAGCAGTCATCAAGATTCCTTCATCACCTTTTGGAGTAGCAGTCATCAAGATTCCTTCATCACCTTTTTGGAGTAGCAATCGTCTCGGATTCCTTCATCACACATCATTATCAAAAAAGACCTTCTCTGGTTAGATTTATTTCTTCCAGTTAAAACATGCAACCAAAGACCTCCTCTGGTTAGATTTATTTCTTCCAGTTAATGACAGGCAATCAGAGACCTTCAAATACAGTCCAGATACGATCCAGATTCGGATGTAATTCTGTCACTCATTCAAATACAGTCCAACAATCATTTCTGGATGGCATCTTTAAGCCCATCTCCAGCAACTATCTACTCGACCAGCTCAAACAACCCAACTTTCCAGATACAGTTCAAATGCCTTCCAGACATGGATACCATTTTGATGCTCATTCTTCTGACCTACAACATTGCACTTACAACAAACATTCTTGGATGGCATCTTTAAGCCCATCTCCGAAAAGATTCTGTCACATCTCCAAATGGCATCTTTAAGCCCATTCCCTCAAACTACGCTTTGACGAGTGCAAATTTTTTGGGCACTCTAGTGTCCAATCATCTTTTACCTTCGAGTCGCGAACGGCAAAACTGCCAATCTAACTCTTCAGGTTCAAGAAGATTGAACAGGGGCAGCTGTTGTACCCTAAAATTTGCCCTCTCAATTCTCAAGGCCTTTCTTACAAGGATTTTTAAGGTTCAAGCTTGAACAAGTGTGTGATACGGTGGGAGAACTGACTTGGGATTTGCGTTTGTGTTCGCAAATGTTTGGTTTAGCAAGAGTCGCCACCGACTTTTTATTTTATCCTAAGGAAAGCTCAAAAAGCACAGGAAAGACCTTTGAGATGTTTTCGTGGGTTCGGGGGGTAGATTATGAAAAGGGAAGGTGCTAGCACCCTTTTCATCCATGGTTATCCATGGGCTCTTAGTTACTTGATCACTTGCTTTGCTTTTCAATTGTTTGAAAATGATGCTTTGTGTGTGTGGTTTTGAAAATGCTTTGAAAAATATGTCTTGTGTAGGCAACCTTTGTAATGATTCTTGTTTGAATATATACAAAGGTGTGAGTCTTTTTGAAAAGATATTTCAATGTTTTGAAAGTTGTTTTGGAATTGTGTTGTGGAGTGTGTTTTGAAAAATGGAAAGGATGTTTTGCAAGTTTGATCAAGTAACTAAGAGTTGTTTACCCTATTTTACTCAAAGATCTTTCTTATGCTTTTTAACCCTTTTAACAGTGTTGTTTCACCATTGTATTTGGTGAACAACCTTGCGTTAGGATGTTGAACGGGACGGGCGTGGGACATTTGTATAGTCATAGAAGGAAAAATATGGGATGTTTTAGCAATGTCGTTTTAGGGACTAGATTGTTTACCGAAGGCAACATCGAGGGTCATCGAGGGACTATAATCTTTTATCGAGGGTCTTTGCTAAAACTCCCATGCTCGAGGGACATGACTATTTTCCGAGGCAACAAGTGAGATTACCCTAAGGGTGCATGTGTGCAAAGTGTGTTTTATTGCATGCATTTGTCTTTGATTTTTAGGTTGTCTACTTGTTGGTTTTATCTTACCATACGCACCTAGTTACTAGCATTTGTACAAAAGTAATAAAAAGTGCAAAAAATAAATCCTACACTATTACAACCATATTGAAAGGCATAAAAAATATGAAAGAAAAAATAAGATAAAAGTAAAAAATGAGTGCATTTCGACCCAGGCAGTAGCATCCTTCGATTGGCATGCTGCTGGCCTCCTTCGATTGGGGATAGCACCAACAAAGTCACGTCTTTCGATTGGGCCTTGGTAGGGGCGAAGTCACGTCTTTCGATTGGGCCTTGGCAGGGGCGAAGTCCTGTCCTTCGATTGGGCAAAGGCAGTAGCAAGTTGCATCTTTCGATTGGGACAACATGTTGTGTCTTTCGATTTAGCCAGCATGTTGTGTCTTTCGATTGGGACAGCCTGTTGTGTCTTTCGATTTGGGACCAGTGGGACTGCATGTTATGCCTTTCGATTGGGCCTTGAAGTCAACATGGTTTTCCTCCTGGTTGTCTCTTTCGTTTGACCTGGAGAAAGAGGGTAGAAGCCAGAAGCTTCGTTCCTTATTTCCTGTTTCCTGTTTCTTTCATTTCAAGCATTAAATGACAGCATGGCCTAAGGCCATGCTAGTAAACAGTTTAATAACTAAAGCTAGTTCAGGCAAACAGTAAGCAAGAACGAAAGGGTTTAGCTCTGAAAACATGTTAAAAGAGTGGAAACGAAAAGAACAGTAGTATGTACATGTTTCAAACGAATGTAAAGATTATTTACATGTTATGTCATGAAACGAAAAGTTCAAAGGTAAGAAACTTACCTTGCTTCTGGACTTGAATGGATGTGGGACCTTGAGTGGAGGTCCAAGGTTCTGGATTTGACAGAGGGGGCCAACAACTATGCTTGGGCTGCTGGATTCGAAGGAAGGAAAGAAATAAGTCTTATGTTTCTTTCTGTTGTACCCCAAAATTTGCCCTCCCATATTCTTCAAAGTTTTGACAAGCATCATCTCAATTTGCTCAAGTCTATTAAAGGGTTGCACAGTCAACCATCCTCCTAAGCCAGTCAAAATTAGGGTTTTGGTTCCTTCAAGGAAGTTGAGGTTTTCAAGGGCTCAATCAAGTCACACATGCCTATAAACATTGTCAAGCATCTACATGCCAAGTTTCAAGGCTCACAAGGTCAAGTTGCACAGTCAAAAACCCTCATTGCTTCACAATCAACTGTAGGGGTAAAATGGTCATTTGGCAGTCAAAAGTCAAAATTTTTGGTCAACATCTTATTTTGAAGCCACAATCATCATTTGGTCAAGTCTTGACCATGACTCCACACGAATGGCTCAAAAATCATCAAGATGCAAAAGTTTCCATTTTTTGACAGTTGAAAAGTCAACTGTAACTTGACCAAGGCATAACTTTTTCATGGTTCATCAGAAAAATCCCATCCAATGCTCATTTTGAAGGGGATGACATTTCCTACAACTCATCTTCACATTCCAAGTCCAAGAAATGCTCTCACAAAAAGTTATCAATTTCAACATTATAGGTCATTTTCAAAAGTCAACAAAAATGCACTTTAAGTCAAAGACCATAACTTGAGATTGGTAAATCAAAATGACATGGGACCAAAGGCATTTGTTACTTTTTTATTTTTCTTTCCCTTATAATTTCTTTTTTTAATTATTATCATTATTGTTAATTAACCTAACAAACTAATTTTTCCCATAAAATATCAGAAAAAACAAAAAAAATCATTTTATTATTTATTAACTTATTTTGTAAATAAATGTAAATTAAATTAAATTAGCTTAATTAATTAACTTTAATACTTTTTTACAATAAATAAAAAAACAATTTAGAATTAGGTTTTTGCTAACTTTTAATTTCTATTTATTTTCTCTTTATTTTCATTAAAAACACAAAAACACAAAAATATCATTTTCTTAATCAATTAATTAATTAGTTATTAGTTTTAATTTCATTAATTGCAAAAAAGGGACAAAAATTCAATTCTTTCTTAAAAAAGGGTCAAAACCCTTAGGACGTTCCCGATTAAATTTCTATTCGCGCGTATTTGTTTATTTTGACTATGTTTATGCATCTGTACAGAGGATGTAATATCAATTAGGATTTTATTGCTTTCTTTAATTTTCTGCATTTACTTTTCAAAACGGGTTATTGTTTTTGGCGATGTATAGACCCGCGCCTTGTAATAGTTAGATTTATCTTTCCGCAATTTACTTTCCGCACTCCTAACTGTTAAAAAATGCATGCAAGAATGTATGTAAATAAAATTAATCCGTAGCTCACAAATAACATGTACAAAGACAATTAACTGAAAAACAACACACAAAACACATGCCACTCCTAGGGTACGCCTCACTGGTTGCCTCGAACGTGGTCATCAAGTATAAGGTGTCTTAGAGGTCGCCCTTCTGTCTAAAGATCCAGTTGCCTCGAAACGGTTGCCTCGGATAAAAAGGATCTAGGACATTAGGGTTACTTCTAAGGTGTCCTACCATTGCTTCGGTGACCACACTGTCCCGATAATCGAATTGACCCGAACAACTCCAATGATGGTGCTACCTACCTCTCAATGGTGGGATAGCACTATCTAAAGGACTCTTACACAACCTAATTCCTTAGAGTAGGTAGATTTCTCTTAAGTACTTGCTCTTTTCAAAACAAACAAAAACAACTTTTCACACCTACACTTTCGAAAGGTTTTCAAACAAATTTTTCCTATACTCTTGAGGACAGATACAAGAGTTACTTAGAAATTTTTCAAACGAAACTTTTTCAAAACCCACTCACATTTGAAAAGCAAACATCTTTTGAAAACATAAGAGCAAGTACCTAAGAGCCCGTGGATAACCACAGATAGAAAGGGTGCTAACACCTTCCCTTTCTATAAATCTACCTCCCGAACCGAGAAACATTCTCAAAGAAGGAATTTTGCTGTGCTTTTGTCCTTTCCATGTTGGAGAACATAAAAGACGGTTGCGACTCTTGCTTACCGCGACATTTCGCGGAACCAGCTTAAAAAACAGTCAGTTCTATTTCCACCGATCACAGAACTGGTGACTCTGCTGGGGATTTAATAAAGTGAGGTGTACCTTAGGATTAGACCACTCTTTGTTTTCAATTGCTTGTATTGTTTGCTTTAAAATTGTGGGCCTGTCTTGGAGTTTCATAGATCCTAACCCGGATCTGGGGGATACCTTTTAGAAAGTAGCAACAAACTGTGAGGGAACTGTGCAGGGTATACCGACACGGTTGAAGCAGTTTGCTACGTTGATGTGGCACTTTGGTGAGTACCGGTAACCCTTGAGTCAAGTCAAGGAGAGTACGGGGCCGCCGCGTGGTGTCGTGAAGCATCAACTGACCTTAGGAACCTTACTTGACCATCCTGGCCTCTTTAGGGGTAGTGAGATGACCGACTTTGGTGCAGTCTGAAGTTGGTAGATACTCGATACTACACTCATTGAGGGTTGCTTTCTTGGAATATTTTGATCGCCAGTTCAGTGGCTAAATCAAGACAATGAACACAGAAAACAACCCTATGATATTGAGCTCCTTAGAACCCGGTTACTTTTGATAGGACAGGTTTTTGAGCCTACCAACTTCAAGAGGGTAGTACCCAAACTTCATGCTGGCCTGAACTCTAAGGGCTATCTTGTGTAACTTGTGTGCTTTCAAACTTGACTACTTGCATGCTTGTTATCTAACAACACGAGTTCCTTGCAGGTTTTATTTACAGTCCTTAATGGGGACTCATTACAGGGCCTACTTACATCACTCCATGCATAGCATAACATCATACCATTGCATACATCCTACGTAAGGACTAATCCATTTCAAGGATCTCAAGGGTTTGTGATGCAGGTCATGATGAATCAAATGTCTAGCAAGGGGCAAAGGGGATTTATTTTCCTCTAGCCAAGGTTAATGACCTGAGTCAGGGGCTATGACCCACTTGATATGGTGAGCCTTGACTCTTGAAGAAGGACTCTCAACAAAATGAAGTTCCTTCAATCAAGCTACAAAATTCAAGTTCTAACAATCTTTCTTGTTTATCCCGCGAGATCCTTGAAGACATTGCATGCATATCATACATATCATTGCATTACAGGTACTCTTGTTACAGGTCACTTACCTTCTTCGCTGTTTATTTCAGCATTCATCATGAATCCTGAATCATCCAATGAACAAGCTATCAAGGCCCTCCAGGCCCAGAACGCCCAGTTCCAGGAGCTGGTCATGAGCTTAGCCCAAGGACAACAGGAATTGAAGACTCTGCTTTTGAAGAAAAAGAAGAAGAGGACTGTTTTGTTCAACCCTAGACACAGATCTGGGAATACACTGCAGAATGAAGCTGAGCGGACTACTCCATATGTTGGGGAAGGCAGTCACCAAGAGGGAAGGGTTCCTAGTCCCGTAGTCTCTGACACCGAGACAGACTTCAATGATGAACAGTACCCTCCTGCTGAGGACAGGTACAAACAGCTGGAGGACCGGTTAAATGCTATGGAGATTCAACGTGTGCCTGGGTTGGACTTTGGAGATCTAGGTTTATCTTCTGGGGTGGTGATCCCTCACAAGTTCAAGGCGCCTGCCTTTGCAAAATACGACGGGGCTTCCTGCCCTAAATTGCACCTCCGTTCATACGGAAGGAAGATCCAGCCCTACACGGCAGACAAGAATCTATGGATCCATTTATTCCAGGAAAGTCTTTCAGGGACTCAGCTCGAATGGTTCTATCAGCTGGATGGAACCAGTATTCATAACTGGGAGGACTTAGCAACTGCTTTTTATAAGCAGTATCAGTATAATGCCGACCTCGCTCCTACGCGTACCCAACTCCAGGGTATGTCACTGGGGACGGGTGAAGGTTTTAAGGAGTACGCGCAAAAGTGGAGAGACCTGGCTGGCAGGGTGCAGCCACCGTTGACTGACCGTGAGCTCGTTGACATGTTCTTAGGGACCCTGTCTGGTCCGTTCTTCAACCATCTGATTGGGAATTCTTCTGCTGGGTTCACATATCTGATCTTAACTGGTGAGAGGATATAAGCTGGTATCAAGTCCGGGAAGATACAAAAGGGTGACTCCTCGAACGCTGAGAAGAAACCATTCAAGAAAGAGTCCAATGCTGCATACAGTCAGAAGGATCGTCGTGACCAACATGTAGGGGCAGTCATGATCTCAGGTTCTGCATCACGCCGACAACCGCCAAAGGGAAATCAGCGAAGGCCAGACGAGCCTAAAAGACAATTCACCAACATCAACATGCCATTGTCACAGGCATTGCAACACATGTTGAAAATGAATCTGATTGCGGTGATCAACCCTCCTGCAAATCCCAAGACCTCTTCTCCAAACTACAACCCAGATGCGAGGTGTGCTTATCATTCCGGAAGCCTGGGGCACGATACTGAGGACTGTTGGGCACTGAAATACAAGATTCAGAACATGATTGACGCCAAGGAGATCAAATTCGAGCCTGCTGAGACTCCCGATGTGATCACTGCTCCCTTGCCAAAACATGGCTAGGATTGAGAGACTCTTGTTCATTTAAATTCTGATATTGTATTTTTCTATGCTTATTCAAACAATTATTATGTCAAACTCTATTATTTCATTAATGCATTACACATGTCTGTTTTGAAGTAATTGTGTTCTCTATATTCAAAATTGCTTGTATTTTTTCTTGATGTTCAACTCTCGATTGAAAATTCTAAGCCTCTTGAGGGAGGATGACGAAAACGACACCACAATCTATAGTATGCTTTTGAACAGACCCCATTGATGAGGTACATGCATTGTTTCAATTCCTAAACACTGGAGTTATAAGGAAGATAATCCATCGTCAACCCCCTTCGAGCCAAAGAAGTAGGAGTTCCTTTATTTTCAAAAATTAAAACCCTTAATCATAACCTGGGGCAGGGTAGTCTTCTCAGTTGATCCAAGTGCATAACGAATGGCACCAAAGGAATCCTTACAAAACAAAAGACAGTGATGGCTCCGAATAATCATAAAGACAAGAAGTCATTATCTCCCAAAAAATAAAAGCCCATTAAGTCAAAACCTATGAAGGAGACTTACAAAACTGGGGCATCCCGCTGGCTGTGATCATGAAAGAAAGAGGTCCTACAAACCCTCAACACAAAAGGAAATGACTGCCTATTCAAAATAAAC
Organism: Vicia faba; assembly: GCA_948472305.1. Classification (NCBI taxonomy): domain Eukaryota; kingdom Viridiplantae; phylum Streptophyta; class Magnoliopsida; order Fabales; family Fabaceae; genus Vicia; species Vicia faba. The sequence goes on along the minus strand of OX451735.1, from coordinate 259,818,913 downwards.
TGTTAGTATCCGAACCATCACTGGTATATCAAAGCAAAGACCCAAACAAGGTCTAACGCACGACTAGCTGAGTTTAGGTTTGAAGAACATCACGAAGAACGGGTGGGTACGAATAATTTGAGCCTTTATCCTTTGTTTCTTAAACCGTGAACCAGGCCACACTACAACCCTTAAAAGTCCTAGCTGAAGCACGGGTTAGTTCGAAAGCATACTGTTACCAAAGGTATCCTGACTCCTTAAGGCTTGCGGTAAAATAACGAGTTGACATCACATTTTACACAATTCACTGGTTTTATTGAAAAATGCATTTTCAAAACTTCAAGACAGACATAAGCTTTGCATTTTTAATATAACATTGCTTGCATATGACTATTTGTTTGAACAACATAGAAGTTCGCACGAAAAATGTCTAATGAACAAAAGCACCTCCAAGCAAGGGGCATGGCATGATCATTGTCCATTATCTGGGGCAGTTAAGTCAAGATTCGAAGAATCTCTCAAAAGGCCAACCAGCTTGGGGCAAATCTCCATCTGGATCACTTGGGGCATCGGACGAACAAACGAAGATCTTCTGGTGGCATGGTGTTGTACCCCAAAATTTTCCCTCCCATATTCTTCAAGATTTGCCAAGAGCATGCTTCAAAATCTCCCAAGAGTTGCACAGTCCAGTTGCCTCCTAACAGTCAAAATTAGGGTTTTGGTTCTGGCAAAGAAATTGAAGTTTCCAAGGGTCCAAACAAGTCCCACATGCCTACAAACATGGTCAAGCATCCATATGCCAAGTTTCAAGACTCACAGCACAAGATTGCACAGTCAAAAACCCTAATTGCTCAACAGTCAACTGCAAGGGCAAAATGGTCATTTGACAGTCAAAAGTCAAAATTTTTGGTCAACATATTATTTTGAAGCCACAAACATCATTTGATCAATTCTTGATCATGATTCTCAAGGCATGGCTCAAAAAGTCTCAAGATGCAAAAGTTTCTATTTTGGGACAGCTGAAAAAGTCAACCGCAAATTGACCATGGCATAACTTCCACATGGTTTATCATAAAAATTACATCCAAAGCTCATTTTGAAGAGAATGAAATTTCCTACAACTCATCTTCACACTTCAAGTCCAAGAAATGCTCTCACAAAAAGTTATCAATCTCAACATTATAGGTCATTTTCAAAAGTCAACAAAAAGGCACTTTAAGTCAAAGACCATAACTTGAGATTGGTAATTAAAAATGACATGGGACCAAAGGCATTGGTTAGAGGACTTCAAGACCTTTCCAAAATGTCCAAGAACATGATCAAAGCTTAAAAATTGAGCAAGATATGCCTTGTGGAAGTTGGGAATTTTTTGGGAATTTTAAAAAGTTAACTTTGCTTCAAATGCCTCAAAATTGCTAATGGGCCACAATTTATTCCATGAATCATCACCCAAAGGCCATGCACGACCCATTGACCCAAAGGGGAGTTATTTTCTTATTTTTAATTAATTAATTGAGTTTATTATCCTATTAATTCATTTAATTAAAATTAAATATAAGAAAAATGCTAAAACATGTTTTCCAAATCCTTTTGTGCAGCATATTCTCTCATTAAGGCCTCAATATTTCGTGCATACTCAAAAAGGCAAGAATCTTCAATGATTGGCATAAGAAAGGTATGAAAAAGATTGAAAAAGATGCTTGAAAAATCAAATCTCAAAAACATGAATGCAAAGGATTATGGGCTTGGATTGGTAACCTAATTCACTCCACATATATGCAAGAACATAACCCTAATGCCACAACAAGCAAGCTGGGCCCAAACTCAAAGAACAACTTTGCATTTTTTCACAAAATTCTGAAAACTGTTTTCCCACATAGAGCACGTTTCAAAGCAAAAGAAGCATTCCAATAGACTCCTGACAATACCAAGAATCTTTTCCAACCAAAGCCAAGTCTCCATACTTGAAGAAGTGGTAGAACACGGTCGCCCTGTCCATGAAATTTTTCTTAATCGTATTTGAATTTACATGCCATATCAATGCATTTTAATGTTTAAATTGTACTAACATGATCATTCCAAAGCTAATGGTACCATTCAATTGAAGAATGGCTGCCTGTACAAGAATACGCCATTGATGCTTGCTAGGGTTTCAGAAACCTCAAAAGAGGGGTTCACGTATCTGGAAAAATTAGGCTATGAAACCTAGACCAATGCACTCGTGACATTCCAACGAATCCAAATCACTCATCGCGCCTTTTTTATATTTGCATATGGCCTAATCGCTATTTTTCAGGTTTAGGGTTAGTGGGGGTTTAAAACCCCCGCTATCTACTCTATAATTTCAGGCAAAACGAAGAAGCAAGGAAGATGAAGCCTATGTGTTCAAACATGGTTGGTGGATTCAAACATTGGCGCGTTTTATTTTTGTTCAGCATAGTCTTGTTTTTTCACATATAATGATTATTGTCCACTAAACATAAAAACTAACGCGTTGGCTCAGTTGGCTTGTGAGTTGTCATGCAAGCAATGGGACCTGGGTTCGATTCCCAGGTCCCCCACTTATTCAATATATTTTGTTTTAACGTGCTCCTATGCAGCCTTCATTCCCAGGACCATCATGCGTCCTCACCATCTAAGCTTGCCACGCGCCAAGGAGATCCATCCAATGGCCAGATCACGCACTCCACCATACACCCTCAGTCAACCATAGGCAAACGCGCTGGGAAAGTCAAGAAAGGCCTCATTCTGATTGGGCCAAATTGCTTGCATATACCTCCTAATTGGGTCAGAAAACCCCCCATGTTTGCATTTTCTTTCTCTCTTTTTGTTCTTTTCTTTTATTTATTTTAATTATGTTAATTGTTTATTTAATTCCATAAAACTAATTTTCATAATATAAAAATACAAAAAAATCAGAAATCATAAAAATAAAATATGTTTATTTAATTTTTAATTCACTAATTATTTTGTACATAAATTCCTAATAATCAAATTAGTTTAATTTTAGGTTTAATTTTAATGTTTTTTTCTTAAATAACTAAAAAATATAAAAAATAGGTTTTTAGCATTTCTTATTCTTTTTCTCAATAATTAAAATTTTCTTCTTCTTATTATTAACTATTAATTTATTTTGCAAATAAACTTGTCATTAAATAATTAGGTTAAATTAGGTCAAAATTTGAACATTTCTTAAATAATTAAAAACAACTTAGAGCTAGGGTTTTAGTTAATTTCTAATTTCAATTAGTTCTCTTTATTTCCATAAATACCAAAAAAACATCAAAAAATAACTTCTTTTCTTATTAAATCATTAATTCACTTCCAATTTCAATTTAATTCCTTTAAAGGGTCCAACGCCCTCGCACCTTCGATTATAATTCCCTTTCGCGCATTTGCCTTTATTTTTCGTTGTAAATTTATGTAATTGCCCCAAAGCTTTGTAATAGATAATTAAGGACATTTACTTTCTGCATCTTATTTCAAATCGGGTCTTTGTTTAATTTGGCGATGTAGACCCGCGCCTTGTAATAGCGCAGGACCTTTATTTTTCCGCATTTTAATTTCCGCACCCTTTAAGCTGTTAATCACATGAAAGAATGTATGCCCAAATAAAATCAAAGCGTAGCTCACCATGATGCATGTACAAGATAAAACATAACTGAAAACAACACACAAATTCACACACCACTCTTAGGGTACGCCTCACTGTTGCCTTGCCCTCGAAACGTGGTCGTCGAGTATAGGACATTTTAGTAAGTCCTTATGTCCATGACATGATCCAGTTGCCTCGAAACGGTTGCCTCGGAATAAAAAGATCAATGGCATAAGGGTAGCTTCTAAGGTGTCTTACTGTTGCTCGGTGGCCACACTGTCCCTAAACTCGAATTGACCCGAACACCTCCAACGGTGGTGCTACCTACCTCTCAATGGTGGGATGGCACTACCTTAAGGACATTTACATAGCCTAATTCCTTAAGGTAGGTAGATGACTCATATATACTTGCTCTAATTCAAAACAAATCAAAAACTTATTTTCACACCGACACTTTGCAAAAAGCTTTCAAAAACAACTTTTCAAACACTCTTGAGGACTGATACAAGAGTCGATCTGAAATTTTAAACGAAACTTTTTTCAAACCCATTCACTTTGAAAAGCAAACAAACATTTTGAAAACACAAATGAGCAAGTATCTAAGAGCCCATGGATAACCATGGATAGAAAGGGTGCTAACACCTTCCCTTTCTATAAATCTACCTCCCGAACCGAGAACATATCTCAATAAGGAATTTTTCTGTGCTTTTGTCCTTTCCATATTGGAGAAAATAAAATACGGTGGCGACTCTTGCTTCCGCGACATTTCGCGAACCAGCGTTAAACAGTCAGTTTCAGATCCACCGATCACAGAACTGGCGACTCTGCTGGGGAATTAAAGTGAGGTGTACCTTAGGATAGTTCATAACTGTGTTTTCAATTGTTTTGACTTGTTTGCTTTAAATTGTGGGTTGCATCGGAGTTACATAGATCCTAACCCGGATCTGGGGATAGCCTGTTAGGTAGCATAAGCTGTGAGGGACCTGTCCGGCGTAGACCGACATGGGTGAAGCAGTGGCTACGTTGGTGTGGCACCTTGGTCTGTACCGATATCCCTTGTGTCGCAACGAGGAGAATATGGGTCTTCTGAGGAGTCATTAAGCACCAACCGACCTTAGAATCTTAAATGACCCAACTTGGCCAATAGAACAGTAGCAGTATGCTACGCCCATTGAGGCTAAACTCTCGTGATGGTTCTGGCCGCAAGAAAAGATTGCGATGCTGGAGTTATGACCGATTGAGGGTAGTCAGTGATATTGGGATCCTCTAGAACCCGGTTACTTCTGATAGGACAGGTCTTAACCAGGAAACTGAAAGAGGGTAATACTTAGACCCCATGCTGGCCTAAACTCTAAGGGCTTCTCTTGTGTGACTTGTGTGCCTTCCAACTTGACTATTTGCATGCTTGTTATCTGACACTTGAGTTTCTTGCAGGTTTTGTTTACAGTCCTTAATTGGGACTCATAATAGGATTTGCCTACATTACCCCATGCATAGCATAACATCATACCATTGCATACATCCTGCATAAGGACTAATCCATTTCAAGGATCTCAAGGGTCTGTGGTGCAGGTCACGATGAACCAAACTGTCTAGCAAGGGGCAAAGGGGATTTATTTTCCTCTAAGCCAAGGTTGTCAGGGGCTATGACCCACTGGATATGGTGAGCCTTTGACCCTTGAAGAAGGACTCTCAACAACATGAAGCTCCTTCAATCAAGCTACCAGATTCAAATTCTGAAAATTTTTCTTGTTTACCCCGCAAGATCCTTGAAAACATTGCATATATATATTTACATATCATTGCATAACAGGTACCCTTTTGACAGGTCACTTACCTTTCTCGCTGTTTATTTCAGCAATGGCTTCCCAACAAGATAACCAGGGACCTCATGCTTAAGAGACTCAGTTCAGGGAGATCTTCTTAAGCCTATCCAAGGGGCAGGAAGAGTTGAGGACACTCCTTATGGGGAATTTGGCCAAGCAAAGTCTCGAAGATGACAAGGACGAACGGCTGAAACGTCTACAAGCTGAGGTAGACACATTGAAAACCCAGATGCTGGGGCAAATGGCTCTCATCCAAAGTTTAGCTCGGGAGCAAGGAGAGCTAAGGGCCATGATCAGTCAGCTTCATCAAGACATGAAGCAACCAGCCCAAGTCAGGGACCAGGTCATTGAACAACTTCCAAGAGGGCAAAGGTCTGGTCCAATGAATAGACCTCTCCAAGCTGTTACAACTTCACAGGTCCAACAACGACCTCGTCAAGAACAACTGGCTGATCAGAGCAAGCCAGACAAGCCTAAAAGGCAGTTCACCAAGCTCAACGTGTCACCGTCTCAAGCTTTACAACAATTGTTGAGGTTGAATCTGGTGACGTTAAGGGACCCTCCTAAGAATCTCAACATAGCCTCCCCAAAGTACAATCCTGAGGAAAGATGTGCATACCACTCTGACAGTCCAGGACATGACACCGACGACTGCTGGGCTCTGAAGAATAAGATCCAAGATTTGATTAATGAAAGAGCTGTATATTTCATCCAGATGGGCCAGGCTGAATGCTCCTGCCATCCCTACAAGATGCACCAGTCGAAGTAACAAGCCCTGAGATTAGAAGACTTTTGTTCATTAGAATTTTTCAAGTTGTGATTTTCTTTTGATTGTTCAAAACATTTATTCATGTTAAACATTGTTATTTCATTAATGCACTACACATGTCTGTCTTGAAGTAATTATTTCGTATTCACTATTTAAAATTGCTTTCATTTTTGTGATGTTCAATGCTCGATCAATAATTCTAAGCCTCTTGAGGGAGGATGACGAAAACGATACCACGATCCTTACAGTAAGCTTTTGAACAGACCCCGCTGATGAAGTACAGGCATTGTTTCAAATCCCTAAACACTGGAGTTATAAGGAAGATAATCCCTCGTCAACCCCTCTGAGCCAAAGAAGTAGGAGTTTTTCTTTTCGAAAATTAAAATCCTTAATCATAACCTGGGGCAGGGTAGTTCTCTCAGCTGATCCAGGTGCACAACGAATGGCATCAAAAGAAGTCCTTCTGAAACAAAAGACAGTGATGGTTCCGAATAATCATAAAAGATAGGCAGTCATTATTTCCCAAAAATAAAAGCCCAATAAGTCAAAACCTATGAAGGAGACTTACAAAACTGGGGCATCCCGCTGACTGTAATCACAAAAGAAATAGTTCAGGCAAAATTTAGGGATAGCGAAATCAAAAAAGAAAGAGGTCATACAAACCCTCAGCAAAAGCAAAAAAGACTGCTTATTCAGAATAAATCGTCAATATCCGAACCATCACCAGAATATCAGAGCAAAGACTCAAACAAGGTCTAACGCACGATTAACTGAGTTTAGGTTTGAAGAACATCACGAAGAGCGGGTGGGTACAAATAATTTGAGCCTTTATCCTTTGTTTCTTAAATCGTGAACCAGGCCACGTTACAACCCTTAAAAGTCCTAGCTGAAGCATGGGTTAGTTCGAAAGCATACTGTTACGAAAGGTATCCTGACTCCTTAAGGCTTGCGGTAAAATAATGAGTTGACATCACGTTTTACAAAAAATTCATTTGTTTTACAAAACTACATCTTCAAAATTTTTTAAAGACAGACATAAGCTTCGCATTCTTGATATAACACTGTTTGCATATGACTATTTGTTCGAACAGCAGAGAAATTCGCACGAAGAATATCCAGTGAACAAAAGCACTTCCAATCCAGGGGCACGACATGGTCATTGTCTATCATCTGGGGCAGTCCATTCAAGATTCAAGGAATCTCTCAAAATGCCAAATAGCCTAGGGCAAATCTCTGCCTAAGTCATTTGGGGCATTCCAGCAACGAATCTTGCCTGATCAAACATCTTCTGGTGGCATGGCAAAACACTCTAACAGGGGAAACTCCCTACATTCTGAGAGCGTGAATATAGTCAAAGAATACTACGCCTAATCAAAGACCTGCTAGGTTGACACACCTAGGCAAAAATAAGGGCTTCCCGGCGAACCAAAAGGTTCGGGCAAAAATAAGGGATGAAAAGAAAAATCTGTACACCCGGCAAGTCGAAAACCTGAAAAGGCGGCTTGGGCAAAAATGGGTATCCCGGTGGACTGAAAACCCGAAAGGGCGGTCCAGGCAAAAATTAGGGATCTAAGCGTACGACTATGTCCCGGCATCTAGTCACATGTCTACCAGAAGATTTGTCAACTACCCCCACAGGTGCCTTCTCCCACAGAAACAGGGGAAGTAATGAGTCGTCCAAGCGATCTAATTGCTCTGTCCACAAAATACAAGGTATGACCAGCCTTAAGAAAGTTGGGTATCCTCCAGCAGATCTCAACATTCCTCAGCACAATATACAGATATTCTTAACAAGCATCCCCGACAGTCTTAATCTAAGACTGTTCCCCGGCGGTATACCAGACATTCAGTGGAGTCACTCCCCCAACATATCTCAAGAATTTCCCCAGGAGAGTCCAATCCAAAGATTTCCCCAGGAAATTTTGAATCATCTCCCCAGCAGGAAGCTTATCCCCAGTAGATTCTAGAAGCTTACCACCCGCAGAGCACGAACGCGTCCCCCGACTTTATTCAAAGGTTATTTCCCTACCAGGATATAACTGGGTTATCCTCAGCCAAAAGCCACGGAAAGATCGTCCTCGGCAGAGTCTTCTTATCCCCAGTGGAGTCTATTAACACTTCCAACATAACAATGGTATCCCCAGCGAAGTTACCATCAACATCTCAACAGCATACCTCTCTCCCCACAGAGTACTGTTCCCCAGCAAGGTAGCTAGAGTAATTTTCCCCCGCAGAGTAATCCATTCGCCAAGTTTATCCCCCAACGGAGTCATCTTCTCCTACCGGTTTATTCTTGCAACTATCATCAAAGCACTATTCTCCAACATCAGCCCAGGATGTGACTTCCCGGCACCCGTCAAGGATTTACTTCCCTAAGACAAAAACCTACATTCATAAACATCACGTACATCATGATACATGCATAAACGCATCATATCTTACAATCTCATTTATGTTGAGAACATCATTGCTTGATCCATATCATGCATTGCATATGACTGACCTTTACCTTTCAGGAAAGATCCAGTTAAGTTCTCAGCTATGTCCAAGACCTTCTCTGGTTCAGTCAGATCGACCCTAAGATCTCCCTGATTCTTATTCCAGTTGAAGATTCCAAGACCTTGCCTGGTTCAGTTAAATCGACTCCTAAAGATTTTTCTGATTCTTATCCAGTCAAAGGCCTTCTCTGGTCCAGTTAAATCGATTCCTAAAGATTTTCCTGATGAAGACTCAGTTGAAGTTATTCCAAGACCTTGCCTGGTTCAGTTAAATCGACTCCTAAATTTTTTTGTTGATTCTTATCCAGTCAAAGGCCTTCTCTGGTTCAGTCAGATCGACCCTAAGATCTCCCTGATTCTTATCCAGTTGAAGTTATTCCAAGACCTTGCCTGGTTTAGTTAAATCGACTCCTAAAGATTTTTCTGATTCTTATCTAGTCAAAGGCCTTCTCTGGTTCAGTCAGATCGATTCCTAAAGATTTTCCTGATGAAGACTCAGTAGAAGACATCCAAGATTCTCTCATCGTTACTGTTGAGGTAGTAATCGCCCCAGATTCTCTCATCGTTACTGTTGAGGTAGTAATCGCCCCAGATTCTCTCATCGTTACTGTTGAGGTAGTAATCGCCCCAGATTCTCTCATCGTTACTGTTGAGGTAGTAATCGCCCCTGATTCTCTCATCGTTACTGTTGAGGTAGTAATCGCCCCAGATTCTCTCATCGTTACTGTTGAGGTAGTAATCGCCCCAGATTATCTCATCGTTACTGTTGAGGTAGTAATCGCCCCAGATTCTCTCATCGTTACTGTTGAGGTAGTAATTGCCCCAGATTCTCTCATCGTTACTGTTGAGGTAGTAATTGCCCCAGATTCTCTCATCGTTACTGTTGAGGTAGTAATCGCCCCAGATTATCTCATCGTTACTGTTGAGGTAGTAATCGCCCCAGATTCTCTCATCGTTACTGTTGAGGTAGTAATCACCCCAGATTCTCTCATCGTTACTGTTGAGGTAGTAATCGCCCCAGATTCTCTCATCGTTACTATTGAGGTAGTAATCGCCCCAGATTCTCTCATCGTTACTGTTGAGGTAGTAATCGCCCCAGATTCTCTCATCGTTACTGTTGAGGTAGTAATCACCCCAAGATTCTCTCATCGTTACTGTTGAGGTAGTAATCGCCCCAGGTTCTCTCATCGTTACTGTTGAGGTAGTAATCACCCCAGGTTCTCTCATCGTTACTGTTGAGGTAGTAATCGTCCAAGGTTCTCTCACCGTCCTGTTGAGGTAGTAACCATCCATGATTCATTCATCACCTTTCAAAACTCCAGACTCGACTCCTGTATCTTGCCAGGGCACGTCTGAAGAGGTTTAAGGATTCAATTCCTGCAACCAGTCAGGGCACATTTACACAAAGAGTTTGAAGACCAACTCCTGTAACAGGTCAGGTAATCATCTTTCTTTTTCAGGTACGCAAGTTCTCGCTAAGGAATCTCTTACGCGATCGACACCCAGATGGCATGTATAAGCCCATCCACCTATCCATCACCTCTCAACATGACATCTATAAGCCCATCCACCTATCCATCACCTCTCAACATGGCATCCGTAAGCCCATCTTCCTATCCATCAATCTCCAAATGGCATCTGTAAGCCCATTCCCACCATCACACTACTAACATGTGAGCGCAAATTTCTGGGCACTCTAGTGTTCAATCATCTTCCACCTTCGGATTACGAAAGGCACGCCAGCCAATCTACATCCTCAGGTTTAAGAAGATTGAACAGGGGCAACTGTTGTACCCCAACATTTTCCCTCCCATATTCTTCAAGATTTGCCAAGAGCATGCTTCAAAATCTCCTAAGAGTTGCACAGTCCAGTTGCCTCCTAACAGTCAAAATTAGGGTTTTGGTTATGACAAAGAAATTGAAGTTTCCAAGGGTCCAAACAAGTCCCACATGCCTACAAACATGGTCAAGCATCCATATGCCAAGTTTCAAGACTCACAGCACAAGATTGCACAGTCAAAAACCCTAATTGCTCAACAGTCAACTACAAGGGCAAAATGATCATTTGACAGTCAAAAGTCAAAATTTTTGGTCAACATCTTATTTTGAAGCCACAAACATCATTTGATCAATTCTTGATCATGATCCTCAAGGAATGGCTCAAAAAGTCTCAAGATGCAAAAGTTTCTATTTTGGGACAGCTGAAAAAGTCAACCGCAAATTGACCAGGGCATAACTTCCACATGCTTTATCAGAAAAATTCCATCCAAAGCTCATTTTGAAGAGAATGACATTTCCTACAACTCATCTTCACACTTCAAGTCCAATAAATGCTCTCACAAAAAGTTATCAATCTCAACATTATAGGTCATTTTCAAAAGTCAACAAAAAGGAACTTTAAGTAAAAGCCCATAACTTGATATTGGTAAATCAAAATGACATGGGACCAAAGGCATTGGTTAGAGGACTTCAAGACCTTTCCAAAATGTCCAAGAACATGATCAAAGCTTAAACATTGAGCAAGTTATGCCTTGTGGAAGTTGGGAAATATTTGGGAATTTTGAAAAGTCAACTTTGCTTCAAATGCCTCAAAATTGCTAATGGGCCACAATTTCTTCCATGAATCATCACCCAAAGGCCATGCACGACCCATTGACCCAAAGGGGAGTTATTTTCTTATTTTTAATTAATTAATTGAGTTTATTATCCTATTAATTCATTTAATTAAAATTAAATATAAGAAAAATGCTAAAACATGTTTTCCAAATCCTTTTGTGCATCATATTCTCTCATTAAGGCCTCAATATTTCGTGCATACTCAAAAAGGCAAGAATCTTCAATGATTGGCATAAGAAAGATATGAAAAAGATTGAAAAAGATGCTTGAAAAATCAAATCTCAAAAACATGAATGCAAAGGATTATGGGCTTGGATTGGTAACCTAATTCACTCCACATATATGCAAGAACATAACCCTAATGCCACAACAAGCAAGCTGGGCCCAAACTCAAAGAACAACTTTGCATTTTTTCACAAAATTCTGAAAACTGTTTTCCCACATAGAGCACGTTTCAAAGCAAAAGAAGCATTCCAATAGACTCCTGACAATACCAGGAATCTTTTCCAACCAAAGCCAAGTGTCCATACTTGAAGAAGTTGTAGAACACAGTCGCCCTGTCCATGAAATTTTTCTTAATCGTATTTGAATTTACATGCCTTATCAATGCATTTTAATGTTTAAATTGTACTAACATGATCATTCCAAAGCTAATGGTACCATTCAATTGAAGAATGGCTGCCTGTACAAGAATACGCCATTGATGCTTGCTAGGGTTTCAGAAACCTCAAAAGAGGGGTTCACGTATCTGGAAAAATTAGGCTATGAAACCTAGACCAATGCACTCGTGACATTCCAACGAATCCAAATCACTCATCGCGCCTTTTTTATATTTGCATATGGCCTAATCGCTATTTTTCAGGTTTAGGGTTAGTAGGGGTTTAAAACCCCCGCTATCTACTCTGTAATTTCAGGCAAAACGAAGAAGCAAGGAAGATGAAGCCTATGTGTTCAAACATGGTTGGTGGATTCAAACATTGGCGCGTTTTATTTTTGTCCAGCATAGTCTTGTTTTTTCACATATAATGATTATTGTCCACTAAACATAAAAACTAACGCGTTGGCTCAGTTGGCTTATGAGTTGTCATGCAAGCAATGGGACCTGGGTTTGATTCCCAGGTCCCCCACTTATTCAATATATTTTGTTTTAACGTGCTCCTATGCAGCCTTCATTCCCAGGACCATCATGCGTCCTCACCATCTAAGCTTGCCACGCGCCAAGGAGATCCATCCAATGGCCATATCACGCACTCCACCATACACCCTCAGTCAACCATAGGCAAACGCGCTGGGAAAGTCAAGAAAGGCCTCATTCTGATTGGGCCAAATTGCTTGCATATACCTCCTAATTGGGTCAGAAAACCCCCCCATGTTTGCATTTTCTTTCTCTCTTTTTGTTCTTTTCTTTTATTTATTTTAATTATGTTAATTGTTTATTTAATTCCATAAAACTAATTTTCATAATATAAAAATACAAAAAAATCAGAAATCATAAAAATAAAATATGTTTATTTAATTTTTAATTCACTAATTATTTTGTACATAAATTCCTAATAATCAAATTAGTTTAATTTTAGGTTTAATTTTAATGTTTTTTTCTTAAATAACTAAAAAATATAAAAAATAGGTTTTTAGCATTTCTTATTCTTTTTCTCAATAATTAAATTTTTCTTCTTCTTATTATTAACTATTAATTTATTTTGCAAATAAACTTGTCATTAAATAATTAGGTTAAATTAGGTCAAAATTTGAACATTTCTTAAATAATTAAAAACAACTTAGAGCTAGGGTTTTAGTTAATTTCTAATTTCAATTAGTTCTCTTTATTTCCATAAATACCAAAAAAACATCAAAAAATAACTTCTTTTCTTATTAAATCATTAATTCACTTCCAATTTCAATTTAATTCCTTTAAAGGGTCCAACGCCCTCGCACCTTCGATTATAATTCCCTTTCGCGCATTTGCCTTTATTTTTCGTTGTAAATTTATGTAATTGCCCCAAAGCTTTGTAATAGATAATTAAGGACATTTACTTTCCGCATCTTATTTCAAATCGGGTCTTTGTTTAATTTGGCGATGTAGACCCGCGCCTTGTAATAGCGTAGGACCTTTATTTTTCCGCATTTTAATTTCCGCACCCTTTAAGCTGTTAATCACATGAAAGAATGTATGCCCAAATAAAATCAAAGCGTAGCTCACCATGATGCATGTACAAGATATAACATAACTGAAAACAACACACAAATTCACACACCATTCTTAGGGTACGCCTCACTGTTGCCTTGCCCTCGAAACGTGGTCGTCGAGTATAGGACGTTTTAGTAAGTCCTTATGTCCATGACATGATCCAGTTGCCTCGAAACGGTTGCCTCAGAATAAAAAGATCAATGGCATAAGGGTAGCTTCTAAGGTGTCTTACTGTTGCTCGGTGGCCACACTGTCCCTAAACTCGAATTGACCCGAACACCTCCAACGGTGGTGCTACCTACCTCTCAATGGTGGTATGGCACTACCTTAAGGACATTTACACAGCCTAATTCCTTAGGGTAGGTAGATGACTCATAGATACTTGCTCTAATTCAAAACAAATCAAAAACTTCTTTTCACACCGACACTTTGCAAAAAGCTTTCAAAAACAACTTTTCAAACACTCTTGAGGACTGATACAAGAGTCGATCTAAATTTTAAACGAAACTTTTTTCAAACCCACTCACTTTGAAAAGCAAACAAACATTTTGAAAACACAAATGAGCAAGTATCTAAGAGCCCATGGATAACCATGGATAGAAAGGGTGCTAACACCTTCCCTTTCTATAAATCTACCTCCCGAACCGAGAACATATCTCAATAAGGAATTTTTCTGTGCTTTTGTCCTTTCCATATTGGAGAAAATAAAAGACGGTGGCGACTCTTGCTTCCGCGACATTTTGCGAACCAGCGCTAAACAGACAGTTCCAGATCCACCGATCACACATGGTAACACTGCACTACTGACAGTGACAACTCCCTGCATCCTGAGAGCACGAACATAGTCGAAAAAACACTACGCATAAGCAAATACCCGCTAGGTTGACACACCTAGGAAAAAATAAGGGATGAAATGAAAAAAATTTGTACACCCGGCAAGTCGAAAACCTGAAAAGGCGGCTTGGGCAAAAATGGGTATCCTGGTGGACTGAAAACCCGAAAGGGCGGTCCAGGCAAAAGTTAGGGATCAAAAGCGTACGACTATGTTCCGTCATCTCGTCACTTGCCTACCAGAAGAAGATTTGTCAACCGGTAGTCATCAAGCGCCTCCACAGGTATCTTCTCCCACAAAAACAGGGGCAATATGAGTTGTCTAAGCGGTCTAGTTGCTCCGTCCACCAAGGTACTAAGGTAGGTTCAGCTGAAGAACGTGACCAAGATACCTTCACTCCCTGCGGAGTAAGATAAGATTCAGCAATACTCTCCCCCGAGCAGAGTTGATCTCTCGTCAGCCCTGACAAGGCACAATATCTCCAGCAAGTCAACTACGCTCTCCCCAAGCAGAGTTAGTCTACTGTCAGCCTTAAGGAAGTTGGGTATCCCTAGAAAATCTCAACATTCCCCAGCGAAATATACAGATGTTCCTAAGCAAACATCCCCGACAGTCTTGATCTAAGTTTGTTCCCCGGCGGAATCCAGACACCATAGTGGAGCCACTTCCCCAGTGCAATCTCAAAAGTTTCCCCAGGAGAGTTGAACAATCTCCCCAGTAGATTCTGGAAGCTTATCCCCAGTAGATTCTGGAAGCTTATCCCCTGCAGAGCACGAACGCGTCTCCCCGGCTTTATTCAAAGGTTATTCTCCACCAGAACTTATAACTGGGTTATCCTCAGCTAATTACCACGGAAAGATCGTCCTCGGCGAAGCTCTTCCTACCCCCAGCGGAGTTCATCAGAATCCTCAACAAAGCATATCAACAAAATTCCCAGTGGAGTTATCATCAAAACCTCAGCGAAGTATCTCTTCCCACAGAGTAGATTCCCCTCAGAGTAATATCTTCACCATGATTATTCCCCAACAGAGTCATCTTCTCCTACCGGTTTGTTCTTGCAATCATCATCCCCAGCGGAAACGAAGAACTCTACTCTTCAGCATCAGCCCAGGATTCAACAAACTCCCAGCATTCGTCAAGGATTTATTTTCCCAGACGAGAATACATTCATAAACATCACATCTTCATACATTATAGCATGCATGCGCATCATACAACACAAATCTCATTTATTTTTGAGAATATCTTAAAATCATGCAGTTCATGCATCATGACATTGCATACGACTAATACTTTGCCTTTTCAGAAAAAAGTCAATCAAAAGATGATTACCATCTACCTTTACAGTTCCAGATCAACACTGGTAACAAGCCAGGAAAATTCTGTGGACGATTGATCGTGGGTTAATATCCGAAATCAAACAGGACAATTATCTACTTGATCATCAACAGGCAACCCTACACCGGTTCCTTCTCAACCTCAGATGTAGTTTTACACGAACTCATCATCAGGCAACCCTACACCGGTTCCTTCTCAATTTTCAGACGAAGTCTTACACAGACTTATCATCAAAGTAACCCTACACCGGTTCCTTTTCTTTCAGAAGAAGTCTTACACGGACTTATCTCAAGATGACCTTACCCCGGTTCATCAAAAAGTTTTACACGAACTTATCCTGCAGTAACCTTACCCCGGTTCCTCCAGAAGTCTTACACGGACTTATCTCAAGATGACGTTACCCCGGTTCATCCAGAAGTTTTACACGAACTTATCCTGCAGTAACCTTACCCCGGTTCCTCCAGAAGTCTTACACGGACTTATCATCAAAGGAACCCTACACCGGTTCCTTTTCTTTCAGAAGAAGTCTTACACAGACTTATCTCAAGATGACCTTACCCCGGTTCATCCAGAAGTTTTACACGAACTTATCCCGAAGTAACCTTACCCCGGTTCCTCCATAAGTTTTACACGAACTTATCCTGAAGAAACCCTACACAGGTTCTCCCTCTCCAGACGTAGTTTTACACGGGCTCGTCGTCAAAGAAACCCTACGCAGGTTTTCTCTTCCCAAAGATGTAGTTTTACACGGACTCGTCATCAGAAACCCTACCCAGGTTTTACTTCTTCCAGGATGCAGTTTTACACAGGCTCATCATCAAAGTAACCCCACACAGGTTCCCTTCTCAAACTCCAGACGTAGTTTTACACGGACTCGTCATCAGTAAACCCTACACAGGTTTCCTTCTCAGCTCTAGATGCGGTTTTACACGGACTCGTCATCAAAGTAACCTAACACAGGTTCCTTCTCCATTTCAGATGCAGTCTTATACGGACTCATTATCAGTAAACCCTACACAGGTTTCCTTCCTCCAAAGATGCAGTTTTACACGAGCTCATCATCAGTCAACCCTACACAGGTGTCCTTCTTTCCAAGATGCAACTTTACACGAGCTCAACATCAGGCAACTCTACACAGGTTCCCTCTTTCAACTTACAAAAATTACACCTCCAGATGGCATCTATAAGCCCATCCACCTGTCAACAGTCTCCAAATGGCATCTACAAGCCCATTCCCGACAAGGTTCTGTCACATCTCCAGATGGCATCTATGAGCCCATCCTCCCATACCATCTTTCCAAATGGCATCTATAAGCCCATTCTCGACAAGGTTCTGTCACATCTCCAGATGGCATCTATAAGCCCATCCTCCCATACCATCTTTCCAAATGGCATCTATAAGCCCATTCCCGACAAGGTTCTGTCACATCTCCAGATGGCATCTATAAGCCCATCCTCCCATACCATATTTCCAAATGGCATCTATAAGCCCATTCCCGACGAGGTTCTTTCACATCTCCAGATGGCATCTATAAGCCCATCCTCCTATCCACCATCTCTCCAAATGGCATCTGTAAGCCCATTCCCGACATCACATTGCTGATACCTCACTATGTGAGTGCAAATTTCTGGGCACTCTAGTGTTCAATCATCTTCCACCTTCGGATCACGAAAGACACACATGCCAATCTACATCCTCAGGTCTAAGAAGATTGAACAGGGGAAACTGTTGTAACCCAAAATTTTCCCTCCCATATTCTTCAAAGTTTTGACAAGCATCATCTCAATTTTCTCAAGTCTACTCAAGGGTTGCACAGTCAACCATCCTCCTAAGCCAGTCAAAATTAGGGTTTTGGTTCCTTCAAGGAAGTTGAGGTTTTCAAGGGCTCAATCAAGTCACACATGCCTATACACATTGTCAAGCATCTACATGCCAAGTGTCAAGGCTCACAAGGTCAAGTTGCACAGTCAAAAACCCTCATTGTTTCACAATCAACTGTAGGGGTAAAATGGTCATTTGGCAGTCAAAAGTCAAAATTTTTGGTCAACATCTTATTTTGAAGCCACAATCATCATTTGGTCAAGTCTTGACCATGATTCCACAAGAATGGCTCAAAAATCATCAAGATGCAAAAGTTTCCATTTTTGGACAGTTGAAAAGTCAACTGTAACTTGACCAAGGCATAACTTTTTCATAGTTCATCAGAAAAATCCCATCCAATGCTCATTTTGAAGGGGATGACATTTCCTACAACTCATCTTCACATTCCAAGTCCAAGAAATGCTCTCACAAAAAGTTATCAATTTCAACATTATAGGTCATTTTCAAAAGTCAATAAAAATGCACTTTAAGTCAAAGACCATAACTTAAGATTGGTAAATCAAAATGACATGGGACCAAAGGCATTGGTTAGAGGACTTCAATACCTTTCCAAAATGTCCAAGAACATGTTCATATGATCAAAATTGAGCAAGATATGCATTGGAGAAGTTGGGAAATTTTTGTGAAATGGCAAAAGTCAACTATCCTTGAAACTTCAATTTTTGACAAAAGGGCCCACTTTCTTCCACTTGATTCAGCCTTGTCATGCCACCCACGTGTCCCATGACTAATTTCAAGACCAAACATTTATTTTTTCATTTTTATTTAATTTTTGTGGATTTAATTCATTTTAATCCATAATAATCCAAATAAAATCAAAAAAATTAAAGGAATGGTATCTTGTGGTTTGAATGGCTTTCATGTGTCATATTCCACCTACCAAATTCGTGCCAAGCTCAATTATGCATAAAAATTCAAAATTTGAACAAACTTGGAAAGGCCTTTAATGGTGGTTATGAAGAATCTCAAAACTTCAATACAAGGGATCATTGGCTCATAATGTGATCAAAATTCATTGAGACATACATATGCAAGCAAACCCAGCCTCATTCACGACCTAAGCATCCCTGAAACGGCCAAACCAATTCCAAAAAATTCCAAAGAAATTTGAAAACTGAAATCCACTTTTCAGCATGATTTAAAGTGTTTTCTTGATCCAAACACATTCCTAACGCTCCCAGGAATCTATTGCAATCACAAACAAGCTCTAACACTCAAAGAATCACTCACTACAGTCCCACGGTTTGTCCATTTTTTTCAAAATCAAAATGCATGATTCATGAACATTTGACATAATTCAAAGCTTGTTTTACATTGTTTGCATCCCCATAAAGCTGTTGGTATTACTTAATTGAATTTTTATGCAGTGAAATGAAAACCACCATTGACGAATTTTAGGTTTTCTAAGCTTGAAATTTGGGGATTTAGTAAGCAGGAAAAATTGAACTCCATAACGCCCATGGTTGGATTCAGAGGATCAAGACGAACTCATTGCAACCCTCGCACCCTTTTTATATAACACGTACTGCTAATCGCTATTTTTTACATTTGCAGTTTGTGGGGGTTAAAAACCCCCGCTATCTGCTTTATTTTTTATAGGCCAGGTGAAGAAGACAATACGTGGAAGAGCATGATTGGTGCATTCAAACGTAGCGCGCATTTTTTGTTAAATTCCAGCATGGGCGTTGTTTCTATATTTTATGTTTATTGCATATTATATTAACAAACGTAGCACAATGGCTCAGTGGTTGATGACGCGTCTAGCAATCGTTTGGACCTGGGTTCGATTCCCAGGTCCCCCAAAACTCAATATTATTTTGTCTAACAAATTCCTATGCAGGCTAGTCAATGTGCTCCACCATACGCCTCACCAATCCACATGCCATATGTCCACAATCAGCCATCCAAAGGCCATGAGAGGAGGAGTACCATGTCCTTCAGTCAAAGCACATGCAGGCAATTGCAAAAGTCAAACGTGGCTGAGCTTAGTGGGCCAAAAAACTGCAATCAACACCTCCAAAAAGGGCCCAAACCCCCCATGGTTTTGTTACTTTTTTATTTTTCTTTCCCTTATAATTTCTTTTTTTAATTATTATCATTATTGTTAATTAAACTAACAAACTAATTTTTCCCATAAAATATCAGAAAAAACAAAAAAAATCATTTTATTATTTATTAACTTATTTTGTAAATAAATGTAAATTAAATTAAATTAGCTTAATTAATTAACTTTAATACTTTTTACAATAAATAAAAAAAACAATTTAGAATTAGGTTTTTGCTAACTTTTAATTTCTATTTATTTTCTCTTTATTTTCATTAAAAACACAAAAACACAAAAATATCATTTTCTTAATCAATTAATTAATTAGTTATTAGTTTTAATTTCATTAATTGCAAAAAAGGGACAAAAATTCAATTCTTTCTTAAAAAAGGGTCAAAACCCTTAGGACGTTCCCGATTAAATTTCTATTCGCGCGTATTTGTTTATTTTGACTATGTTTATGTATCTGTACAGAGGATGTAATATCAATTAGGATTTTATTGCTTTCTTTAATTTTTTGCATTTACTTTTCAAAACGGGTTATTGTTTTTGGCGATGTATAGACCCGCGCCTTGTAATAGTTAGATTTATCTTTCCGCAATTTACTTTCCGCACTCCTAACTGTTAAAAAATGCCTGCAAGAATGTATGTAAATAAAATTAATCCGTAGCTCACAAATAATATGTACAAAGACAATTAACTGAAAAACAACACACAAAACACATGCCACTCCTAGGGTACGCCTCACTGGTTGCCTCGAACGTGGTCATCAAGTATAGGGTGTCTTAGAGGTCTCCCTTCTGTCTAAAGATCCAGTTGCCTCGAAACGGTTGCCTCAGATAAAAAGGATATAAGAAATTAGGGTTACTTCTAAGGTGTCCTACCATTGCTTCGGTGACCACATTGTCCCGATAATCGAATTGACCCGAACAACTCCAACGATGGTGCTACCTACCTCTCAATGGTGGGATAGCACTATCTAAAGGACTCTTACACAACCTAATTCCTTAGAGTAGGTAGATTTCTCTTAAGTACTTGCTCTTTTCAAAACAAACAAAAACAACTTTTCGCACCTACACTTTCGAAAGGTTTTCAAACAAATTTTTCCTACACTCTTGAGGACAGATACAAGAGTTACTTAGAAATTTTTCAAACGAAACTTTTTCAAAACCCACTCACATTTGAAAAGCAAACATCTTTTGAAAACATAAGAGCAAGTACCTAAGAGCCCGTGGATAACCACGGATAGAAAGGGTGCTAACACCTTCCCTTTCTATAAATCTACCTCCCGAACCGAGAAACATTCTCAAAGAAGGAATTTTGCTGTGCTTTTGTCCTTTCCATGTTGGAGAACATAAAAGACGGTGGCGACTCTTGCTTACCGCGACATTTCGCGAAACCAGCTTAAAAAACAGTCAGTTCTATTTCCACCGATCACACTTTCCAAACTGGATTCAAAGGATACTGAAGAATATTTGTTCTTCAGAATCGAAGGAAACAAGTGTTTGGGATTCTGGGTTTTAATTTCTCAAGTGTTGATGAACTTGAGAATTTTGTTGTGTTTTTTTGAGAATTTTCTGCAGATTCGTTCGACTGGCCAGAAGATCCTCCTTAGCTTTGTAAAGAATTCCTCTATTTATAGAGAAATAAGAAATGGATATGTTTGAAAACAGCCAGCCTTGTAAAAATAAAAAAATACTGTAACGTGATAGTACAAGTGGGGGGCCTGTTGGCAGCAGCAGCAGTGAGGTGCAGAAGATGACAGATGCCTCTAACGTTGCTTGTGCTCAGACTGAAATCAGATGGAAAGCTGCTTTTGTGATAAAGTCTCTCTGTTTGCAGAAAAAGTATGTAGCCTTTAACCCAGAATAGTAGTATCCAGAAGGTAAAGTTTAAAAACCCTTGTGCAAACTTCTGATTATGTAAAGATCTGGACGCAACACAGCCTGTCAAACGAGATCTGGTCTTGTGTCAAAGGCAAGAGTGAGATCGAAGCACACCTGTTCGAAGGAAGCGTTTGCCTCAGTCGAAGCTTGTGGTCGAAACAAGCTAATGCGCAGGAAGCTGTTGCCCAGTCGAAAGCTCATGCTCGAAGGAAGCATATGTTGCCCAATAGAAGCATGTTTGTAGGCAGCAAACTTGTCCAAATCGAAGCAGGCTTGCAAGAAGCTATTTGTCCCAATCGAAACAGGCTTGCAGGCAGCTACTTGTCCCAATCGAAACAGGTTTGTAGGCAGTATGCTTGGTGAATCGAAAAGGGTTTCCTTGCAGGGGGCATGCGTGGCCAATAGGCCATGGCCTTCGGTTACCAGCATGCAGGCAGCAAAAGGCACAAACGAAATCTGCAACAAAAAGTCACACGCCCAGGCGAAAGAGGCACGCTAGCAGCCACTTTGAGCAATCGAAAGAGGCCAAGAGTCAATCGAAGGATGTTGTCCAGGTTGAATTCGAAGGAGGCTGATCGAAAGAGGCCAAAAGGGAAATCGAAGGATGCTGAACGAAAGAGGCCTAAAGGCCAATCGGAAGAGCTGAAACGAAGAACACTTGTAATTCTCCAATTTTTGTCAAAATGTTATTTTTATCTGTTTTCTCCATTTTTGACAGTTTCCTTTTAATTTTGGTACTGGAAAATCCAAATGCACTTGTTCAAGCTTGAAAATTGAAAATCCTTGTGAGAAAGGCCTTGAGAATTGAGAGGGCAAATTTTGGGGTACAACAACTGCTCCTGTTCAATCTTCTTACACCTGAAGAGTTAGATTGGCGAATCTGCCATTTGTGACTTGAAGGTGGAAAATGATTGAACACTAGAGTGCCCAGAAATTTGCACTCGGTAATGTGATGGTAGAGGGAATGGGCTTAAAGATGCCATTTGGAGAGATGATAGAAAGTTGTTGGAGATGGGCTTAAAGATGCCATCCGAAGGTGTGACAGAATCTTGTCGGGGATGGGCTTAAAGATGCCATCTGGAGATGTAATGGAAACTTGTCGGGGATGGGCTTAAAGATGCCATCTGGAATGTTTGTTGAACGTATGTTGTAGGTGAAAGAATGAGTATCAGAAAGGTGTCCATGTTTTGGAACATTTTTGAGCTGGGAGTCTGAATAAGCGATAGATTAACATCCATGTTTGGAGAATCCGTAAATTGTTTTCAGAAGTTGAATCTGAATAAGCGATAGATTAACATCCGTATTTGGAGAATCTGTAAACTGTTTTCAGAAGTCTTGAAGTTGAATAAGCAATAGATCAGCATCCATGTTAGGAAGCATCCGTAAACTGTTTTCAAAAGTTGAATCTGAACAAGCGATAGATTAACATCCGTATTTGGAGAATCCGTAAACTGTTTTCAGAAGTCTTGAAGTTGAATAAGCATGAGTTGGTCGAGTAGATATTTGTCCTGTCTGGTTTCAGGTATTAATCTTCAATCTCTTCATGTAGATAGTTTTCCTGGCTGGTTTCAGGTATTAATCTACAATCAGTCATCCACAGATAGGTTTCCTGGCTTGCTACAGGTATTAATCTGGAACTTGAAAAGGTTGGTCGACGGGATAGTTGTCCTGGCTGGTTTCAGGTATTAATCTCTGACCTGAGAAAGAAATATAGTTTTCCTGGCTTGCTACAGGTATTAATCTTCAATCTCTTCATGTAGATAGTTTTCCTGGCTTGTTTCAGGTATTAATCTACAATCAGTCGTCCACAGATAGTTTTCCTGGCTTGCTACAGGTATTAATCTTGAACTTGAAAAGGTTGGCCGATGAGATAGTTGTCCTGGCTGGTTTCAGGTATTAATCTCTGACCTGAGAAAGAAAGATAGTTTTCCTGGCTTGCTACAGGTATTAATCTTCAATCTCTTCATGTAGATAGTTTTCCTGACTGATTTCAGGTATTATTCTACAATCAGTCGTCCACAGATAGTTTTCCTGGCTTGCTACAGGCATTAATCTGGAAGTTGAAAAGGTTGGCCGATGAGATAGTTGTCCTGGCTTGTTTCAGGTATTAATCTCTGACCTGAGAAAGAAAGATAGTTTTCCTGGCTTGTTTCAGGTATTAATCTTTTATCTCTTCATGTAGATAGTTTTCCTGGCTGGTTTCAGGTATTAATCTACAATCAGTCGTCCACAGATAGTTTTCCTGGCTTGCTACAGGTATTAATCTGGAACTTGAAAAGGTTGGCCGATGAGATAGTTGTCCTGGCTGGTTTCAGGTATTAATCTCTGACCTGAGAAAGAAAGATAGTTTTCCTGGCTTGCTACAGGTATTAATCTTCAATCTCTTCATGTAGATAGTTTTCCTGGCTGGTTTCAGGTATTAATCTACAATCAGTCGTCCACAGATAGTTTTCCTGGCTTGCTACAGGTATTAATCTGGAACTTGAAAAGGTTGGCCGATGAGATAGTTATCCTGGATGGTTTCAGGTATTAATCTCTGACCTGAGAAAGAAAGATAGTTTTCCTGGCTTGTTTCAGGTATTAATCTTCAATCTCTTCATGTAGATAGTTTTCCTGGCTGGTTTCAGGTATTAATCTACAATCAGTCGTCCACAGATAGTTTTCCTGGCTTGCTATAGGTATTAATCTGGAACTTGAAAAGGTTGGCCGATGAGATAGTTGTCCTGGCTGGTTTCAGGTATTAATCTACGACCTGAGAAAGAAAGATAGTTTTCCTGGCTTGCTATAGGTATTAATCTTCAATCTCTTCATGTAGATAGTTTTCCTGGCTGGTTTCAGGTATTAATCTACAATCAGTCGTCCACAGATAGTTTTCCTAGCTTGCTACAGGTATTAATCTGGAACTTGAAAAGGTTGGCCGATGAGATAGTTGTCCTAGCTGGTTTCAGGTATTAATCTCTGACCTGAGAAAGAAAGATAGTTTTCCTGGCTTGCTACAGGTATTAATCTTCAATCTCTTCATGTAGATAGTCTTCCTGGCTGGTTTCAGGTATTAATCTACAATCAGTCGTCCACAGATAGTTTTCCTGGCTTGCTACAGGTATTAATCTGGAACTTGAAAAGGTTGGTCGACGAGATAGTTGTCCTGGATGGTTTCAGGTATTAATCTCTGACTTGAGAAAGAAAGATAGTTTTCCTGGCTTGTTATAGGTATTGATCTTCAATCCCTCGTCCACAGATAGTTTTCCTGGCTTGCTACAGGTATTAATCTGGAACTTGAAAAGGTTGGCCGATGAGATAGTTGTTCTGGCTGGTTTCAGGTATTAATCTCTGACCTGAGAAAGAAAGATAGTTTTCCTGGCTTGCTACAGGTATTAATCTTCAATCTCTTTATGTAGATATTTTTCCTGGATGGTTTCAGGTATTAATCTACAATCAGTCATCCACAAATAGTTTTCCTGGCTTGCTACAGGTATTAATCTGGAACTTGAAAAGGTTGGCCGATGAGATAGTTGTCCTGGCTGGTTTCAGGTATTAATCTCTGACTTGAGAAAGAAAGATAGTTTTCCTGGCTTGTTTCGGGTATTAATCTTCAATCTCTTCATGTAGATAGTTTTCCTGGCTGGTTTCAGGTATTAATCTACAATCAGTCATCCACAAATAGTTTTCCTGGCTTGCTACATATATTAATCTGGGACTTGAAAAGGTTGATGGTAGCCATCTGTTGATTAACCTTTTTCTGAAAAGGTAAAACGTTAGCTGTATGCAATGTCATGATGTATGAAATGCACGATGTCATGATGTTCTCAAAATAAATGAGATTGCGTTGTATGCACTTATCATGTATGTAAATAGGATGTATGAATTGTGAAATGTTAATGAATGTATTTTTGTATGGGAAAATAAATCCTTGACAAAAGCTGGGGAGTCATTAAATCCCGGACTGCTGTTGAAGAGTATATGTGTCTTCAAACTTTGCTTAGAATATTTCCAATGGATTCCTGTTTTGTTGTTTGAGGAGAATTCCGCTGGGGGAAGTTGAAAACTCTGTGGGGAGTATGTTTATTTCTGCTTCGGAAAAGAGTTTAGGAGTCTCGGTTGTCTGTTGCTCTACTGGGGAGTCGAAGTTGAACTGATATCTGGTCGGGTCCAGGTTTTACAGTAACTTGCTAGGGTTTGTAGAGTAGTCTACTGGGGAAGAGGAGTTGTGGTCCTTTGATTTGTAGCAGTCGGAGAGGAAAACTCAAGCTGGGGAATCCTGGTGTTGTTGGGGAAATAAACCTCGTCGTCAGTCCGCTAGAGAGGTAACATCTTCGTTGGGGGAAGTCCTTGAGGATTCTTGAGGTTGATTCATCTGGGGAAAGGGTTTTCATAGATTAAACCCTTGCTGGGAGTCATCCCATGAGAAGGACTTTGGGGAGACTTGTCAATGCCCCTAGTGGCGAATTTTTGTGGCATTGCCAGAAAATGTTTGATTGTACGTAACCCTTCACTGAGATTTGACGTTTAATGCCCCAAGTGACGGAGATGGAGACTTGCCCCTGGTTACTCCGCACTTCTTTGAGAGATTTCCTGGAATCTTGACTGGACTGCCCCAGGTGTGCTGGATAGTGACATGTCATGTCCCCCTGTTGATAGGAGATTCGTCAATGGAAGTGTCATCCTTTTTGAAGTGATTTTGTTCACTGGGAGAGCTTTCGTTCATCGGATATTCATTGTGTGAATTTCTCCGCTGTCAAACAAATAGCCAAATGCAAACAGTGATATTCAAGTAATGCAAAGTTTATGCATGTCTCGAAGTTTTAAAAAATGCATTTTTTAGCAGAAAACTTTTTATACGACAAATTCAACACAAGATTTAGGGCAAAGCCTTACAGGAGTCAGGATACCTTTTGTAACAGTATGCTTTCGAACTAACTCATGCTTCAATTAGGACTTTTGAAGGGTTGTAACGTGGCTTGGTTCATGGTTTAAGAAGCAAAGGATAAATGCTCAAAGTATATTTGTACCCACCCGCTCTTCGTGATGTTCTTCAATCCTAAACTCAGTTTATTGTGCATTTGAACTCCAAATGAGTCTGGAACAACGTTTTTGGTGATGGTTCACAAAAGTTGAATTTGTTGGAAGGCAGTCATTTTTGCAACATTTTTCATGTTGTTGAGGATTTGTAGCGACCTCGTTCTTTTGATTTGTTATCCCTAACTTTTGCCTGACTATTCCTATTTTCGAGATTACAGTCAGCGGGATGCCCCAAATTTCTTAAGCCTCCTTTGTAGGTTTTGGCTTAGTGGGCTTTTTTTTTGAGAGATAATGACTGCCTATGAGATAAGGAACCACCACTATCTTTTGATTCCAGAGGAATGCTTTTGATGTCATTCGTTGTATTATGAACTGAGAGTTTGCGACTTAAATGCGCATCTTTTTGAATTAACTGAGTGACTACCCTGCCTCAGGTTTAAATCAAAGGTTTCAATTTGTTTAAAAACAGAAAACTCCCACTTCTTTGGCTCGAAGGGGTTGACTAGGGATTATCTTCCTTATAACTCCAGTGTTTAGGATTTGAAAGAAATGCATGTACATCGTCAGCAAGGTCTGTTCAAAAGCATACTGTATGAGATTATGGCATTGTTTCGTCATCCTCCCTCTAAAGGCTTGTAACTTTTAGCAAGAGTTAAATGTCATAAAGTGAGTAAAAAGCATAGTTTAAATGTAATGAAAATGAAAGGATGAATTCAAGACAAACATATGCAATGCATTAATGAAACAGAGTTTGACATTAATAGATAATTGTTTGAATAACAAAAGAAATTACAACTTGAAAATTCAAATGAAACAAAGATGCTCTCAATGATTCGTCAAAGGAGCAGTGATTATACTAGAGTCTCCGGAGGGTCAAACTCTATCTCCTTGGAATCAATCATGTCTTGGACCTTGTTCTTCAAAGCCCAACAGTTGTTTGTGTCATGCCCTGGGCTACCAAAATGATAAGCACATCTTGCATCCGGGTTGTAGTTAGGAGAAGAAGTCTTAGGGTTCGGATGAGTAGCCTTTAATGTAATCAGCTCTTTCTTCAACATGTGTTGTAGCGCTTGAGCTAGTGACATGTTGATCTTAGTATATTGTCTTTTAGGCGCGTCTGGACTTCGTTGATTTCCCCTTTGCTGTTGTCGGTGTGACGCAGAACCAGAGATCAGGGCTGCCCCTACGTGTTGGTCATGATGACTCTTTTGACTGTACACAACATTAGACTCTTTCTTCCGATTGTAGGGCTTTTTCTGAGCATCAGAAGGTGTAGCTTCTTGAATCTTCCCACTTTTGATGCCAGCTTCGACCCTTTCGCCGGTCAGTATTAGCTCGGTGAACCCGGCTGAAGAGCTTCCGATCAAGTGTTTGAAGAAAGGCCCTGTCAAAGTTCCCATGAAGATGTCAATCAACTCCCTGTCAATTAAAGGGGGTCGCACCCTACTAGCCAGATCTCTCCACTTTTGGGCATATCCTTTGAAGCTCTCGTTAGAACCCATGGTCATGTTCTGCAATTGCACACGAGTTGGTGCAAGATCAGCATTGTACTGATACTGCTTATAGAAAGCAGCAGCTAAACCCTCCCAGGTGTGGATGTGGGAACTCTCCAATTGGTAAAACCACTCGAGTTGAGTCCCTACCAGGCTTTCTTGGAAGAAGTGGATCCAAAGCTTTGGATCAGTTGTGTATGGTTGAATCTTGTGGACATAAGACTTTAAATTCATCTTAGGGCAAGAGACTCCATTGTACAGGGAAAAGGTAGGGACTTTGAACTTTGGCGGGATGACCACTCCAGAAACCAAACCCATGTCTCCTAAATCCAAGCCAGGTATCTGTTGAATCTCCATAGCACTGAGGCAATCCTCCAACTGTTTGTACTTGTCATCAGTGGGAGGGTATTGTTCCCCGGAGTAGTCAGCTTCAACTTCATCAATCTCCAAATTGTGGTCTTCTTCAAGACTATCCCCTATGTTGGATGGAGTTGAAAGATCTAGGGTTTTAGGTCTTCTTCTCAAGTTCAAGATGCCCGCTGCCTTCTTGGACTTCTTCTTCTTGTCTTTGAGAAGGAGAGCTTTCAGATCCTCTTGCCCTTTTCCCATATCCAGAAGCATTTGTTGGAATTGAGCGTTTTGAGCTTGGAGATCTTTCACTGTTTGTTCTATATCCATCTTGCTGAAATAAATAGCAGGAAGATAAGGAGACCTGTAAGGGAGAAACCTGTCATGATATTATGCATGATATGTGGATGCATGTTTTCAAGGATCTTGCGGGGTAAACACAAGAAAAATGTTAGAGGTTGAATTTTGATCAACATCTTTGATTGGAGAACTTTGTATCGGTGGATGTCTTTCCACGAGAATCAAGCTCACCATGTCAAGTGGGTCATAGCCCCTGATTCAAGTTATTGCACTTGATCTTTGACAGCATTTGTTTAGAGGAAAACCCTCTTGCCTTTTGGTGGGTGTCTGGTTCAACATAACCCTGCATCAAAAGACCCTCAAGGTCCTTGAAATGGTTATTGAAAATGTTATGATATGATGTTATGATGTTATGTACATGCATGCAAAAGTAAGCAAGTGTATATACAGACAGTCATATTCACACAAAGCAGACAAGTCCTTAGGTTTAGGCTTGCATGGGGTTTATAGGTAAGTACCCTCTTAAAATTAGTTGGCTCAACCTGTCCTAAAATAGAAACCGGGTTCTAAGGAGCTTAATATCACTCGATTGTTTTATATGTTCATTGTTTTGGTTTAGCCACTTAACTGGCGACCAAAATATTCCAAGAAAACAATCCTCAATGAGTGTAGTACGAGTATCTACCAACTTGGGAGTGCACCAAAGTCGGTCATCTCACTACCCCTAAAAAGGCCAAGATGGTCAAGCAAGGTTCTAAGAGTTCGTTAGTGCTTCATGACATCACTCAGCGGCCCCGTATTCTCCTTGACTACTCAAGGGCTACCGGTACTCACAAATATGTCACACTAACATAGCTATTGCTTCAACCATGTCGGTATACCCCGCATAGTTCCCTCACAGTTTATTGCTATTTACCTAAAAAGGTGCCCCCAAATCCGGGTGTAGGATTTAAACAAACCCAAACAAGGAACCCAAAAAGTAAAGCAATCAAAGCAATCAAAGTAAGCATGTAAAGGTGATATAAAACCCTAAGGTAACCCCACTTTTAGAAAAGATCCCCAGCAGAGTCGCCAGTTCTGTGATACGGTGGGAGAACTGACTTGGGATTTGCGTTTGTGTTTGCAAATGTTCGGTTTAGCAAGAGTCGCCACTGACTTTTTATTTTATCCTAAGGAAAGGTCAAAAAGCACAGGAAAGACCTTTGAGATGTTTTCGTGGGTTCGGGGGGTAGATTATCAAAAGGGAAGGTGCTAGCACCCTTTTCATCCATGGTTATCCATGGGCTCTTAGTTACTTGATCACTTGCTTTGCTTTTCAATTGTTTGAAAATGATGCTTTGTGTGTGTGGTTTTGAAAATGCTTTGAAAAAGATGCCTTGTGTAGGCAACCTTTGTAATGATTCTTGTTTGAATATATACAAAGGTGTGAGTCCTTTTGAAAAGATATTTCAATGTTTTGAAAGTTGTTTTGGAATTGTGTTGTGGAGTGTGTTTTGAAAAATGGCAAGGATGTTTTGCAAGTTTGATCAAGTAACTAAGAGTTGTTTACCCTATTTTACTCAAAGATCTTTCTTATGCTTTTTAACCCTTTTAACAGTGTTGTTTCACCATTGTATTTGGTGAACAACCTTGCGTTAGGATGTTGAACGGGACGGGCGTGGGACATTTGTATAGTCATAGAAGGCAACATATGATATGTTTTAGCAATGTCGTTTTAGGGACTAGATCGTTTACCGAAGGCAACATTGAGGGTCATCGAGGGACTACGATCTTTTATCGAGGGTCTTTGCTAAAACTCCCATGCTCGAGGGACATGACTATTTTCCGAGGCAACAAGTGAGATTACCCTAAGGGTGCATGTGTGCAAAGTATGTTTTATTGCATGCATTTGTCTTTGATTTTTAGGTTGTCTACTTGTTGGTTTTATCTTGCCATACACACCTAGTTACTAGCATTTGTACAAAAGTAATAAAAAGTGCAAAAAATAAATCCTACACTATTACAACCATATTGAAAGACAAAAAATATGAAGGAAAAAATAAGATAAAA
Organism: Vicia faba; assembly: GCA_948472305.1. Taxonomy (NCBI): domain Eukaryota; kingdom Viridiplantae; phylum Streptophyta; class Magnoliopsida; order Fabales; family Fabaceae; genus Vicia; species Vicia faba. The sequence goes on along the minus strand of OX451735.1, from coordinate 259,788,251 downwards.
GTAAAAAATGAGTGCATTTCGACCCAGGCAGTAGCATCCTTCGATTGGCATGCTGCTGGCCTCCTTCGATTGGGGCTAGCAACAACAAAGTCACGTCTTTCGATTGGGCCTTGGCAGGGACGAAGTCACGTCTTTCGATTGGGCCTTGGCAGGGGAGAAGTCCTGTCCTTCGATTGGGCAAAGGCATCAACAAGTTACATCTTTCGATTGGGACAGCATGCTGTGTCTTTCGATTGGGCCAGCATGTTGTGTCTTTCGATTGGGACAGCCTGTTGTGTCTTTCGATTTGGGACCAGTGGGACTGCATGTTATGCCTTTCGATTGGGCCCTGAAGTCAACATGGTTTTCCTCCTGGTTGTCTCTTTCGTTTGACCTGGATAAAGAGGGTAGAAGCCAGAAGCTTCGTTCCCTATTTCCTGTTTCCTGTTTCTTTCATTTCAAGCATTAAATGACAGCATGGCCTGAGGCCATGCTAGTAAACCGTTTAATAACTAAAGCTAGTTCAGGCAAACAACAAGCAAGAACGAAAGGGTTTAGCTCTGAAAACATGTTAAAAGAGTGGAAACGAAAAGAACAGTAGTATGTACATGTTTCAAACGAATGTAAAGATTATTTACATGTTATGTCATGAAACGAAAAGTTCAAAGGTAAGAAACTTACCTTGCTTCTGGACTTGAATGGATGTGGGACCTTGAGTGGAGGTCCAAGGTTCTGGATTTGACAGAGGGGGCCAACAGCTGTGCTTGGACTGCTGGATTCGAAGGAAGGAAAGGAACAAGTCTTATGTTTCTTTCCAAACTGGATTCAAAGGATACTGAAGAATATTTGTTCTTCAGAATCGAAGGAAACAAGTGTTTGGGATTCTGGGTTTTGATTTCTCAAGTGTTGATGAACTTGAGAATTTTGTTGTGTTTTTTTGAGAATTTTCTGCAGATTCGTTCGACTGGCCAGAAGATACTCCTTAGCTTCGTAAAGAATTCCTCTATTTATAGAGAAATAAGAAATGGATATGTTTGAAAACAGCCAGCCTTGCAAAAATAAAAAAATACTGTAACGTGACAGTACAAGTGGGGGGCCTGTTGGCAGCAGCAGCAGTGGGGTGCAGAAGATGACAGATGCCTCTGACGTTGCTTGTGCTCAGACTTAAATCAGATGGAAAGCTGCTTTTGTGATAAAGTCTCTCTGTTTGCAGAAAAAGTATGTAGCCTTTAACCCAGAATAGTTGTATCCAGAAGGTAAAGTTTAAAAACCCTTGTGCAAACTTCTGATTATGTAAAGATCTGGATGCAACACAGCCTGGAAAACGAGATCTGGTCTTGTGTCAAAGGCAAGAGTGAGATCGAAGCACACCTGTTTGAAGGAAGCGTTTGCCTCAGTCGAAGCTTGTGGTCGAAACAAGCTAATGCGCAGGAAGCTATTGCCCAGTCGAAAGCTCATGCTCGAAGGAAGCATATGTTTCCCAATCGAAGCATGTTTGTAGGCAGCAAACTTGTCCAAATCGAAGCAGGCTTGCAGGCAGCTATTTGTCCCAATCGAAACAGGCTTGCAGGCAGCTACTTGTCCCAATCGAAACAGGTTTGTAGGCAGTATGCTTGGTGAATCGAAAAGGGATTCCTTGCAGGGGGCATGCGTGGCCAGTAGGTCATGGCCTTCGATTGCCAGCATGCAGGCAGCAAAAGGCACAAACGAAATCTGTAACAAGAAGTCACACGCCCAGGCGAAAGAGGCACGCTATCAGCCACTTTGAGCAATCGAAAGAGGCCAAGAGTCAATCGAAGGATGTTGTCCAAGTTGAATTCAAAGGAGGCTGATCGAAAGAGGCCAAAAGGCCAATCGAAGAATGCTGAACGAAAGAGGCCTAAAGGCCAATCGAAAGAGCTGAAATGGAGAACACTTGTAATTCTCCAATTTTTGTCAAAATGTTATTTTTATCTGTTTTCTCCATTTTTGACAGTTTCCTTTTAATTTTGGTACTGGAAAATCCAAATGCACTTGTTCAAGCTTGAACCTTGAAAATCCTTGTGAGAAAGGCCTTGAGAATTGAGAGGGCAAATTTTGGGGTATAACAAAGTGCATTGGGATTTTCCAACACCAAAATTAAAAGGAAACTGTCAAAAAGGGGGAAAACAGATAAAATTAATATTTTGACAAATTTGGATAAAAACAAGTGTTTTTCGATTCAGAACCCTTCCATTGACTCTTGGCCTCCTTCGATTGCTCAAAATGGCTACTAGCGTGCCTCTTTTGCTTGGGCCTGTAACTTCTCATTGCAGGCTTCGTTTGTGCCATTTGCTGCCTGCGTGCTTGCAATTGAAGGCCATGACCTACTGGCCACACATGCCCCCTGCAAGGAAACCCTTTTCGATTCACCAAACGTGCTGCCTACAAGCCTGCTTCGACTGGACAAGTTTGCTGCCTGATGCTTGCTTTGTTTGGACAAGTTTCGATGGGACAAGGAACACCATTCGATTCAGAAGCCAGGAACTTCCCTCACGCTAAAAGGAAATGACTCCCTTTATGTTTGTTTTGATCCACATGCTTCGATTGGGCAATATGTTTCCTTCGAGCATGAGCTTTCGATTTGGAAGTATGTTTTCTTCGATACAAGCTTCTACTGGGCATTAGCTTGTTTCAACCACAAGCTTCGACTGAGGGAAAGGCTTCCTTTTAGTCTTCTAAAAGCTTCTTTCGATTCAGAAGTTAATAACCTTCTGAAAAGGGCCATGGTATGCATGTCAAGTACTTTGGCAAAACAAAAAGATCATAGTCCCTCGATGATGCTGTCTTGGTTGCCTAAACAAAATGATCAAGTCCCTCAAGAAAATTTCCAAAAATACTTGACACAATTGCTATCATGGTCTATACAATGACCCGCGCCTGTCCCGTTAACATCCTAACACAAGGTTGTTCACCAAATACAATGGTGAAACAACACTGTTAAAAGGGTTAAAACACAAGAAAATCTTTGAGTAAAATAGGGTAGACAACTCTTAGTTACTTGATCAAAAATATTGCAAAACATCCTTGCCATTTTTTCAAACACACTTCACAACACAACTTCAAAAACAATTTCCAAACAACTTTCAAAACATTGAATTATCTTTTCAAAAAGACACACACCTTTGTATATACTCAAACAAGAGTCATTACAAAGGTTGCCTAGACAAGGCATCTTTTTCAAAACATTTTCAAAACCACACACACAAAGCACCATTTCAAGCAATTGAAAAGCAAAGGCAAGTGATTTAAAATAAGTAACTAAGAGCCCATGGATAACCATGGATGAAAAGGGTGCTAGCACCTTCCCTTTTCATAATCTACCCCCCGAACCCACGAAAACATCTCAAAGGTCTTTCCTGTGCTTTTTGACCTTTCCTTAGGATAAAATAAAAAGTCGGTGGCGACTCTTGCTAAACCGAAACATTTGCGAACACAAACGCAAATCCCAAGTCAGTTCTCCCACCGTGTCACACCGCCCTTTCGGGTTTTCAGCCCACCAGGATACCCATTTTTGCCCAAGTCTCCCTTTCGGGTTTTCAACTTGCCGGGTGTACAATCTTTTATATTTATCCCTAACTTTTTCCCAAACCTTTTGGTTTGTCGGGATGCCCTTATTTTGCCTATGTGTGTCAACCTAGCGGGTCTCTTATGTGTAGTATTTTTTAACTATGTCCGTGTTTACAAGATGTGGGAAGTCTTCACAATCCATGGTAGTCAGCATCATGGAACCACCAGAGAACACTCTCTTGACAACAAATGGCCCTTCGTAGGTGGGAGTCCATTTGCCTATTGGGTCGTCTTGTGGCAGAATGATACGCTTTATCACCAAGTCACCAACTTGATATACTCGAGGCTTGATCTTTTTGTTGAAAGCCTTGATCATCTGTTTTTGGTACGTCTGACCATGACAAACAACATCCCATCGCTTTTCATAGATCAAGTTCAACTGATACAATCTCGTTTGAATCCACTCGTCTTCGCCTAAGCCTGCCTCATTCATAATCCTTAACGAGGGAATCTGAACTTACACTGGCAAAACAACTTCCATGCCATAGACTAGAGAAAAGGGAGTTGCCCCAGTTGATGTTCTTACCGACATACGGTAGCCATGTAGAGCAAACGATAATATCTCATGCTAGTCCTTATAGGTTACTACCATCTTCTGCACAATCTTCTTGATGTTTTTGTTGGCCGCTTCGACTGCGCCATTCATTTTAGGTTTATATGAAGAAGAATTGTGATGCCTGATCTTAAACTGAGTGCAAAGCTCAGTAATCATAGAATTGTTGAGGTTAGTCCCATTATCAATGATGATCCTTTCGGGGACACCATAGCGGCATATGAGGTTATGTTTGATGAATCTGGCTACTACATTCTTGGTGACTGAGGCAAATGAGGCGGCTTCAACCCATTTGGTGAAATAGTCGATAGCGACAAGAATAAAGCGATATCCGTTGGAAGCAGTGGGCTTGATCTCTCCAATCATGTCAATTCCCCACATTGCAAATGGCCACAGAGCGGTCATAACGTTCAAAGGGATAGGAGGCACATGGACCTTGTCAGCATAGATTTGGCATTTGTGACAAGTTCTTGAATGTTGATGGCAATCAGTCTCCATTGTTTACCAATAGTAGCCAGCTCTCAGGATTTTCTTAGCCATTGTGTGCCCGCTTGAGTGAGTGTCAAAGAGACCATCGTGCATGTCTTCCATAATTTCCTCTGCCTCCTTCTTGTCCATACACCGGAGTAGAATAGAGTCATGGTTGCGCTTGTAAAAGATTTTGTTACTTAGGAAGAATTTGGCTGAATATCTTTGTAAGAACTTTCTGTCATTGATGGATGCTCCCTCGGGATACTCTTGTGCTTCGAGATATCTCATCACCTCATGGTACCATGGCTTTTCTACGTTAGTGTCAAGCTCACAGCAGTTTGCAGGTTCGTCGAATATTTCAATAGTAATCATAGGGGCTTCATTGTCCCATCTGACCTTGAACATTGAAGACATGGTTGCCAAGGCATCAGCCACCCGATTCTCTTCCCCGGGGAAGTGCTCAAAGGTGATCTCTTCGATGTAGGGAATCAGGGATAGCATAAGTTCTTTGTAAGGGATGATATTAGGGTGCTTAGTGTCCCAATCTCCTTTTACTTGGCTGATCACTAGAGCGGAATCCCCAAACACATTCAAATGCTTGATCCTCAAGTCAATGGCATCTTTAAGACCCAAAATGCACGCTTCGTATTCGGCCATGTTGTTAGTGCAATCAAAGAATAATCTGACAGTGAAAGGAGTGTGACAACCTTCAGGAGAGATGACGACAACACCAATTCTGTTACCCAATGCATTGGAAGCCCCATCGAAGACCATAGTCCATCGGGATCCTTGTTCAGGTCTGTCATATGGTCCAGGTTTGGCACAGTCGGTCACCAGCATGATGTTCTCATCAGGGAAGTCGAAGTTCATGGACTGATAATTATCAACAGCTTGATGGGCTAAATGATCTGCTAGTACGCTTCCTTTGATGGCCTTTTGTGTAGTGTATTGAATGTCGTACTCAATCAAGATCATTTTCCATCTGGCTATCCATCCGGAAAGGGCAGGTTTCTCGAAGATGTACTTGATTGGGTCCATCTTAGAAATCAACAGAGTGGTATGAGTAAACATATACTGTCTTAGCCAGTGAGCAGACCATGCCAGAGTGTAACAAGTTTTCTCAAGCAGTGAATATCTGGTTTCATAGTCGGTAAACTTTTTGCTCAGGTAATAAATAGCATGCTCTTTTTGGCCAGACTCGTCATGTTGGCCCAAAACACACCCCATAGAGTTCTCTAGTACTGTCAAGTACATGATCAAGGGTCTTCCTTCAACTGGAGGCATGAGAATAGGAGGCTCTTGTAGATATTCTTTTATTTTGTCGAAGGCAGCTTGGCATTCATCATTCCATCTGACTATCTGATCTTTCTTCAAGAGCTTGAAGATTGGCTTACAAGTAGCAGTCAAGTGAGATATGAAGCAGTCGATGTAATTGAGACGACCCAAGAATCCTATAACTTCCTTTTCAGAATGAGGGACTGAAATTTCTTGGATGGCCTTTACCTTGGCAGGATCAACTTCAATGTCTTTATTGCTGACAACAAAAACTAGAAGCTTTCCAGATTGTACGCCAAATGTGCATTTATTAGGGTTCAACCTTAACTTGTACTTTTTCAACCTTTCCAATAGCTTGTACAAGTGATCGAGATGTTCCTCTTCAGTTTAAGATCTTGCAATCATATCATCCACATATACCTCTATTTCACGATGGATCATATCATGAAAAACAGCTACCATAGCCCTTTGATATGTTGCCTCTGCATTCTTCAATCCGAACGGCCTAACCTTGTAGCAAAAGGTGCTCCATTGCATAAAGAAAGTAGTCTTCTCCCTATCTTCAGGAGCCATCCTAATTTGATTATATCCTGAGAAGCCATCCATGAAAGATAAGACTTTATGTTGAGCCGTATTATCGACCAAGACATCAATATGTGGCAGAGGGAAGTCATCCCTTGGGCTTGCCCTATTCAGATCCCTATAGTCTATGCACATGCGAACTTTTCCATCCTTCTTTGGCACTGGTACCACATTTACAACCCATTGGGGATAAGATGTCACAGCTAATAATCCTGCATCAAATTGTTTCATCACTTTAGCTTTTATCTTTTCAGACATGTCAGGCCTCATGCGATGAACCTTTTGTTTGACAGGAGGACAATTTTCTTTTGTTGGTAGACGATGAACTATGATGTCGGTATCCAACCCTGGAATATCTTCATAAGACCAAGAAAATACTTCCACATACTCATACAACATCTGAACCAACCTGCTCTTAACATTGCTTTCCATGTTAGCGCCAATCTTGATTTCTCTCTTGTCTGCCTCAGTACCAAGATTGATGACTTCAACTGACTCTTCGTGCGGCTGAATAGCTTTTTCCATTTGTAAAAGAAGTCTGGCTAGTCCTCCTGGTATTTCAAAATCTTCCTCGCCTTCGTCTTCGACTTGGTTGATTGGACATTCGAAGTCATAGTCAGCAATAGTAGAGTTATTAGCAATAAGATCTAGAGTGGATGAGGACCTGCAAGAGTGTGTGTGTCTGTGCATGTAAGATACATGGCTATTTTGAAAAATGTATTTGAAAGAAAGAAAATGAACACAAAGATTTGAATGCAAAAGAGTCCAATGATTTGTATTGAATGGGCATAGGATTAAATGAACATAAGTAAAACCCTTGACAAATGGACCAAAGTGCCCCGGGCCAGGCACATGGCTTAAAAGTCATTGTTAAATATTACAGACAACATGTTCTTAAATTCAATAAAAAGCAATAAACAAGTATATTACTCCTCAATGAAGGATATATGCACAAAGTCTTTTGCATGCTAATTCTTCAGCTCCATTGTAGTTGGATACACCCAATCTTTAAATGAAGCTTCTTCATCTGAATCACCCACAACATTAACTTCATGGCTTCCAATGCAGAGAGGTGGCTTTCCTGCACGAGCACGCCTCACTTCCTTCTGAGATTTAACGGTGAAGCCCAAACCAAACTTGTCCACTTTGAATGGGATATCGAGGAGTTGCCCCCAAGTATCACAATTTCCTTCTTTAATTGCCGCGCGAGCATCTTTGACTGAAACCATCTCCGACACGACTTTAACATCTTTGGGCTCATCAGAGGAACATTTGGTAGTAACAATCATTGTTGGAACGACTTCAAAGGCTTGACACGGGGTCCCAATGAATTCTCCATCCATCTCTACGTACTTGAAAGAGTTGAGGTGGCTTACCATAAACTCTTCCTCTCTATAAACGGTGATAATTCTTCCCTTGACTGGATGTTTGAGTTTCTGATGAAGAGTTGAGGTTACTGCCCCATCTTTATGGATCCAAGGGTGACCCAATAAACAAGAATAGGCAGGACAGATATCCATGATGTATAAGGTGTAATTGAAAATTTGGGAGCCCACCTTGATTGGAAGATCTACCTCACCATGAACTGTCCTCTTTGATCCATCGAACGCCCTTACAATGATATCACTTGGCTTCAAGACTAATCCTTCACAGTATAGATGGTCTAACGCCCCCTTGGGTAATACATTCAGAGAAGAATCGGTGTCGACTAGAACATATGCTAGGGTGGTCCCCTTGCACTCGACAGAAACATGTAGAGATTTATTGCGGTTCTTCCCTAACAGTGTTAGGCCAGCATCTGAAAATCCCAAGCCATTATCAGCCGCCAGGCTTGCCACACAATTCTCAAATTGGTCCGTTATGGTCTCATGGGATACATGAGCCTTCTTCAGGAATTTGATTAATGTCCGAGCATTGGCATCAGAATAGAGCAACAATAACAACATAGAAATCTTAGAAGGGGTTGCCCCAACTGTTCCACAATCTTGAAGTCTCTCCTTTTTATCATCTTCAAGATCTCTTCCATCTCACGAGCGGAGGGTTCTCCATCAGCAACGTTCTTGGCGGGTATTTATATCACGACAGGCTCAAAAACCTTCTCCTTCCCTCTTGTATCAGTATTTGGCCTAGCAGCAGTAATGCGGATGAGCGCCTTTGTAACAACTGGTGGTGAGATATTGGGTGAAAAGATTCTCCCATTTTGAGTTACCTTACTTGAGCTAGCTATGTTAACAACATCATCAGCTTTTTCTTCTTCTATCCAAGCGTCTTGTTTAATCCCATGGTAGAACATCTCAGCACCATAGTTCCATGGCACTGCCTTGTTCGAAGAGTAGGGAATTGTTCCGAGATTGGTAATTATTAAGGGAGCAACATTGGGTTCATTTGAAATCCTAATAGGACCTTTGGAGGTGATCCTAAGAGGCTTGTTTGAGATGGTGATAATGGATTGATCTTCACATTTAGTAGTCAAACTTTTGGCAAGCGGAGTCTTCTCAAATAGAATTTTGTGGCTATCCATCAGGCGTTGAATGCCTTTCTTCAGCCCTTCACATCCATTGAGTTGTCTTGTACAACACATACAGTCTTTTACACAGCCAGGGAAGATCCCAGCTTTCAACAGATTCTTTTTGATGATATTTAACGGAGTAGTCAATTCTTTAACAGAGGCACAAAAATTGTATCTTCAACATCATTAACACCCTTGTCATGCTTCGGCACGGCTGCGGTGATTACATTCAGAGTCAGAGGAGGATCAAACTCAATAGTCTTGTTATCGATCAAATCCTGAATTTTGTTCTTCAAGGACTAGCATTGGTCAGTCTCATACCTAGGGCTGCTTGAGTGGTAAGCACATTTTGCGTTCGGATTATACTTTGGTGAAGAGGTATCAGGGTTGGAAGGAGGATCGTACAATGTCACCAAATTGGCCTTGAGAAAATGTTGTAAGGCTTGAGATAATGACATACCTAACCTCGTAAATTGTCTTCTTGGAGTTTCAAAATATTGATGATTTGCAGATGGTCTTTGAGTAGGAGTTGGATTGGAGATTCAGATAACATTGACAGACGAATGATCATTCTTCTTGGTACGGGCCCTTGCCCCGTACACAACATTGATTTCTTTCTTTGCAGGAAAAGGTTTCTTGACAGGATTGGAAGTGGAGGCAGATGCCACAGAGATCTTCCCACTTTTGATGCCGCTTTCAACTCTTTCACCGGTTAAGATTAATACAGCGAAACCATAAGAATAGCAGCCAACCAACAGACTAAAGAAGGGACCAGATAAAGTTCCCATGAACATGTCAATGTGCTCCCTATCAGTCAAGGATGGTTGAACCCTACTAGCAAGGCCTCTCCACTTTTGTGCATATTCTTTAAATCCTTCATTCTTTCCCATGGTTATATCTTGCAACTGAACCCTCGTTGGTGCCAAGTCGGTGTTATACTGATACTGATGGTAGAATGCGGTAGATAAATCTTCCCAGGTATTGATATGGGACCCATCTAACTGATCAAACGATTCTAGCTGCGTTCTGGCCAAGCCCTCTTGGAAAAAGTGAACCCAAAGTGTCTTATCAGTAGTGTGCAGCTGTATCTTGAGCACATAAGATTTCAGGTGGAGTTTTGGACAAGAAACCCCATCGTACTTTGCAAAGATTGGTATTTTGAATTTGTGGGGAATCACGATCCCAGAGATCAAACCCAAATCATCAAAATCTAAATCGGGGACGGCTTGGATTTCAACAGCTTTCAATCTGTCTTCTAACTGCTTATACTTGACATCGACGGGTGGATACTGCTCGTCAAAATTATCATCATCAGACGCTTGATCATTAATACAGTAAGCCTGGGTACTCTTTGAAGGGTGAGAAATAACTTAGAAGGGGGGGCTGAATATTTTTTTTCTTGCGCAATAATAATGGAGGGACACATGTATTTTTATCCTGGTTTGTTTGAAACTCAAACTACTCTAGTCCACCCGCCAAGGTGATTTTGCCTCTCTCAACAAGGACTTAATCCATTATAATCAAAATTGATTAAAAATGCACAACCAAACTGTTGTGACTAACAATACAATTCACAAGCCAACTGCAAATGACTAACACCTCTAAGACTCAACTAGTCCTAGCCCTCTTGAGAAATATGACCCAACTGGTCTCTCAAGGAATAATTACAAAGATTATCTCTTAACAGTAGTGAATCAGAATGCTACTAATAAGCTATATCACAACTGTGATTTATCACTAAGATTTTTGCCCAGTACTTAAGAATTACCCACTATATATAATGAGTTTACAAGAATGAAAATAGTGAGCTGCAGTATATTTTGCGAGGATTAGTAACCTTGCTTTGAAACAAATGGTCTTCTATATATAGCTTCAAGTTTTAACTGTTACTGCCTTGAAGATAATGTATGCATTAATGATGTGTGTTAGCTCAACCTTTATGCTTCCAATGCTCTCGTGCATAGTACCACTTGAGTGCGTTAGCCGTCTTAGCATTAAATGATCAATGGTACTATCAGAGCTTGTCTCTGGAAGTTTAAGAGTTTGCTTGCAGCGTTGCAAATTCATAGTTTGCTTTAACTTTTCTTCTATCAGAGTTTGCTATATATTTTCTTCTATCAGAGTTTTCTTCATTAGAGTTTGCTTCAGCTTGCATTATCAGATATTGCTTTCAGCGTGCTTCTTTCAAATCTTTGCTTCAGCTGGCTTTATCAGAGGTTGCTTAAGATTACTTTTCATCAGAGTTTTCCTTAGAGTGCTTCCTTCAGAGTTTTCTTCAGACTTGCGTAGAATGATGTTTCACTTTTGAGAATGCTTGAGTCAGAACATCATCTGAATTAGAAAGTATGCACATCAGAGTATAAAATATATTATACAAAATTTATTTCATTGTTATCATCAAAACTCTAAGATATGATTAGAACCAAACTTTGTTCTAACAATCTCCCCCTTTTTGATGATGACAAAACAATTTAGATTTTGATTAAATTTTTTTTGTACAAGAGTGAGAATCTCCCCCTGAGATTGATAATCTCCCCCTGAGATAAATGTTTCTTCTTCTGAAATAAATAATAAAAGAATTTAAATGCATAAGGGAAACTTCTTGAGATTGTTCTTCAGAGCTTTGAGATATTTTTCTTTAAGAGTTTCTTTAAGAGCTCCTTATCTTTTCTTCAGAGTTTCTTTAGCAGATCTTTAACAGATGATGTTTAGAGCTTAGTCTTTCAGAGTCTTGAGGTACCTGCATATCTCTTAAACAGAATTTTGTTTTTGTATTTTGTTAGGAATGTTTGAGACTTAGTCCCATAACTGCTATCATGGATCAGATCAAAATCACATTTTCTCCCCCTTTTTGTCATAATCAAAAAGCAAAAAAATAAAAAAGAGATTCAAAAGATTTTTATATAGAAGATGTCAAAAGACATAAGTACAAAACAAAAAAAAATAGGAAATTGGAAAAATAAAAACTAAGATTGACGAGAGACAAGAGAAAGAAGAAGATTCTCGATTTCTATTGAGGATTCCTCTTATTTCATCATCCCAGTTTGGATTTCTTTGTTTGTTTCATCCTGTTTGTCCAAACGTTCATGTATGGCTTCATTTTCCTTCTTCAGTTCATTCAGAGTGTCAATCACCAGCGAAGTTGGAGCAGATGTTGAAGCAGTTTCCGAAGATACAACCTTTGGAGCAAAACCAACAAAGTCTGAGCCTACAACTTTGGAGAGAGGAGTTCCAAGATCAATCAGAAGAGTTGGCACTTTCTCAGAGGCAGCTTGAGCAGAAGGTTGGTGATACAGAGTCATTGCCAAGGGATTTGGATCTGACTCATATCCATCTTCAGATTCATCTTCTGAAATTTTCATGTGATCAACAAGTGGTAAAGGAGCGCTGGTAATCTGCAGTAGAGACTTCTTATTCCAGATATTTACCACTTCTGTCTTGAAGGCATTCAGATACTGGGTGAAATTCTCAAGAACCTGAGAATAGCACAGATCTTGCATTTTAAAGGATTCATCATTGAATTTCCTTCTGAATGCTTCCCACAGAAAATCACATGCAGCTGGGTTCAGGTTGCTTGCACTGTTTGCCTTAAGCAGGTCTATCCACGTCTGCATTTCTGTTGTAAAATTCTGAAAACGTATATTAACATCTGACTGAACAAGATTTAGGGTTAGTTTGGGAACTTCCTTCTTGGTGGATTTAATTTTCATATAAAATAGATATTCAAGATCAACTACAGTCCTAAGAAAGTCAAATGGTTCAGATGGTTTAAGAGGTTCTGATGAAGATGGACTGAAGGTAGGTTCTGGAGAGTGAGGTGATGAGGGTTCTTGTGAGGTAGGTGTGGGAATTTCTGGTGACGTAGGTGGTGTGATGTCAGGAGAGATGATGATGGTGGTTTGAGCCGAGGAAGAAGGAATAGGTGTTGTGGATTCATTCAGAGCAAAAATGTTTTCAAAGGGAATGATGAAGGACAGAGGTTGTGTAGCCAGAGGCATATCGATTCCTGGTAATCTCGAAGAACCATCATACCACTCAGAGGATTTTGGGGATAAAGGTCTGATGGGGGATGTTTGAAGAGGGTTTTCAGCAGGAATATTTGGATTTTTTTGATGGGGAGCAGAAGTAGAGATTTCAGGTTGAGAGATATGTGGAGAGAGTGGTGGTTGTGTTTGAGTTTGTGGAGTAACTACAGTATCAAAATTATCTATGTCAGATAATACCTAATCAATTTGAGGGTTATTATGTAGGGGTTCAGAGGGAATAGTGAGGTCTATGTCAACTTCAATATCTCCTAGAGTTTGGGGGTTTAACAAATATTGTTATACGCGCAGAATCACAAACAGAGATGGTTTCAGAGGATATACCTAAAGATTTCTTCTTCTTCTTCTGAGGACGAGCAGAGGGACCTTCTCCTGCTTGCCTTTTTTTCTGCTTCTGGAGGAAAACTTTTGGAGCAGGTACATTCCTTCCTTGAATCCATGCAGGGTCAATGGGAATGCCACTTTCCTTGCAAGCTTCAATAAAGTGTAGAATGATCTCAAGATGATAACCAGAGTTGAAGAGAGGAAAATCTGCAACAAGGATTCTACTTCTGGTGATAGTTGCTGACACATATGGAGTAGGTTCCACCAGAAGTTTGTCAATCAGCTTACTTTTGAGTAGGTTCTTCCCAGTAAGAGCTTTCCCACAAGTGGGCTCCAATTCTCCAAGCAAATTTGCGTCTTCTAGATGAGCTATCAGACCATTCCCTGTCAGAATATCTGAGATTAATCTTCCCAGAGGGATCCAATTTCTTTTTGACTTAGGGTTTTTTACTCTTTCAGCTTCCCTGGTTTCCTTTACATGCGCCCAGAGATGGTTGAACATAAGATAGGGCAGATCAATCTTCACATTTGTGCCAAGATAGAACAGAAGATATTGTTGGTCAACATTGATGTAGTCAGGGGAACTGGTTTCCTTCCTGTGATGAATGCAGCCATGAATTATTATTGCCCAAAATTTTTATTTGTTCTTCAAATCTCTGACCTTGTTGGATGCTTTCCCAGTAGTGAAAATCTCAGTATAAACTTTAGACATATCCATTCTTCCACTTGAGATTCCAGTAACACCATTACCTTCAAAACCTAGTAGCCGCCTTATGATATTCTCAGTGATGAAAATATCTTTGCCCATTACGAATGATAGAATGACCTTTGGTGAAGCGATGGCATGAATCCAAAATTCCTTGACAAGATGAGGGAACACTGGTCTAACTAGACGATCAAAATTTTTTTTTTGCCACCCTTGGAACTCTACAGCCGGAAACAACTCAAATCCATTTGCTTTCAGATTTTCAAAATTAACCATTAGTTCACTAACCACTTCCAAGCTATCAACAGGGATGAGTGTTGTTCTCTCAAGAGTGAAACATCTCTCTGCATGTTGAGAGCTGCTTGAAGAAACATGAATTCTTTTGGAAGGGGATGAAGATGAAGCCATTTAGAATGCTTAGGTTTGGGATTTTGAAAAAAGAGAGAGAGAGTTTGCAAATACGCAGAAGCGATTGAAATTTGTGAGAGAGAGTAAAAAGTAAAAAAGGAATTTTGCAAAGTATTTATAGCTTATGAAAAAAGAATTTTAAAGTAATAAAACCGATAAAGAATTTAGAACGATTGAATTAAAAAAAATCATTGCAAGCAATTAATGAAATTTGACATTGAGGGGAAACGTGAGATTTGATCAAATCTGAACAGTTACCTAGGAACGATGTCTCAATAGCAGTGCGCGCATGCATGACCTTTCAGAGTTGAAACACGCGTTCAACTTCTGAGGATAGCATGTGACAACTGTTTTAATGTAATGAACTTCTGAACCATTCTTGTAATGAAGCTTTAGACACATTTCAGAACATTCTGAAAACATATATAGAGAAAAAAATTTCTTTTAGGACAAATTTCCATACTGATGTTTTTTAGAATGAATTTAAATTTATCCTCAGAAAGGGGTTTAGTAAAAATATCATCCCATTGATGGTCTGTGTCTACGAAGTTTAAACTTAAAGTCCTTTCTGAATATAGTCCCTTATGAAATGATGTTTAATTTTTATATGTTTTATCTTAGAATGTAAGATATGATTTTTTGACAGACAAATAGCAGAGGTATTATCACGTAAGATAGGAATCTTACTTTCATAGAGATGATAATCTTCCAGCTGGCTCTTCATCCATATCATCTGAGTGCTACATCCAGCAACAAATATATATTCTGCTTCAGTTATTGATAGTGCAATAGTGGCTTGCTTCTTGCTGTACCATGAGATAATGTTATCACCCAGAAACTGACAGCTTCCAGAGGTGCTTTTTTGTTCTATTCTATCTCCAGCAAAGTCATCATCATAATAACCTACTAGTTTAAACTCTTTGGATCTTCTGTAACACATTCCAAGCTTAGTAGTACCTTTCAGATACCTCAAAATTCGCTTAACAGAAGTTAAGTGAGATTCTCTAGGATCTGATTGAAATCTTACACATAAACACACACTGAATAATATATCTGGTCTAGATGCAGTCAGATAGAGAAGAGATCCAATCATACCTCTGTAGAGTTTCTGATCTACTTTCTTACTTACCTCATCTTTTCCCAAAATGCATGTAGGATGCATTGGTGTCTTTGCTTCTTTACTTTCTGATAGCTGGAATTTCTTCAGGAGTTCTTTAACATACTTTGTTTGATGTATGTAAGTATCTTCTGGAGTCTAATTTATTTGAATTCCCAGAAAGAATTTTAGTTCTCCCATCATGCTCATCTCAAATTCAGCCTGCATAGACTCAACAAATTCTCTTCACAGAGAGACATTAGAAGTTCCAAAAATAATATCATCTACATATATTTGACAAATTAAAATGTCATTTTTAAATGTTTTTCTGAATAAGGTAGTGTCCACTTTCCCTCTGGTAAAATTCTTTTCTAAAAGAAAGTTACTTAGACTTTCATACCAAGCTCTGAGAGCTTGTTTTAGACCATACAAAGACTTTTTCAATTTAAAAACATGTTTTGGATATTTTGAGTCATCAAAACCTGGAGGTCGATGGACATTAACTTCTTCTATGTTACCATTTAAAAATGCACTTTTAACGTCCATTTGATATAATGAGATGTTATGTTGAACAACAAAAGAAATTAATAATATAATTGATTCTAACCTGGCGACTGGGGAAAAGTTTCATTATAATCAATTCCTTCTTGTTGACTATAACCTTGTGCAACCAGTCGTGCCTTGTTTCTAACAACCTCTCCTTGCTCATTTAACTTGTTTCTAAAAACCCATATTGTTCCTATGATATTTGTAACACCCCAATTCTACCCCAAGCAAATTATGCAAATAAATCAGAGTTATAAAATTTCAATCATATGAATGAATCGGGACGTCACAAATTCTTCTAACAAATTCATTGCATTCATCATGGATATATAACACTTTTTCAAAACGTCGGATGAACTAACAACATAACATCTTTCATTAAATATTCAACAACTACACAGCGGAATTCTTCAATAACATCTTTAAATAAAATAGAAACTTCGAAACATCTCGTGTTTAATAAATAAACAATTTAAGGTTCAACAACTTAAAATTCAACAATCAAAAATCTGCAAGCGTTCATCCCCCCGAGTGTTACATATCAGAGAAATGACACCGACTCGATCTATTGAAGGTATACGACCTTCACTCTCGATTACCTGCACGTTACCAACATAGGGGAAACATTCAAACAGAAGGGGTGAGATATCTAACAATATAATAAAGCGCATGGTAATTAATATATTAGATTAGATCAATAATACCACCACTTCTCATCTCATAATCAACAACAATTACAGCACATATACTCATCCATCAACATCAAATGCACTTCATTATTCAATCATAAAATGCGACTCAAAACTATGCAAATGCATGTGGTACCATTGGAGCAGAACTCCCATCTCAAAAATCTAATATGCCAATTAATAGAGGCATCAAATAAGGCATAGCCTTTGGAGCAGAACTCCCATCTCAAAAATTTGCCAATCCAGGCCATCTCAAAAAATGCAATGTATGCGACTCATCATGAATGTAATGTCAACACTCAATCAACAACATCTCATAACACATCTCAAACAACAACATCTCAATCATCTCAAAATGACAACATTTCAGTCATCTCAAACAACAACATCTCAACCATCTCCAAATGACAACATTTCAGTCATCTCAAACAACAACGTCTCATAAACATCTCAAAACATCTCAAAATAATTTATTAATTATCATTTATTAATAACATCTCACTAATACTCAGTTGTATATTAATAATACAGTAAGCCATACTGTTATTCTGCTAATGTACATCATTATTATCACTAAATCCTACTGTCATACTTCTAACAGCAACCTCTAACATCTCAAAATTCATCATTCTGTCCAAAATCCAGCATAACTGTCATCTACAGGAATTAATTCTAAATCCTAAATTAGTTACTGGAATTACACCTCTTAATCATCATTTAAATCATCTAGAATAATATTCATCGCGTTAGCTAATCAACGCTTCGAACGACATCTCAAATAACATCCTACAACTCAAGTTACAACAACTTAAAACTGATTCTGTCAAAATTATTCAGTATGCATCGACACAAAACACTATGCATCGACCCATTCTGCTTCTTCTTCATGCTATGAGTCGACGCATCCCTCTATGGATCGACTCATTCTGCTTCAAATCCCAGCATGTATCGACACATGCATCGTATCGGTCGACTCATCCTGAGTCTCACACACTCATGCATCGACACATCCTTCCTTTGCATCGACTCATCCTGAGTCTTGTACGCATCATGTATCGACGCAAACCTGCATGCATCGACTCATCCTGAGTCCAGCAGCCTCCTTGCATCGACTCATCCAATTTGAGGTCGACGCATCCTGCGATTTCCTGCATAATTCTCTGCGTTTCTACTGTATTTTCACTACTGGAATATAATTACAGTCCTACAAACCTCATCCTAACCATGATAATTCATCACTTAATCATTAGACTCTATTACAACATCGATTACACAGCATCATAACATCATTATTCATCCAGAATTCATCAATATTCAACATACATCATTCAATTCAATAACAAAAACAACAATCCTCTAATCCCCACATATCAAACATCATGAACCCAATTATAAAGCCAGAACCCCAACCTTACCTTGGATCGAAGGTTGCTCTACAATTTCTGGGTTGCATCTTTGTTCTTGCCGTTTCCTTTAAAAACCAGCAACTTCACGTTTCCACAATCCTTATTTCTCTTCTTACTGTTTCTTCCTTCTAATCTAACAACAAATAATAAAATAACCTAATATTATTAGATTATTCCTTAATGGGCTCAAAACCTACACCCTTTAGTACTTCCACTATCTCAAATTAAGCCCACCTTAAATAATATTAGCTTCTAACATTATTTCACATAATAATATAAGTACCTCAAATATATTATTATTTCTCCATTAAATAAAATAAATCCAATTTAATAACACTTCTTCACAAATATTCCAAAAATAATTTAATTAAATAATTAATTAAATTACGGGCGTTACAATATTGAATCCAAAGGTTTTGGAACTAGATCCTACACATCATTTCTGGAAAATTGATTTAGTTCTTCTTGCATAGCTAAGATCCAATCATTGTTGCAGAGCTTCCTCTATTGAGGTTGGCTCAACCAGAGAGACCCATCCAAACATTGATTCTTCATTGTTTCTGAAGGAGGACCTTGTTCTGATTGGATCTTCTTTCTTTCTAATAATCACATTTTCTGGATGTGCTGATGTGATTCTGGGGAATCTATTCTGTGAGATTTGTTCAGAAATTCTTAGATTGTCCAGAGAATTTGCAATAGAAGGATCTTCTGAGTTGTCCTTTGCTTCTGACTCTTCAGAGTTTGTAAGATGATCTTCTGTACCTATAGGATTTTTATTCTGCTTTGGCTTTTGCTGGCCAAGCTTATCATCAAATCTGACTTTGATTGATTCTTCAACAATCAAAGTTTCTGTGTTGTATACCCTATAGCCTTTTGAGCGTTCAGAATATCCAAGCAGAAAACACTTCTGTGCCTTAGAATCAAACTTGTTAAGATTATATTTAGTATTCAGAATATAGCAAGTACATCCAAAAGGATGAAAATATGAAATGTTGGGTTTTCTGTTTTTCCATAATTCATAAGGAGTCTTTTCAAGAATAGGTCTTATAGAGACTCTATTTTGAATATAACATGTTGTGTTCATTGCTTCTGCCTAGAAGTGTTTAGCCATATTGGTTTCATTAATCATGGTTCTAGCCATTTCTTGCAAAGTTCTATTCTTTCATTCTACAACTCTATTTTGTTGGGGAGTTCTAGGACAAGAGAAATCATGAGAAATTCCATTTTCTTTAAAAAAAATTTCAAAATAATGATTTTCAAATTCTCCTCCATGATCACTTCTAACTTTTATGATTCTAAACTCTTTTTCATTTTGCACTTGGTTGCAGAAGTCGAAGAACACAGAATGTGTCTCATCCTTGGGTTTTAAAAACTTAACCCATGTCCATCTGTTGTAGTCATCAACAATGACCAATCCATACTTCTTTCCTCTGATGGATGCAGTTTTAAATGGTCCAAACAAATCAATGTCAAGAAGTTCCAACGGCCTAGAGGAAGAAACAACATTTTTTGACTTAAAAGAAGGTTTTGAAAATTTTCCTTTCTGACATGCTTCACACAGAGCTTCTGAGTTGAACTTCAAATTGGGAAGTCCCCTGACCAGATTGAGCTTGTTAATTGAGATATTCTTATCATGATAACATGTCCCAATCTTCTGTGCCAGACCCATTGCTCATCGCTAATAGACATAAGGCATTTTACATTATGAGTTATAAGGTCAGAAAGATCAATTTTATAGATATTTTTCTTTCTCTTGCTAGTAAAAGTATTGTTCCATCTTTTTGACTAACAACTCTACAAGATTTTTGATTAAAGATTATATCATAACCGTTGTCACTTAATTGACTTATGGACAACAAGTTATGCGCTAATCCTTCTACCAACAGAACATTAGTTATAGAAGGAAGGTTACCGTTTCTAATGGTTCCAGAACCAATAATCTTTCCTTTCTGATTTCCTCCAAATTTGACATCTCCTCCAAATTTAAGTTCTAGACTTTGGAACATAGACTTTCTTCCCGTCATATGTCGTGAGCATCCAAAGTCTAGGTACCATGACTGGTGTTTCAACTGTGCTGTTAAGGACATCTGCAACATATATTATTTTCTCCTTAGGTACCCATATCTTTTTGGGTCCTTTTTTGTTAGAGTTTCTAAAGTTCTGTTTGAACTTTGATTTAGCATAAAAATTTTCAGAGTGAGATGTGTATTTGATATCATGTGTGTGCCCAATACTAAATTGTTTGTGCAGTAGTTTATATGTGATAACCATTTTCTCAACAGGTTTAGGTTTATATGTTTCTTTCCCTTTGGGAGTTTCATATCCAATTCCTCTTCTGTTATTTCCACTAACACCATAGATCATTGAAGCCATTTTTCTTCTATCTATGCTTTTAGCAAGAAATGTTTGAAAACTAGAGTCATATTCTTTAAGAATATCTCTTGAACTTGAAGCAGAATCTGAAATAGAAATCTTTTGAACTTTTTGAACTTCCTCTTTGAGTTTAAAAATGTTTTCTTTAAGTTCAGAGTTTTCTGTTTCAAGTTTCTCAAAATCAGATGCAAGATTATTTTTGAGTTTCTTGTATTTGATTTTGAGTTGACTGTAGTTTTCAAGAAGTTCTGATAAGCTTTCTGCAAGTTCGGCTCTAGAGAATTCAAAGAATACCTCTTTCAGTTTTGAATCATAGTCTGAGTCATCGTCATCTTCTGTGGTAGCCATAAACGCTAGGTTAGCATGCTCATCTTCTGAGTCAGATTCAGCTTCAGAATATTCTGAATCATCCCAGGTGGCCATCATGCCTTTATTTCTTCCAAACCTTTTCTTTGGTCTTTCTCTTTATAGCTTAGGACAATGACTTTTGTAGTGTCTTGGTTGTTTACATTCATAGCAGACTATATCTCTTCTGCTTGACTTCTTATTTCCAGAAGATTCTGGTTTATCTTCTGACCTCTTGTAGTTTCAGAACTTCTTTTGTCTGTTCTTCCACATCTGGTTGATCCTTCTGGAGATCAGAGATAACTCATATTCTTTTGATGCAGAGTCTTCAGAGTTTCCTTCTTCTACCTGAAAAGCGTTAGTTTCACATTTTTAATAGATTTAAGGGCAACAGACTTACCTTTCTTCTGAGGCTCATGTTCATCAAGTTCTATCTCGTGACTTCTTAATGTAGTGATAAGTTCTTCAAGAGATACATCATTCAAATCTTTTGACACTTTGAATGCAGTAACCATAGGTGCCCATCTTCTGGGTAAAATTCTGATAATTTTCTTAACATGGTCTGCCTTGGTGTATCCTTTGTTCAGAACTCTCAGGCCAGTGGTCAGAGTTTGGAATCTTGAGAACATAGCTTCAATGGACTCATTTTCTTCCATTTTGAAGGCTTCATACTTCTGGATGAGAGCCAGAGCTTTTGTCTCTTTTACTTGAGCCTTGCCTTCATGAGTCATTTTGAGAGATTCAAACATGTCATGTGTTGTATCTCTGTTGGTGATTTTCTCATATTCCATTTTAGAGATAGCGTTTAGAAAGATATTTCTGACTCTGTGGTGATTTTTGAAATCTAATTTATTTTGTTTATCCATGTACTTTCTGTCAATCTTGTTTCCGTCTTTGTCTTTTGGATGTGTGAAACCATCTAGGACCATATCCCATAAATCAGTATCATGACCTAGAAAGAAACTTTCTAGTCTATCCTTCCAGTATTCAAAATCTTCTCCATCAAACACAGGAGGTTTGGTGCAGTTGTTGTTGTTTTGTTCAGTTGCCATAGTGTTTTCCTTCTGGATCTTTTTCTGACACTGTTAGGTGTTTGCACCCATAACTAGAGCTCTGATGCCAATTGATGGGTGAGAAAACACTTAGAAGGGGGGGGGGGGGGGGGTTGAAAAAGTTTTTCTTTTTTTTTCTTGCGCAATAATAATGGAAGGACACATGTATTTTTATCCTGGTTCATTTGAAACTCAAACTACTCCAGTACACCCGCTAAGGTGATTTCGCCTCTCTCAACGAGGACTTAATCCACTATAATCAAGGATGATTACAAATGCACAACCAAACTGTTGTAACTAACAATACAATGCACAAGTCAACTGCAAGTGACTAACACCTCTATGACTCAACAAGTCCCAACCCTCTTGAGAAATCTGACCCAACTGGTCTCTCAAGGAACAATTACAAAGATTATCTCTTAACAATAGTGAATCGGAACGCTTCTAATAAGCTATATCACAAATGTGATTTATCACTAAGATTTTTTCCCAGTACTTAAGAATTACCCACTATATACAATGAGTTTACAAGAATGAAAATAGTGAGCTTCAGTATATTTTGCATGGATCAGTAACCTTGCTTTGAAACAAATGGTCTTCTATATATAGCTTCAAGTTTTGACTGTTACTGCCTTGAAGAGAGTGCATGAATTAATGATGCGTGTTAGCTCAACCTTTATGTTTCCAATGCTCTTGTGCGTAGTACCACTTGAGTGCGTTAGCCGTCTTAGCATTAAATGATCAACGGTACTGTCAGAGCTTGTCTCTAGAAGTTTAAGAGTTTGCTCGCAGCATTGCAACTTCAGAGTTTGCTTTAACTTTTTTCTATCAGAGTTTGCTATATCTTTTCTTCTATCAGAGTTTTCTTCATCAGAGTTTGATTCAGCTTGCATTATCAAATATTGCTTTCAGTGTGCTTCTTTTAAATCTTTGCTTCAGCTGGCTTTATCAGAGGTTGCTTAAGATTACCTTTCATCAGAGTTTGCCTTGGAGTGCTTCCTTCAGAGTTTGCTTCAGACTTGCATAGAATGATGTTTCACTTTTGAGAATGCTTGAGTCAGAACATCATATGAATTAGAAAGTATGCACATCAGAGTTTAAAATATATTATACAATATTTATTTCATTGTTATCATCAAAACTCTAAGATATGATTAGAACCAAACTTTGTTCTAACACTCTTAACGTCACCAATCTGATTCTCGTCTTCTTCATATGAGTCTTCTCCTACCGGGATTTGACGGACTGTCTCCTTGAACCTTCTACCCATGTTGAGTAGAGATTTCTTCTTGGGCTTCTTATTAACTTCCAGTGATGCCATCATATCTTGCTGCCCCTTGGCTAGGGCCAGTAGAGTCTCTTAGAATTAAGATATTTGTGCCTGTAGATCCTTCACAGTTTTCTCTAGATCCATCTTGCTTAAATAAACATCAGAAAGATAAAGAAACATGTTATGTGAAAACCTGTCATGTTATGATGCATGGAAGATGTATATGCAAATGATTTCAAGGATTAATGAGATTTAAATTTGTATAGACAAAAAATGAACAAACGTCAATTTTCATTAATTAGATAAAAAAGATTACACCATGCCTCTTGGGCTTACAAAATAACTCTCTAAGATAAAAATACTGAATGTATCCTTTTCGGCACAAGGTAGGCGTTCGCACTTTGCTCTTCTTGTAGATTCTTTGTAAGCTCCAAGACCCTCTTCTCACTAGCATAGAATTGAGCTTCAAAAGTATCTCGTTCTTCCTTCAGCTAAATCCAACCCTTTTGCAAGTCTTCGAGAGAAGTAGGCATGTCTGGATGGAGGATGGTGTATGTGACATCTCCTTCAACCACAGGTTCCATGATGACTAGTAAGATGGAAGGATAAGGCATCACAAGTTTCTGAGCACGAGCTCGTACCCACTTAAGGTAAGGCTCGAAGGGAATGGAATTCTTGTGTCCTAACGACTTGCTATCCACCTTGTTTACCATCCCCCAAGCTCGTATAAACCTCTGGCGGTGACCTTGATCGTCACTCTCGTAGTCGAATATCACTCCTTGAATGAGCATCTCATGAGGACCATCCCTTTGTGCATAACCAAACTGTCACAAGGCTGAGCAAGGGTTGTAAGTGATACCTCCTCTAATGCCAAGCAAAGGGACATTAGGGAATTCCCCACAATAGTCGATGATAGTAACGTTCTCTAAGGATCGACAACACTAATGGATATCTGAATGTCTGAGCATCATAAACCTATGGGACCACCTCAAACCTTGCTCGTTCTTCAACACAGACCAGAGAATATGTGAAATAAACCATCTAGCCAAGAGATAAGTACAACACATGAGGGCCCATATCTTCCTCATAGTGCGAGTGTGGAGAGAATGTAGGATATCTCCTAACAAGGTAGGCACCGGATTATGGGACATGAAGATTTTGACAGCATTGAAATCTATGAGTTGATTAGGGTTTGGGAACAAAACCATCCCATAGATGAGAAGGGCCAAGATTTCCTAAAAAGCTTGTAAGTCCAAAGAGTTCCAACAATCTTGATCTTTCTCAAACAAGAACTTAGCTAAGAAACCTTTGACACCACTCCTTGTTTCCCAATTAGTTGTGATATCAGATTGTTGCAAGTGTGGTGCTCGGGCAATCTCTTCAAGTCTTGGATCTCTTTCCGTACCATTGAAAGGTAGTTGATTGAGAATGGGAATCCTCAAGAGTTAAGAGAATTCTTATAGAGTTGGCACAAGTTAATAATCGGGAAAAGTGAAGCAATGGTGTAGTGGATCAAAGAACTGGAACAATACCTTCATCATATCTTCATTTGTGCTAGAGGTAACCAAGTTTAGGAGGCAACCATATCTTTCGGTGAATGAAGAGTTCTCAGGGACCCTTGATGCTGGCTCTTTGAGTTGTGAAGGAATTCTTACGAGATTGACTTGAATGGTTTTCCTATGAATAGAAGCCATGTCCTACAAAACAGAATAAAGATAAATCCCAATAATACTTGAAATGGTTAGTGATAATGAGTATGATGTTATGATGTTTATGATATTATGTACAAGTAAGCATATAAACACAAGACAAACAAGTCCTTAGGTTTAGGCTTGCATGGAGTCTTATAGGTAAGTACCCTCTTGAAGTTTAGTTGGCTCAAAACCTGTCCTAGAAATAGTAACCGGGTTCTAAGGGATCTCAACATAATTGATCTTTCTTATTGGGCACGGTTTCAGCGTGAGCCTCTTTAATGGCGGTCGAAATATCCCAAGAAGTCAAACCTCAATGAGTGTAGTATGGAGTGTCAACCAACTTCGAACTGCACCAAAGCCGATTATCTCACTACTTCCTAATGGCCAAAGTTGGTCAAGTAAGGGTTCTAAAGTCAGTTAGTTCTTCATGACACTATACAACGGCCCTGTATTCTCCTTGACTATTCAAGGGCTACCGGTACCCACAAATGTGTCATACTAGCGTAGCTATTGCTTAGACCGTGTCGGTACACCCCGCACAGTTTCCACAATGTATTGCTACTTACCTATAAGGTATCCCAAATCCGGGTAAAGGATTAGAACAAGCCCAAACAAGGAACCAAAAATGTAAAGCAAACAAATCAAACAATGAAAGCAAATAAAGGTGATATAACCCTAAGGTAACCCCACTTTTAAATTTCCCCAGCAGAGTCGCCAGTTCTGTGATACGGTGGGAGAATTGACTTGGGATATTTTGCGTGTGATCGCAATTGTTACGGTTAGCAAGAGTCGCCGTCGACTTTTCTTTTATCCAAAAGGAAAGGATGAAAAGAACAGGAAAGATCTTTGAGATTATTTCTTGAGTTTGGGGGGTAGATTATGAAAATGGAAGGTATTAGAACCCTTTTGATCCATATTTATCTATGGGCTCTTAGTTGCTTGCTAGATCACTTGCTTTTGTTTGAAAATGTGCTTTGTGTGGTTTCTGAAAGTATTTTGAAAAGGCGCCATTGTTTAGGCAAACTTTGTAATAGTTCTCGTTCGTAAGAACATATACAAAGTGTTGAGCTTTTGAAAATGTTTCATGTTTGGAAAATGTTTGGAAAGTGTTTTGAAAGTGTTTTTTAAAGTGTTGGTGTTTGTTTTTTTTGAAAATAAGCAAGAGTGTTTGATTTGAAATTGAGCAAGCAACTAGGAACAATCTACCTACTCAAAAGTCTTAGTTCATTTCTTCCTTTCCTTTGATATTTCTATCTTACCATTGATTTGGTAAGAAGCCTTATCTTTGGATGTATAGGGACGGGCGTGGGTCATCGTATAGCCATGATAGCAATGTTGTGAGATATCTTAGCAATTCTCTTTGAGGGACTAAGATCATTTTGAAAGGCAACATTGATAGCATCATCGAGGGACTATGATCTTGTATTTTTGATTGCTTTTTGCTAAGATACCCCACACGTATAACATGACCATTTTTGTAAGACAACAAAGTGGAATTACCCTAAGGGTGCAAGTGTGTTGATTTACATGCATTGTTTTGTCTTGAATTAGGGTTTGCTAACTTGTTGATTTTATTTTTCCATACAAAACCCTAATTACTAGCATCTATATAAAGTGATAAATTGGGAAAGTAAAAATACTAAGCTATTACATCATGAGGGGAGGAGGTGTAAAAATTTACAAATGGGGATTTTGCAAGAAAATTAAACCTAATTATCTATTACAACCATATTGAATAAATGTACAAGAATTGAAAAATAATGTACAAATGCAAAATGGAAAAAGAAATGATTTTTGTTTGGTTTTCATGAAAGGGTTTTAACCTAATTAAGAGAATGATTAATGAAAATTAAATAAAATTAACTTAAACTAATTAAGAAAAGAAATTAACTTAAAAAGGATTTTTTTAGGTTTTTTTATGAAAAAGTTTTAAATTAAAAATAATATGAAAATTAATTAATTAAAAGAAGAAAACTAGATTCTTTATTAATTTTGATTTACAAGAAAATAATATAATAATTAAACCTAAGTCTAAATATTAATTATTTAAGAAAAGAAATTAATTTGTTTTAAAAATGTTTTTGTATCTTTTTTGGTTTAAAAAGAATTTTTTTATATAATAAAAGAAAATAATCAAAACCTAATTTCTAAATAATTTATAAACTAATTAATAAACACAATAAAGGATGATTAAAATAAACTTATTTTTATGTTAAAAACTAATTTAATTAAATAAAAGCCTAAATCTATTTTTTTAATGATTTTTTATGATTTTGGTATTAAGTAAAATATATTAAAAGAGAATAAATAAATGAAATAAGAAAGAAAATAAAATGGGCCAGTATTGCAGAAGTAAAATGGGGGTGATAATTTAGCAAAAAAATTCCAAGCCCAAGACAAGGGATCCGGCGCCTGCTGGAGGATCCAGTATGGAGATTAGTGGGGAGTCCATCATGGGGCGCTTGTGAGATGCATTTTATTGGTTGATGATAAGATCAGAGGGTGTTGATTGAGGGAGCATCACACACGTGCTAGCTTGACATGTACCTGATCTGTGAAGAGAAAATATGAAAAAAACAAAAGGGTACCACTGGGGCTCGAACCCAGGTCCCATAGGTTAACAGTCGCATACTTTACCACTGTGGTGGCTATACATCCTGTTTTACCCCAAAATTTTCTCTCTCATTTATCAAGAATTTGCTCACAAGATCTCCTTTGACTCAAGACTGCATTAGGGTTGATCAACTCAAGACACCTCCTTAAGCACTGATGACCAAAATTAGGGTTTGAGATTGCACAAGGATATTTGGACTTCCAATGCTCCATATGACTTTCATGGATCATTATGGACCCTCAAGAATGCTCATGTCAAGTTTTAAGCCTTGGATCACACTTTTGCTCAGTCAATTGAGCAGTTGACCTAAAAATCATCTGTATTTGGAAAAAAGTCAACTATGGCCAATTTACAGTCAAACTTCATAATTTTTTATCCAAATCAATATTATAAACTCATATGTATCATTTGATCAAGATTGGACCACAATTCCCCAAGAAATTTGATCAAATCATCAAAAGGGCAAAATGGTCAAAATTAGGGTTTTGACTAAGAAGGGGCAATTTCTGATTTTTGACCTAGCAAATGGTCAATTGGTTTGAAAAATGATTTCAAGAGTTCAATTGCATCATTTTTACCTAATGGCATGACCCAAAACATTGCTCAAGATCAATTGGATTGACAGTGAATTTTCAGTCAACTGATCAAAAGTCAACAGTACACTGAAAAGTTAAACTTTGGCTTTTTTGTTCAAAATTCAATGTCAAAGATCACAATTCATCAAAACATGTCAAAATATGAAACTTATTCATCAAGAAATCAAAAAGTCAAGATTTCATTTTGAAAAGTCAAAGTTTTCTAACTTAGAAATTTTTCTAAGTGTTTAAACTTCATGTTTTTTCATAACTTTAAGCCAATTTTTCACTATGATGCAAGAGGATTCAGAAGAAACATTCAACATGAAAGTTGTAGATATCGCTATAACATTTCTTTACACAACTTCTCCTAAAAGTGCCGGGATCTCAAGTTATTAGTTTATAAAGTCATGGTCTTGAAATTGAACACTAAGTGAAATTTTGCCCTAGTTTTGGTCAGGATTTTGACCTAACTTCATGACACTTTTTCATATATTTCCAAGGGGAATTTTCAAAAGTGATTCAAAGATGGATTGTATATCACATTACAAGATTTCCAAAATGTCCAAGAACTCCTTGAGATCATTCTTGAGTAGGGAGAATCGAAGAGATGAAGTTAGGGTTTTCACACTTGAATTACAAGTCATTTTGTGATGAACAAGAATTCAATTTCAAACCTATGCTGCACAATCTTGTTTTTCAGGCCTCTAAACCTTAAGATCTATCCATAATCATAAGATTACACTTGCTTTTGAACTATTATCCACTTGGTTTAAGCTTTGTTCAAAGTGATTTTCCATTTATGGCACAAAGTTGCCATTTCCATTTTGATAAAGCATCACTTTTGCAATTGTCAACTTCTTGAGCTTTGCACTTGTTCTTTCTGCACACACAACCCCTATAAACCAAAAGTAATGTGTCTAAAGCCTCTTTGAACTCAGAACATGCTTGTACAACACTTTGAGATTTGTCTTCTCACTTTTCTTCAAAAGTAAGTTATAGAGCCAAAAGGCTAGAACTCAGAAGTCTGGAGTACATTTGATCTCAAACCTTTTCCATACATATGCACAAGTTTATTGCAAGCCAAGACACGATTAACAACTCTCTCAAAACTTCCCAAACTCCATATTTCCAGGAATCTGCCCAAACTTGACAATTTGAAGCCAGAACTCACCATCTCCATTTTCATTCGTACGTTTTGATTTCTAATCATCCAAACATCTTACATACATCATATACAAATGATCCAAGTCCCTGTTTCAAGACTGTAATCACATTTTCATCATCCACCCTTTTTGAAACTCAAGCTTGCATCTTGACTTGAGTAGGGAGTTTCAACCATCCTCAAGGCAAAGTAAGACTTGCAACACATTCAGGAAGGTCCAAGCAAGCTAACCAAATCATCTTCCCTCTTCAAAACTTGCTCAAAGTCCATATTCAAATCCAGCTGCAAGAGGTAAGTTTTAAAACTTCAATATCTTGATACAAGCATCCTTTGTGCATACATTCTGAAGTAAAAATGTAGATATTATTTCCCTTAAGCTGACCATGTCCCTAGTTTGCATTTTACTTGCTTGTGTTAGGATAATTTTGTTTCTGACCAGTTAGGGCACGCATTTGGTATCAAATAAAATTAAGTTTAATCTCTGATTTTTAGATTAATTAAATTATATGGTTAAATTGGTGATGATATTTCTAGCAAGTTTCATGTTTGTACTTTTCAAAATGGTCAAGAAATGAGAAAGTTACAGGGTTAACAATGGAGGATATTGTGTTCTGCGCGCGTGAAGGAGGAAGAAGATGATTTTAAATATCCAGGACTTGTTTTATTTTATATTCAATGAAAATTGTTTCATGATTGGAAGTACAAGCCACCCCAGTGGCAAGTGCGTGCGTATTAAGTCTTTGCTGACCATAAGGGCGAGGGTTTGAACCAATGTGAACCCCCCTTTTGCATTTTTGTGATTTCAGGAAGCATTTTTCTCATATATGGTCATGCAAACACATGGTTGACAAGAAAACGCGCTTGGTCTAGTGGTAATATTTTGAGCCAATGATCTTGATGTACTGAGTTCAAACCTTGGCAGGACCAAAACCCCTTTTTTTACCACTTGTTTGTTTCATTAATTTCATTCTTTTTAACAAACTTTAACATTTTATTTAACCAATGAAAACAACTCCTTTTGAGTTTATTTTTTGCATACTATTTATTTATAATACCTTTTTTATGAATATAAAAAAATATCATAAAAATATTTTTGTTTTCATTATTTTTTAATTAAAGAAAAAACCTCCCATAAAAACCCTAAAAATGCTTTCAAACTTAATTTCTCTTCTTATCTAGTTTAGATTTAATTTTATTTATCTTAATTAATTATTTTCTCTTAGATAATTAGGTTAAACCCCTTTCATAAAAATCCAAACAAAAAAATCTTTTCTTTACCCATTTGCATTTTTATTTATTCAATTCTTGCACATTTATTCAATATGGTTGTAATAGATAATTAGGTTTAATTTTCTTGCAAAATCCCCATTTGTAAATTTGTACACCCCCCTACCCCAATGATGTAATAGCGTAGTAATTTTATTTTCGCAATTTATCGCTTTATATAAATGCTAGTAATTAGGATTTGTATGAGAAGATAAAATCAACAAGTAGTAAACCCTAATCAAAGACTAAACAAAGCATGAAAATCAATACACTTGCACACTAGCACCCCTAGGGTAAAATCCACTTTGTTGCCTTATAAAAATGGCCATATTATGCATGTGAGGTATCTTAGCCAAAACAAGCAAAATACAAGATCATAGTCCCTCAATGATGCTATCCATGTTGCCTTTCAAATGATCTTAGTCCCTAAAAGAGAATGCTAAGATACCTTGCAACATTGCTAATCATGGTTATACGATGACCCACGCTCGTCCCGTTTACATACAAAGATAGGGTTACTTACCAAATCAAGGGTAAGATAACAATGTCAAAGGAAAGAGGAAATGAACATGAAAGACTTTTGAGTAGGTAAAATGCTCCTAGTTACTTGCTCAATTTCAAAATAAAACATTCTTGCTATTTTCAAAACAAACACCTACACTTTCAAAAAACATCTTTCAAACTTGAAAACATTTTCAAAAGATCAAACACTTTGTATACATTCTTACGAATGAGAATCATTACAAAGTTTTCCTAAACAATGGCCTCTTTACAAAATACTTTCAAAAACCACACAAAGCACAAGTTCAAACAAAAGCAAGTGATCTAGCAAGTAACTAAGAGCCCATGGAAAACCATGGATGAAAAGGGTGCTAATACCTTCCCTTTTCATAATCTACCCCCCTAACTCAAGAAATAATCTCAAAGGTCTTTCTTGTGATTTTTCACCTTTCCTTTTGGATAAAAGAAAATTCGGTGGCGACTCTTGCTAACCGCAACATTTGTGATCAAACATAAAACACCCAAGTCAGTTCTCCCACCGTATCATACATCCATTTATAATTACAAAACCATAAATATATATTGGAAAACAACTCCATGGCTGTTATCTTCTTCTTCCTCGTGCTAGAAGCCATTGCCGTACTTTTGAATTTTCTAACTTCTTCATTTCTCAACCAAATTGAAAAATACAAACATGAAACTTGCTTGAAATTTCAATACGAATTCAACCATGTAAATAACTAAAGCTATAAATTACAGATGAATGAGAATTTTGTTTGCCCTAAACTGAAACCTAATTTTTTCAGAAACTTTAAACTCAAAATTCTCCTTACTTAATCAATATAAATGAAAACTATTGACATGTACAGTTTCAGGGCAATGATATCTATATTTGATCTTTGAAAATGGAAGCCTAACAATGCCTAAATGAAGAGATGAAAGTTCAGAAAAATACCTCAAAAACTGGAAATTGTGAAATGAGTTTGAGCTTGTTTCAAGTTATGGCGATGCTCAAGTTAGCTTCCTTGAACTTCTAGGAAGCTAATGCAATAGCTGGCTTGAACTAAGAGTAGCTGAAATGGCCTGGAGAAGTCAAGATGCATACCTCTGTTTTTGGTAATAGAAGATGGTATAAATGGTGTTACAGTTTGCAAACAGGTATTGGTATGGTTTGTGTATGATGCTAATAAGCTTTTGGAAGTATTAATCCAAGAAACGCACGAGTGGTTTTGAAGATTGAAGTTCAAAGTCAGAAATGACACAAAGATGGAGGTTTTATGCAATTTCTGGCTTGAGGGAATTTGGGAGTACTTAAGGGCTTCTAATATCGTGTCTTAGGTTGCAAATAATGTCTCTATTTATATATAAGAGGTTTGACATCTTGTAGTAACCATAATCTTGAGATAACATGTTATGGTTTAGTTGAAAATGAAAAAATCAAGTTGAATGGATTTTCATGGTTCCAAAGTTCAAGTACAAGCATGGCATGATGTTGGGTGCAGGAGACTTGATTCATGCTTTTGATATTGCTTGAAATCATAGATAAAGTTCACAAGGCTCAATGCATTGACAATTTGTATAAATCTTGCTTTTCCAAAATTGCAAAGTGACCTTTCTTCCTTAAATGGCAAGTCAACTTGGATAAAGCTTGAACCACTTGGATTATAGCTTAATCAGTTGTGTAAGCATTCAATTAAGGAGTGATATACAAGTTTAAGGCCTGCAAAGTAAATATCATGCAACATGGGCATGAGATTTGAATTCTTATCATCATGGAAATGACCTATAATTCAAGAATGAATGTCCAACTTCTTGTCTTCGATTCTCTTTGCTCAAACATGATCTCAATGAGTTCTTGGACATTTTGGAAATCTTGTAACATCCTCTACAACCTCTATGTTGGACATTTTTTAAATTACTTTTGTAACTATGTGAAAAGTTTCCATGAAGTTAGGTCAAAATCCTGCCTAAACTAGGGCAAAATTTCACTAAGTTTCCAAGTTTCATGAACATTTATTCACAAAATCATAACTTGAAATCCATTATCTTATAGGAGAAGTTGTGTTCTACAATGTTTTAGATATCATTGATATTTACAACTTTCATGTTGGAAGTTTCCTTTGAATCATCTTGTATCATAGTGAAAAATTGGCTCAAAGTTGTGAAAAAATATGAAGTTTTCAACACTTAGAAAAATTTCTAAGTTTAGAAATTTTGACTTTTCAAAATGAAATCTTGACTTTTTATTTCTTGATGAAAAAGTTTCATATTTTGACATGTTTTAATGAATTGTGATCTTTGACACTTGATTTGGACCAAAAAGTCAAAGTTTGACTTTTCAGTTGTACAATTGACTTTTCATCAGTTGACTGAAATTCAACTGTCAACCAATTGAACTTGAGGAATGTTTTGAGCCATGCCATTAGGTCAAAATGGATTATTTGAAACCTTGAAATCATAACTTAAACCAATCAAACATTTGCTAGGTCAAAAAATCAGAAATTGCATCTTCTCAGTCAAAACCCTAATTTTGGCATTTTGCCCTTTTGATGATCTGATCAAATTTCTTGTGGAATTGTGATACAAACTTGATCAAATGAAATATATGAGTTCATGATGTTTATATGGATAAAAAATTATGAAATTTGACAGTAAATTGACCACATTTAACTTTTTCCCTAATACAATTGATTTTAGGTCAACTGATCAATTGACTGGGCAAAAATGTGATCCAAGACTTGAAACTTGACATGAGCAATCTTGAGGGTCCAAAATGATCCATGAAAGTAATATGGGGAATTAAAAGTCCATTTGTCCTTGTGTAATCTCAAACACTAATTTTCAGTCATCAGTGCTTAAGGAGGTGTCTTGAGCTGATCAAACCTTGTGCATTCTTGAACCAAGGGAGATCTTGTGAGAGATTGCTTGAGAAATGAGAGGGAAAATTTTGGGGTACAACACCTATGTACTTGGAAAATCTTGAAGAGTGAAGTTCAGCAAAGGCAAATAAAGAACACATGGATCCCTTGATTACATCCATGCTGATCTTTGGGGGCCTGCAAGATATCCATCACATTCATGAGCAAGGTATTTTCTATCCATAGTTGAGGATTATTCCAGAAAGTTATGGGTATTAATCCCGAAGACTAAGGATGAAACTTTTGAGAATTTCAAAAGTTGGAAGATTCTGGTCGAAAATCAGTCTAGTATAGAGGTTAAGAGGTTGAGAACCGGCAGTGGCCTGGAATTTTGCAATGAGGTGTTCAAAGGTTTTTCTACAACCTCTGGTATTGCAAGGTGAAATAACTGGATGAACAGATCATTGAGATTAAATCAATGAAGTCGCCATCAAACGTTTTTTATCTCACTAGAAGGGAAAGGTGAACATCGAGTAAACCTGAGAAGGATGAAATCACAATTAAACAACCGAGAGATCAGGTAAGGAAGTCTTTTACACGAGGGGAAGGTATTAGTACCCCACACGCCCATAGTACTCTATGGTAACCACTCTTGTTGTTTACCTAATGGGTGTGTGTAATACGATGAGAGAATTGACATTTGGTTTTGTGTTTTATCGCAAATATTGCGGATAACAAGAGTCACCACCGAGTTTTCTTTTATCCAATAAAGGAAAGGGTGAAAAGAACAGGAAAGACCTTTGAGAATTTTTTCAGTTCGGGGGGTAGGTTATGAAAAGGGAAGGTATTAGCACCCTTTTTATCCGTAGTTATCTATGGTCCCTTAATCGCTAGCTCACTTTGTTTGAAGATGCTTTGTGGGTATGTGTTTGAAAATATTTCGAAAATGCCTAAGTATGACCAACTTTGTAATGATTCTCGTATCACTGAGAATATTTCTGAAAACATTTCAGAAAAGAGTGTATGTGTGAAAATATGTTTTTGTTTGTGAGAAAGACTACGAGCTATCTAGCTACTCAAAAAAATTTGTTCTTTTCCTCCTTTCCCTTAGATAGTTATATCCTACCATTAGTTAGTAGGAAGCCCTATCATTGGATGTCTGAGGGACATGCGCGAGTCATCGTACAGTCATGAAGGAAACTTGTAGGACGCTTTAGCAATTGTCGTAAGGGACTAAGATCATTTACCGAGGCAGCATCGAAGGGTCCTCGAGGGACTATGATCTTTTAACCGAAGGGTCTTTGCTAAAGCATCCCACGTTCGAGGGACATGATTGTTGTTTATTCGAGGCAACAAGTGAGGGTCACCCTAGAGGTGAGCATGTGCGAAGTGTGTTGAGATTCAGATATTTTGTCTTGGATTTATGGTTATCTAGTGTTTGCTTTTAGTTTTTTCCATACAATCCTATTAAACTAGCAGTTAAATATAAACATACCTTCGTACCTAATTGCGAAAAGTAAAAATGCGGGAAATAATCTACGCTATTACAATGCTTCGGAGATGGGGAGTACAAATCATAAAATGGGGAAAAAGTAAAGAAATCCTAATTTTAAGTTATTACATCCCTTCGTCAGTTACATAA
This sequence comes from Vicia faba, assembly GCA_948472305.1. NCBI lineage: Eukaryota > Viridiplantae > Streptophyta > Magnoliopsida > Fabales > Fabaceae > Vicia > Vicia faba. Next base: position 259,752,721 of record OX451735.1, on the reverse strand, counting down.
TTATGAAAATAGCAGTGCGAAAAATAAATAAACGCGTGGAGATTAAAAAAGGGAAACATATTAAAACCTAAAAAAGTTTTAAGTGTTAGAAAAAAGTATTTTGGTGTTTTTGTTTAGAAAAATATTTTGTAGTAAATAATAATGATAAACCCTAATTCTAATTAAATTAATTAATAAAATAAAACTAAAGTGTGATTAAATTAAATTAATTTTATTTATAAAAAATTAAGTTAATTAAACAAAAACATCAATCTTTTTTTTTTATGATTTTGTGTTTTTTTTCTGATTTTAATAAAATTAATTAAAAGGAAAAATGATTAATTAAAACAAAAAAAGAAAACAAACGGGCCTGCAATGTAAGTAAATAGGAGTTGAGAAAATAAGAAATCCGTAGGCCCAATCAATAAACCCAGATTGCTGTGTTGGATCTGGTGAGGATGTTCCACGAAGGTTCATGGTGGGGGTATGCATTTGAGGCATTAGATCTGACTTGATGAGATATGATGGCCAGGATATGAAGTACACCGTGCGCGCATTGGCATGCATAATATTGGATCTACAAGGAAAATATTGAAAAAATAATATGCCAGAGGCAGGGATCGAACCCCTGCTCTGGCACACAAACACCTTAAGATAAACGTGTTTACCGTTGGGGCGGCCAGTACATCTGGTATTATGAATCAAACAATAAAAACAAATAATAAATCTTGGTATTATTGACTGGAGAAGCGCCGGAGCCCTAGCTCCGGTTGTCTTCTCCGTCCCGTCTTTTTCCTAAAACCTGCAAAAATGCGTTAAAATGACAGATCCAAAGACTTAGATCCACTAATTAACATATCGCGATCTCAATGGCATGGTTAATGGGAATTGAGAATGATTTCTTCGTCCGGTTCAACGCTCAACGAATTTTGAGCCCTAATAATGGTGGAACATGATTTCAGCATCAAATTTCACATGTAACACGTCAAACTTGTTCTAATGATGCACATGAGAAGATCAAATAGATTAGCAATGACTGAAAATACAAGAAATTACAGTTTTGAATATTACCAACTTTGACAACCGGCATGACGGAGAGGTCGCATTTTGGTGCTTGAGAGAGGCAGTTATGGACTAGGATCAACTCCTTTGATCCTTAGGAAGTGAATGCTGGCCTTAGTTTCACGTGAGAATGACTGGAAGCTGGGCTACGAATTTTGCAATTTCTTTGAATTTTTGTGGTTTTTTAAGTGGCTCTTTGGTCAGTCTATTCATGTCCTTTGCATCTGCTTGGCTTTCCTTTATATAGAGGAAACAAATGGCTCATCGAAAATGGAATAAAATCAAACCATGATGGCTCTAATCAAACAAGATCGAACATGTTTAAAACTTCCCAATTTTGAGATTTTCCTTGCCATTTTTAAGCTTTCACGATTTTGGCATGTTTTGTGACAGGCTAGCATGTGTTGTATTGGGCTTTTAGCTGATTGAAACAAAAGTCCAAGCCCTTATACTATTATTTCATATTTATTTGATTTTATTTGTATTTAAATGAATAGAAATTCAAATGAATAAAATAAAAATCATAAAAAATATGTGAATAGATTTATAGGTCCTCTAACACCTTATGGACATGTTTGAACATAAAAAATTAGGCTCACTAGTTCTAAATTCCAAGTTTGCTCACTTTGTATTTCATGCATTTCCTCAAAATTTCCCAACTTGTGTAGCTCTTATCTTGCTCATTTTTAATCTTTTAAAGGTGATCTTGGACTTTTTGGAAAGCTCAAGATGTATTCTACAATTTCTCTTTTGATCATTTTTTTCATTTGGAGACTTTATCTTGATGTAAGTTGCCTTGACAAAAAGTGTATTTTTGTTGACTTTTGAAATAACCTATAATGTATTGGCTCATATCATTCAAATGAAACCTTTTTTGGGCTTGAGCATAAATACAAAGTTATAGATAATTGAATTTCCTTTAAAATAAGCTTTGGTTGAGGAAAATTTAATGAAGCATGTGAAAGTTATGCTTGGTCAAAGTTCAATTGACTTCTCCTAAGGAAATCCCAATTTTACAATTCTTGACCTTTGATGATTTGAGGGCTTTCTTTGAGGAATCATGATCAACCCTTGATCAAATGATGAATATCACTTCAAAATGTTGATGTTGAACAAAACTCTTAAATTTTCACTGTATGTTGACCATAATTGACTTTTTATCCAATATAGTTGATTTTTAATCATCTGAGCCATCGACTGAGCAAACTTGTGATGAAAGACTTGAAACTTGACATGAACATTGTTGAAGAACTATGATGAACCATGAAAACCATTTGATATATTTGCAACCGAAACTTTCTTGAGGAACTCAAAACCCTAGTTGTATACCCATTGCTTAGGAGGAGCATTTTGTCTGGTCAACCCTTGAGGTTATTGAGTATTTGAGAACCCTTAAAAGAATGCCTTGAAGAAAATGGGAGGGAAAAATTTGAGGTACAACAGCTGTCCCTATTCAATCTTCTTAAACCAGAAGGGTTAGATTGGCATGCTCTCCATTCATGACTTACAGGTGGAAGATGATTGAAAACTTAAGTGCCCAGAAATTTGGACTCGTCGGTGCATAAAGTGACGCTGTTGGTTGATTATACCAGGAATGGGCTTATATATGCCATTTGGGGGAGGTGATTAAGATTCGTCGAATATGGGCTTATAGATGCCATCCAAAGTAACTGTTGATAAAAATTAGACTAAGTCTACGCTCGACTTCAACTGGAAGAAGTATCAGAATAAATCTATGCTTGATTTAATCTGAGCTAGAAGATGTCTACGACCGTCTTCAACTAGAATAAGTATCAGAATAAATCTACGCTTGATTTAACCTGAGCCAGAAGCTATTTACGACCATCTTCATCTGGAATAAGTATCAGAATAAATCTACGCTCAATTTAATCTGAGCCAGAAGATATCTATGGCTGCTTTCAATTGGAAGAAGTATCAGAATAAATCTACGCTCGATTTAATCTGAGCCAGAAGATGCTTACACTCATCTTGAACTTGAAGAAGCATCTAAATAAATCTACACTTGATTTAATCTGAGCCAGAAGATGTCCACAACCGTCTTTAACTGGAAGAAGTATCAGAATAAATCTATACTCGATTTAATCTGAGCCAGAAAATGTCTACTGGAAGAAGTATCAGAATAAATCTATGCTTGATTTAACCTGAGCCAGAAGATGTTCATGCTCGTCTTTATCTAGAATATGTATCAGAATAAATCTATGCTCGATTTAATCTGAGCCAGAAGATGCTCATGATTATCTTTATCTGGAAGATATATCAGAATAAATCTACGCTCGATTTAATTTGAGCCACAAGATGTCTACACCCGTTTTCAACTGGAAGAAGTATCATAATAAATCCACGCTCAATTTAATCTGAGCCAGAAAATGTCTACTGGAAGAAGTATCAGAATAAATCTATGATTGATTTAATCTGAGCCAGAAGATGTCCATGCTCGTCTTTATCTGGAAGATGTATAAGAATAAATCTACACTCAATTTAATCTGAGCCAGAAAATGTCTACTGGAAGAAGTATCAGAATAAATCTATGCTTGATTTAATCTGATCCAGAAGATGTCCATGCTCGTCTTTATCTAGAATATGTATCCGAGTAAATCTACGCTCGATTTAATCTGAGCTATAAGATATCTGCGCCCGTTTTCAACTGGAAGAAGTATCATAATAAATCTATGCTTGATTTAATCTGAGCCAGAAGATGTTTATGCTTGACTTTATCTGGAATAAGTATCAGAATAAATCTACACTCAATTTAATCTGAGCCAAAAGACGTCTTTTTGAGAATGACCCTCTGAGGAAATTGCTTAAGTAGCCATTCGTTAGATATAGCCTTTGAGAAGGCTGTCTGGTCATATAAATATTTGATGATGTTTGTCTGTTGATTGATCTTTCCTGAAAAGGTAAAGAGTTAGCTGTCTGCAATGTCTTGATGTATGAAATGTATTATGTGATGATGTTCTCAAAATAAATGAGACTGTGCTATATGTGTTTTGTATGCATATGCTATGATGTTCGTAAATGATGTAGGAATATGAAATGTTGTTGAAGTGTATTTGTAAACTCGAGCAACATCTTTGTCTGGGGAAAATAAATCCATGACTGTTTCTGGGGATAAAGAATGTGTGTATCTTCAATCTCATCTAGAATGTTTCCGCTGGGGACTCCCGCTCCCTGTTTGAGGAAACTCCACCGGGGAATATTGATTTCTGCTTGGGGAGAAGAGCCCGAGAACATTGGTCGTTTGTCGCTCTACTGGGGAATTAAATTCTTATATACCCTGGCTGGGGATAAAAGAGATTGATAACCTTTCAAGGTATGGTCTGACTGAGTCCTTGGTATGGATGCTGACTCGTCTGGGAGAATAAGGTTGAATGATATCTGGTCTTATTTTAGATTCCGTAGCAGCTCTATGGGGATCACAACCCGAACTGTCCTTTGCTGGAGGTGGGAATCCCGCGGGTACTTTATGGTAGGAACAAACTCAAGCTGGGGAGATTTAACTCCACTGGAGAAGTAAACCCTGTTGGGGAAATAAACCCTATTGGGGAAATAAACTCGATTGGAGGAGAAATACTCTGCTGAGGAAACACCCTTATTGAGGAAATGAGCTCTACTGGAGAGAAACAATCTGCAGGGGATTTTACTGTTTTTGAGGAATAAGCTAAGTTGGGGAGGAGAATTTCCATAAACTGTATTGATTGAGATTCCATAGCTGGGTGATATTATCAGGAAAAAGATCACATTCCTTTATCTGGTGGGGGAATTTTCTTGGTGAGTATGATAAGACTACTCTGTGGGGATAATCCCATGGAAATGGCTCTGTGGGGATTTGTGGACAGCTTGGACATTATCCCAACTGTTAGAGTCTTGAGTAAATTATTATTCATGTTTTTATGCATATATTTGTTGACAGTTAATCGTATTCATATGCATATGCTCATTCAATTTTAGTCATTAGACGTTGTTGCGAACAAAACTGAAAAAACAAAAAGTTTTGAAATTTGAAATTTTTATTTCTATTGATAGTTTTACCGATAAACAAGCGATTTTGTACAAAGAGACAGAGATCCCAATCATGGGAAATTGTAGTGAAATGAAGAGAGTACAAAGTGTAAACAAAATAATAGTTATGTGGGAATGATCTCGTCGGATTCCAACTCTGTTATTGCCCCTATGTCTTCAAGCATCTCATCCCTTGCTGTCAGAAGAAGATGATTGAATTGATCTGTACTGTTTGAACTTGACGTTGGTAATAAAGCTCGCTGTAAGTGATCCAACAGGACATAATTGTACACTATTATCCCTAACTTTTCCCTGTACCGCCCTTTCGGGTTTTCAGTCCACCGGGATACCCTTTTTTCCCAAGCCGCCTTTTCAGTTTTTCGACTTTCCGGGTGTACAATATTTTATATATATCCCTAATTTTTTCCTGAACCCTTTTGGTTCGCTAGGATGCCCTTATTTTTTCCTAGGCCAGTCAACCTAGCGGGTCGTTTTCACACGTAGTATCTTTTGACTATGTCTGAATTCACAGGGTGCAGGAAATCTTCACCGTCCATGGTGGTCAATATTATAGCACCGCCAGAAAATATTTTCTTGACAACAAATGACCCCTCGTAGGTGGGAGTCCATTTGCCTATAGGATCACCTTGTGGTAGAATGATGCACTTTATTACCAAGTCACCAGCCTTATATACCCGATGCTTGATCTTCTTATTGAATGCCTTGATGATACGTTTCTGTTACATCTGACCGTGACAGACAGCCGCAAGCCTCTTCTCGTCAATCAGATTTAACTAGTCTAGCCTGGTATGGATCCACTCATCTTCGTCTAAGTCTGCATCTTTCATAATTCTCAGAGAGGGAATTTGAACTTCGACATGTAGGACAACTTCCATACCATAGACTAGAGAGAATGAGGTTGTCCCAGTTGATGTTCGAGCTGAAGTGCGATAGCCGCAGAGAGAAAATAGTAACATCTCATTCCAATCTTTATAGGTCACGACCATATTTTATATAATCTTCTTAATATTTTTGTTGGCGGCTTCCACCGTTCCATTCATCTTCGGTCGATATAGAGAAGAGTTATGGTGCTTGATCTTGAACTACATGCAGAGTTCAATGATCATAGTGTTTTTGAGGTTGGTATCGTTGTCTGTGATAATCCTCTCAGGGATGCCATACCGATATATAAGATTGTGCTTGATGAATCGGGCGACCACATTCTTGGTAACAGAGGTGAACGAAGCTGCTTCAACCCACTTTGTGAAGTAATCAATAACGACGAGGATAAAGTGATGTCTATTAGAGGCAGTCAGTTTGATCTCTCCAATCATATCAATGCCCCACATTGCGAATAGCCAAGGAGAAGTCATGACGTTAAAAGGTACTGGAGGCACATGAACTTTATCAGTGTAAATTTGACACTTATGACAAGTTCTCGAGTGGTGATGACAGTCAGTTTCCATAGTCGACCAAAAGTAACCAGCTCTCCAAATATTTTTAGCCATATTATGCCCACTGGAATGAGTACCAAATACGCCTTGGTGTATATCTTGCATAATTTCCTTTTCTTCCTTCTTGTCCACACAACGAAACAGAGTTGGATCATGATTACGGTTGTATAAAATTCCACTGCTCAAGAAGAACTTAGCCGAGAACCACTGTAGGAATTTCTTGTCATTGATCGATGCCCCTTCTGGGTATTCTTGAGCCTTAAGGTACCTTTTCACTTCATGAAACCATGGCTTTTCCTCTACTCCATCAGTGTCAATTTCATAGCAGCGTGCCGGTTCTTCAAATCTTTCAATGGTAATTCTAGGAGCCTCGTTGTCCCATCTGACCTTGAACATGAATGACATGATAGCCATTGCGTCTTCCAACTGATTCTCTTCTCGTTGTATACGCTTAAAAGTAATCTCTTTGAAATAAGAAATCAAGGTTAGCACATGTTCTCTGTAAGGGATAAGATTCAGATGCTTCGTATCCCATTCTCCTTTGACCTGACTAATCACCAGGGCTGAGTCTCCATATACGCTTAGGAACTTGATTCTCAAGTCAATAACAACTTTTATTCCCATGATGTATGCTTCATATTCAACTATATTATTGGTACAGTCAAATCAAAGTATGGCAGTGAAAGGCATGTGACAACCCCGAGGAGAGATGATTACAACCCTGATTCCGTTGCTAAGTGCGTTGGAAGCGCCATCGAAAACCATAGTCCAACAGGATCTTGTCTCAGGTCCTTCATACGGTCTAGGTTCTTCACGATCTGTTACTAGCATAATGTTCTCGTCCGGGAACTCGAAATTCATAGATGATAGTCGTCTATAACTTGATGTGCCAAATGATCTTCCAGTACACTTACTTTGATTGCTTTTTGAGTGGTGTACTAAATGTCATATTCTGTTGAGACCATTTTCCATCAGGATATCCTTCTGGAGAGAGTCGGCTTCTCGAATATTTACTTGATGGGATCCATTTTAGAGATCAACAAGGTAGTATGGGTCAACATATACTGTATTAGTTGGCGACAAGTCCATGTCAAAGCGCAACAAGTTTTCTTGAGCAGTGAATATCTTCTTTCATAGTCGGTAAACCTTTTGCTAAGGTAGTATATTGCATACTCTTTTCGACCAGACTCATTATGCTTCCCCAGTACACACCTCATTGAGTTCTCTAGCATGGTTAGGTACATGATCAGAGGTTTTCCTATAACTGGTGGCATACAAATCAGAGGTTCTTGTAGGTACTCCTTAATTTTATCGAAGGCCATTTGACAGTCGTTGTTCCATTTTACTACTTGATCTTTCTTCTGCAGCTTGAAGATTGGCTCACAAGTAGCAGTCAAATGAGAAATGAAGTGGGCAATATAATTCATCCGTCCTATGAAACCTATGACTTCCTTCTCGGTACAAGGAGTCGACATTTCTTGAATAACTTTAACTTTTGCAGGATCAACTTCAATACCTTTACCACTGACTACGAAGCCTAGGAGTTTACTGGATCTCACCCAAAAGGTGCACTTGTTCGAGTTTAACCTTAGTTTATACTCCCTCAGTCTTTCAAATAATTTATGTAGATGATCAAGATGCTCTTCTTCAGTCTATGACCTTTCCATCATGTCGTTGATGTAGACCTCTATCTCGTGGTGAATCATGTCATTAAATAAAGCTACCATGGCACACTGATAAGTTGCCCCAACATTCTTCAACCCAAAATGCATAACCTTGTAACAGAAAGTGCACCACTGTGTGACGAAGGTAGTTTTCTCCATGTCTTCAGGCGCCATCTTGATCTGATTATTACCAAACCATCCATGGAGGATAATACCTTGTGATGAGCAGTGTTGTCGACAAAAACATCAATATATGGCAGTGGGAAGTCATCTTTGGGGCTCACCCTGTTCAGATCCCTGTAATCTACACACATATGTACCTTGCCATCTTTCTTCGGTACCAGAACAACGTTAGAAACCCATTGAGGATATGATGTTACTGCTAAGAAACATGTGTTGAATAGCTTCAAGACCTCAGCCTTGATCTTTTCGGACATCTCTGGACGCATGCAGTGAACCTTCTACCTAATCGGAGAACAAACCTCTTTCATTGGCAGACGGTGAACCACAATATCAGTATCGAGCATGGCATGTCTTCGTATGACCAAGCAAAGATTTCAACATATTCATGTAACATATGGATTAACCTGTTCTTAATACTGCTCTCTAAGTTGGCGCCTATCTTGACTTCTCTTCTGTCTATTTCAGAACCCAAGTTTAGCACTTCGACTGGATCTTCATGCGGTTGGATAGCCTTTTATCTTTGTATTAAGAGTCTGGAAAGTTCTCCAGGTATTTCACAATCTTCCTCACCTTCTTCCTCGGCTTGGTAGATCGTATTTTCAAAGTCACAAGCGGCAATAGCAGAATCGTTATTAACGAGATCCAGAGTGGATGAGGATCTGCAATGTAGTGTGTGGGTGTGTGTAAGAACACATAGCTATTTAAAAATTCAATAAGATGAAAAGAAAGACAGAGATCACAAAATTTGCATGCAAAACGTCCAATGTTTTTATTGAATGAACAATGTTTATGAATTATCAACCCTTAACAAATGAACCATTATGCCCCGAGTAAGACACAAGGTTTAAAGTCATTTTTTTATTACATAGCCAAAATATTTTTAAAAGTAATAAGACACGAATATAACTATTACTCCTAACTAAAGGAGATAGGGAAGTGTTGTACCCTAATTCCCCCCCTAAGATCCCTTCATCAAACCATATTGATTCTATCACAACAAGGTCACATTAGGGGTTTTGGTTCTCCTCCCTATCTTTAGCTTTGCTATTTAAGGAATCACCAAGCACCTTGACTTGTTTTTCTTTTGTGATTATGCATGTTTTGTTTTGACTTTCCTTTTAATTAATAAAATGCAATGTTGGTTTGTCTTATTTGTTAATAATGTAGGTAAAGGCAATGTGGCTTAGCAAGTTGATCCATGGGTTCATGAGTTTATTTCCATGCCCTAGTCAATAAAGCTTGAGAAGTTTAAACCTCACCATTGAAGTTGTTTTGGAAGAAATGGCATGGCAAGGTTTATTTTGGTTCAACATATTTCAAAGTTATAAAGATTGATTCAAAAGTACAAGGGGTTGATGGAAGAAGTTGTCATGGTTGGACTTTCAGGGTACAACCAGATCAAAATGGCCCCTGAAGACATGGAGAAGACTAATTTTGTTACACAGTGGGGTACCTTCTGCTATAAAGTGATGCCATTCGGACTGAAGAATGCCGGGGCAACCTATCAGTGAGCCATGGTAGCTTTGTTTCATGACATGATACATCATGAGATTGAAGTCTATGTAGACGACATGATAGCCCGTTCACAGACAGAAGAAGAACACCTCGACCATCTGCAAAAGCTCTTTGTCAGGTTAAAGGAGTACAAGCTTAGACTGAACCCTAACAAGTGCACTTTCAGAGTCAGGTCCGGTAAACTCTTGGGATTCATAGTCAGCAACAAAGGCATCGAGGTTGATCGTGCCAAAGTCAAAGCTATACAAGAAATGCCTGCCCCTCGCACTGAGAAGGAGGTCATAGGTTTCTTGGGACGCCTAAACTACATTGCAAGGTTCATTTCTCACCTTACATCTACCTGTGAGCCAATCTTCAAACTGTTGAAGAAAGATCAGGTGGTTAAATGGAATGATGACTGCCAAGTTGCTTTCGATAAAATCAAGGAGTATTTGCTAGAACCTCCTATCTTGATGCCACCCGTCGAAGGAAGACCGCTAATCATGTATCTGACTATTTTGGATAACTCAATGGGGTGCGTACTGGGCCAACATGACGAGTCTGGCCGAAAAGAGCATGCCATTTATTACCTTATCAAAAAGTTTACCGACTGTGAGACCCGATACTCACTGCTCGTGAAAACTTGTTGCGCTTTGGTATGGGCTGCTCGCCGGCTAAGGCAGTATATGTTGACTCATACCACTCTACTGATATCTAAGATGGATCTGATCAAGTATATCTTCGAGAAGCCTGCTTTATCTGGAAGAATAGCTAGATGACAAATGATCCTGACTGAGTATGATATCCAGTACACGACCCAAAAAGCTATAAAGGGGAGTGTGCTAGCTGACCATCTAGCTCATCAAGCTTTCGAAGATTACCAATCCATGAAGTTTGACTTCCCCGACGAAGACATTATGACATTGGACAACATTGAAGATAACAGACCGTATGACGGACTTGAACAAGGATCCCAATGGACCCTGTACTTTGATGGTGCTTCTAACGCACTCGGCAACGACATTGGTGCTGTGCTCATTTCTCCACAAGGTTGCCATACACCTTTCACACCTAGACTCTACTTCAACTGCACCAATAACATGGCCGAGTATGAAGCTTGTATCTTTGGTCTCAAGGATGCAATAGACTTGGGAATCAAATCTTTGGTTGTATTTGGGGACTCATCTTTGGTCATCAGTCAGATCAAAGGAGAATGGGACACTAAACATCCTAATCTCATCCCATACAAAGAACATGTATTGACATTGCTACCTCACTTCGAGCAGATTACCTTCGAGCACTTCCCGCGAGAAGAGAACCAGCTAGCAGATGCTCTAGCTACAATGTCTTCCATGTTTAAATTTAACTGGGATAATGAGGCTCCCAAACTCACCATCGAGCGGATGGATGAACCTGCACATTATCACGAGATTAATACCGAAGAAGTAGTGGATCGACCTTGGTTTCACGAAGTCAAAAGGTATCTCGAGACTCGAGAATACCCTGAAGGAGCTTCAGTCAACGACAAAAAGTTCTTAAGGAGATTTTCTGCCAAGTTCTTCCTAAGAAATGGTATCCTATACAAGCGCAATCATGATTGCATTCTGCTTCATTGTGTGGACAAAGTTGAAGTTGAGCAGATCATGGCTGAACTGCACAACGGTACATTTGGCACCCACTCAAGTGGGCATACGATGGCTAAGAAGATTCTAAGGGCAGGCTACTACTGGTCTACCATGGAAGCTGATTGTCATCAACATTCCCGTACCTGCCATAAATGCCAAATCTATGCGGACAAGGTACATATTCCTCCAGTTCCTCTCAATGTCCTAACAGCTCCTTGGCCATTCGCTATGTGGGGAATCGACATGATTGGAAAGATCAAGCCTACAGCATCCAGTGGACACTGTTTCATTCTGGTGGCCATTGATTACTTTACCAAGTGGGTCGAAGCAACTTCCTTCGCCTCTGTTACAAAGAATGTTGTTTCTCGCTTCATCAAGCATAACCTCATTTGTCGGTATGGTATCCCCGATAGGATCATCACAGACAACAATACAAACCTGAACAACTCTATGATCACCGCTTTGTGCGAGAAGTTCCAGATTTAACATCACAATTCATCTCCCTATCGGCCAAAGATGAACGATGATGTCGAAGCTGCGAACAAAAATATCAAGAAGATCATACAAAAGATGACAGTCACCTACAAGGACTGACATGATATGTTACCGTTTGCTCTACACGGATAATGTACCACGGCGCGAACATCAACTGGGGCAACACCCTATTCTTTGGTATACGGCATGGAAGCTGTTTTGCCTATCGAGGTTCAGATTCCCTCCTTGAGAATCATGAAGGATGCTGATTTGAGTGAAGACGATTGGATTCATACCCAGCTTGATCAACTCAAGTTGATTGACGAAAAGAGACTTACTACTGTTTGTCATGGTCAGACGTATCAAAAACGGATGATCAAAGCTTTCAACAAGAAAGTCAGACGACAAGTGTACCAAGTCGGAGATCTTGTAATCAAGCGGATCATCTTGCCGCAAAGTGATCCCAGGGGCAAATGGACTCCTACTTACGAAGGACCATTTGTGATCAAAAACATGTTTTCTGGTGGGCAATGATCCTGACCACCATGGACGGCGACGACCTGCCGCACCCGGCGAACGCAGACATAGTCAAAAGATACTACGCATAAATGACCCGACAAGTTGAAAACCCGAAAGGGAGACTTGGGCAAAAATGGGCATCCCGGTGAATCGAAAACCCGAAAGGGCGGTTCAGGCAAAAATTAGGAATAAACAAAAAATCTGTACACCCGGCAAGTTGAAAACCCGAAAGGGCGACTTGGGCAAAAAAGGGTTTCCCGGTGGATCGAAAACCCGAAAGGGCGGTCCAGGAAAAAGTTAGGGAATTAAAGCGTATGACTATGTCTCGTCGGATCACTTTAAGGACAATCTCTTCACAGACAAGCTCCTGGCTTCTTATCAACTCAATCATCTTCGGACAAAGCAACAAATGGAAAAGATGTTCAGAGTTATGAAGGCTATAGCAGAATGGGAACCCCATGGAATATTTTACACATAGCCATCTTTCTTTGTATAAATTTTTCTCAATTTTATGACAACATTCTCTTACTTGGATGTCTGTCCCCTTTGTACAAAATACTTACACAAAGTTAATACAAAGGTACTTCAAAGTGCAGAAAACTATTTGCCTCCTCTTTCTTTTTACACTTGTGTTTTATTTGAAAACGTCCAATGATTTATTAAATGAGCATATGCATTTGAATATAATCACTGCCTATAAATAAACGAAATGTGAAAGAATAATTACTGACGGGTTGAAAGTATAGGAAAACGTATTTAGGCTATTCCAGGAGAAATCCCCTGCAGTACATCATCTAGATCCCCCAGTGGAGCTAAAACCTTGAGATACATATCCCCAGCGGAGTTAAATTTCAAAATCCCCGTCAGAGTTAAGTCTTCAAACTCCCAATCCCAACGGAGCCAAAATTTTGAATTACAGATTCCCCAGTGGATATTGAAACCTTCTTCCCCAACGGAGTCAAATCTTCAACCTTTAAACCCCAGTGGAAACCCTCCATTTTCCTCCAAATTCCTCGGAGGGTCGCTTTAAAACCAGATATTTCCCCAGAGAGTTATCTTAAAACTTTCTTCCCTAGCGGAGTCAAACTATCAATCCACAATGGAAACCATTCAGCATCTCCAGATCCTCCAGCAAGTTGTCTTAAAGTCTGAGAATCAAATAGATAACAGTTAACTTTTGTCTTATCCCCAAGATAGGATAATTCCCCAGTAGATTGGCACACAGCCCAAGCTCTTGTTATCCCCAGCAGTAAGCTTTTTCCCCCAGGGTCCTGAACTTACTCTCCAGCAGGATAGCTTACTCTCCCGTGGTATAGCTACTCCCCACAGATTTTACTCCCCAACAGAATGAAGGTTCTCATTCTTGACTCCCCAGTGAAGTTGCCAAAGTCTTCTTTACTATCAGCATGAATTTGCAAGAATTTTTAATTCCCCTAGCAGATTGAAGATTCTCATTTCTCCGCAGAAGACATCAGAGTCTTCCTTATTCTCTAGTAGATCAAGGTTTTCCTTTGTTTGATTCCCGGTAGAGATCTCCAGAGTTTCCCTTATTCCCCAGCCGAGTAAGGATTCTTATCATATAATCCCCAGGAAAGTCGTGAAGGATTCTCACATCCCCACGAAGGTTATCAAAGTTTTTGATAATCCCCGCGAGTTGCCAAGGATTCTCTATCCCCAAGCAGTCAGCAAGGATTTCTCACCTTCAGCAGTCGTAGATTTTATTATCTCTAACTATCAAGGATTTATTTTCCTCAGCAAGACAACTAATCAGCTTGGATACGCACACATTACATTCATATATCTTGAACATTGATAAAACTCGTGACATACATCATGACATTACATAAGACTAACTCTTTACCTTTCAGGAAAGATACAATCAAATTCTTACAAAAAACAAACTATGAAGCCCAGATTTCGACTGGACAATAGTTTAAATCCTCAGCAAGCCGTGAATCCCGGATTACGACTGGATAACAGCTCAATAAGTTATTGTGAAGCCTGGACTTCGACCAGACGACAATACAAGTTCCTGTGAAACCTGGATCACGACCAGATAACAGATAAGGGATACTGTGTAGCTTGGATTACGACCAAATAGCAATTCACCCGGCCAGATATTATAAAGCTCAGACTACGACCGGATGTTTAGTTGGCCCACATCCAAAGGGAATCCCGGATTACGACCGGATAGCCATTTGATTTCTTCTAAAGCTTGGATTACGACCAGACAAGAAGAAAGGTATTGCGAAACCTGGATCGCGACCAAATGGCAATACGGAATACCATGAAGCCTGGATTGCGACCAGATAGCAGCATAAGAACTCACGAAGTTTGGATTTCGACCAAATAGCAGTTTATCTGGACCATTACTAAGAAGCCTGGTGTCGACCGGATATTAGTATGCCATAAATTCAAGTTAAATCCCGGATGCGACCGAGTAATATTTGAATTCCTTCTGAAACCTAGATTACGACCAGATAAGAATTGAGAAATTATAAAACCTGGATTACGACTAGATAGTAGTTCTTTTTCATCTCTTCAACCAAGAGATGATTCCCCAGTAGAATAACAGACGACTGAAACTCCTAAAAATTCTATTTCTACCACGACAGAGATCAGCATTTCCCGGCGTAATCCTCCTCAACAACAGGAATACAGGCTTTCGCAAAGGAATCTCTTATGCGATCAACATTCTTGGGTGGCATCTTTAAGCCCATCTCCAACAAGATTCACACTTCCAAATGGCATCTTTAAGCCCATTCCCTCAACTATACCTTGACGAGTGCAAAGTTACGGGCACTCTAGTGTCCAATCCTCTTTTACCTTCGAGTCACGAAAGGCAAACTCGTCAATCTAACTCTTTAGGTTCAAGAAGATTGAACAGGGGCAGCTGTTGTACCCCAAAATTTGCCCTCTCATTTTATCAAGATTTCCCCTCACAAGACTCTTTGAACTCAAGACCAAGCTAGGGTTTGCTCTGCTTAAGACATCTCCTTGCACTGTTGACCTGAAATTAGGGTTTGAGTTTGCACAAGGATTTTTGGACTTTCAATGCTCAATGTGACTTTCATGCTTCATGTTGGACCTCTAAGATTGCTCATATCAAGTTTCAATCTTTGAATCAAACTTTTGCCCAGTCAATTGGACAGTTGACCTAAAAATCAACTGTATTGGGGAAAAAGTCAATTGTGGCCAATTTACAGTCAAACCTCATAATTTTTTATCCAAATCAACATTATAGACTCATATGAACCATTTGATCAAGTTTGGACCACAACTCCTCAAGAAATTTGATCAGATCATCAAAAGGGTAAAATGGTCATTTTTAGGGTTTTGACTTTAGAAGGGTAATTTCTGATTTTTGACCTAGCCAATGGCAAATTGGGTTCAAGCATGGATTCAAGGACTCAATGACACCGTCTTGACCTAATCACAAGGTTCAAAAGATCTCAATTGCACAAGATTGACAGATGAATTTTCCAGTCAACTGATCAAAAATCAACTGTACACTGAAAAGTCAAACTTTGACTTTTTAGTCAAAATCAAGTGCCAAGGGTCATTTTTCATCAAGATGTGTCAAAACATGAAACTTGTTCACCAAGAAACCTAATTTTGCAAATTAGGGTTTAAAATGGAAAATTCTCATAACTTAGAAATTTTCTAAGTTATGAAAATTTCTTATTTTTTCCCAACTTTGCCCAACTTTTTCACCATGATGCAATTGGATTCAAAGAAAACTTCCAACATGAAAGTTGTATTCCTCCAAAAAATCTATAACTTTGATTCACAAAGTGTTCCCAAAAGAAGCTTGGATCTCAAGTTATGATTTTATGAACAAGGGTCCATGAAACTTTTAACTTAGTGAAATTTTGCCCTAGTTTAGGCAGGATTTTGACCTATCTTCATGGCAATTTTTCACCTAGTTCCAATTGTAATCTCAAAGTTCATTTCAAATATGTATTGTAGATAATGTTACAAGCTTTCCAAAATGTCCAAGAACTCTCCAAAATCATTTGTGGTTAGGGAGAATCGAAGGTTTGAATTCGGCAAAATGTCACTTTGATCCATGGCATTTTTCATGTTGCTACAAGTTGCAATTTCTGCCCAACTTTGCTTGTACTTGTTTACAGGTCCTTAAACCCTTCCACACTCAAAAATTGAATGCAAACACTTTGGTTAGAGGCATTATTCTGAGCTTTAGAAGATTACACAAGGGTTTAATCCATTTTTGGCAAAAAGTGAACATTGCCATTTACATAAAGCACAACTTTTTCCAATTTGTTTCTCTTGAGCATTGCACCAAGTCTTTTGCAGCAAACAACATCCACAAATATCAGGGAAAGTACACCCACTATGTGCATGCTTGGAGCTAGCCTGTACAGGCCATAGCATGGTCACTTCTCACTTTTGCTTCAAAACCAAGAAACCTTGCAAAAGGTCAACAACTCTTGCACCTTTTAAAAACAACTCTTGTAAACATTTGAACCAAGTTTTGCATATCACATTAAGTCAGAAGCACGAGCTAACCACTTCTCAAACCTTCCAAAACACCAAAATCACATTTTCTTGCAAAACAGGGTAACTTCTGCAGTTTGACATCCAAAGCAAAATCCACTCGTGCGTTTTGCTTGCAACCACTTCAAACACCTTCTAAACAACACACCTAAGCTATCCCAACCATTGGCCAACAACTGTAACCTTGTTTTCAAGCTTCACCATTTTTGAATTCTGACTGTGCAGGTTGACTTCTACAAGCTTATTCAGGCAAGTTCAAAGCTAGCTATGCATTGGGAAAGCACCAAGGAACTTCAAGCAAGCTCACAAGCATCTCAGGCCTCACTGAAAACCCTTGCATTGCCATACTCGAGCTTGACTGAAACAGGTAAAGTTCAAACTTCTATCTCTCTATTTAGGAATCATTAGGCTTAGGTTTGTGAATAAAAAATGTAGTACTCATTGCCCTTGAGTTGTACATATGCATAGATTTCATTTAAGTTAACTGAGTTGGGAGAATTTGATTGATGAACTTTCTGAAAAAGTTAGGTTAGAAATTAGGGCCAGAGAAATTCTCTCTAGTCTTTGAGAGTTAGATTAAGTTTTTTACATGGTTAGAATAGTATGATCATGCTCTATAACTTTCATGTTACAAGTTTTTGTTTTTAAGCACTGAAACAGGAGATACGAAGTTACACATAGCGCGCGCGTGTTTCAATCACAAGGACAGGGACGAAGCTGGACTTTGGGCTGGGCCTGTTTTGTTCCACTATTGACACCCCCAACTTGCTGATCACACCCCCTTGGCCCATTGTTTTTATATTTTCATATTTTTTTCATTTCTTTTTAGTTTCTGACTTTTATTTATTTTTCTAAATATTAAAAATTTTAAAAAATATTTTCATAAATTTTCATATTTTATTTTATTATTTTAATTATTTTTTCTAGCATAAAAATAGTTTCTTAAATAATATATTTTTTTTTCTTAAATAAAAACTTGTAAATATTATAAAAAATATTATATATTTTTATTTTTATTATTTTTTACACGTAAATAATATTGTCATACATATTTTTATTTTTTAACATTTTGTATATATTTTATTCTATTTTCTTGTACATAAGTAAATAATACATGATATATATATTTTCTTAAAACAAATTAGGGTTTCCACCCTTAATAAAAACAATCTCTTATTTTCTTATTTTTGATACATCAAATAGTTTATTTTTACATACATAAAAATAATACAAAAAACCTTTTTGCATATTTATTTTTATTGCATATTTAAATAATTGCCCATTTATTTATTTGTACAAAAGAATTCAATATGGTTGTAATAATCTTAGGGTTTTATTTTCTTGCAAATATCCCCAATTCAAATTTGTATCCCCCTCCTCATAATCAATATTGTAATAGTCGTAGGTTTACTTTTACGCACTTTATTGCTTTCAAATATGCCATGATAGAAAGATTAGGGTTTGTATGCAAAAATCCAAAATCTAACAAATAGTTAGACCTAAATACAAGACAAAATGCATGAAAATAACAACACAATGCACACAAGCACCCTTAGGGTTTCACCCACTTGTTGCCTTAAGAACATGGCCATGGTATGCATGCTAAGTATCTTGGCAAAACAAAAACAAAACAAAAGATCATAGTCCCTCGATGACGCTATCTTGGTTGCCTATACAAAAATGATCTAGTCCCTCAAAAAACTTTCTAAGATACTTGGAAATATTGTTATCATGGCCATACGATGACCCGCGCCAGTCCCATTTAACATCCAAACACAAGGTTGTTTACCAAATACAATGGTAAAACAACAATGTAAAAGGGTTAAAAATATGTAGGAAAGATCTTTGAGTAGGGTAGACAACTCCTAGTTACTTGATCAAAACTTGCAAAACATCTTTGCTAATTTCAAAACACACAATTTCAAAACATTTTCCCAAAACAAACTTTCAAACATTGAAACATTTTTCAAAAGACAAACACCTTTGTAAAACATTCATACAAGAATTGTTACAAAGGTTGCCTAGACAAGGCCTCTTTTCAAAGTATTTTCAAAACCACACACAAAAGCACCATTTCAAACAATTGAAAAGCAAAAGCTAGTGATCTAACCAAGTAACTAAGAGCCCATGGATAACCATGGATGAAAAGGGTGTTGGCACCTTCCCTTTTCATAATCTACCCCCCGAACCCAAGAAAACATCTCAAAGGTCTTTCCTGTGCTTTTTGACCTTTCCTTTGGATAAAATAAAAAGTCGGTGGCGACTCTTGCTAAACCGAAACATTTGCGAACACAAACGCAAAACCTCAAGTCAGTTCTCCCACCGTATCACAATGTGCTATTGTTGTTTATATATTATATGTTGTATATCTGTTTGTCTGGATTTCCCTGGTTTTCAGGGTGCTTGGTGATTTCACATAAGTCCTATACCCGGACTTGGGCAAACTTTAAGATAGGACAGGCGGTATAGTCATGTTAACTTTGAGGGAGTAATCCCAAAAAAGGAGGCATGATATCCCCCACTCAGTGGAGGCCCCTTTGATTGTAGTGTCCTTTACCAAGTAATCGGGAAGACGTACTGCTTTCGACCTGGGAGCCTGCTGAAGCTGAGGACCGTAGAATACCTAACCCATCTTGGCCTTTTAGGTGTAGTGCGGAAGCTATGACGGAGTAATCCGGGAATAGTTGTCACGCGATACTACGCTCAGACGAGTTTTTCTTGAGAATATTACTAATTAACGAGTTAATTGGGAAGTTGGTAATGTCCGAAGGAAGGATGTAGACTCTGGAAACCTCTAGAACCTTGTTCGATAGGTGATAACTTTTAGACCAATACCTTATGGGTAATACCTTCGACCTCATGCTCGTGACATTGAACCTATGAATCCTATGTTTGTGATCTTGTGTGTGAATGTTGCATCATGCATCCATGCACTCATAATCATCTTTTGAAGATATTTTATTTCAAGGGACTTGAAAGTTGACCCTTTTTGAATATCTCAGGTACCTTTTGACCATGGATTCAGGAAAAATAAAGACCGGAAAATACAGTTTCAAAGATCCCAAGATAGATGAGTTGATCAGTCTAATTCCCGAGATTGAGTGTTCTACAGATTTTTGGAAGAAGTATAGATCCATCATTCCTCTCATGAGGCTTAGGATGAAGGAGGGTATTCTCTCGATCCTGGTCCAGTTATATGATCTGATGTATCATTTCTTTACTTTCCCTGACTATCATTTGATGCCTACCCTAGAGGAGTATTCTTATCTGTTGGGTTTACCTATTACTGATTGTGTTCCTTTTATTGGTTTGGAGGGTGAGCCAAAACCATACAAAATTGCTGCTTTGATCCATCTGGGGAAGTCTGAGGTTGAAGCCCATATGACTACTAAAGGATGGATTAGAGGATTACCAGCTCAGTTCTTATTGGAGAAAGCTCGTTACTTTTCCAGGATGAAGAGTATAATCGCTTTTGAGGCCATCTTTGCTCTACTTGCTTACGAGTTGTTTTTATTTACTAATGTGGACAAGTTTATTGACATTAATGCTATCAGGATCTTTATGATTGGAAACCCAGTTCCTACATTGTTAGGTGATGATTATTACTCTATTCATCTCCAGAATTCTTATCATGGGGGGATGATTATCTGTTGCACGCCTCTATTGTACCGGTGGTTTATTTCTTATATGCCTCAGTCTGATGCTTTCTGGGATGACAAGAAGGAACCTCGTTGGGCTTCTAGGATCATGGCACTTACTCACTCAGATATTGATTGGTATCATCGGGCTTACCAGGATGTAGAGATTGGCGATAGTTGTGGTAGTTTCCCTAATGTACCTCTTCTTGGTACAAAGGGATGAATTAACTACAACTGTGTTCTTGCACGATGACAGCTTGGTTATCTAATGAGGGATAAACCAAATAGTATTCATTTGAGTAGTTTTTTCCTAAAGGAGGAAGAAGACCATAATGAAGCTAGGGAGCAGATTGCGAAGGCCTGGCGTCATATTCATAGGAAGAGTAGGAAATACCTGGGACCTAGGGGGCTGTTTCTTTGGAGCCTTATCTTTAGTGGATCCAAATGAAAGTTATTCAGTTGAAGATGCCGTATTCCCGGGAAACACCTATACCTGATTTTTTTGTGAAGATCACTCCTCCCCTATTGGATGATGTGGAAGAGCTACAACTTGCTTTGGTCAGGATGCAACAGGAAAAGGATGCTTGGAAGAATAAGTGCCAAACCTTAGAGATTTCCTATAGAGCAGACTTGAAGGAGAGAGACGACTTAGTTGAGATTCTTGAGAGTCAGGCTGTAGAGACCATGGAGAGGCAAGGGGATTTATTTTCTCCTAAGCCTCAGTCAGATGCTAGTTGCTCACTTCCTGATCCAGGTGATTGGAAGGAGGTTTCCACCAGATATGCGGAAGAAAATCAGAGGTTGAAGGCTCAGATTGCCAAGCTTACAGGGAAGCTCCAGCGTATAGAGTGATCTCCATCAGCGTTACTTATTAGGGTTTTAGACTTTATTTTCATCTTTGAATTGGGATTGTTGAAACTTGTAATCCATTTTGAAGTTATTATAATAAAAAATTTCAGTACTTCAAATGAGTTATTGCTTTGATATTTAAAATGTGTCTATAAATCTTTAAGTCCCTTGAAATATTAATAAATAAAATAAATCATGTGCATTGCATATCATGCATCATATTGCACATATTTCTTGCATTTATTATGCATATCCAGGTATCTTACCAAGCTTCTTTACTTTGTTCAGCAAGCTGTCTCACCACTACAATACTCGAGCTAATTTCAGAAGGAAGATGGACAACTTAGAACAAGAGAATCGCGAGTTGTGCGAGGAAGTTTCTGCTCTGAAGGCCGACATGGCCAATCTCACTGCTCTGATGGAATCTCTGGTGGCTGCTCAGAATCAGCCACCGAGTGTTCAACCTCAACAAAAAAGGGTTACTACTGAAGCTCTGGCTTCTCTTGTGTCTACTACTCCACCTGTTATTCAGAATCGCATGCCTCAAGGATGTCCATAGAGAATGCCAAATAACTTTGCGCCTGGAGGTTTCAATCTTGGTCCTCAAGATACTCCAGTTGTTCAGACTACTGTTACTCCTGCACCTCCTGTGGTGCATGCTACTCTTGTTGCACCTCCTTTGGTGAATATGGTCCCATTTGCTAATGATGATATGCATCGTCCTTTTCCTCCACCAAGTGAAGACTTGGGTCTCTATGATAGAACGGATGATTTTCAAGAACATCTTGAAAAGATGTAGAGGGAGATGAAGGCCCTCAGGGGAAAGGAATTGTTCGGGCAGAATGTGAATGATTTATGCTTGGTCCCAAATGTCAAGATACATGCGAAGTTTAAAGTCCCAGAATTCGAGAAGTACAAGGGAAACACTTGTCCTCGTGCTCATCTTGTGATGTATGTAAGAAGAATGTCTACCCATACTGATGATCAACGTCTGTTGATTCACTTTTTTCAGGATAGTTTGACTGGTGCTGCGTTGAAGTGGTATATGAGTTTGGACAGTGTCAATATCCATACTTTCAACAACTTGGGAGAAGCATTTATCAGACAATACAAATACAACATGGACATGGCGCCTGACCATGATCAACTCAGGGCCATGGTCCAGAAAGACATGGAATCATTTAAAGAATATGCACAGAGATGGCGTGAGGTAGCCGCCCAAGTGATTCCTCCCATGGAAGAAAAGGAGATGACTAATATTTTCCTGAAGACTCTGGGTGCTTTCTACTACGAGAGGATGGTAGCAAGTGCGCCAAGTGATTTTACTGAAATGGTGGGCATGGGTATCCGTTTGGAAGAGGCTGTAAGAGAGGGCCGTTTAACAAAAAGTGAAAGTTCCGGAAGTATGAAGAAGCCATCCTATGGGTTTTCCAAAAAGAAGGAAGGATATATAAATGTTGTTCTACAAGAGAGGAGGGTTAATCCTCCTAGAAGAAATTATCATCGTCATCAACAAGTCGCATCAGTAACTTCAGTCGTTGGTGTAGCTCTAACCATCATTGCTTACCAGAGACCATCCCATCAGGGGAATCAAGGGTATAACCAGAGAATGGAGAGTTATGGTCTTATCTCTATGAGCTATACAAAATTACTCCCGACATTAATTCAAAAGAAGTTGGTTCAGACTCGACCACCTTTCGTTGTACCATCACCATTGCCTTGGTATTACAAGGCAGACCAAACATGTGCTTTTCATCAGGGAGCACCAGGGCACAATGTTGAGAACTGCTATCCATTGAAAACTGAAGTACAAAAATTGGTGAAGTCTGGTATCTTTTCCTTCAAGGATGTTGGCCCTAATGTGGAAGATAATCCTCTGCCAAAGCATGGAGGAGCAAATGCTATGAACACGGTGGCCGGTTGTCCAGGCGAATTCCATATTTTTGATATTAAATGGGTTAGAGGAGATTTGGTAAAAATGCATGCAGACCTCTGTGAATTTAGCTATTATATGCATGACCATACTGGTTGTGCTATTTGCAGTACGAATATACAGGGTTGTGACAAGATAAAGGCTAATTTGCAGGAGATGATGGATGAGGGCCTCATCCACATAATCAGGCCTAGGACAGAGTATGAAGAGGAAGTAAACATGGTTTCTGGATGTCCTGGAGAGTTCAGAATCTTTGATGTGGAATATATGAATAAGGATCTTGTACAATTGCATGCTACTTTATGCCACAGGGCTGGTCAGGTAGAACATCAGTATGGATCTTGCCGAATTTGCTGCTGGGACTCCCGAGGATGTTCAATTGTAAAGAAAGGTATTCATTTGTTATTGGATAATGGAACTATCAAGTTTACAACCTAAAGGGATGATTATGATGAGGTTAATGAGATTGAGGTTTGTTTGGTTGAAGAAGAGTCAGATGATGAGTATGCCTCTGCGGATGAGTTCTTCTCCTCAGATGAAGATATGTTTTCCAGAGATGACTCTGTAATGACTGAATCTGTTGAAGAAGGAGTAAATGTTATTGTGCCTTGTTTTGGTGCACCTACCCATTTTTGAAGATTCCATTAGAACAAGAGAATCGTGAGCTGTGCGAGAAAGTTTATGCTCTGAAGGCCGGCATGGCCAATCTCACTGCTCTGATGGAATCTCTGGTGGCTGCTCAAAATCAGCCACCGAATGTTCAACCTCAATAAACAAGGGTTACTACTGAAGCTCTGGCGGCTCCTGTGTCTGCTACTCTAGCTGTTGTTCAGAACCGCATGCCTCAAGGTTGACCATTGGGAATGCCATAGAACTTTGCGCCTGCAGCGTTCAATATTGGTCCTCAAGATACTCCAGTTGTTCAGACTACTGTTACTCCTGCACCTCCTGTGGTGCATGCTACTCCTGCTGCACCTCCTTCGGTGAATATGGTTCCATTTTCTAATGATGATATGTATCGTCCTTTTCCTCCACCAAGTGAAGACTTGGGTCTCTATGATAGAATGGATGATTTTCAAGAACAATTTGACAAGATGCAGAGGGAGATGAGGGCCATCAAGAGAAAAGAATTGTTCGGGCAGAATGTGAATGATTTATGCTTGGTCCCAAATGTCAAGATACCTGTGAAGTTTAAAGTCCCGGAATTCGAGAAGTACAAGGGCAACACTTGTCCTCGTGCTCATGTTGTGATGTATGTAAGAAGAATGTCTACCCATACTGATGATCAACGTCTGCTGATTCACTTTTTTCAGGATAGTTTGACTGGTGTTGCGTTGAAGTGGTATATGAGTTTGGACAACATCAATATCCATACTTTCAACGACTTAGGAGAAGCATTTATCAGGCAATACAAATACAACATGGACATGGTGCCTGACCGTGATCAACTCAGGGCCATGGTCCAGAAGGACATGGAATCATTTAAAGAATATGCACAGGGATGGCATAAGGTAGCCGCCCAAGTGATTCCTCCCATGGAAGAAAAGGAGATGACTAAGATTTTCCTGAAGACTCTGGGTGCTTTCTACTACGAGATGATGGTAGTGAGTGCGCCAAGTGATTTTACTGAAATGGTGGGTATGGGTATCCGTTTGGAAGACGCTGTAAGAGAGGGTCATTTAACAAAAAGTGAAAGTTCTGGAAGTACGAAGAAGCCATCCTATGGGTTTGCCAAAAATAAGGAAGGAGATACAGATGTTGTTATGCAAGAGAGGAGGGTTAATCCTCCTAGAATAAATTATCAGTGTCATCAACAAGTCGTATCAGTAACTCCAATCGTTGGTGTAGCTCCAACCACCGTTGCTTACCAGGGACCATCCCATCAGGGGAATCAAGGGTAAAACCAGAGAAGGGAGAGTTATGACCCTATCCCTATGAGCTATATAGAATTACTCCCGACATTAATTCAAAAGAAGTTGGTTCAGACTCGACCATCTCTCATTGTACCATCACCATTGCCTTGGTATTACAAGGCATACAAAATGTGTGCTTTTCATCAGGGAGCACCAGGGCACAATGTTGAGAATTGCTATCCATTGAAAACTGAAGTACAAAAATTTGTGAAGTCTGGTATCTTGTCCTTCAAGGATGTTGGCCCTAATGTGAAAGATAATCCTCTGCCAAAGCATGGAGGAGAAAATGATGTGAACATGGTGGCCGATTGTCCAGGCGACTTCTGGATTTTTGATATTAAATTGGTTAGAGGAGATTTGGTAAAAATGCATGCAGACCTCTGTGAATTTAGCTATTATACGCATGACTATGCTGGTTATGCTATTTGTAGTATGGATATACAGAGTTGTCACAAGATAAAGGTTGATTTGCAGGAGGTGATGGATGGGGGCCTCATCCACATAATCAGGCCTAGGACAGAGTATGAAGAGGAGGTAAACATGGTTTCTAGATGTCCTGGAGATTTCATAATCTTTGATGTGGAATATATGAATGAGGATCTTGTAAAACTGCATGCTACTTTCTGCCACATGGTTGGTCAGGTTGAAGATCAGTATGGATCTTACTGAATTTGCTGTTGGGACTCCCGAGGATGTTCAATTGTAAATAAAGGTGTTCAATTGTTGTTGGATAATGGAACTATCAAGGTTACAACCCAAAGGGATGATTATCATGAGGTTAATGAGATTGAGGTTTGTTTGGTTGAAGAAGAGTCAGATGATGAGTATGCTTCTGCGGATGAGTTCTTCTCCTCAAATGAAGATATGTTTTCTAGAGATGACTCTGTAATGACTGAATGTGTTGAAGAAGGAGTAAATTTTACTGTGCCTTGTTTTGGTGCACCTACCCGTTTTGAAGTTGAATATCATAGCAAGCCAGCTATTACTCCATTGGTGATTAGTTTGTCGGGTCATGTCCCCTACAAGTCAGACAAGGTTGTACCCTACAAATATAATGCTACAATTTTAGAGGATGGTGTGGAAGTTCCTATCCATCCAATGCCTATTGTTGGAAATATTGCTGAGACTAGCAGAGTGACCCACATCGGTCGTGTATTTGCGTCAGTTTTTCATGGAGATGTTAGTACTGGAAAGAAAATTGTTGAAAATATTGAACCCAAGAAGACAGTGGGTGAATCTAGTGGACCTATGCTAGAAAAGGAGGTAGATGATATTTTGAAGATAATCAAGATGAGAGACTACAGAATTGTAGATCAGCTACTACAGACTCCTTCAAAAATATCTATCTTGGCTTTATTGATGAACTCCTCTGCTCACAGAGAATCTTTGATGAGGGTATTAGACCAAGCTTTGGTGGAAAGTGATATGCCTATAGTTTAGTTCAGCAATGTGGTAGGGAACATTACGTCATGTAATAACATGAGTTTCTGCAATGATGAACTGCCCGATGTAGGAAGGAATCACAATCTGGCCATCCACATCTCTATGAACTGCAAGAATGTTTCGTTATCCAATGTACTGATTGATAATGGATCCACATTGAACATTATACCGATGAGCACGCTTATGAAGTTAAAATATCAAGGAACGCCCATGCGCCCAAGTGGCATTATTGTGAAAGCGTTTGATGGATCAAGGAAATCTGTTATTGGTGAAGTGGACTTGCCTATTCATATAGGCCCACATTTGTTTCAGATTACCTTCCAGGTCATGGATGTTGTACCCGCTTATAACTTCTTGCCGGGACGACCGTGGATACATGAGGCAGGGGTTGTCACTTCAACTTTACACCAGAAGTTGAAGTTTGTGCGTGAAGGAAAAGTGGTAATTATAAATGGAGAACAGGCATTATTGATATCTCATTTGTCCTCTTTCATCATTGTGGAGGCGGATGAAGCTGCTGTTGGAACCCAGTTCCAAGCTTTATTCATTGATAATATAAGAGGAAATGAGAATTCTATAGCTTTGTTTAAGGTGTGCAACAGGTTGTGCATAATGGCCGTAGTGAAGTATGGGGACAGATTATTGATCCACCTGTAAACAAGAATAGAGCTGGCTTGGGGTTCTCTGTGAAGAATGATTAAGGTAAGAGTATGAAGCCGAAGTCTGCTGCAGGCAAGTATCAAGACATCTTTCGTAGAGGGGGTTATCTTCATCCAACTATTTCCGGGATTAATGCCATTATGGAAGATGAAGCAGAGTCAGAAATGCCAAATTATGTGACACACAGAGTTAGGGTTCAGAATTGGATCACCACTGATGTTCCCTCTTGCATACATGTTTCAAAGTAATTTGTTTTTGTTAATCTTTTTGAAAAGCTTTCACTCTGCCCAAGGTGAAAGTATTGATATTGTATGGGCTTATCTGTTTGCTTTGAGTTTTAAAATCAATAATAAAAGTTGTCTTTGTTTCCCAAATTGTGTTTTTATCTTTTGCTTTTTTCTTGGAAAATGGTAATCAGAAAAAAAACCTTTCAAAATAAATAATAACTGAAATTTAACCTGCATGATTACTTGTTATATGTGTCAGTTTCTAAAAGCAATCATAAATCATATGTGTAGATTATTAAAAAACCCGTTAAATACAATGGCCCTGCACCCTCTCCCAACTTTGAATGTCCTGTGTATGGGGCCAAAGAAGAAGACTATGATAAGATTCCAAAAGAGGTCTCACGGTTGCTTGAGTGCGAGGAGAATGCCATTCATCCATATAAAGAGTCATTTGAAGTAATCAATTTGGGTTCATAAGAAGATCCGAAGGAAGTCAAGATTAGAGCATTGCTGCACCCTGATGTGAAGAGTAGGTTGATTGAGATGTTGAAAGAGTATGTGGATATTTTTGCTTGGTCTTACCAAGATATGCCTGGTCTAGATACAGATATTGTAGAGCACCATTTGTCGCTGAAGCCAGAGTGCCCTCCAATCAAACAGAAGTTGCGAAGAACTCACGCAGATATGGCAGTGAAGATCAAAGAAGAAGTTCTAAAGCAGATTAATGCTGGTTTTCTTGTGACATCAGTGTACCCTCAGTTGATTGCCAATATTGTCCCAGTACTAAAGAAAGACGGAAAAGTTCGCATGTGCATAGATTACAGAGATCTAAATAAAGCTAGTCCAAAAGATAATTTTCCATTGCCACACATTAATATGTTAGTGGATAGCACAACAAAATTCAAAGTTTTCTCTTTCATGGACGGATTTTCCGGGTATAATCAAATAAGAATGGCTCCTGAGGACATGGAAAAAACAATTTTTATCACACCCTGGGGAACATTCTGTTACAGAGTGATGCCCTTCGGGTTGAAGAACGCTGGTGCAACATACTAGAGGGCTATGACAACCCTATTCCATGATCTGATGCACAAGGAAATTGAGGTATATGTTGATGACATGATTTCTAAATCCCAGACTGAAGAAGGGCATGTAGAATATTTGTTGAAGTTGTTTCAGTGTTTGAGGAAGTATACTCTCCGCTTGAATCCAAATAAATGTACCTTTGGTGTTCAGTCAGGGAAATTGTTGGGTTTCATTGTTAGCCAGAGAGGGATTGAAGTTGACCCTGATAAAGTCAAAGCAATTCAAGAAATGCCAGCGCCAAGAACTGAAAATCAAGTCAGAGGGTTCCTCGGGCGTTTGAATTATATTTCCAGATTCATTTCCCACATGACTGCAACGTGTGAACCGATCTTTAAGTTGTTAAAGAAATATCAAGGTTGCGTGTGGACAGATGACTTCCTAATGGCATTTGAAAGTATTAAAGAATATATGCTTGAACCTCCTATCTTGCTCCCTCCTGTCGAAGGAAGACCATTGATTATGTATCTGACAATGTTAGATAATTCCATGGGTTGTATTCTAGGATAACAATATGAAACAGTGAATAAAGAATATGCCATTTATTATCTCAGTAAAAAGTTTATTGATTGTGAGTTGCGGTATTCCATGCTGGAAAAGACATGTTGTGCTCTGGCCTGAGCCGAAAAATGTTTGCGGCAGTATATATTGAATCACACTACTTGGTTGATCTCCAAAATGGATCCAATCAAGTACATTTTTGAAAAGCATGCTCTTACTGGGAGAATTGCCCGCTGGCAGATGTTGTTATCTGAATATGACATCGAATACCACACTCAAAAATTTATTAAAAGTAGTGTGTTGGAAGATTATCTTGCTCACCAACCAGTTGATGATTATTAGTCTGTAATGTATGATTTCCCTGACGAGGATGTGATGTTTATGAAAGTGAAAGATTGTGATGAACCATTGCCTGAGGAAGGTCCTGATCCTGAATCTCGCTGGAGCATGATATTTGATGGAGCTGTGAATGCTTATGGTAAAGGGATTGGTGTTGTGATTGTCACTCTACATGGATCACACATTCCTTTTACTGCAAGGTTGACATTTGATTGTACTAATAATATGGCAGAATATGAGGCTTGCATCATGGGTCTCGAGGAAGCTATTGATGTCTGAATTAAAATTCTAGATGTGTATGGCGATTCAGCTTTGGTAATAAATCAGATTAAAGGAGAGTGGGATACTCGTCACCCCGACTTGATCCCTTATAAATATTATGCTAGAAGATTGTTACCCTTCTTTAATAAAGTTGAATTCCATCACATCCCTAGAGACGAAAATCAAATGGCAGATGCTCTGGTAACTCTGGCTTCTAAAGTGAATACTTGGAATGATATACCTCGAATTATAGTTCGACGACTGGATGGGCCCGCTCATGTGTTTACAACAGAAGAGGTAGCAGATGAGAAACCGTGGTATTATGATATCAAGCATTTTCTCCAGACTCAGGAATACCCGATTGGTGCATCAAATAAAGATAGAAAGACATTGAGAAGATTGGCTGGCAGTTTCTTCCTCAGTGAAAATGTATTGTACAAGAGAAATTATGACATGGTCTTGCTCAGATGCGTGGATAGACACGAAGCAGACATGTTGATGCATGAGATTCATGAAGGTTCATTTGGCATTCATGCCAATGGACATTCGATGGCTAAAAAGATGCTAAGGGAAGGTTACTATTGGCTGATAATGGAATTTTACTATTACAGATTTGCAAAGAAGTGCCATAAATTCCAGATTTATACGGACTAGATTCATGTACCTCTGACACTTCTAAAGGTTATTTCTTCCCCGTGGCCTTTCTCTATGTGGGATATTGACATGATTGGAATGATAGAACCCAAAGCTTCGAATGGACACCATTTTATCTTGGTAGCAATTGATTATTTCACTAAATGGTTGGAAGCCGCTTCATATGCTAATGTTACTAAGCAGGTGGTAGTGTGCTTCATTAAGAATAATCTTATATGTCGGTATGGTGTTCCGAGCAGAATCATCACCGACAATGGCTCGAATCTAAACAACAAGATGATGACATAACTCTATGAAGAATTCAAGATTTCCCATCACAATTCATCTCCATACAGGTCGAAGATGAATGAGGCTGTTGAAGCTGCTAATAAGAATATCAAGAACATCATCCAGAAGATGGTTGTTACTTATAAATATTGGCATGAAATGCTCCCTTTTGCTTTACATGGATATCAGACATCTGTCCACCCTTCAACAGAAGCAACCCCATTCTCCCTTGTGTATGGAATGGAAGCGGTGCTCCCAATCGAGATTGAGATTCCCTCTTTGCGTGTGATAATGGAAACCAAGTTGTCAGAGGCTGAATGGGTCCAGAACAGGTTTGACCAATTAAATTTGATCGAAGAGAAGAGAATGACGGCTTTGTGTCATGGGCAGTTATATCAAAAGAGAATGAAGAAAGCTTTTGATAAGAAGGTCAAACCTCGTGAATTCAGAGAAGGCGACCTCGTGCTCAGGAAGATCATGTCTTTTAACGCTAATTCTAGGGGCAGGTGGACTCCCAATTTTGAAGGCTCATACGTTGTAGAGAAAGCCTTCTCTGGCGGTGCATTAATTCTTAAAACTATGGATGGCGAGGAGTTCCCACGTCCCATGAATGATGATGCAGTCAAGAAATACTTCGCCTAAAGAAATAAAAGAACAACTCGCTAAGTTGAAAACCCGAAAGGACAGTGTTATACCCCAAAATTTTCTCTCTCATTTATCAAGATTTTCCTCACAAAGGTATCTTTAACTTAAGACTAGATTAGGGTTTGATCAGCTCAAGACATCTCCTCATGCACTAACGACCAAAATTAGGGTTTGAGTTTGCACAAGGATTTTTGGACTATCAATGCTTCATATGACTTTAAGGGATCATTATGGACCCCTAAGATTACTCATGTTAAGTTTCAAGCCTTGAATCACATTTTTTATCAGTCAATTGGACAGTTGACCTAAAAATCAGCTGTATTGGGGGAAAAGTCAACCATGGCCAATTTACAGTCAAACTTCATAATTTTTTATTCACATCAACATCTTGGACTCATATGTATCATTTGATCAAGTTTGGACCACAATTCCTCAAGAAATTTGATCAAATCATCAAAAGGGCAAAATGGTAAAAATTAGGGTTTTAACTAAGAAAGGGCATTTTCTGATTTTAGACCTAGAAAATGGTCAATTGGTTTAAGGCATTATCTCAAGAGTTCAATTGCATCATTTTGACCTAATGACATGGTTGAAAACATTGAAAATCCATTGGATTGATAGATGAATTTTTCAGTCAACTGATCAAAAGTCAACTGTATACTGAAAAGTCAAACTCAAGTGCCAAGGATCATAATTCATCAAAACATGTCAAAATGTGAAACTTGTTCATCAAGAAATCAAGGGTTGAAGATTTTGTTTTGAAATTTGAAATTTCTTAACTTAGAAATTTTTCTAAGTATAGAAAATTTCTTATTTTTTCTCAACTTTAAGCTAGATTTCAACCATGATACAAAATGATTCAAAGAAAGTTCCCAACATGAAAGTTGTATATCTCCATGAAATATACAACTTTGCTTCATACAATTTCTCCTAAAGATACTTGGATCTCAAGATATGATTTTGTGAATACATGCTCATGAACTAAAATAACTTAGTGAAATTTTGCCATAGTTAGGCAGGTTTTTGACCTAACTTCATGCCAATTTTTCACATAGTTCCAAGGGGAATCTTTGAAAGCAATTCAAAGAAGAGTTATAGAGAACTCATTGAGATAATTCTTGAGTAGGGAGAATTGAAGAGATGAAGTTGGCAATTTCTCACTTTGATTTCAAGCCATTTCATGATGAACCAAAATTCAAATTCAAGCCTAGACTGCATAACCTTTGCTTTGCAGGCCTCAAAATTGTTTCTCACTCCATAATTAAATGTTTACATAGTTGATAGAGCTTTGATCCAAGCATTAGAGCCTTTGTCCAAACAATAATTCCATAAATGGCACAAAGTTGCCATTTCCATTTTGAAAAAGCACAACTTTTGCAATTGTCAACTCCTTGATCTTTGCACTTGTTCTTTCTACACACACAAACCCTATAAACCAAAAGCAATGTGTCTAAGACTTTTACCAACTCAGATCAGGCTTGTACAAGCACATAGAGAGTTGTCTCCTCACTTTTCTTTAAAAGCAAGCAATAGAGCCAAAAGGCTATAACAGAAATCTTGAGGAAGCTTGAGGTCTAACCTTTTCTATACTTATACACAAATGTATTGTGACTTAGAACACGATTGCTAAAGCTTATAAACTCTCCCAAACTCTCTACCACTGAAAACCTGCCATAACTTACAGTTTTGCACCTTGCATAGAAATCTCAAAAACCACTCGTGCGTTTTAAGTTTTAACCACCTAAACCCTTAACATACATCATATCTAAGTGTTCCAGACCATTATCCCCTCACTGTAACTCCTCCTTCTCCATCTTCCATTTTTGCATTTCAAGCTTGCAGGTTGACTTGAGTAGGGAGATTCAGGAACTTTCAAGGCAATGTAAGGATTGGAACACACTCAGAGAGGTCCAGGCAAGCTAAACAGATTCTCAGGCCTTCTCAAAACTTGCTCAAACTCCATTCACGATCTCAACTGAAAGAGGTAAAAACTCTAACTTCTATCTCTTCATACAGGCATCATTTGGTCTCGATTTGTGAAAATAAAATGTAGATATCCTTGCACTAAAGCCAACCATGTTCATAAATTTCATTTATATTCATTGTGTATAGAGAATTTTGGATTTGAAATTTCTATAAAAATTAGGTTTTAAATTAGGGCCAGTAAAATTAGCTTTGATCTTTGACTCTTAGTTTACATGAGTTATATGGTTGAAATCGTGGGAAGAAATGCTATCATTTTCATGTTTGGAGTTTCCATTTTCTTGGAGAAATGAGAGAGATACAGGTGGACCGGCTGGCTAGAGGAAGAAGACAAAGTACAGGGCAAGGAAGTGATTCGTGTTATGTATTTTTGTTTTCATTTGAACTAACGGATGTACAGCCACCCCAGTGGTAAGGCAGCGCGCAGAAATGCCTAAGGTCACAGGTTCGAGCCTTGGCGCTGCCTTTTTGCATTTTTCCACATTTTTCATCTTTTTTTTATTGTTTGCAGCGTGGGCTCAGCACATTGGACCCTATGTTTTTTTGCTAACCTCATGCCTCCTTTTTCTTGCAACACCCCTGGCCCAACTATTTTCATTTATTTATTTTATTTTGTTTTATTTCATTAAATATATTTTTCTTAAATATTAAAAATCATAAAAAATATAAAAATGATAAATATTATATTTTGTTTATTTTATTTTATTTTCTCATAAAAAAATATATTTTTTTAGTTATGTATTAACTATTTTTTTCTTAATAAATTTGTAAATAAAAAATAGAATTAGTTAATTATTTGTTCTTTATCTCACACTTATAAATATTTATTTTAACATAAAAGGACCAAAATACTTCATAAATACTATTTATCATTTTTAAGACAAAAAATATAAAAAATACTTAGAGAAATTTATTTTCTTTTAACAAATTAAAATTAGGGTTAGTCAAAAATCCTTTCTAAAAATAATTTTTCTTTCTTACCTAATTTAAGTTCAATTTTGGTTTATTTATTGGGCTTAGATTAAAAAAAATTCATATAAAAAATAAAACAAAATCTTTTCTTGCATATACATATCTTTGCATATTTAATATATATTTTATATTATTTATTCCAATATTTGTACAAATTCAATTTGGTTGTAATAGCGTAGTAATCTTTAAATTTCGCAATTTATCGCTTTTACATAACATGTTAGTAATTAGGGTTTGTATGGCAAGATAAAACTAATCAAATAGAAAACTCTAATCCAAGACAAAATCAAGCATGAAAATAACACACTTGCACACAAGCACTCCCTAGGATTACTCCACTTGGTTGCCTTACACAAAAATGGCCATATTATGCATGCGAAGTATCTTAGCAAAATAAACAAATATAAGATCATAGTCCCTCGATGACGCTATTCAAAGTTACCTTACAAAATGATCTTAGTCCCTCAAAAATGCTAAGATACTTTGCAACATTGCTAATCATGGTTATACGATGACCCACGCCTGTCCCGTTTACATCCAAAGATAGGGTTGCTTACCAAATAAATGGTAAGATAACAATATCAAAGGGAAAGAAAATGAACAAGAAAGACATTTGAGTAGGTAGATTACTTTTAGTTACTTGCTCCATTTCAAAAACTATCCTTGCTATTTTCAAAAACAAACACACACACTTACAAACATCTTACAAACATTGAAAACATTTTAAAAAAGACAAACATCTTTGTATACATTCTTACGAACGAGAATCATTACAAAGATTGCCTAAACAATGGCCTCTTTAAAAAATACTTTCAAAAATCACACAAAACACAATTTCAAACAAAAGCAAGTGATCTAGCAAGTAACTAAGAGCCCATGGAAAACCATGGATGAAAAGGGTGCTAATACCTTCCCTTTTCGTAATATACCCCCCGAACTCAAGAAACAATCTCAAAGGTCTTTCCTGTGCTTTTTCACCTTTCCTTTTTTGGATAAAAGAAAAGTCGGTGGCGACTCTTGCTAACCGCAACATTTTCGATCAAACGCAAAACCTTCAAGTTAGTTCTCCCACCGTATCACAGAACTGGCGACTTTGCTGGGGATAATTATAAAAGTGGGGTTACCTTAGGGATAGATCATATTCACTTGCTTACATTGTTTGATTTGTATGCTTTACATTATGGTTCTTTGTTTAGGTTTGAATCCTCTACCCGGATTTGGGATACATTATAGGTAAATAGCAATACGTTGTGGAAACTGTGTGGGGTATACCGACATGGTCTAAGAAATAGCTATGTTAGTGTGACATATTTGTGGGTACCTGTAGCCTTTGAGTTCATCAAAGAGAATACGGGGCCGCTGAGTGATGTCATGAAGCACTAATGAACTTCTAGAACCCTTACTTGACCAACTTGGCCTTTAGGATGTAGTGAGATGACCGGCTTTGGTGCAGTCCGAAGTTGGTAGATACTCGATACTACACTCATTGAGGTTTGGTTTCTTGGGATATTTCGGTCGCCATTAAAGAGGCTTGAGCTGAAACAATGACCAAGGAAATAATCCAGTGATATTGAGCTCCTTAGAACCCGGTTACTATTACTAGGACATGTTTAAGCCAACAAACTTCAAGAGGGTACTTACCTATAAAGCCCCACGCAAGCCTAAACTAAGGACTTGTTTGCTTTGCTTGTATATGCATACTTGTACATGACATCATGGACATCATGAACATCATATGCATCCACTAACCATTTCAAGGATTTTGGGATTCATCTTTGTTCTTGTTTTGTAGGATATGGATTCACTTCGCAGGA
Organism: Vicia faba; assembly: GCA_948472305.1. Taxonomy (NCBI): domain Eukaryota; kingdom Viridiplantae; phylum Streptophyta; class Magnoliopsida; order Fabales; family Fabaceae; genus Vicia; species Vicia faba. The sequence continues at coordinate 259,716,547 of OX451735.1, read as the reverse complement.
AAACTATTCAAGTCAACCTTGTAAGAATTCCTCCATAACTTAAGGAGCTAGCTTCAAGGATCCCTGAGAACTCTCCATTCACCTAAAGACATGGTCATCTACTCAACTTGGTCACCTCCAACACTTATGAGGATATGATAAAGGTGCTCTTTCAGTTCTTTGATCCTTTGCACCATTGCTTCACATTTCCCGACTATCAACTTGTGCCTACTTTGGAAGAATTCTCCCAACTCTTGAGGATTCCCATTCTCAATCAACTACCTTTAAACGGTACAGAAAGAGACCCAAAGCCAGAAGAGATTGCTTAAGCTCTACACTTGCACTCATCTGATGTCACGACTCATTGGGAAACTAAGAGTGGTGTCAAAGGCTTCTTAGCAAAGTTCCTGTTTGAGAAAGCCCAAATATGTTGGAATTCCTTAGACTTGCAAGCCTTTGAGGAAATTGTGGCTCTTCTTATCTATGGGATGGTCTTGTTTCCCAATCCTGGCCAACTCATAGATGTGAACGCCGTCAAAATCTTCATGTCACATAACCTGGTGCCTACATTGCTAGGGGATATCCTACACTCTTTTCACACTCGCACAATGAGGAAAAGAGGTGTCCTTATGTGTTGCACCCATCTCCTGGAAAGATGGTTTATTTCTCATCTCCCCCAATCAGTCTTAAAGAATGAGCAAGGTTTTAGGTGGTCACTGTGATCGATGGGAACTAGAACTGACTGTTTTTTAAGCTGGTTTCGCGAAATGTCGCAGTAAGCAAGAGTCGCCACCGTCTTTTATGTTCTCCAACATGGAAAGTACAAAAGCACAGCAAAATTCCTTCTTTGAGAATGTTTCTCGGTTCGGGAGGTAGATTTATAGAAAGGGAAGGTGTTAGCACCCTTTCTATCCCTGGTTATCCATGGGTGTTGTACCCCAAAATTTGCCCTCCCTTTCTTCAGGAAGCCATCTTGGATTTTTCAAGGTCCCCCTGAAACAAAACCAAGTCCTAAGTTATCCTTTTGCCCAAGCAAGCCACTTACAAGAGCAAGATGATCTCACGAACTCCAGAAGCAACGCTTTTATCTTGAGAAAAATCAAATTATAAGTACTTAGAATGTTTCTTTAAAATAAGTGTTTTTTAGAAAAATCAGCGCTTCAGAACTTCTGGACCCATTCCAGATGAAAACGGTCAGAAGTTGCAAGCTTGGCTCAGCATGGTCAGAAGTTGGCTCTTCAGCAGCTACATCAGTTCAATCAGAAGTTGTAAATGTGGTTCAGAATGTAAGCCTCAAACAGAACATGCCCCTTCAGCAGTTACACAAGCCCAGTCAGAATTTGCTAAAGGAATGCAAGAGAAGCAGGGAAGTCTGAAGGCTCCTTCAGAACAGGTTGAAATCAGAAGATGAAAGACCAGAAGAGTGGGTGTTACACTGATACAGAATCTCTAAGTCCAGATTGTCCAAAAGCAAATCCAAGAAACGTACCAGAAAACCAGGAGAATCTCCAGAGCTTACTAAGACAACAGGTAGCCAAGGCCAGAGCATGGTTTACGCTGCTGATTCAACGCTGGTTTCCATTACCAGAATGTTGGTATTGACAGGTCTTGTCACCATTTAATGCTCATTAATGCTTCCAACCACTCCTGAGCATTCACGTGTGGCTTGGAAAACGCTTTTGCACAGATTCTGGCATGGGTCTTCACGCCACCGCCCACTTCAGAGGTCACTTCTCCCCAATCTACGCCTGCTGCTGCAACCTAGGCTGAAAGCTATCTGTATCACAACTTCCCAGGAATTTCTGTCAAAGAACCAATTCAAACTCTGTTGGCGCTTTAAATGTTCAAGGCATCCACAAGGATTTTGCCTATAAATAGAGAGTCTTCACCACTGCCAAAGACGTTCAAGAAAAGAAACAGAAATTGCTAAGAAAGAAACAGAACTCTTAGCAATATAGCATTCTGAAACTCTGCCAAAATCTCCAGTTTTGTTCCATAACTTTGAGTTTCTCACCTTAAACTTCATCAAATATCCAGTTCTTTTCTGTAAACCAAAAACACTCTTTCCAAACTTCTGACCCTACACACGTATACACCTTTACTTCCCCTTTTCAAATCTGTCCAGAACACCACCAGAACCATAACCAAAAGCTAAACTTTAACTCACCAACTTTTCCAAACAGTCAGGTAAGCACCTGCTGACCCTCATCACACTGTTAAGCATCATCAGCTGTGCATATTCAAGTAACATAATGTAAATATTCATGTTATTGTTGTTTATGTTCTGAGGATTTTCATACCTCAGAATGTTCTGAGCCAGTATAGGACTTGCCTGTGACCTTGGTGATTCTGACCTCTGAAACATTTTTGCTATTTGCTGGATCTGTTCCAAATATGTTTCCTGTTTTGTGGAATAACAACAGAATTGCAGATGTTCTGATTAGTACAGGGAAAAGCCAAGTGCTGACTTTGACGTTAGCACATCTGAAGCCTGTTTTGCTGTCAATGATATCAGAACCTCTGAGAGTTATTGCCTTTTCAACAGAATCAGAACTTCTGGTTTCTCCACTAACAAACTTCTGTCTTACAGCGCAGGGAAATCAGAACTTCTGATTTCCCCACTAACAAGGTTCTGTTTTGCAGGTGCCAGAGTCAGAAGTTCTGACTCATCCAGTTTCACTAACAGGTTGATCATCTGGCAGCGGAGCTGAGTCAGAACTTCTGATGACCTCCCAGCAGCGCGCGGGCTCCCTCTCTCTCTCTCTATATCTTGTTTTTTGCTATTTTCTTTTTTGTCTATTTTTCTCGTTGAACCCCCCATGTACAAATGTGTATCCCCCTCCCCTAATTGTTGTAATAGCGTAGGATTTTATATTTCTGCTTCTTATTGCTAGTAATTAGGACATGTATGGCAAGATAAAATCAATGAAGTAGAAAAACCTAATTCAAAGAAAAAAAACTCTTGTATGCAATAAAACACACTTGCACACTAACACCCCTAGGGTTACATCCACTTGTTGCCTTTCAAAAAATTAGGCCATATTGCATGTTAGGTCTCTTTGGGCAAAACAAATAACTCAAATGATCAAGTCCCTTAAAGAAAAATTGCCCAAAGATACTTGGCACCATTGTAATTACGGTCTAAACGATGACCCACGCCCGTCCCTTTCACATCCTAACACAAGATTGTCCACCAAATACAATGGTGGAACAAAATTGTTAAAAGGGTTAAAAACATAACAAAAATCTTTGAGAACTTTAGGGTAGATCGCTCTTAAGTACTTGTCAACTTGCAAAACAAAAACACTTGCCTGTTTTTAAACCACACCTCACAACACTTTCAAAATAACTTTCAAAAACAAATGAAAACCTTTTCAAAAGACATACACCTTTGTATACATCCCAACATGGATCATTACAAAGGTTGCCACCACATTGGCCTCTTTTCAAAACATTTTCAAAAACACACACACACACAAAGCACCATTTCAAACAATTGAAAACAAAAGGCAAGTGATCTAAGCAAGTAACTAAGAGCCCATGGATAACCATGGATAGAAAGGGTGCTAATACCTTCCCTTTCTATAATCTACTCCCCGAACCCAAGAAAAATCTCAAAGGTTTTTGCTGTGCTTTTTAAACCTTTCCTTAGGATAAAATAAAAAGTCGGTGGCGACTCTTGCTCAACCGAAACATTTGCGAAAACAAACGCAAAACCACAGTCAGTTCTCCCACCGTATCACAGAACTGGCGACTCTGCTGGGGATAGTGTTTTAAAAGTGGAGTAACCTTAGGGCTTAGATCACCCTCTTGCATGACTAATTGTTTGAATTGTTTGCTTTATATCTTGGCTCTATTGTTTGGGTTTGCAATCCTACACCCGGATTTTGGGAAACATTCATAGATAGCAATACGTTGTGGAAACTGTGCAGGGTATACCGACACGGTTGAAGCAATAGCTATATTAGTGCGACATATTTGTGAGTACCGGTAACCCTTGAGTTCAATCAAGGAGAGTACGGGGCCGCTGAGTGATGTCACTAAGCACTAATGACCTAGAACCTTACTTGACCATCTTGGCCTTTTATTAGGGGTAGTGAGATGACCGGCTTTGGTGCAGTCCGAAGTTGGTAGATACTCGATACTACACTCATTGAGGGTTGTTTTCTTGGAATATTTTGGTCGCTAGTTAAGTGGCTAAACCAAAATAATGAACAATGAAAACAATCCCGTGATATTGAGCTCCTTAGAACCCGGTTACTATTTATAGGACAGGTTTTAAGCCAACTACACTCAAGAGGGTGCTTACCTATGAAACCTCATGCAAGTCTGAAACTAGGGCTTGGTGTGAATTGCTTGTACATATGTGTTGTGCATACATCATGGACATCATAAAACATCATATGCATTCACTAACCATTTCAAGGGTTTTGGATCTTCATCTTTGTTCCTGTTTTGTAGGTCATGGAAGTTCCTCGCAGAAAAACCATTCAAGTCAACCTTGTGAGAATCTCTCCTCAACTCAAGGAGCTCACCTCAAGAATTCTGGAAAGCTCATCCTTCAGTGAAAGACACGGTAGACTGCTCAGCCTAGTCAACACCAACATTGAAGAAGACATGATAAAAGTGCTATTCCAGTTCTTTGAACCTCTTCACCACTGTTTCACTTTCCCCGATTACCAGTTGGTGCCCACTTTGGAGGAGTTTTCTCAACTCCTAAGAATCCCTAATCAACTACCCTTCAACGGTACGGAAAAGGAACCAAAGCCGGAAGATGTTGCTCGAGCATTACATCTACAACCATCCGACATCAAGGGGCATTGGGAAACCAGAAGCGGCGTCAAAGGATTCTTAGCAAAATTCTTGTTTGAGAAGGCACAAGAATGTTGGAATTCATTGGACCTACAAGCCTTTGAAGAAATTGTGGCACTCCTTATCTATGGGTTGGTCTTGTTCCCAAATCCCGACCAATTGGTAGATGTCAACACCGTCAAAATCTTCTTGTCCAGAAATCCAATACCAACATTGCTTGGAGACATCCTTCACTCATTTTACACACGAACAATGAGAAAGAGGGGTGTTCTCATGTGCTGTACTCCTCTCCTTGCAAGGTGGTTTATTTCGCACCTTCCACAATCTGTCTTGAAGAACGACCAAGGCTCAAGGTGGTCCCAACGGTTGATGACTCTTACTCACTCTGATGTACATTGGTGTTCTCGATCCAGAGAAAATGTCATCATCGTCGATCGTTGCGGAGAATTTCCTAATGTTCCTTTACTTGGAATCAGAGGAGGTATCACCTACAACCCTTGCCTAGCTTTGAGGCAATTTGGATATGCACGGAGGGATGGCCCTCATGACATGTTGATTCCTGACCTAGTTTTTGACTTCGACAACGATGCGCAAGGACTTCGCCAAAGATTCATTAGAGCTTGGGGAAAACTCAACAAGGTTGATAGCAAGACTCTGGGACACAAGAATTCCATCCCTCTTGAGCCCTATCTCAAGTGGGTACGAGCCCGAGCCCAAAGTTTGATGATGCCTTATCCTCATATTCTCCCTGTGATTAAAGAGCCCGTCAATGAAGGAGAGGTTCCCTACACCATCTTACATCCAGACATGCCTACATCGTGGGAGGAAATGCAGAAAAGTTGGATCCAGCTCAAGGAGGAACGGAATACTTTTGAAGCTAGCTTCTACGCCAGTGAGAAGAAGGTTCTAGAGCTTACCCGCCGACTCCATGAGCAAGAGGCCCTCAACACCTACATCGCACCAAAGAGGATGCGCAATGTCTTTTTACCTTGAGAAGTTATTTTGTAATATTTGGCCCATGGGGCATTTATGTACTAACAAATTTCTTCTTATTAATATGATGTGCGTTCTTCTTTGTCTGAAACAATTTTGAATGTCCTAAATCCTTGAATGCATTGCATACATAAGCATACCATTCATCATGTGCATAAGCAGGTCTCACTCCAAGTTTCCTTATCTATCCGCTGTTCATGTCAGTAGGATGGATCTCGAGCAAACAGTCAAAGACCTACAAGCTCAGAATACACAGTTCCAGCAACTCCTGATGACCTTGGCTAAGGGTCAGGAGGATATCAAGACTCAATTGGGGAACAAAGACCCAGTAAAAAAGAAGAAAAAGAGACTCGGGATGGCTACTTTGGGGAGAAGATTTGACGGAGAAGCTCGGAGAGTGCTTGAATTTCCTCCTATCTCTGATGAAGGAACCAGCAAAGGAGGTGGGGCTGCGGTACCTTCCGAGTCTGATGCGGAAGAGGAGGAGGTCGAAGAGGATGAAGATTATACCGATCAGCAATACCCTCTAGCTGATGATAAATACAAAGGGCTAGAGGACAGGTTGGCCGCCATGGAGCTACAAAGAGTACCGGGTTTGGATTTTGAAGACTTGGGTTTGGTTGTCGGGATTGTGATCCCCCCAAAATTCAAAGTGCCAGTGTTTGTAAGGTATGATGGGTTGTCCTGTCCCAAAATGCATCTCAGGTCCTACGTGAGAAAGATTCAACCCTATACGGCAGATAAAAACCTTTGGATTCATTTCTTTCAAGACAGTCTTTTTGGAGCTCAGTTGGAGTGGTTTTATCAGCTAGAGGGAACCAGTGTTCGAAATTGGGAAGATTTGGCCACCGCTTTCTACAAACAATACCAATACAATTCTGACCTTGCCCCTACTCGTACCCAACTTCAGGGTATGTCGTTAGGAACAGGCGAAGGATTCAAAGAGTACGCACAAAAATGGAGGGATTTGGCTGGCAGGGTGCAGCCTCCTTTAACCGATCGTGAGCTTGTTGATATGTTTCTAGGGACCATATCTGGGCCATTTTTCAATCATCTGATTGGTAACTCTTCCGCGGGGTTTACCGATTTGATCTTAACGGGCGAAAGAATAGAAGCTGGCATCAAGTCAGGAAAGATTCAGAAGGGTGTTGCTGCAGGTACTGAGAAGAGGCCTTTTAAGAAAGAAGCAAGTGCCGTCTACGGTCCTAGAAGACAAGTCAAGCCAGAAAGTCGCCAAGCCGTCAATGCTCTGGTCATTTCAAAACCTGTTGCTGCTCCTCAGTGGTACAATCAACAAAGAAGTGAAAGGCCCAAGAGGCAGTATACTCGGTTGAGTATGGCCTTGTCACAAATTTTACCCCAACTATTGTCAACCAACTTGGTGACCACCAAAGAAGCCCCTAAAGTCGTGAATACTGCATCTCCTAAGTATAACCCAAATGCCCGTTGTGCTTATCATTCTGATAGCCCCGGGCATACTACTGATGATTGCTGGGCCTTGAGAAACAAAGTGCAAGATCTTATTGACGCAAAGGAAATTCAGTTTGAAGCGCCTGAAAGACCGAATGTTGTAACTGCTCCTATGCCCTAGCATAGAGTAAATGCCATTGAAGAAGAGTTGTATGCTGTTTCAGTGAATGATGTTGCTACCCCTCTGTTGACTGTTAAGAGGAACTTACTACTAGCAGGTTTATTTCTGGGTTGTAGTAAGGGTTGCCTCCTGTGTACTGTTATCCCTACCGGTTGTCCGCTACTGAAATCAGGCATCCAAAGCCTGATGGATATCAAGGAAATTCTGTTCAAGAAAACTGCTGTTCCGCTTGTTTCCGTTGAAGAAATATCTGTTGTCACAATTTACAATCCTGCGAAAGCTCCCATGAAGAAACCAGTCTGAATTATGTATGTTTCACCCATTACTATTACTGTTCCGGGGCCTCTCCCCTATGAGTCTGATAAAGCGGTCCCATGGCATTATGGAGCCGACGTATATGTGCTTGGGGTGAAGCAGGAGTCTAACACCAATACCAGTATCAGTAACATCACTGGTCCCGCCAAGATTACCCGCAGTGGCAGACTCTTCTCGCTTGACATTGCACCGCCAGTTATCCGAAAACCTCTCACCATCACACCCGCAAGTGTGCATGTTCCAATTCAAGTTCTTGTGTCTACTACTGCCGCCGGGTCCTCTAATACTCGGGGCAAAGAAGTTGCTACCGATTTGCCTTCCAGGACGAAGGCACCAAAAAAGACTGTTGTAGAAGCCTCCCAACAAGAAATGGAGGAAATTCTTAAAATCATCAAAAAGAGTGACTTTAACGTTGTTGAACAGTTAGGGCATACTCCCTCCAAAATCTCTATGCTATCATTGTTGCTATGCTCAGAGGCCCATGCAAAAGCCCTGATTTCATTTCTGAAAACGACCCATGTGCCGCAAGAGACCTCCGCGGATCAATTCACTGACTGTGTGGCTAATCTGACAGCTGACAATGGATTGGGGTTCTCGGATGCTGACCTCACCCCCAAAGGGAAAAGTCACAATGATGCCCTGCATGTTTCCCTAGAATGCAGGGGCACTACTCTCGCACACGTGCTAGTGGATACCGGTTCTTCCCTGAATGTTTTTCCCAAGAAGGCATTGGACCGCTTGGATTGTGAGGGGCTGGAGTTGAAACCTAGTAACATCATTGTTAGAGCCTTCGACGGTTCTAAAAGGATGGTGCACGGTGAAGTAAACATTCCTATTCGTGTGGGTTCCCAAGTCTTCGACTCAAAGTTCTATGTAATGGATATTCGTCCATCTTATTCCTGCTTGTTAGGTCGACCCTGGATTCACAAAGCTGGGGCAGTAACCTCCACTCTACACCAAAAACTCAAATACCCTGTCAAAGGGAAGATTGTTACCGTGCAAGGTGAGGAGGAATACATGGTTAGTCACTTGAATTCATTCCGGTATATCGAGATGGACGGGGAGTTTATTGAAACCCCCTTTCAGCATTTTGAGGAAGTACCTCCAATTTTGGCATCAGCTGAAGCAGTGGCTGAAGAAGACTTCCCGTTGAAGATGGCATCTTTGAAGGATGCCCGGGCTGTGATCGAGAAAGGCAATTGTGCGAACTGGGGTCAGCTTCCTGACTTCACTCAAAAGAATGACAAGTTCGGGCTGGGCTTTACTGCAGAGGCTAAGAGGGCTGTGCGCAAGGAAAAGATCAGAAAGACTCCAGTGTTTATCATCAGTCCAAGGGTGAATGCTATTGAGGAGGATGTAGAGGAAGCAGAGTTTGACAGTTGGATCTACCCGACTGCCAGCAACGGACCAAGTAACTGGACGACAAAGGATTTTACACCTATCACGTTTGTCACGCAGTAATTATTTCTTTTAATTTTCAATTTGTAACAAACAATGTGTTGAAACTTTTATTGGCTCGGTGTCCTACCCGGGGCATCGTAGCTCCATTTGTGAGGGCTTTTTGTATGACATTTCCATATATCATCAATCAAAACATTGGACGTTTGTTGCATTTCAAATCTTGTGCTCTTTTTCTCTCTGTGTTATATATTGCAAAACAGCTATATTTACACACACTCACTTATACAGGTTTCAATCCACTCTGGATCTCACTGGTAACAGCCCTGCTACCGCCAGTTATGACTTCGAGAATCCGATCAACTTGGCCGAAGACGAAGGTGAAGATGATTGCGAAGTGCCTGGTGAACTCGCAAGACTGCTACTCCAGGAAGAGAGGGCTATTCAACCACATGAAGAGCCGGTGGAAACAATTAACCTGGGTACTGAGACAGATAGGAAAGAGGTCAAGATTAGGGCTAATCTAGAGCTCAGCGTGAAGCAACGATTGATCCAGATGCTACAGGATTACATGGAGATATTTGCTTAGTCCTATGAAGACATGCCTGGTTTGGATGCCGACATTGTAGTTCATCACCTGCCGACTAAGGAAGACTGCCCTCCAGTAAAGCAAAAGGTTCGCCGCATGCGCCCAGAGATGTCTGAAAAGATCAAGGCCGAGGTTATGAAGCAATTTGATGCCGGATTTCTAGCAGTAACTTCCTACCCTCAGTGGGTTGCCAATGTGGTGCCAGTGCCGAAGAAGGACGGTAAAGTCAGAATGTATGTTGACTACAGGGATTTAAACAGGGCAAGCCCCAAGGATGATTTTCCTCTACCTCACATTGACGTTCTCGTTGACAATACTGCTCAACACAAGGTTTTCTCTTTCATGGATGGTTTTTCAGGGTATAATCAGATCAAGATGGCCCCGGAAGATATGGAAAAGACTACCTTTGTAACTCAGTGGGGCACCTTCTGTTACAAGGTCATGCCGTTCGGATTGAAAAATGTTGGGGCAACCTATCAACGTGCCATGGTTGCTTTATTGCATGATATGATCCATCGTGAGATTGAGGTATACGTTGATGACATGATTGCAAGGTCTCAAACTGAGGAGGAGCACCTTGATCATCTGAGGAAGCTATTTGACCGACTGAAATTATATAAGCTGAGGTTGAATCCCAACAAATGCACCTTTGAGGTGAGGTCCGGAAAATTGCTGGGTTTCATTGTAAGTGATAAAGGTATCCAGGTGGACCCTGCCAAGGTAAAAGCTATACAAGAGATGCCAACTCCAAAAACAGAGAAAGAAGTCAGAGGCTTCCTAGGACGACTGAATTACATTGCCCGATTCATCTCACATCTAACTGCTACCTGTGAGCCAATCTTCAAATTACTGAAGAAAGATCAAGTAGTACGTTGGAACGATGAATGCCAGGCTGCCTTTGAAAAGATAAAGGAATATCTCCAAGAGCCACCCATTCTTATGCCTCCAGTGGAAGGAAGACCTCTGATACTATATTTGACAGTACTTGACAATTCAATGGGGTGTGTGCTGGGACAGCATGACGAGTCTGGCCGAAAAGAGCACGCTATTTATTACTTGAGCAAAAAGTTTACCGAATGTGAGTCTCGTTATTCACTGCTTGAGAAAACTTGCTGCGCTCTAGTATGGGCTACTCGTCGGCTGAGACAGTATATGCTGACTCACACTACTCTATTGATTTCAAAAATGGATCCCATCAAGTACATATTCGAAAAGCCCGCTCTGTCTGGTAGAATAGCGAGATGGCAAATGATCTTGACAGAATATGATATCCAGTATACAACTCAGAAAGCAATTAAAGGAAGTGTACTGGCAGATCATTTGGCACACCAACCTGTGGACGATTACCAATCATTGAACTTTGATTTTCCGGACGAAGACATCATGGTGGTAACTGACTGTGAAATACCTGGACCGGATGAAGGACCTGAGCAAGGATCCCGATGGTCTATGCATTTTGACGGAGCCTCCAATGCTTTGGGTAACGGCGTCGGCGCTGTAATCATATCTCCCAAAGGAACGCATACTCCACTCACCGCCCGATTATGTTTCAACTGCACCAACAACATGGCAGAATATGAGGCATGTATCATGGGTCTACAAGCTGCAACGATTTAAGGATCAAATTCCTGAGTGTCTTCGGAGATTCTGCTCTCGTGATCAATCAGATCAAAGGCGAGTGGGATACGAAACACCCAAACCTTATTCCTTACAAGGAGTATGTGTCAACCTTGCTTCCCCACTTTGAAGAAATAACTTTTGAGCACTTCCCAAGAGAGGAGAATCAGCTAGCGGACGCACTGGCTACGATGTCTTCAATGTTCAAAGTTAAATGGGACAATGAGGCTCCCCGGATCATTATCTGGAAGTTGGACGAACCGGCATACTGCTGCGACCTCGAGGCCGAGAAGGCAACTGAAAAACCCTGGTATCATGAGGTGAAAAGGTACTTAGAAGCTCAGGAATACCCTGAAGGTGCATCTGTCAATGACAAGAAGTTCATGAGGAGGTTTGCGGCAAAATTCTTCCTCAGCAACGGCATCCTCTACAAACGGAACCATGATTCAACTCTACTACGTTGTGTGGATAAGGCTGAAGCAGAGAAGATCATGATAGAACTGCATGAAGGTACATTTGGGACACATTCCAGTGGACACACCATGGCAAAGAAAATCCTTCGAGCAGGGTATTTCTGGTCCACAATGGAAGCCGATTGTTACCAACACTCTCGAACTTGTCACAAATGCCAGATCTATGCTGACAAGGTGCATATTCCTCCCGTTCCTCTGAACGTCCTGACGGCACCTTGGCCTTTTGCAATGTGGGGCATTGATATGATCGGTGAGATCTGACCGACGGCATCCAACGGGCATCGCTTCATCTTGGTAGCGATTGATTACTTCACAAAGTGGGTTGAGGCAGCTTCCTACGCGACGGTAACCAAGAGCGTCGTGGCACGTTTTATCCGGCATAATATGATATGTCGGTACGGTGTCCCGGAAAGAATCATTACGGACAATGGTACCAATCTCAATAACAAAATGATCACTGAACTCTGCGAACAATTCAAGATACAACACCACAATTCTTCTCCCTACCGGCCAAAGATGAATGGGGCTGTAGAGGCAGCTAATAAGAATATTAAGAAAATTGTGCAGAAGATGATAGTGACCTATAAAGATTGGCACGAGATGTTACCGTTTGCTCTTCACGGGTACCGTACCTCAGCGAGGACGTCAATCGGGGCAACTCCTTTCTCCTTGGTCTATGGCATGGAGGCAGTCTTGCCTATTGAAGTCCAGATACCTTCTCTCCGGATAATGAAAGATGCAGACTTAAATGAAGATGACTGGATCCAGACTCGACTTGATCAATTAAACTTGATTGACGAAAAGAGGCTCACCGCTATCTGTCATGGTCAGACGTATCAAAAACGAATGATCAGGGCATTTAACAAGAAGGTCAGACCACAAGAGTATCAGGTTGGAGACCTGGTAATCAAGCGCATCATCCTTCCTCAAAGTGATCCCCGGGGCAAATGGACCCCTACTTACGAAGGGCCATTTGTGGTTAAACATGTGTTCTCAGGAGGAGCCATGATCCTAACCACCATGGATGGTGACGACCTCCCTCACCCCGCCAATGCAGACATAGTGAAAAGATACTACGCATGAATAAAAGACCCGCTAGGTTGACATACCTAGGCAAAAATAAGGGCTTCCCGGCGAACCAAAAGGGTTCGGGCAAAAATAAGGGATGAAATGAAAAAATCTGTACACCCGGCAAGTTGAAAACCCGAAAGGGCGACTTGGGAAAAAATGGGTATCCCGGTGGACTGAAAACCCGAAAGGGCGGTCCAGGCAAAAGTTAGGGATAAAGCGTAACACTATGTCTCATTGGATCATTTCGCATCCGGAATTCGGCATCAGCTATCTGGCTCAGATTTCGGCATCGACCAATTAGCTTCATTTTCAACTAGGCAGCAAAGCGATGAGACGCTTGGGGATATAAAGGCGATAGCAGAGTTGGAACCCAGTGGGATTGTTCACATAGCTGTTTTGTTTTCTTTCCAAAAATTGTAAACTCTGTGATTATTCGGCGGCATCCTCTTACTAGGATGTCAGCTTCTTGTACAGAAACACCTATTCACAGGCAAAGTTCAAATCAATACAAATTCACTTGTCCATACAAGTTGCCATTGTTTTTTTCCTTTTTCTGTTTTGTCTTGCGAAGAACGTCCAATGTTCATTTTTGATATATGCATTTGACATTAAATTGCTAATTTATAAATGTTTGCAAAAGATCAATTACAGGTGACATCAGAAACAAGGGCAATGTAAGGTTGTCTGATGCAGTCTGTTTGCTTTGTCCGCCAAGGTACCAAGGTAGATTCGACTGAAGAATGTGACCAAATCATCTCAACGCCCCGCAGAGTAAGACAAGATTCAGCAATACTCTCCCCAAGCTAAGTTGATTCCCCGTCGATCCTGAAAAGGCACAACGTTCCCCGGCAGGTCTTAAAGCTTATCCCCAGTAGATTCTGGAAGCTTGTTCCCTTCCGAATACAAACGTCTCTCCCGAGCTTTATTCAGAGTTATTCCTCACAAGGGCTTATAACTGGGTTATCCTCAGCTAATCGCCACGGAAGATCGCCCCCAGCGGAGTTTATCTTTCAATCCCCAGCGGAGTTTATCTTTGGTATTCCCCAGTGGAGTTTACCTTTGGTGTTTCCCAGCGGAGTTTTTATCCCCAGCGGGATCCATCATTGAAGTCCTCAGCAGGCCTCTCCTCAAAACTTCAGCAAAGTATCTCGGCCACAGGGCAACTCCCCGGCCGATCGTCAAGGATTTATTTTCCTAAGACGAAGTTACATTCATAAACATTTCACACTTTCATACATCTTGCTTACATACATGATAAAGTGCATACACCACTATCTCATGTTAAACATCATGACATCATGCATATCATACATCATGACATTGCGTACAACTTATGTTTTTGCCTTTTCAGGGAAAAAGACAATCCCCAAAGACAACTACCTTCAACTGTCACAATTCCAGATTCGATACCTGTATCTAGCCAGGGCACATCTGAGAGTGATCAGTTTCCAGACTCGATTCTTGTATCTAGCCAGGGCACGTCTGAAGAGTTCGAAGATTCGATTCCTGTATCCAGCCAGGGCACATCTATCAACTACAACATTTCCAGATTCGATACCTGTATCTAGCCAGGGCACATCTGAGAGTGATCAGTTTCCAGACTCGATTCCTGTATCTAGCCAGGGCATATCTGTTGACCACATTTCCAGACTCGATTCCTGTATCTAGCCAGGGCACGTCTGAAGAGTTCGAAGATTCGATTCCTGTATCCAGCCAGGGCATATCTGTTGACCATATTTCTAGACTCGATTCCTGTATCTAGCCAGGGCACGTCTGAAGAGTTCGAAGATTCGATTCCTGTATCCAGCCAGGGCACATCTATCAACTGCAACATTTCCAGATTCGATTCCTGTATCCAGCCAGGGCACATCTGTGAGCCACCGATTGTAGATTCGATACCTGTATCCAGCCAGGGCATATCTGCATAAGGAGATTGAAGATCAAACACCTGTAACAAGCCAGGAAAACATCTGCCTTTCTCAAATACATAAAGTTCTCGCTAAGGAATCTCTTGTGCGATCAACACTTCCAAATGGCATCTGTAAGCCCATTCCCGACAAGGTTCTGTCACATCTCCAGATGGCATCCATAAGCCCATCTCCCTATCCACCATCTCTCCAAATGGCATCTATAAGCCCATTTTCGCTATCACATTGTTGATACTCTACTATGCGAGTGCAAATTTCCGGGCACTCTAGTGTCCAATCTCCTTTTACCTTCGAGTCGCAAAAGGCAAACTTGCCAATCTAACCCTTCAGGTTCAAGAAGATTGAACAGGGGCAACTGTTGTACCCCAAAATTTGCCCTCCCTTTCTTCAGGAAGCCATCTTGGATTTTTCAAGGTCCCCCTGAAACAAATCCAAGTCCTGAGTTATCCTTTTGCCCAAGCAAGCCACTTACAAGAGCAAGATGATCTCACGAACTCCAGAAGCAACGCTTTTATCTTGAGAAAAATCAAATTATAAGTACTTAGAATGTTTCTTTAAAATAAGTGTTTTTTAGAAAAATCAGCGCTTCAGAACTTCTGGACCCATTCCAGATGAAAACGGTCAGAAGTTGCAAGCTTGGCTCAGCATGGTCAGAAGTTGGCTCTTCAGCAGCTACATCAGTTCAATCAGAAGTTGTAAATGTGGCTCAGAATGTAAGCCTCAAACAGAACATGCCCCTTCAGCAGTTACACAAGCCCAGTCAGAATTTGCTAAAGGAATGCAAGAGAAGCAGGGAAGTCTGAAGGCTCCTTCAGAACAGGTTGAAATCAGAAGATGAAAGATCAGAAGAGTGGGTGTTACACTGATACAGAATCTCTAAGTCCAGATTGTCCAGAAGCAAATCCAAGAAACGTACCAGAAAACCAGGAGAATCTCTAGAGCTTACTAAGACAACAGGTAGCCAAGGCCAGAGCATGGTTTACGCTGCTGATTCAACGCTGGTTTCCATTACCAGAATGTTGGTATTGACAGGTCTTGTCACCATTTAATGCCCATTATTGCTTCCAACCACTCCTGAGCATTCACGTGTGGCTTGGAAAACGCTTTTGCACAGATTCTGGCATGGGTCTTCACGCCACCGCCCACTTCAGAGGTCACTTCTCCCCAATCTACGCCTGCTGCTGCAACCTAGGCTGAAAGCTATCTGTATCACAACTTCCCAGGAATTTCTGTCAAAGAACCAATTCAAACTCTGTTGGCGCTTTAAATGTTCAAGGCATCCACAAGGATTTTGCCTATAAATAGAGAGTCTTCACCACTGCCAAAGACATTCAAGAAAAGAAACAGAAATTGCTAAGAAAGAGACGGAACTCTTAGCAATATAGCATTCTGAAACTCTGCCAAAATCTCCAGTTTTGTTCCATAACTTTGAGTTTCTCACCTTCAACTTCATCAAATATCCAGTTCTTTTCTGTAAACCAAAAACACTCTTTCCAAACTTCTGACCCTACACACGTATACACCTTTACTTCCCCTTTTCAAATCTGTCCAGAACACCACCAGAACCAGAACCAAAAGCTAAACTTTCACTCACCAACTTTTCCAAACAGTCAGGTAAGCACCTGCTGACCCTCATCACATTGTTAAGCATCATCAGCTGTGCATATTCAAGTAACATAATGTAAATATTCATGTTATTGCTGTTTATGTTCTGAGGATTTTCATACCTCAGAACGTTCTGAGCCAGTATAGGACTTGCCTGTGACCTTGGTGATTCTGACCTCTGAAACATTTTTGCTATTTGCTGGATCTGTTCCAAATATGTTTCCTGTTTTGTGGAATAACAACAGAATTGCAGATGTTCTGATTAGTACAGGGAAAAGCCAAGTGCTGACTTTGACGTTAGCACATCTGAAGCCTGTTTTGCTGTCAATGATATCAGAACCTCTGAGAGTTATTGCCTTTTCAACAGAATCAGAACTTCTGGTTTCTCCACTAACAAACTTCTGTCTTGCAGCGCAGGGAAATCAGAACTTCTGATTTCCCCACTAACAAGGTTCTGTTTTACAGGTGCCAGAGTCAGAAGTTCTGACTCATCCAGTTTCACTAACAGGTTGATCATCTGGCAGCGGAGCTGAGTCAGAACTTCTGATGACCTCCCAGCAGCGCGCGGGCTCCCTCTCTCTCTCTCTCTATATCTTGTTTTTTGCTATTTTCTTTTTTGTCTATTTTTCTCGTTGAACCCCCCATGTACAAATGTGTATCCCCCTCCCCTAATTGTTGTAATAGCGTAGGATTTTATATTTCCGCTTCTTATTGCTAGTAATTAGGACATGTATGGCAAGATAAAATCAATGAAGTAGAAAAACCTAATTCAAAGAAAAAAACTCTTGTATGCAATAAAACACACTTGCACACTAACACCCCTAGGGTTACATCCACTTGTTGCCTTTCAAAAAATTAGGCCATATTGCATGTTAGGTCTCTTTGGGCAAAACAAATAACTCAAATGATCAAGTCCCTTAAAGAAAAATTGCCCAAAGATACTTGGCACCATTGCAATTACGGTCTAAACGATGACCCACGCCCGTCCCTTTCACATCCTAACACAAGATTGTCCACCAAATACAATGGTGGAACAAAATTGTTAAAAGGGTTAAAAACATAACAAAAATCTTTGAGAACTTTAGGGTAGATCGCTCTTAAGTACTTGTCAACTTGCAAAACAAAAACACTTGCCTGTTTTTAAACCACACCTCACAACACTTTCAAAATAACTTTCAAAAACAAATGAAAACCTTTTCAAAAGACATACACCTTTGTATACATCCCAACATGGATCATTACAAAGGTTGCCACCACATTGGCCTCTTTTCAAAACATTTTCAAAAACACACACACACAAAGCACCATTTCAAACAATTGAAAACAAAAGGCAAGTGATCTAAGCAAGTAACTAAGAGCCCATGGATAACCATGGATAGAAAGGGTGCTAATACCTTCCCTTTCTATAATCTACTCCCCGAACCCAAGAAAAATCTCAAAGGTTTTTGCTGTGCTTTTTAAACCTTTCCTTAGGATAAAATAAAAAGTCGGTGGCGACTCTTGCTCAACCGAAACATTTGCGAAAACAAACGCAAAACCACAGTCAGTTCTCCCACCGTATCATAATGGGCTATTAGGTACTTGCTCTTATGTTTTCAAAATTTGTTTGCTTTTCAAGTGTGTGTGGGTTTTGAAAAAGTTTTGTTTGAAAAATTTCTAAGTAACTCTTGTATCAGTCCTCAACAGTGTATGAAAAATTTGTTTAAAAACTTTTGAAAGTGTAGGTGTGAAAAGTATTTTTGTTTGTTTTGAAAAGAGCAAGTACTTAAGAGAAATCTACCTACTCTAAGGAATTAAGCTGTGTAAGAGTCCTTTAGATAGCGCTATCCCACCATTGAGAGGTAAGTAGCACCATCGTTGGAGGTATTCGGGTCAATTCGATGATTAGGGACAGTGTGGTCACCGAAGCAATAGTATGACACCTTAGAAGTAACCCTAATGTCCTAGATCCTTTTATCCGAGGCAACCGTTTCGAGGCAACTGGATCTTTTAGACAGAAGGGCGACCTCTAAGACACCCTATACTTGATGACCACGTTCGAGGCAACCAGTGAGGCGTACCCTAAGAGTGGCATGTGCTTGTGTGTATGATAATGTAATGTTTATGAATGTATTTTCGTCTAGGAAATAAATCCTTGACGAATGCCGGGAAGTTGACTCCTGGGCTGATGTTGAAGAGTGGAGTTCTTCGTTTCCGCTAGGGATGATGCTTGTAAGAATAAACCGGTAGGAGAAGATGACTCTGTTGGGGAATAAACTTGTTGGAGAGATTACTCTGCGGGGAATACTGTGGGAAGAGATACTTCGCTGAGGTTTTGATGAGAACTCCGCTGGGGATTCCGTTGATAAGTTTTGTTGAGGAATTGATGAACTCCGCTAGGGGTAGGAAGAACTTCTCCGAGGACGATCTTTCCGTGGCAATTAGCTGAGGATAACCCAGTTATAAGCTCTGGTGGAGAATAACCTTTGAATAGAGCCGGGGAGATGCGTTCGTATTCTGCCGGTGGATAAGCTTCCAGAATCTACTGGGGATAAGCTTCCAAAAATCTACTGGGGAGATTGATTCAACTTTCCTGGGGAAGCTTTTGGACTGTACTGGGGAATGGTTCCACTGGGGTGTCTGTATTCCGTCGGGGAACAATCTTATATTAAGACTGCCGGGGATGCTTGTTTAGGAACATCTGCATACTCCGCTGGGGAATATTGAGATCTTCTGGGGATACCCAACTTCCTTAAGGTTGACAGTAGACTAACTCTGCTTGGGGAGAGTATCGCTGACTTGCTGGAGATACTGTGCCTTGTTAGGGTTGATGGGAGACCAACTCTGCTCGGGGGGAGTATTGCTGATTGGTATTACTCTGGGGGAGTGAAGGTATCCTGGTTACATTCTTCATCCGAACTTACCTTGGTACCTTGGTGGACGGAGCAACTAGACCGCTTAGACAACTCATTATTGCCCCTGTTTCTGATGTCACCTGTAATTAATCCTTTATTTCGCATGCGAATATTTATGAGTTAGCAATTAGTGTCAAATGCATATATCAAAAATGAACATTGGACGTTCTTCGTAAAACAAAACAGAAAAAGGAAAAATAATTGGCAATTTGTCTGGGAAAATGAATTTGTATTGATTTTTTTGAATTTGCCTGTAAATAGGCGTTTTGTGTACAAGAGGCTGACGTCCTAATAAGAGGACGCCGCCGAAATAACAGAGTTTATACAATTTTATGAAGAGAAAACAAAACAGCTATGTGAAAAGAATAATCCCACTGGGTTCCAACTCTGCTATCGCCTTTATATCTTCAAGTGTCTCATCACTTTGCTGCTTAGTTGAAGATGAAGCTGATTGATCGATGTCGTCTGAACCTGATAGTTGATACCGAATTTTGGATGCAAGGTGATCCAATGAGACATAGTATTACGCTTTATCCCTAACTTTTGCCTGGACCGCCCTTTCGGGTTTTCAGTCCACCGGGATACCCATTTTTGCCCAAGCCGCCTTTTTAGGTTTTCGACTTGCCGGGTGTACAGATTTTTTTCATTTCATCCCTTATTTTTGCCCGAACCCTTTTGGTTCGCCGGGAAGCCCTTATTTTTGCCTAGCGTGTCAACCTAGCTGGTCTTTTATTCATGCGTAGTATCTTTTTACTATGTCTGCATTGGCGGGGTGAGGAAGGTCATCACCATCCATGGTGGTTAAAATCATCGCTCCTCCTGAGAATATATTCTTAACCACAAATGGCCCTTCGTATGTAGGGGTCCATTTGCCCCTGGGATCACTTTGAGGAAGAATTATGCGCTTGATTACCAGGTCTCCGACTTGATACTCTTGTCGTCTGACTTTCTTGTTAAATGCCCTGATCATCTGTTTTTGGTACGTTTGACCATGACAAATGGCAGTGAGTCTCTTTTCATCAATTAGATTTAATTGATAAAGTCGAGTCTGGATCCAGTCATCTTCGCTCAAACCTGCATCCTTCATTATCCGGAGAGAGGGTATCTGGACTTCAATAGGCAAGACTGCCTCCATGCCATAGACCAAGGAAAATGGTGTTGCCCCTGTTGACGTCCGTGCTGAGGTACGGTACTCATGAAGAGCAAACGGTAACATCTCGTGCCAATCTTTGTAGGTCACTATCATCTTCTACATAATCTTCTTAATATTCTTATTTGCCGCATCAACAGCCCCGTTCATCTTCGGCCGGTAAGGAGAAGAGTTGTGGTGCTGTATCTTGAATTGCTCGCAGAGCTCAGTGATCATCTTGTTGTTAAGATTGGTACCATTGTCTGTAATGATCCTTTCCGGGACGCCGTATCGACAGATTAAGTTGTGCCGAATGAACCGTGCCACGACGTTCTTGGTTACGGTAGCATAGGAAGCTGCTTCAACCCACTTTGTGAAGTAATCAATTGCTACCAGGATGAAGCGATGCCCGTTGGATGTTGTAGGTCTGATTTCGCCGATCATATCAATGCCCCACATTGCAAAAGGCCAAGGTGTTGTCAAGACATTCAGAGGAACTGGAGGAACGTGCATTTTATCAGCATAGATCTGGCATTTGTGACACGTCCGAAAATGTTGGTAACAGTCGGCTTCCATTGTGGACCAGAAATATCCTACCCGAAGGATTTTCTTTGCCATGGTATGTCCACTGGAATGTGTTCCGAAGGTACCTTCATGTAGCTCTGTCATGATCCTTTCTGCTTCAGTCTTATCCACACAATGCAATAAGGTTGAATCATGGTTTCGCTTGTATAGAATGCCATTGCTGAGGAAGAACTTGGCAGCGAATCTTCTCAGGAACTTCTTGTCATTAACGGATGCACCCTTGGGGTATTCTTGAGCTTCCAAGTACCTCTTCACTTCGTGATACCAAGGTTTTTCAGTTACCTCTTCAGTCTCAAGATCACAGCAATGTGCAGGTTCATCTAGTTTCCAGATAATGATCCGGGGAGCCTCGTTGTCCCATTTGACTTTGAACATAGAAGACATCGTAGCTAACGCGTCCGCCAACTGATTCTCCTCTCTTGGGAAGTGCTCAAAATTTATCTCCTCGAAGTGGGGAATCAATGTCAACATATACTCTTTATAAGGAATAAGATTTGGGTGTTTCGTATCCCACTCGCCTTTGATCTGATTGATCACGAGAGCGGAATCTCCGAAGAGACTCAAAAACTTGATCCTTAAGTCAATTGCAGCTTGAAGACCCATGATGCATGCCTCATACTCCTCCATGTTGTTGGTGCAGTTGAAACATAGTCGGGCGGTGAGTGGAGTATGAGTTCCTTTTGGAGATATGATCACAGTGCCAATACCGTTACCCAGAGCGTTTGAGGCTCTGTCAAAGTGCATAGACCATCGGGATCCTTCCTCAGGTCCTTCATCCGGTCCAGGTACTTCACAATCAGTCACTACCATGATATCCTCGTTTGGAAATTCAAAGTTCATAGATTGGTAATCATCCACTGCCTGGTGTGCCAAATGGTCTGCCAATACACTTCCCTTGATTGCTTTCTGAGTCGTGTACTGAATGTCGTATTCCGTCAAGATCATCTGCCATCTTGCTATTCTTCCGGATAAGGCAGGCTTTTCGAATATGTACTTGATTGGATCCATTTTTGAGATCAACAGAGTAGTGTGAGTCAACATATACTGTCTCAGCCGGCGAGCAGCCCATACCAAAGCGCAACAAGTTTTCTCAAGCAGTGATGATCGGGTCTCACAGTCGGTAAACTTTTTGCTAAGGTAATAAATAGCGTGCTCTTTTCGGCCAGACTCGTCATGCTGCCCCAGCACACACCCCATTGAGTTGTCAAGTACTGTCAAGTATAAGATTAGAGGTCTCCCTTCAACAGGTGGCATAAGGATAGGTGGCTCTTGGAGATACTCTTTGATTCTTTCGAAAGCAGCCTGACATTCATCGTTCCAACGTACTACTTGATCTTTCTTCAGCAGCTTGAAGAGTGGTTTACAAGTAGCAGTTAGGTGCGAGATGAATCGGGCAATGTAGTTCAATCGTCCTAGAAAGCCTCTGACTTTTTTCTCTGTCTTGGGAACTGGCATCTCTTGTATGGCTTTCACTTTGGCAGGGTCCACTTGAATACCTTTATCGCTTACGACGAAGCCTAGCAATTTTCCAGATCTTACCCCAAAGGTGTATTTGTTCGGGTTCAACCTCAGCTTGTACAACTTCAGACGGTCAAACAGCTTCTGTAGATGGTCAAGGTGTTCCTCCTTAGTCTGGGACCTTGCAATCATATCGTCGACATATACCTCGATCTCGTGATGGATCATGTCATGAAATAAAGCAACCATGGCACGTTGGTAGGTTGCCCCAGCATTTTTCAACCCAAAAGGCATGACCTTATAGCAAAAGGTGCCCCACTGAGTAACAAAAGTGGTCTTCTCCATGTCTTCAGGAGCCATCTTGATTTGATTATAACCTGAGAACCCATCCATGAAGGAGAATACCTTATGCTGAGCAGTGTTGTCCACTAGAACGTCGATGTGAGGTAGAGGGAAATCATCCTTGGGGCTCGCCCTGTTCAAATCCCTGTAGTCAACACACATTCTGACCTTACCATCTTTCTTTGGCACTGGAACCACATTGGCAACCCACTGAGGGTAAGAAGTCACTGCTAGAAAACCGGCGTCAAATTGTTTCATAACCTCAGCTTTGATTTTCTCGGACATTTCTGGACGCATACGGCGGATCTTCTGTTTAACCGGAGGGCAGTCTTCCTTGGTAGGCAGGTGATGAATCACAATGTCGGTATCTAACCCAGGCATGTCTTCGTAAGACCAAGCAAAGATTTCCACATAGTCATGCAGCATCTGAATCAACCATTGTTTCACACTGAGCTCTAGATTAGCACCAATCTTGACTTCCTTTCTGTCTGTCTCAGTACCCAGATTCACCGTTTCCACTGGCTCTTCATGTGGCTGAATGACCCTCTCTTCCTGGAGTAGCAGTCTTACAAGCTCACCAGGCACTTCGCAATCATCTTCACCTTCGTCCTCGGCTAAGTTGATCGGACTTACGAAGTCATAACTGGCAGTAGCAGAGTCGTTACCAGTGAGATCCAGAGTGGATTGGAACCTGTATATGTGAGTGTGTGTAAATATAGTTGTTTTGCAATATATAGAGAAAGAAAAGGAGCATAAGATTTGAAATGTGAAAAACGTCCAATGCTTTTATTCATGATATATGAAAGTGACAAATAAAAACCCTCACAAATGAAACCACGGTGCCCTGGGTAAGACACCGGGCCATAAGGTTTCAAATTATTGTTCGTTACAACTTTAAAACAAAGGAGTTCATTACTGAGTGACAAAAGTAATAGGTATGAAATCTTTCGCCGTCCAGTTGCTTGGTCCACCGTCGGTCGTTGGGTAGATCCAGCTGTCGAATTCAGATTCCTCCACTTCGTCTTCAATAGCATTTACTCCCGGGTTGGTGATGAACACGGGAGGTCTTCCAATCCTTGCTTTACGAAGAGCCCTCTGAGCTTCTGCAGTGAAACCCAAGCCAAATTTGTCAGTCTTCGGAGTGAAATCAGGAAGTCGGCCCCAGTTTGCGCACTCACCCTTCTCAATCACAGCCCGGGCATCCTTTAAGGAAGCCATCTTCAAAGGAGAACCTTCTTCAGTCATAGTCTCTGCTGCTGCCAATGTCTGAGGCACCTCTTCAAAGTGTTGAAAGGGGGTTTCAATGAACTCCCCATCCATTTCTATGTACCGGAACGAGTTAAGATGGCTGACCATATATTCCTCCTCCCCCTGCACTGTTACGATCTTCCCTCTGACTGGGTACTTAAGCTTCTGATGTAAAGTTGAGGTCACAGCTCCAGCCTTGTGGATCCAAGGACGACCCAGCAAGCAAGAATAGGATGGACGAATGTCCATCACATAGAAAGTGGAGTCAAAAACTTGAGAACCAACCCTGATTGGGATGTCAACTTCACCATGTACCATCCTTTTCGACCCGTCAAAGGCCCGGACAACAATGTTACTAGGCTTGAGCTCTAAACCTTTACAATCCAGCCTGTCTAGAGCTTTCTTGGGCAATACGTTCAACGAAGAACCGGTGTCTACCAACACATGGGCAAGAGTAGTGCCCATGCATTCAATGTAGACATGCAGGGCATCGTTATGGTTCTTTCCCTTGGCAGTCAGGTTGGCGTCAGAGAAACCCAACCCATTATCAGCAGTCAAGTTGGCCACACAATCGGTAAATTGATCAGCAGACGTTTCTTGTGGCACGTGGGCCGTCTTCAGGAAGGAAATCAGGGCCTTGGCATGGGCCTCTGAACACAACAACAGTGATAGCATGGAAATCTTAGATGGGGTGTGCCCCAGCTGCTCAACTACATTGAAATCACTCTTCTTGATAATTTTGAGAATCTCTTCCATCTCTTGCTTGGAAGCTTCCACATTGGTCTTCGGTGCCTCCGTCCGGGCAGGAACATCAGTAGCAATCCCTTTGCCCCGAGCATCATATGACTCGGCAGCAGGGGTAGAAACAGGAACTTGGTCAGGAAGGGAAGTGGGCACACTGGCAGGTGTGATGACAAGAGGTCTCTGAATTGTTGGAGGTGCAATATCTGGTGAGAACAGTCTTCCACTACGAGTGACTTTAGCAGGCCCGGTGATGTTGGTGACACTGGTGCTAGTATCGAACTCTTGTTTCACTCCCGGAACATAAACATCTGCCCCATAGTGCCACGGGACAGCTTTGTCAGACTTATAAGGGATGGGCCCCGGAACAGTGATGATGATAGGAGCAATCTTGTGAACAGGCATAATTTTGACAGGCTTCTTTGAGGGAGCCTTAGGAGGGTTGTTGAAAATGGTGACAATAGAAACTTCTTCGGTACGGACAGCAGGAACAACAATCTTCTTGAACAAGATCTCTTTGCTATCCATCGGGTTTTGGACGCCTGACTTCAGCAAAGGACAACCAGCAGGTGAAACAGCACATAGATGGCAACCTTTACTACATCCCGGAAATAAACCGGCTAGCAACAGGTTCCTCTTGACGGTCAACAGCGGAGTAGCAATATCATCCACAGAAGCTACATACAGATCCTCTTCCACAACATTCACTCCATGCTGGGGCATGGGAGCAGTCACAACATTGGGCCTTTCGGGCGCCTCGAACTGTATTTCCTTAGCGTCAATAAGGTCCTGAACCTTATTCCTCAGAGCCCAACAATCATCAGTAGAATGCCCCGGGCTATCAGAGTGATAAGCGCAACGGGCATTGGGGTTGTACTTTGGAGAGGTTGTGTTTACGACCTTCGGAGCTTCCTTGACAGTTACCAGATTGGTTGACAGCAATTGCGGCAGAATCTGAGACAGGGTCATGCTGAGCCGAGTGTACTGCCTTTTGGGCCTCTCAACTCTTGGCTGGTTGTATTGCTGAGGAGCAGCAGCAGGCTTAGAAATAACCAACGCGTTAACAACTTGGCGGCGTTCTGGTTTGTTCTGTCTCATGGGACCATACACAACACTAGCTTCCTTCTTGAAGGGCTTCTTTTCAGTACTCGAGGAGGCACCTTTCTGTATCTTCCCCGATTTTTTACCAGCTTCGATCCTCTCACCAGTCAGGATCAGGTCTGTAAACCCAGCAGAGGAATTACCAATCAGGTGATTAAAGAATGGACCAGACAGGGTCCCCAAGAACATGTCCACGAGTTCACGATCAGTCAACGGTGGCTGCACCCTGCCGGCCAGGTCTCTCCACTTATGCGCGTACTCCTTAAAACCTTAACCCGTTCCTAGTGACATACCCTGGAGTTGGGTACGCGTAGGAGCAAGGTCGGAATTGTACTGATACTGCTTATAAAAAGCAGTAGCCAAGTCCTCCCAGTTACGAATGTTGGTTCCATCCAGCTGATAGAACCATTCGAGATGAGTCTTTGAAAGACTCTCCTGGAAGAAATGGATCCATAAGTTCTTGTCTGCGGTGTAAGGTTGGATCTTCCTTACATAAGAACGGAGGTGCAGCTTAGGACAGGAAGCCCCGTCGTACTTCACAAAGGCAGGCGCCTTGAACTTGTGTGGGATCACCACCCCAGAAGATAAACCTAGATCTCCAAAATCCAACCCAGGCACACGTTGAATCTCCATAGCATTTAACCGGTCCTCCAGCTGTTTGTACCTGTCCTCAGCAGGAGGGTACTGTTCATCATTGAAGTCGGTCTCAGTGTCAGAGACCACGGGACTAGGGACCCCTCCCTCCTGGTAACTGCCTTCCCCAACAGATGGAGTAGTCAGCTCAGCTTCTTTCTGCAGTGTATTCTCGAGTCTGCGTCCAGTGTTGAACAGCACAATCCTCTTCTTCTTCTTCTTCTTCAGGAGCAAAGCCTTCAACTCCTGCTGTCCTTGGGCTAAGCTCATGACCAGCTCTTGAAACTGGGCGTTCTGGGCCTGGAGGGCCTTTATAGCTTGTTCAGTAGTTGGTTCAGGATTCATGATAATTGAGTGCTGAAATGAACAGCGAAGAAGATTAAGCAACCTGTAGAAAAAGGGTACCTGTTATGCACATGATGCATGATATGCTATTTATGCAATGCATTCAAGGGTTCAAAAGTTCAAGTTCGTTGTAGACAAAAAGGAACACACATTGTATTAAGAAATAATATGTTCAGTACATCAGGGCTTCATGGGAAAAACATTACAAAAATAATTAATCCCAAAAGACACTGCGCATCCTCTTTGGAGCGATGTAGGTGTTAAGAGTCTTTTCCTCGTGCAGTAGGCGGGTGAGCTCCAAGACCTTCTTCTCACTGGCATGTAGACTGGCTTCAATAGAATTCCGTTCTTTCTTGAGTTGGATCCAGCTCTTTTGCATTTCTTGCCAGGGTGTAGGCATGTCAGGATGTTGAATGGTGTAGGGCACTTCTCCTTCCAAAACTGGCTCTTTGATTACAGGGAGAACATGAGGATATGGCATCACCAGCTTCTAGGAGCGGGCTCGTACCCACTTGAGATAAGGTTCCAGGGGAATGGAGTTCTTGTGCCTCAGTGTCTTACTATCTACCCTGTTGGGCATCCTCCAAGCTCTGATGAATCTCTGGCGAAGTCCTTGTGCATCATTGTCGAAGTCAAAAACTATGTCAGGAATCAACATGTCATGAGGGCCATCCCTCCGAGCATATCCAAACTGTCTCAAAGCCAGACATGGGTTGTAAGTAATGCCCCCTCTAATTCCAAGTAAAGGAACATTGGGAAATTCTCCGTAACGATCAATGATAGTGACATTCTCTCTAGACCGAGAACACCAATGTATATCAGCATGTGTAAGAGTCATCAATCGTTGTGACCATCTCAAACCCCGCTCGTTCTTCAAAACTGATTGTGGAAGGTGCGAAATAAACCACCTTGCCAGGAGAGGAGTGAAGCACATGAGAACACCTCTTTTTCTCATGGTTCGAGTGTAACATGAGTGAAGGATGTCCCCAAGCAACGTAGGTACGGGATTCCTGGACATGAAGATCTTGACAGCATTGATATCTATAAGCTGATCTGGATTTGGGAACAATACCAACCCATAGATAAGGAGTGCCACGACTTCTTCAAAAGCTTGTAGGTCAAGGGAATTCCAACATTCTTGGGCCTTCTCAAACAGGAACTTTGCTAAGAATCCTTTGATACCACTTCTGGTTTCCCAATGCCCTTTGATGTCAGATGGCTGTAGGTGTAATGCTTTAGCAACCTCTTCAAGTTTTGGCTCCTTTTCTGTACCGTTGTAGGGTAGTTGACTAAGGATAGGGACCTTTAGCAACTAGGAAAACTCTTCCAAAGTAGGCACTAGTTGATAATCCGGGAAAGTAAAACAGTGATGCAGAGGGTCAAAGAACTGGAACAACACTTTCACCATATCCTCTTCAATGTTGGTATTGACCAAGCTGATGAGTCTACCATGCCTTTCACTGAAGGAAGAGTTCTCGGGAATCCTGGATGTAAGCTCCTTAAGCTGAGGAGGGACCCTTACAAGGTTGATCTGAATTGTCTTTCTGCGGATAGTTTCTATGTCCTACAAAACAAGAACAAAGATGAAGATTCGAACCCTTGAAGTGGTTAGTAAATGCATATGATGCTGTATGATGTTATGATGTTATGATAAGAGCACACCACAAGTATTCACAAAAAGCAAACATGATAAGGCACACAAGTCACACCACAGCCCTTAGAGTTTAGGCCAGCAGGAAGTTTGGGGTACTACCCTCTTGAAGTTGGTGGGCTAAAAAACCTGTCCTATCAAAAGTAACCGGCTTCTAAGGAGCTCAATATCATTGGGTTGTTTTCTGTGTTCATTGTTTTGATTTATCCACTGAACTGGCGATCAAAATATTCCAAGAAAACAACCCTCAATGAGTGTAGTATCGAGTATCAACCAACTTCGGACTGCACCAAAGTCAGTCATCTCACTACCCCTAAAGAGGCCAGGATGGTCAAGTAAGGTTCCTAAGGTCAATTGATGCTTCACGACACCACGCGGCGGCCCCGTACTCTCCTTGACTTGACTCAAGGGTTACCGGTACTCACCAAAGTGCCACATCAACGTAGCAAACTGCTTTAACCGTGTTGGTATACCCCGCACAGTTCCCTCACAGTTTGTTGCTACTTTCTAAGAAGGTATCCCCCAGATCCGGGTTAGGATCTATGAAACTCCCAAAACAGGCCCACAATATTAAATCAAGCAAAGCAAGCAATTGAAAACATGATGATGAACTATTCCTAAGGTACACCCCACTTTATTTGTCCCCAGCAGAGTCGCCAGTCCTGTGATCGGTGGAAATAGAACTGACTGTTTTTTAGCTGGTTTCGCGAAATGTCGCGGTAAGCAAGAGTCGCCACCGTCTTTTATTTTCTCCAACATGGAAAGGACAAAAGCACAGCAAAATTCCTTCTTTGAGAATGTTTCTCGGTTCGGGAGGTAGATTTATAGAAAGGGAAGGTGTTAGCACCCTTTCTATCCGTGGTTATCCACGGGCTCTTAGGTACTTGCTCTTATGTTTTCAAAAATTTGTTTGCTTTTCAAGTGTGTGTGGGTTTTGAAAAAGTTTCGTTTGAAAAATTTCTAAGTAACTCTTGTATCAGTCCTCAAGAGTGTATGAAAAATTTGTTTGAAAACTTTTAGAAAGTGTGAGTGCGAAAAGTTGTTTTGTTTGTTTTGAAGAGAGCAAGTACTTAAGAGAAGTCTACCTACCCTAAGGAATTAGGCTGTGTATGGTCCTTTAGATAGTGCTATCCCACCATTGAGGGGTAGGTAGCACCATCGTTGGAGTTATTCGGGTCAATTCGATTATCGGGACAGTGTGGTCACCGAAGCAATAGTAGGACACCTTAGAAGTAACCCTAATGTCCTAGATCCTTTTATCCGAGGCAACCGTTTCGAGGCAACTGGATCTTTTGGACAGAAGGGCGACCTCTAAGACACCCTATACTTGATGACCACGTTCGAGGCAACCAGTGAGGCGTACCCTAGAAGTGGCATGTGCTTTGTGTGTTGTTTTTCAGTTAATGTTTTGTACATGTTATTTGTGAGCTACGGATTGATTTTATTTGTCATACATTCTTGCAGGCATATTAACAGTTAGGAGTGCGGAAAATAAATTGCAGAAATGTAAATCTAGCTATTACAAGGCGCGGGTCTATACATCGCCAAAAACAAAAACCCGTTTTGAAAATAAAGTGCGAGAATTTAAATAAGGCGATAAAATCCTAATTAACTATTACATACTCTGTACAGATACATAAGTATAATCAAAAATAAATAAATACGTGCGAATAGAAATTTACTCGGGAATGTCCTTAGGGTGTTGACCCTTTTGAGAAAGAAATTGAATTTTTGTCCTTTTTTTTTGCAATTAAATAAAGTTAGAACTAATAACTAATTAATTAGTTTATTAAAAAAGAAAAAAAATGTTTTTTTGTATTTTTATGTTTTTTTTTATGAAATAAAATAAAAAAAGGGAAATTAAAAATTGAAAGTGAAAGACCTAATTCTAAATTAATTTTACTTATTAAAAAAATGTTAAAATTGTCCTAATTACACAACTAATTAATTAATATTAGAATTTATTTACGAAATAAGTTAATAAATAATAAATAAAAAAAATTTGGTTTTCTGAATTTTATGGGAAAAATTAGTTTGTTAGGTTAATTAACAATAATGATAATAATTAAAAAAAAGAAATTATAAGGAAAAGAAAAGTAAAAAAGTAACAATACCATGGGGGGTTTGGGCCTTTTTTGGAGGTATAGTTCTGGAAATTCAGGCCCAATAAGCCAAGCCTGTTGACTTTCTGGATTGCCTGCATGTGCTTTGACTGAAGAACATGGTATTCCTTCTTCCCTGGCCTTTGGATGGCTGCTTGATGACACTTGGCATTTGGGCGCTGGAATCACATGGTGAATTGCTTTTGGACATGCTGCACGTGAACATGTAAAGCAAAATAACATGGAAATAAAGGGGGACCTGGGATTCGAACCCAGGTCCCAAGGGACTATGCATATGCGCCTTGGCCAGTTGAGTTGTCTTGTTTAATTGAGATAATAATAATAACAAAATAATATATATGTGAAACAATGTATATGCTAAAAAATAAAAATAAAATGCGCGTTGGTTTGAATTATCCAGTAGCATTCTTCCACGTCTTCGTCTCTTTCCTTTTTCATGTAAAAAACAAAGCAATTAGCGGGGGTTTTTAACCCCCACAAAATGAAATGACAGAAAATAACGAATAGAGTTATGCTCTATATAAATTGGGCGCGAGGGTTGGGATTTGTTCGTCTTGATTTCCTGAGTTCAACCATGTACGTGAGATAGTCCAATTTTGTCTGAGCAGTAAAGCCCTAATTCACAAACTCAAAAACCCTAAAAGTTGTTAATGGCAAATCACAATCCTGTACATGATAATCCAATTAATTGATATGAATAGCTTTGTATGGTTGCAAACAATATAAAACAAGCTTTAAATCACACCAAATGTTCATGAATCGTGCATTTTGATTTTGAAAAAAAATGGACAAACCGTGATCTGAAGTGAGTGATTCTTTGGGTGTTGGAGATTGTTAGTGATTGCAATAGCTTCCTCAGTGTCCCAACAACGTATTGGAATCAAGAAAAGGCTTCCAATTGTGCTGGAAGGTTGATTTCAGATTTGACTTTTGCTTGAGTTTTTTTGGAATTAGTTTGGTCATTTCAGGGATGTTCAGGTCGTGAATGCTATATGGCTTGCTTGCATATGTATGTATCAATGAGAATTAAGTCACATTAGGAGCCTTAAACTTGTGCCATTATGTTTTGGATTTTGTTTGACCACCATTGAAGAACATTCCTTTCTTGGTCCAACAACCATGATTTTGTGTACAAAAATAGCTTGCACGAATTTGGCAGCTAGCAAATGCTTCATGAAGGCTATTCAAACCACAAGATACCATTTAATTAATTTTTTTTAGATTTATTTGAATTATTATGGATTTAAAATGAATTGAATCCATAAAAATTGAATAAAAATGAAAAAATAAATATTTGGTGTTGAGATTAATCATGGGACACGTGGGTGGCATGACAAGGCTGAATCAAGTGGAAGAAAGTGGGCTCTTTTGTCAAAGATTGAAGTTTTAAGGATAGTTGACTTTTGCCATTTCATGAAAATTTCCCAACTTCTCCAATGCATATCTTGCTCAATTTTGATCATATGAACATGTTCTTGGACATTTTGGAAAGGTCTTGAAGTCCTCTAACCAATGCCTTTGGTCCCATGTCATTTTAATTTACCAATATCAAGTTATGGTCTTTGACTTAAAATGCCTTTTTGTTGACTTTTGAAAATGACCTATAATGTTGAAATTGATAACTTTTTGTGAGAGCATTTCTTGGACTTGGAATGTGAAGATGAGTTGTAGGAAATGTTATCCCCTTCAAAATGAGCATTGGATGGGATTTTTATGATGAACCATGAAAAAGTTATGCCTTGGTCAAGTTACAGTTGACTTTTTCAGCTGTCCAAAAATGGAAACTTTTGCATCTTGATGATTTTTGAGCCATGCTTGTAGAATCATGATCAAGACTTGATCAAATGATGATTGTGGCTTCAAAATAAGATGTTGACCAAAAAATTTGACTTTTGACTGCCAAATGACCATTTTGCCCCTACAGTTGGTTGTGGAGCAATTAGGGCTTTTGACTGTGCAACTTGACCTTGTGAGCCTTGAAACTTGGCATGTAGATGCTTGACAATGTTTATAGGCATGTGGGACTTGATTGAGCCCTTGAAAACCTCAACTTCCTTGCAAGAACCAAAACCCTAATTTGACTGGCTTAGGAGAGTGTTTGAATTGTGCAACCCTTGAGTAGACTTGAGCAAATTGAGATGATGCTTGTCAAAACTTTGAAGAATATGGGAGGGCAAATTTTGGGGTACAACAGTCACAAAGGTTAATGACGCTCAAACATTCAGACATTCATTGGTGCTCCCGATCCAAAGATAATGTTATCATTGTTGACCGTTATGGAGAATTCCCTAATGTCCCTCTACTTGGAATTAGGGGAGGCATCACCTACAACCCTTGTTTATCCTTAAGACAGTTTGGTTACGCCCGAAGAGATGGCCCGCACAAGATGCTGATTCAAGGTTTGATATTCGACTACGACAATGACGATCAAGGTCTTCGCCAGAGATTTATCCGAGCTCGGAGGATGCTAAAAAAGGTGGATAGTAAGACTTTGGGGCACAAGAATTCAATCCCTCTTGAGCCTTACCTCAAATGGGTATGAACTCGTCCTCAAAGTCTTATGATGCCTTATCCTTCCATCCTTTCGGTAATCATTGAGCCTGTTAAGGAGGGAGATGTTCCATACACTATCTTACATCCTGACATGCCCACATCTCTTAAAGACTTACAAAGGGATTGGATACAACTCAAAGGAGAGCAAGATACTTTCGAAGCCCAATTCTACGCAAGCGAGAAGAAGGTTTTGGAACTCACTAGGCTACTTCATGAGGAGCGGACTCTAAATGCCTATATTGCACCAAAGAGGATGCACTCTAATTTTTTATCTTAGAGTTTTGTATTATTTTGTCCAAGGGGCATTGATGTACTCAAACTTTATCTTATTAATATAGTGTGTGTTTCTTTTTGTCTAAAACGAACTTGAATCTTCAAAATCCTTGAAAACATTGCATATGCAACATAAACAGGTCTTTTTGCAACAAGTCTCCTCATCTCTCTACTGTTTATTTCAGTAAGATGGATATCGAGCAAACAATGAAAGATCTCCAAGCTCATAACACGCAGTTTCAACAGTTGCTCATGACCTTGGCCAAGGGGCAAGAAGAACTGAAGACTCTACTAGCTGAAGAGAGGAAAAAGAAAACAAAGAAAGTAACTGGAGTCTTAAATATGGAGAGAAGATTTCAAGGACAAACAAGAAGGACTTTGAACTTTGCAACAACTTACAGTGAAGGAGAAGGGAAAGGCAAGGAAACAGATGTCCCGTCAGAACCAGAAGAAGAGGAGGAAGAAGAGGAAGACTACTCTGAGGAACAGTATCCTCCAGCTGATGATAAGTATAGACATCTCGAAGAGCGTTTGAGTGCGATGGAAATACAAAAGGTGCCAGGCTTAGACTTTAAGGAATTGGGACTAGTGTCGGGGATTGTGATTCCTCCGAAATTCAAAGTGCCTATGTTTGAAAAATATGATGGAGTGTCATGCCCGAAAATGCATCTCCGGTCATATGTGAGAAAAATTCAACCCCACACTGCTGATAAAGACTTATGGGTGCATTTTTTCCAAGACAGCTTGTCTAGAACACAACTCGACTGGTTTTACCAACTAGAAAGAGCCAACATCCACAATTGGGAAGATCTTGCCATAGCTTTCTACAAGAAATATCAATACAATGCTGATTTGGCACATACCCGTACTCAACTCCAGAGTATGGCTATGGCTTCCAATGAAGGTTTCAAGGATTACACACAAAAATGGAGAGATTTGGCTGGAAGAGTTCAACCCCCTCTGTATGAAACGGAATTGGTAGACATGTTCCTAGGCACTTTGTCTGGTCCCTTTTTCAATCATTTAATCGGAAGTTCATCTACAGGCTTTACTGAGCTAATACTGACCGGAGAGAGGGTGGAAGCTGGTATAAAAAGTGGAAAGATTAAGAAGGATTCATCTTCTTCTACAGCTGTAAGGAAGCCTTTTATCAGGAAGAAAGAGATATTTGCTGTATATCCGCAAAGAAACCAAGAGAGGGCCGAACGCCGACCAATGGTAGGGGTTGTTATGATTCCAAAGCCTACATCTGATCAACAAAGAAGTAATCAACCAAGGGTGGAAAGGCCAGTCAGGCAATTCACCAGAATTAATATGACTCTGTCTCAAGTGTTACCGCATCTTCTGAAATCCAATTTGGCAACCTTGAAAGAAGCTTCGAAAAACCCCAACACAACATCCCCTCATTATCATCCCAATGCCCGTTGCACATATCATTCTGAAAGTCCTGGTCACGATACTAATAGTTGTTGGGCCTTGAAGAACAAAATACAAGATCTCATTGAAGCAAAAGAAATTGAGTTTGATGCTCTCGAGAAGCCAAATGTCATTTCTGCTCCTATGCCCAGACATGGTCACAACACCAACGTTATTGAAGAAGATTTGTTTGTTACCACAGTTGATGAACTCATGACTCCACTTCCAACCATTAAGATAAACTTGTTGAAAGCCGGTGTGTTCCCGGGTTGTAATGATGTTTGCCACCTCTGCTTGTCCTCACCAACTGATTGCCCTTTGTTGAAAACAGGCATTCAACGCTTGATAGATAACAAAGAGATTTTGTTTGAAAGTACTCCTGTTTCACCTGTACCTGTTGAAGATGTTTCAATCATTACCATCTCCACCAATTCTTCCAGGGTATCCACCAAAAGACCCGTTAGAATTACATTGGTTCCGAAAGCAACTCCTCTAATAATCACAATGCCTGGGTCGGTCCCATATGTATCATACAAAATTGTGCCTTAGAATTACGGAGGGGACATTTACTACCATGGCATCAAACAAGACTGGCCGGACGCCGAAGAGATAAACTCTGAAGAAGAAGATTCTGACATCAGCAATATTGCCGGAACTAGTAAAATTACCCGAAGCGGTAGGATCTTTTTTCCAGAAATCCCCCCCCCCCCAAAGGCAGTTTCTGGAACCGTGGTTGTTCCAAAGGTTACTTCCGTACCCATAATCATCTCTGAAAATGCTCCTATTGACGAAGCCGTTACAACCCCTGTTGTCATTCTTACCAACACTCCTGCTGCTAAAACTCGAGGAAAAGGTGTTTTGGTTGAGCCTGTCCAGATGAAGGCTCAATCACTGACTATCCCTGAGACATCTAAGAAAGAAATGGAGGATATCCTAAAAATTATAAAGAGGAGCTACTACGATGTAGTTGAACAATTGGGGAAAACTCCCTCTAAGATCTCCATGCTGGCATTACTACTGTGTTCCGAGGCACATGTGAAAGCCTTGGTGAAGTTCTTAAAAACAGCCCATGTGCCTCAAGAGATGTCTGCTGATCAATTTCAAGACTGCGTGGCCATCTTGACAGCGGATAACGGCCTAGGCTTCTCGGATGTTGATATGACACCAAGGGGAAGAAAGCACAACAAGGCGTTACATGTCTCTGTAGAATGTAGGGGCATAACTCTTGCCCATGTCTTGGTGGACACCGGCTCATCTTTGAATGTT
This sequence comes from Vicia faba, assembly GCA_948472305.1. Taxonomy (NCBI): domain Eukaryota; kingdom Viridiplantae; phylum Streptophyta; class Magnoliopsida; order Fabales; family Fabaceae; genus Vicia; species Vicia faba. The sequence goes on along the minus strand of OX451735.1, from coordinate 259,680,418 downwards.
TTACCGAAAAAATCTCTTGACAGACTTGACTGCGAGGTACTGATGTTAAATCCAAGCAACATAGTAGTAAGAGCATTTGATGGATTAAAGAGGATGGTACACGGGGAGGTAGATATCCCCATAAAGGTTAGGACTCAAACTTTCAATTCAACCTTTTATGTAATAGATATCCGCCCTTCTTACTCCTGTCTGCTAGGACGGCCATGGATCCATAATGCTGGCACTGTTACCTCTACATTGCACCAGATGCTGAAGTATCCGGTTCAAGGAAAGATTATCACTATCCATGGAGAGGAAGAATACATGATCAGCCATCTCAATTCCTTCAGGTATGTGGAATTGGACGGCGAGTTCATTGAAACTCCATTTCAACACTTCGAAGAGGTCCCCCAAGAGGTAGCACTGACCAAGATTGTGTCCAAGATTCCCAAGATTACAAGGCCTCCACTCTGGATGTCATCTCTGAAGGACGCCAAAGCAGTGGTAGAGGAAGGTGGATGCACCATCTGGGGGAAACTTCCGGATATCCCGTATAAGTTTAACAAGTTTGGCCTAGGTTTCACTTCAAGTGCTCAAAAGGTTATACGCCATGCCTGTGCTGGAGGGTCACCCTTGAAGATTAGCAATCGTGAGGTCAACGCGGTAGAAGATGGTGAAGATCATTGCAACCTGGAGGATTGGATCTTTCCGACTGTCAATGGAGGGCTCAGCAATTGGGAGGCTAGAGACTTCATCCCAATAACTTTTATCCCACACTAATTTATCTTTACATTTTGTTGGATCTGTAATATTCAAAAACAATTCGCACTCTTAAAACCTTGTGTCTTGCCCGAGGAACAATGGTCCATTTGTAAGGGTTATTATTTCATCTTCATATGACATCAATAAATCATGGACGTTTTTCGCATGCAAACTTATGCGCTCATTGTTTTTCTTTTATATTTTATTTTCTTTTAAAGATAATTATACCCTTACACATACCACACTCACAAATGCAGGTATCCATCCATTCTGGATCCCATGGGTAACGATACTGCTATGGCCTTTTATGACTCTGAGAATCTAATCTACCAAGCTGAAGACGAAGGTGAGGAAGATTGTGAAGTACCAGGGGAACTTGCTAGACGGCTACAACAAGAGGAAAGAACCATTCAGCCTCACGAGGAACCTGTGGATACGATTAACCTGGGTACCGAGGAGGATAAAAAAGAGGTCAAGGTGGGTTCCAATCTGGAGCCCAGTGTCAAGGAGCGTCTGATTCAGTTGTTACACGATTATGTTGAAGTTTTTGCCTGGTCATATGAAGACATGCCAGGACTTGATACAGACATCGTGGTACATCGTCTGCCTACAAGAGAAGATTGTCCGCCAGTAAAGAAAAAGGTTCGTCGCATGAGACCTGATATGTCAGAAAAGATTAAAGCGGAGGTTATGAAGCAATTCAATGCTGGATTCCTGGCTGTCACTTCCTACCCTCAATGGGTTGCCAACATTGTTCCTGTGCCCAAGAAAGACGTCAAAGTACGAATGTGTGTCGACTACAGAGATTTGAATAGGGCGATCCCTAAAGATGATTTTCCACTCCCCCACATTGATATCCTAGTTGACAATACGACATAACACAAAGTGTTTTCCTTCATGGATGGATTCTCAGGTTATAACCAAATCGAAATGGCACCTGAGGACATGGAAAAAACAACATTTGTCACACAGTGGGGCATATTCTGCTACAAGGGAATGCCATTCGGATTGAAGAATGTTGGGGAAACCTATCAACGCGCCATGGTAGCTTTATTTTATGACATGATACATCGTGAAATAGAGGTCTACGTAGACGATATGATAGCCATATCACAAACATAAGAAGAGCATCTTGATCACTTACAAAAGTTGTTTGAGACTGAATAAATACAAGCTGAGGTTGAATCCAAACAAGTGCACATTCAGGGTACGGTCCGGTAAACTCCTAGGCTTTGTCGTCAGTAACAAAGGTATTGAGGTCGATCCTACCAAAGTTAAAGCAATACAAGAGATACCTGATCCTGGTACTGAGAAGGAAGTCTGAGGATTCTTGGGACGTTTGAACTATATTGCCAGATTCATTTCTCACCTAATAGCTACTTGTGAGCCAATCTTCAAACTATTGAAGAAAGATCTAGTAGCCAAATGGAATGATGAATGCCAAGTTGCTTTTGACAAAATCAAAGAATACTTACAAGAACCTCCTGTATTAATGCCACCAGTCGAGGGAAGACCATTGATCATGTATCTGACTGTTTTAGAAAACTCGATGGGGTGTGTATTGGGGCAGCATGACGAGTCTGGACGAAAAGAGCACGGTATTTACTACCTGAGCAAAAAGTTTACCGACTGTGAAACCAGATATTCACAGCTCGAGAAAACTTGTTGTGCTCTGGCATGGGCTGCTCGCATGCTGAGACAGTATATGCTGACTCATACTACCTTGTTGATATCTAAAATGGATCCGATAAAATACATCTTCGAGAAGCCTGCTCTTTCTGGGAAAATAGCTAGATGGCAGATGATCCTGACAGAGTACGACATACAGTATACTAACCAGAAAGCTATAAAGGGGAGTGTAGTAGCTGGTCATCTTGCTCACCAAGCTGTAGAAGATTACCAGTCTATGAAGTTTGAATTCCCGGATGAAGACATCATAACGTTAGACAACTATGAAGAAGTCAGGTCATACGACGGACCTGAACAAGGATCCCGATGGACCCTGTTATTTGATGGAGCCTTCAATGCACTCGGCAATGGTATCGGTGTTGTACTCATATCTCCAGAAGGGTGTCATACTCCTTTTACTGCCAGGCTTTGCTTCAACTGTACAAACAACATGGAGGAATACGAAGCGTGCATCTTCGGTCTCAGAGCTGCCATAGACTTGGGAATCAAATCCTTAGATGTGTTTGGAGATTCAGCTTTGGTCATCAGTCAGATCAAAGGGGAATGGGACACCAAGCACCCAAACCTTATCCCTTACAAAGAACATGTTTTGACATTGCTACCACATTTTGAGAAGATTACCTTTGAGCATTTCCCGTGAGAAGAAAACCAGCTAGCAGATGCTCTAGCCACAATGTCATCTATGTTTAAACTTAATTGGGATAACGAGGCTCCCCAGATCACCATCGACCGAATGGATGAACCAGCGCACTGTCACGAGATTAATACTGAAGAATTAGTGGACCAACCTTGGTTTCACGAAGTCAAGAGGTATCTCGAGGCCCAAGAATACCCAGAAGGAGCTTCAATCAACGACAAGAAGTTCTTAAGGAGATTCTCTGCTAAATTCTTCCTGAGTAATGGCATCTTGTACAAACTCAATCATGACTCTATTTTGCTTCGGTGCATGGATTAGGTTGAAGTTGAAAAGATCATGGCTGAATTACATGAAAGTACTTTTGGCACCCACTCCAGTGGGCATACGATGGCAAAGAAAATCCTACGGGCAGGCTATTATTGGTCTACCATGGAAGCAGTTTGCTATCAACACTCTCGAACCTGCCATAAGTGTCAAATTTATGCTGACAAGGTGCACGTACCTCCGGTTCCTCTGAATGTATTGACGGCTCCTTGGCCCTTTGCTATGTGGGGAATTGATATGATTGGGGAAATTAAGCCGACAGCCTCCAATGGACATCTCTTCATTCTAGTGGCCATTGACTATTTAACAAATGGGTGGAGGCAGCTTCTTTCGCTTCCGTTACCAAGAATGTTGTTGTCCGCTTCATCAAGCAAAACCTTAATTGCCGGTATGGTATCCCGGAAAGGATCATCACTGACAATGGTACAAATCTCAATAACACTATGATCACCGCATTATGCAAGCAAAAGTTAGGGAATTAAGGCGTACGGCGATGTCCTGCCAGATCACTTTACAAACAATAATTGGCTTCCACTGACAAACCCAGAGGTTCTGATCAATTCAGTCATCTTCGGACAAGATAACAAATAGACAATATGCTCAGACATACGAAGGCTATAGCAGAATGGAAACCCCATGGGATTATTACACATAGCTATCTTTCTTTGTAACAAATTTTTTTTATTTTACGACAGCATTCTCTTACTGGAATGTTTGTCTCCTTTGTACAAAATACTTATTCAAAGTCAATACAAAATATCCCTTTGAAAGTGCAAAAACTATTTGTCTTTTTCTTTGCGCTTGTGTTTTGTTTACAAAAACGTCCAATGATTCATTGTTGAACATATGCATTTGAACATGATTATTGTTTACAAATAAAAAAATGAGAAAGACAATTACTGATAGGTTGAAAGAACAAGAAAATGTCTCTAGGCTATTCCATAAGTGATCCCCTACAGTACATCATTTAAATCCCCAGCAGAACAAAGTTCCCGGTTATCAATCCCCAGTAAAAGTCATCAAATTTCTCGGGACTCCCCAACAGATCTTACAAGCAGTACATGGCATTGCCCTCACGACAGAATTTACTTCTCTCAACAAAAATTCATCAGTACTTCAACTTCAAAACATGAAAACTCACATATCCTCAGCGGTATTCAGGGATTTATTTTCCTCAATCAAATAGCAATACAACAAATTAGTTCACATACGCATACATTGCATCCATATATCATAAAAATTGATAAAGCAAATACATTGGATCATACATTCCATACAACATAACTTTGTATTTTAGCTAACATTTTACCCTTTTCAGGATAAGATTAACAGCTACCGTTAACAATATGCAATCTTGATACAGTTCAGATACGCTCCAGATACGGGTGCCATCCTAATACTCATTCAGATTCAACTTCATGATACAGTTCAGATACGCTCCAGATATGGATGCCATCCTGATACTCATTCAAATTCAACTTCATGATACAGTTCAGATACGCTCCAGATACGGATGTCATCCTGATACTCATTCAGATTCAACTTCATGATACAGTTCAGATACGCTCCAGATACGGATGCCATCCTGATACTCATTCAGATTCAACTTCATGATACAGTTCAGATACGCTCCATATACAGATGCCATCTTGATACTCATTCAGATTCAACTTCATGATACAGTTCAGATATGCTCCAGATACGAATGCCATCCTGATACTCATTTAGATTCAAATTCATGATACAGTTCAGATACACTCCAGATACGGATGCCATCCTGATACTCATTCAGATTCAACTTCATGATACAGTTCAGATACGCTCCAGATACGGATGCCATCCTGATACTCATTCAGATTCAACTTCATAATACAGTTCAAATACGCTCCAGATACGGATGCCATCCTGATACTCATTCTTTCAGCTTACAAGTTACAATTCAACAAACATTCTGGATGGCATCTACAAGCCCATATCCATCAAGATTATATCACCTCTCCAAATGGCATTTTTAAGCCCATTCCCTCAACCACTCATCATCGCATGCAAATTTCTGGGCACTCTAGTGTCCAATCGTCTTCTACCTTCGAGTCACGAATGGCAAAACTCGCCAATCTAACTCTTCAGGTTTAAGAAGATTGAACAGCGGAAGCTGTTGTACCCTAAAATTTTCCCTCTCATTTATCAAGATTTTCCTCACAAAGGTATCTTTGACTCAATACTGGATTAGGGTTTGATCAGCTTAAGACATCTCCTCATGCACTAATGACCAAAATTAGGGTTTGAGTTTGCACAAGGATTTTGGACTATCAATGCTTCATATGACTTTCAAGGATCATTATGGACCCCTAATATTACTCATGTCAAGTTTCAAGCCTTGAATCACATTTTTTATCAGTCAATTGGACAGTTGACCTAAAAATCAGTTGTATTGGGGAAAAAGTCAACCATGGCCAATTTACAGTCAAACTTCATAATTTTTTATCCAAATCAACATCTTGGACTCATATGTATCATTTGATCAAGTTTGTACCATAATTCCTCAATAAATTTGACCAAATCATCAAAAGGGCAAAATGGTCAAAATTAGGGTTTTAACTAAGAAAGGGCAATTTCTGATTTTTGACCTAGCAAATGGTCAATTGGTTTAAGACATGATCTCAAGAGTTCAATTGCATCATTTTGACCTAATGACATGGTTCAAAACATTGCAAATCCATTGGATTCATAGATGAATTTTTCAATCAACTGATCAAAAGTCAACTGTATACTGAAAAGTCAAACTTTGATTTTTTGATCAAACTCATGTGCCAAGGATCATAATTCATCAAAACATGTCAAAATGTGAAACTTGTTCATCAATAAATTAAGGATTGAAGATTTTGTTTTGAAATTTGAAATTTCTTAACTTAGAAATTTTTCTAAGTATAGAAAATTTCTTATTTTTTCTCAAATTTAAGCTAGATTTCAACCATGATACAAAATGATTCAATGAAAGTTCCAAACATGAAAGTTGTAGATCTCCATGAAATCTACAACTTTGATTCATACAACTTCTCCTAAAGATGATTGGATCTCAAGATATGATTTTGTGAATACATGCTCATGAACTAAAATAACTTAGTGAAATTTTGCCCTAGTTAGGCAGGTTTTTGACCTAACTTCATGCCAATTTTTCACATAGTTCCAATGGGAATATTTGAAATAAATTCAAATATGAGTTATATAGCACATTGCAAGCTTTCCAAAATGTTCAAGAACTCCTTGAGATCATTCTTGAGTAGGGAGAATCGAAGAGATGAAGTTGGCAATTTCTCACTTTGATTTCAAGCGATTTCATGATGAACCAAAATTCAAATTCAAGCCTAGACTGCATAACCTTTGCTTTGCAGGCCTCAAACTTGTTTCTCAATCCATAATTAAATGTTTGCACAGCTGATAGAGCTTTGATCCAAGCATTAGAGCCTTTGTCCAAACAATAATTCCATAAATGGCACAAAGTTGCCATTTCCATTTTGATAAAGCACAACTTTTGCAATTGTCAACTCCTTGAGCTTTGCACTTGTTCTTTCTGCACACACAAACCCTATAAACCAAAAGCAATGTGTCTAAGACATGTACCAACTCAAGTCAGGCTTGTACAAGCACATAGAGAGTTGTCTCCTCACTTTTCTTCAAAAGCAAGCAATAGAGCCGAAAGGCTATAACTCAGAAATCTTGAGGAAGCTTGAGGTCTAACCTTTTTTATACTTATACACAAATGTATTGTGACTTATAACAGGATTGCTAAAGCTCAGAAACTCTCCCAAACTCTCTACCACTGAAAACCTGCTATAACTTGCAGTTTTGCACCTTGCATGGCAATCTCAAAAACCACTCGTGCGTTTTAAGTTTTAACCACCTAAACACTTAACATACATCATATCTAAGTGTTCCAGACCATTATCCCCTCACTGTAACTCTTCCTTCTCCATCTTCCATTTTTGCATTTCAAGCTTGCAGGTTGACTTGAGTAGGGAGATTCAGGAACTTTCAAGGCAAAGTAAGGATTGAAACACACTCAGGGAGGTCCAGACAAGCTAAACAGATTCTCAGGCCTTCTCAAAACTTGCTCAAACTCCACTCACGATCTCAACTAAAAGAGGTAAAAAATCTAACTTTTATCTCTTCATACAGGCATCCTTTGGTCACGATTTGTGAAAATAAAATGTAGATATCCTAGCACTAAAGTCAACCATGTTCATAGATTTCATTTATATTCATTGTGTATAGAGAATTTTGGATTTGAAATTTCTGTAAAAATTAGGTTTTAAATTAGGGTCAGTAAAATTAGATTTGATCTTTGACTCTTCATTTACATGAGTTATATGGTTGAAATCATGGGAAGAAATGCTATCATTTTCATGGAGAAATGAGAGAGATACAGGTGGTCCGACTGGCTAGAGGAATAAGACGAAGTACAGGGCAAGGAAGTGATTCATGTTATGTATTTTTGTTTTCATTTGAACTAACAGATGTACAGTCACCCCAGTGGTAAGGCAGCGCGCAGGAATGCCTAAGGTCACAGGTTCGAGCCTTGGCGCTGCCTTTTTGCATTTTTCCATATTTTTCATCTTTTTTTGATTGTTTGCAGCGTGGGCTCAGCAGATTGGGCCCTATGTTTTTTTGCTAACCTCCCGCCTCCTTTTTCTTGCAACACCCCTGACCCAACTATTTTCATTTATTTATTTTATTTTGTTTTATTTCATTAAATATATTTTTCTTAAATATTAAAAATCATAAAAAATATAAAAATGATAAATATTATATTTTGTTTATTTTATTTTATTTTCTCATAAAAATATATATATTTTTTTTAGTTATGTATTAACTATTTTTTCTTAATAAACTTGTAAATAAAAAATAGAATTAGGTTAATTATTTATTCTTTTTCTCACACTTATAAATATTTATTTTAACATATAAAAGGACCAAAATACTTCATAAATACTATTTATTATTTTTAAGACAAAAAATATAAAAAATACTTAGAGAAATTTATTTTCTTTTAACAAATTAAAATTAGGGTTAGTCAAAAGTCCTTTCTAAAAATAATTTTTATTTCTTACCTAATTTAAGTTCAATTTTGGTTTATTTATTGGGCTTAGATTAAAACTTTTTTTCATATAAAAAATAAAACAAAATCTTTTCTTGCATATACATATCTTTGCATATTTAATTTATATTGTACATTATTTAGTCCAATATTTGTACAAATTCAATTTGGTTGTAATAGTTTAATTAGATTTATATTATTGCAAATCCCTATTTATAAATTGTATACCCCCCTCCCACAAAGTGTTGTAATAGCGTAGTAATCTTTAAATTTCGCAATTTATCGCTTTTACATAACATGTTAGTAATTAGGGTTTGTATGGCAAGATAAAACCAATCAAATAGAAAACCCTAATCCAAGACAAAATCAAGCATGAAAATAAAACACTTGCATACAAGCACTCCCTAGGGTTACTCCACTTGGTTGCCTTACACAAAAATGGCCATATTACGCATTGAAGTATCTTAGAAAAACAAATAAATATAAGATCATAGTCCCTCGATGACGCTATTCAAAGTTGTCTTACAAAATGATCTTAGTCCCTCAAAAATGCTAAAATACTTTGCAACATTGCTAATCATGGTTATACGATGACCCACGCCCGTCCCATTTACATCCAAAGATAGGGTTGCTTACCAAATCAATGGTAAGACAACAATATCAAAGGGAAAGAAAATGAACAATAAAGACATTTGAGTAGGTAGATTACTTCTAGTTACTTGCTCCATTTCAAAAACTATCCATGCTATTTTCAAAAGCAAACACACACACTTCCAAACATCTTACAAACATTGAAAACATTTTCAAAATGACAAACATCTTTGTATACATTCTTACGAACGAGAATCATTACAAAGATTGCCTAAACAATGGCCTCTTTACAAAATACTTTCAAAAACCACACAAAACATAATTTCAAACAAAAGCAAGTGATCTAGCAAGTAACTAAGAGCCCATGGAAAATAATGGATGAAAAGGGTGCTAATACCTTCCCTTTTCGTAATCTACCCCCCGAACTCAAGAAACAATCTCAAAGGTCTTTCCTGTGCTTTTTCACCTTTCCTTTTTTGGATAAAAGAAAAGTCGGTGGCGACTCTTGCTAACCGCAACATTTGCGATCAAACGCAAAACCTTCAAGTCAGTTCTCTCACCGTATCACAGGCAGCTTAGGCAAAAAGGAGCGTCTTGGTAGGCCGAAAACTTGAAAGGGCGGTCTAGGAAAAAATTAGAGACATAAACAGAATAAAATTTCCCATTGAGTTGAAAACACACAAGGGCAGCCTAGGCAAAAGTTAGAGACTTTCTTGGCAAGTAACTGCATCAGATAAGACTTGATCATTGAAGCAATAATCTTCTTGGGTCCTCACCATACTTCAACAGATGTTGCTGCTCAGGATTTCAAAGTTGTTAGAGGGAATAATGGTCATTGTATCTCAATGTATCTTTTCCATTATGTATTACCATTTTCCGAACTTTGTAATCATCCGTTGAGTCTCTCCATTAGCAGACTACCATTCTATCAATAAAGTTTGAGCTTTTATCCAATTCCTTGTAATTCTTATTTTATTTAGCTTACAAAGACTCCATTTATTATTGATAATAATTTTCAAAGCAAAAAGATTTAATAACAAAAAAATTTTTCAAAAGGAATTTACAACTTACTTTTACTTTAGATTTCATGATTCAAGAGGAAAACAAAAGTGGTGATCCCATGAATGGACAAACTCCAGTAATTTTGGGAAGTTTTGTTTCCCCCTAGAAGGTTTTCTCAGGTCATTTTCGCTGGTATGCGTGTGATTTTTGTATATTAAAGACAACACCAATTGGTGTAAGGTGCAGTATTGGGTTTGTGATCCCAATGTCCCCAGTCATGTCTTGGTTCATTTTCTGATTTTTGGGGTTGCATGGTCTGAGGTCTCTATTCCATATTCCCCAGCGAAGTCTTCCCTCATATGATGAAAGGTCTTGTTCCCTTGGTGTGCTGAGATGGAATTATTCGCAAAATGTTTCTCTTTCTGCAGTTTTGGCATTATTGTTGGTATTTATTTCCCAGGAAACTAGACCAGGGCAGTATATTTTCTAAGAAGTGTTGAGACAATTGCCAACTTTTGGGTTTTCACCTGCCCAGTGTTGGGTTTGATTTAAAATCCCCATGAGTTTGACCTTTTTCTATAATGTTGACTTCTTGATTCCCCAGGAAGGCTATCCCAGGGTATCTTTTGTTGGAATAAGTTTGCATGATATGAAGACTCAATCCAAGATTCCCCAGTGAAGGCTTCGCTATTTGATAAAAGTATTTTCTCCCCGTGCATGCTGAGATTTGACTCATTTACGAAGCATCTCCCTTTAGGCTACTTGCATTTTGTTTGACTGCCCAATAATCAGGCAAGGGCAATGTTTTATTTAAGAAGTGTTGAGACAATTGTCAATTTTTTTGGTTTTCTCCCACCAGGTGCTGGGTTTGATTTAAAATCCCCATAAGATTGATTCCTTGCTGTTATGTTTGACTTCTTAGCTCCCCAAACTGTTATCCCCATGAGGTTTCATACTTTTTCCCCAGAGAAGTTGGTGCAATACTTACTCTCAATATTGAAGAACGTATCTTGGTTTCCCCTCTTCGATGTAGTGTTGGCCTCCTAAATGAAGTCAGCATGAGGTCCCCAGTTGATGTCTCGATGATGAGGCATTATCTCCTCTAGTGAAGTATGTATGATGTTCCCCCAATGAAGTCAGCTCGATATCCTCAGTTGATGTTTTGCCGATATGGTTTCCATCTGCCTTATTTAAAATTAGTATTGCAATCCTCAGTAGAAATGCGGATCGTGAAAACATTTGTTTCCCCATTGAAGTCTGAGTGCTATTCCTCGGTGAAGCCTGGAAAAGGATGTTAGATCCCTGTATCTGTACTGATTTGTTGCTATGATTTGATTACTTCCGAATTATGTTCCTTCCCAGTGAAGTTAAACCGCGAAATAGGATTTTGTTTCCTTAGTTGGTGCTTGTTTTCTTATGGAATGTTCATCTTGGATGTCATTTAGCCGAGTATTAATTATGCCCGAGTTAGTTTTTCCTGGTTTTTCCCTATGTTATATGTCTGTTTTGTCAGCATATACATAATAACATGCATACATTCATACATACATCATGCATAGTTGAATTTAGCAAATCATTGCTCATCCGCATTCATTAATTTTGTTTGTTGACATATTACCATGTTTTGCAGAGTTGTGTTATCCTCTCTCCAATAGAATGCCGGCCTTAAGCAGAAAGTGTATATTCTTTCAATTTCCCCACTGAGTTATCCCTCGTGGAAGATTTTTGCTTTATCTTTCCTGTACAGCTCTTTGTCTCAAAGGATGTATTTTGGTTAACTATTTCACTCCAGTTTATTTCTGGTTTGAATCTATTATCTTCAGCAATATTATTACTTTGGATCTCTGCAAGCTTCGAGCTTTGGTTTGAAAATATGCATTTATTTTGCACAAGAAGACTTTATCTCCTCAGCAGGAATATATTGGCATCTCCCCAGGAAATCATGATTCACTCCCCAGGAAGTCATGATTCACTCCCCGGAAGTCATGATTCATTCCCCAAGAGGTCATATCTCTCTCCCCAGGAAGCCATATTGTTTTCCCCAGAAAGTCTTTTTTACAACCCTTCCTATAACATCAAGTAGCAGGTCTCTTTATTTGAGCAACTTATACTTCCCCGTAAAAGTCGACGTTACTTTTTTACTATCTTCTTTATGAGTCGATAGTTTGCAGTTTGTTGACAAATTACTCCAGTGGATGGCAAGTCTTTTCAATACCGTAGAGATAGTTCATTGTGAAATCTTTACAAGTGGTAGTCTCTTTATTTGAGACAGCTAATATATTACCCTTTCCAGGTGGAATGCCTTGCTTAAAGAAAAAGTTGAGACTCTTTCTAGGTGAAATTCCAGAATTTTGGGGAAACTTGTTATATTTTTTCTACCTTCAGTGAAAGTTGGTAGTTCATCGTCAGTGAACTTCGATGATATTTTATCTTACTACCTTCAGTGAAAGTTGGTAGTTCACCATCAGTGAACGTTGGTGATTGTTATCTTTTTGCTACCTTCAGTGAACGTTGGAATTTCACCATCAGTGAACGTCGGTGCTATGATATTTCTTTTCTCTCTACCTTTAGTGAAAGTTGGTAGTTCACCATCAGTGAACGTTGGTGATTGTTATATTTTTGCTACCTTTAGTGAATGTTGGTAGTTCACCGTCAGTGAACGGCGATACTATGATATTTCTTTTCTCTCTACCTTCAGTGAAAGTTGGTAGGTCACCATCAGTGAACGTTGGTGATTTTTATCTTTTGCTACCCTTAGTGAATGTTGGTAGTTCACCGTCAGTGAACGTAGATGCTATAATATTTCTTTTCTCTCTACCTTCAGTGAAAGTTGGTAGGTCACCATCAGTGAATGTTGGTGATTGTTATTTTTGCTACCCTCAGTGAATATTGGTAGTTCACCGTCAGTGAATGTCGATTCTATGATACTTCTTTTCTCTCTACCTTCAGTGAAAGTTGGTAGGTCACCATCAGTGAACGTTGGTGATTGTTATCTTTTTGCTACCCTCAGTGAATTTTGGTAGTTCACCGTCAGTTAACAGTGGTGCTATGATATTTCATTTCTCTCTACCTTCAGTGAAAGTTGGTAGGTCACCATCAGTGAACGTTGGTGATTGTTATCTTTTTTCTACCCTTAGTGAACATTGGTAGTTCACCGTCAATGAACGACGGTGTTATGATATTTCTTTTCTCTCTACCTTCAGTGAAAGTTGGTAGGTCACTGTCAGTGAACATTGGTGATTGTTATCTTTTTGCTACCCTCAGTGAACATTGGTAGTTCACCGTCAGTGAACGGTGGTGCCATGATATTTCTTTTCTCTCCACCTTCAGTTAAAGTTGGTAGGTCACCATCAGTAGACGTTGGTGATTGTTATCTTTTTGCTACCCTCAATGAACGTTGGTAGTTCACCGTCAGTGAACGGCGGTGCTATGATATTTCTTTTCTCTCTACCTTCAGTGAAAGTTGGTAGGTCACCATCAGTGAACGTTGGTGGTTGTTATCTTTTTTCTACCCTCAGTGAATGTTGGCAGTTCACCGTCAGTGAACTTCGGTGTTATGATATATCTTTTCTCTCTACATTCAGTGAAAGTTGGTAGTTTATCATCACTGAACATCGATGTTTGTTTCTCCACCTTCAGTGAACGTTGGTAGCTCATCGTCAGTGAACGTCTGTGTTGTTATTATTTTCCCTTTCTACCTTCAGTGAACGTTGGTAGTCTCGCCTTCAGTAAAAGTTGGTGTATCCTTTGGTCTTTTACCGTTCTCTTATAGTCGGGTCTTTTTGATTCACCAGTGATTTGTTTTCCTGGCCGGGTTTCTCTTTTGATCCTTATTTCCTTTGCTATATCCTCAATGGTGTTTTGTGCCTCTTTGAAGTTGTTCATACGCATCCATACTCATAAGCATTTCATGGCATCTTAGGGCCAAAAATAGGTTTTTTTTTATATTTAAGTATCTTCGATCACGTCGACATGAAGATTTTTAACCTTTGTATCTCTGAATAAAAGAAACTTAAATAAGTTCAGTTGTTGTACCCCAATTTTTGCCCCTAAGATCCCTTCATCATACCATATTGATTCAATCACAATAAGGTCACATTAGGGCTTTTGTTTCTCCTACCTATCTTTAGCTTTGCTCTGTGAGGAATCACCAAGCACCTTGAATTTCCTTTTAATTAATAAATTTCAATGTTGGTTTGTCTTATTTGTTAATAATGTAGGTAAAGGCAATGTGGCTTAGCAAGTTGATCCATGGGTTCATGAGTTTATTTCCATTCCCTAGTCAATAAAGCTTGAGAAGTTCAAACCTCACCATTGAAGATGCTTTGGAAGAAATGGCATGGCAAGGTTTATTTTGGTTCACCACATTTCAAAGTTATCAAGATTGATTCAAAAGTACAAGGGGTTGATGGAAGAAGTTGTCATGGTTGGACAAGGCCTTGTTTCCATTGGTCACAAGTGCATAGTTCTCTCAATTCTCAAGATATGGAATTGGTTTTGGTTTCTATGATTTCTCATTATCATCCTCAACAACTTCTATCTACAAAGCAAAAGTGTTGGTACAAGAAGTTTGTTCAAAATTGTCAAAGTTCCTCAAAGCATTTTCTTGATCTAGGAGCTAGGGTTTTGAACTTCAAAGAAGTATATCTTTCTCATATTTTGGTATTTTTGAGTGATTCAAAACACATCCTTCTCTTCAAAGGGTTATTAATAAATTACTTCAAAAGTTTCAAGGAGTTTTCATGTGGAAGAAACTTTATGATGAAGAAATATTACAAGTCCTCCAGATGAACCCCCAATTTCCCATGTGTGACTTCAAATGATCATAACTTGGTCAATTTTTATCACCTTGAGCCCACTCTTTTTCCATAATGATCTAGAGGATATTAACTTTATTACTTCTTTTATGTGTAAAGTGAGAAAATGGATGGAAGATTCCATAAGGATACAAAAGATTATAGGTCAATTCATGATTTTTTGCCAACTTCAACAATTCATAACTCTATCAATTTTTGGAGATTTTGAATGGTTCAAGTTTCAAAATGTCATTCAAGAGGTCTATTTCATGCCATATTTTTTGGTCAAGAGCAAATTCCAAGAGGAAGACCATGTTTGGATGTAAAACATTATAGGTCACTTTTGAAGAAAAAAACTTAAAATATTTCTAAGTATGGAAAGTCAACCCTTTTCTTCCAACTTTGACTCAACACAAATTCTTCCTCAAACATCCAATTTATCTCACTCCTAGCACATTGTAAAACTTGTGAATTTATCTTTCAAATGCTTCAAAAATCATATGATATGGTGCCCTACATTGTTGGCACCATGGTTATGAAAGTAGCATCATAAAATGGAAATTCCAAGTTCAGTCAGATTTGAAAACTAGTTTAAATCCAATTACAAGCCTGTTTGAGGATCAATTTTGTGTCTAATCATGTTTAGGAACTTGCCTCAACAAGAAACGACCCTTAAATCATTCATTTTGCTGCATTTTGAGTCATGTGAAGTCACACTTTTCACACTTAGCAGGTCCACGTGATTTCACTAATTTTGCCTCCAATTCACATGCATGAGCCTTGCATCATGATCAACTATAAATAAGGATCATCCCTCACTTATTTTGGTAAGCTTTTGATAGCCAATTAACCCCTGTTCAGATCCCACATGAACTCTGAATTTGAAATTCTGATTTCTTACATTCTCACCTTCAAACACCAAAAGCTTCATTCAGTTAGTTTCATTGAACTTCTCTGAAGCTAACCATACGGTTATTTTCAAGAATTGTGACCTATATTGATATGTAGAAGTCCAATTTTAGAGCAACTTCTCACTACTTCGTTCAGGTAGATTTCTTGGCCAAATTGATTCAAATAAAAGACTAATCCACTCCTTGTATTCTTCTGATCCTCGTGCTCTTTATAATTTGAAATTTCATTGAGAATGGAGTGAGATATCCCATATTTTCGTGCTCGCTATTTTTTCTGGTTTTCTTCAAACACAGCCTTGCACAATTTATATAAATTTGGCACAATGGTACCATTAGAATCGTCTTGTAGAGACTAATCTAATGGTACCGGTCTGGTTTACTAATTTTATAGTTTGAAGGATTCAATTTGGGGATGGCTGGAGGTTGAAGACGATGACATGTCCGTCTTCAACCAATGACATGAAGCCACGTTATTTTTTTGAAACAGATATAATAGTTTGCCTTACCATGCGCGTGCCTCAGGAGCCCTTGGATCTGATTACTTTTGTGAGTCAGACTTCATCCAACACGCCACATTTTAAGTTGTTTTATTTTAAAAATGTTGGAACCGGTGTAATATTTATTAAAGTCCATAACATGCACATCGTGTCAGGTCCACTTGATCTATTTACTAACGCGTTTTGACAATGATCAGATGGCCCATATTTTTTTGGTTTGATATTTTATTTTCTGATTTTCATTTTAATTGTTTTAAATTTCAAAAAATCATAGAAAATTCATTTTAAGTCCAAAAAATCTGAAAAAATTATGAAAAATATTTTTGATTTTTCTCTTTCTGATTTTTATTTTTTCATGATTTTATTTTGTGTTTTGATATTTTTTATAAATTTTCACTTTATTTTAATTGTTTTAAATGTTTAAAAATACTTTTATGCATTTTTAAATTCTGAAAAAAAAATATGGAATGATCCAATGAGATTGTGACAAATATTGGTGACCTCATTTATTTTCTATTTCTGACTTTGTTATTTTTTATCATTTTTAGTTTATTTTACTCATTTCTTTTAATTTTTAAAAATAGTTTCTGACTTTAAAAAAATTATCAAAAATTTTATAAAAATATTTGAGTTCATTTCTGATTGTTTTATGGTCTTACTTAATATTTCTTGATTAGTTTGAACATAGTTGGTATTTTTCTTTCTTATATCTATTTTAAAACATTTTACAAACCTTTTTTTGTATATATTAAATGCAACATTATTTTGTGATTATTTTCTGGCTGATCTTGGGTTGAATTTTTTATTATGAACTTTATTAACATCATTGAATCCATGGTGTTGAGTCTAACTCCATAAAAATGGATGAATGATTTTAATAATAGTTTGATTAAATTTTAATTCAAATGTGATTTGTATATTCTTTTCCACCCTTCTTTATCTTATCCCTTTCTTATTGCACTAAGTGTTATTGGAGCATGATCTCTATATCATGTCTCAAAACAAATGGTGCATAGATTGCTATTGACCGGCCTCAAAATAGGTGCGACTTCTATATAAGTCCACTTACGATTGCTTAACATAGCGCTAAATTTTGTCCCAATTCGAATAAATGACCATTTGTGGCCCAAACCTATGTTTGCAAGCCCAAGTATGTTAATTTGATCTCTTTGATCCAATAACCTTGAGATTTATTGTGTGGAGGCTTTCGTTCTACCAATCCTCTAATGGATCTACATCACTTTTGGTCAACACGAATCATTTAAGCATTGTTGATCATTAAATGGTACTTTTGAGGATTCCAAATGGATGATATACTTGACAAAAAGCAAATCCAACTTGTTGTGTGGAGGCTTTGGTTCTACCAATCCTCTAATGAGTTGCAAATGTAAGTTTCAAGATGGTCACCCAACTAACGACTAATAATTGACTTTATTTTGTGTTTTTATCTTATGCTATTTTATTTTATGCACCATTTACTTTTAGCATTTACATTTCATGCTATTTTCATCTTTGTTCACTTGAGCATTTACTTTCTTGTCATTTTTATTTTGCTCACTTGAGCTTTTCTTTTCTTTTTGAAGATACCTAATAATCAACATGAACCATAAAAAGCTTTAATGATACTTGGACTATTTGGTTACTATCCTTGGCATTATGGAGTATTTAACTTCTTGGACTTAGGATTAGAAACCTTGGCCTATGTTGGAGACTTTGTGACCTTAATTGATATTTTGTCTGGAGTTCTTGAGGTTTACCTCAAGACATTGGGTTGTTTGCTTATTTTGTTTGCAAGTTATTATGATTACACTCTTTGGTTGTAATCTGGAATTCACTCGTATAGAGCCGTTACTCTGCCCAATTTTTGTGAAGACTTAATACACTTGAAGTTTGGTTTTCTCAAGAGGTATAGTATCTTGGCTTGCTTGGTTTCAATCTAAAGAATGAGAATTCTATTCTGACTCATAATGTCAAGTATTGGCTTCTTGTTGGTTAGATGGTTCTTATCCATATCTTTTACCTTATGCCTTAGGATAGTCTCTTCTTCTCCTCCCATCTTCTTTAATTTCAAAAATCTTCTTCCTCATTTTGAAAACCCTTCTTGTTTTGAAACTCGAACCATTCTCATAATAAACTTGGACTTAGGTCCATGCATTTTCAAAACATTTTCATAAATAAACTTCAATCAACTTAATAATACCTTGACATTTTTTGTGAGAAGACTAAAAGTCAAACAATCTCATTCAAACCATTTTGCCACTTTGGCTTTTACTTTAAACTTTTCTCAAAAGATTAGACTCTTGTCAATCCTTGTAGTGATGAAAAAAACTATACTTCTACAATATGTAGTGAAGAGAGATATTTTCCACTTGGGTGTTGAGTGAGGCATTGTTGATTTTAAAATCCAAGCCATATCCTCCACTTTGAGATGATGCAAATTCTCCTTTCTCATGATTGTGGGTAGTAAGTATGTTTTCGACACAGACAATGATGATGATGTCTTATTTCATAAAATCAATCAACACACTTGTGTTTTAAATTTTTTTAAAGAGGAACTACGTGTAACTTGATCCCCTATTGCATGAAAGGTGGTACATAGGCACTAAAGGTTCGCAACCGCGGTGAGTGCAAAAATCATTAAAAAAATATTTCTTTTCTCACCTCTACCGTCTATTTTTATACAACATTTTATAGCCAAAATATACAGATTTTTCAAAGAGGTTCCTGCGGAGTACCATAGATGTTTAGGGTATTAATACCTTCCCTTTGCATAACCAAACCCCTTACCTTGAATCTTTCCCCCTCTTTATGGGTTATTCCATCTTTTCCCTTTCCTTTGGAAATAATAAAGCGCGGTGACGATTTTTATTTTGATATGTATAAGTCTAGTCAATCCAATGAAATATTCTTAAACATTTCTACCGCTACAGGAAGATGTCTTCTGCCTTCCAATTATCAAGTCCATCACTAATGGTAGGGAATATCCAGTTGTTGAAGTCACAATCACTGTCAGCATCCTCTATAGAATTGACCCCATTGTTGCTGATACAGAACGAAGGTCTTCCATCCCGAGCGCGATGAACAACTCTTTAACCTTATGCAGTAAAGCCCAAACAAAACTTGTCAAATTTATAAGGGATATCAGGAAGTTTACCCCAAATAATATAACCACCTTCTTCTATAGTAGTCTTGGCATATTTCAAGGAAGCCATCTTGTGTAGAGTCTTGGTGATATTTGGAATGGCAGAAACATCTTTAACTACAGGGGAAATCACTTCAAAGGTCTGATATGGAGTCTCGATAAATTCTCCGTCCATCTCCACGTACCAGAATGAATTCAGGTGGCTGACCATGTACTCCTCTTCTCCACAGACAGTAACAACCTTTCTTTTACAGGATACTTTAGTTTATGGTGCATGGTGGAGGTTACGGCACCTACCCCATGGATCCAAGGGCATCCCAATAGACAAGAATAAGCTGGTCGGATGTCCATTACATAGAAAGTGGACTCAAATATCTATGAACCCACTTTGATTGGGAGGTCCACTTCTCCATGCACCATTCTTCTGGACCCATCAAAGGCTCGAACTATGATATTACTGGGATTTAGCACAACCTCCTCACAATCCAGTAAGTCAAGAGCGTGTTTTGGCAGAACATTCAGAGAAGAGCCAATATCAATTAACACATGAGCCAACGTAGTGCCCCTGCATTCAGTGGAGACATACAGGGCCCTATTATGATTTCTCCCCTCCGGAGTCAGATCAGCATCGGAGAAGCCTAATCCATTATCAATTGTTAAACTCGCCATGTAACTTCCAAATTGATTAGCCAAAATTTCTTGCGGCACATACGCAGTCTTTAAGAATTTTACTAAAGTCTGTGCATGGGCTTTGGAACATCGCAACAAAGATAACATGGAAATTTTAGACGGGGTCTTCCCCAGCTGTTCAACAATTTTATAATCGCTTCTACGAATGATCTTCAAAACCTCTTCCAACTCTTGTTCAGAGGTTTCCTTGACTGTGGTTTCTTTTGGCGCCTCCGTTTGGGCATGCTCTATCATTGGCTCTTTCCCCCGAGCCTCGTCAGTTTATTTGGTAATGGTGAGTTGAACAGGTGGAGAGATTTCCATGGAGAAAATCCTTCCACTTCTAGTAATTTTGATGGTCCCCATAATATTGACAATGTTAGGATTAGCCACTTCATCATCTTCATCGAACAATTCTTGTTTAATGCCATGGTAATATACGTCAGACCCATAATTCCATAGAATAGCTTTTTCCAAGGAATAGGGATGGGTCCAGGTGTAGTGATAATCAAAGGAGCAGCTTTTGGATTGGTGGTAATCCTTACAGGACCCTTGGAAGTGATTCTGAAAGGAGTACCAGATACGACAAGCAAATCTTGGTACAAATTCGGAACTTCCTCAATCAAAATTATGTGTTCATCCATCAGGCGTTGGACACCTTCCTTCAGTAACCCGCAACCATTGAGTTGGACTGCACAACAATAACATTCTTCAATACAACCTGGAAATAAACCGGCTTATAGAAAATTCTTTTTGATCGTCGAGAGAGGAGTAACCACATCACTTATAGAGGTAACATATTGAACATCTTCAATAGCACTTATGCCCTTGTCATGCTTGGGCATAGGTACAGTAATCACGTTCGAAGTCTCCGGAGGATTGAACTCAATTTCCTTATTATCGATCATATTCTGAACCTTGCTCTTCAGGGCCCAACAATTGTTGGTGTCGTGCTGAGGACTGTTCAAATGATAAGCACACCTTGCATTTAGAGTGTACTTTGGAGAGGATCTGTTGGGATTCTGAGGAGGATCCCGCAGTGAAATAAGTCCGGCCTTTAAAAAATGTTGTAGCGCCTGAGATAAAGGCATCCCAATCTTAGTAAATTGTCTTAACGGAGCGCCTGGCCTTCTTCGGTTACCCTGTTATTTTTGTTGAACGGGCTCCGTATTAGAAATCAACACTGCTCCCACAGACTGATGATGGTCACTTTTACCAGATGACGAGCTTCCAATCAATAAATTAAAGAATGGGCCTGCCAAAGTGCCCATGAACATATCCACCAATTCTTGATCAGTCAAAGGAGGTTGCACCCTTCCAGCTAAATCCCTCCATTTTTATGCATATTCCTTGAACCCTTCATTTGAGCCCATGAACATGTTTTGCAGTTGCACTCGAGTCGGTGCCAGGTCAGCATTATACTGATATTGCTTATAGAAAGCAGTATCCAAGTCTTCCCATGTGTGAATGTTGGTTCCTTCGAGCTGATAGAACCATTCAAGTTGAGTTCCGGACAAACTGTCTTGAAAGAAATGGAACCATAATTTCCTGTCAATAGTATGAGGTTGGATCTTGCGAGCATACGACCTCACATGGAGTTCGGGACAAGAGACCCCATCATATTTAGCAAAGACAGGGACCTTGAACTTATGAGAGATGACCACCCCCGGGATCAGACCTAATTCACCAAAATCTAATCCAGGCACCTTCTGGATTTCTATAGCCTTGAGTCGGTCTTCCAACAGCTTGTACTTGTCATCTGCAGGAGGATACTGTTCATCAGAGTAGTTTCATCTTCATGAACATTCTCATAACCCTGGTTATCCCTTCCTCCATGCTTGATGCTTTCACCATCTTCTTCCTGGTTATCGTCTTCCTCATAGGAAACATCATCCACTTGAACTGGTTGAACATGACCTTTGAACCTTCTCCCCATATTGAGGATAACAACCGAATTTTTGGTCTTCTTTTTCTTGGCAAGGAGCACCATCAGATCTTTCTTCCCCTGTGCCAGGTTCAGAAGAGTCTCTTGAAATTGTGCATGCTGAGCCTGGAGATCCTTGATAGTTTGTTCGAGGGCTATCTTATACTAAAATAAAGAGTAAGTAGATTAGAAAAACTTGTATGAAAGACCTGTTATGCAATGATGCATGATATGTAAATTTAATGTTTTCAAGGATTTTAGGAAATTTAAATTTGCTATCCAAGAGGAAACAAAAGCAAATATTTTTATTAGTAAGTTCATATTATAATTTCCTTTTATGCTTACAATGAAAATAGGGTCTCAAAGAGAATACAATGTAAACTCCTAAAACCTAAGACTCAAGTCTCCCACAGACGCTTCCTCTTTGTGTTGATGTATGCATTGAGACTCTGCTCCTCGTGAAGTTGCTTTGTAAGCTCCAACACTTTCTTGCATAGAATTGAGTCTCAAAGGTGTCCCGTTATTCCTTGAGTTGAATCCAGAACTTTTGCAATTCTTCAAGGTCTGTGGGCATGTCTGGATGGAGGATGGTGCGAGAAACGCCTCCTTCAATAACAAGTTCCATGATCACTGGTAAGACAACTGGGTATGGCATCATGAGGTTTTGAGCTTGAGCTCGTACCCATTTAAGATAGGGCTCCAGAGGGATGGAGTTCTTCTGTCCTAAAGCCTTACTGTCAATCCTACTTACCATGCCCCAAGCATGTATAAAACTTCGGCAACAACCTTGAGGATTGTTTTCGTAATACCCTAGATAAGGGCGTCATGAGGACCATCTCTTTGAGCATAACCGAATTGATGTAGAGACAAAGAAGGGTTGTAACTAATACCTCCCCTAATGCCAAAGGAGTGGAAAATTAGGGAAATACCCACAACGGTCAATGATAGTGATATCCTCATGAGACCGGGGATACCAGTAGATGTCTGTATGAGAAATTCATATTATTCTTTGCGACCACCTCAAGCTCTGTTCATTCTTCATTACTGAGCGGGGAAGGTGTGAAATAAACCACCTGGACAGTAGAGGTATACAACACATGATATTTCCTCACCTCCTCATAGAACGAGTGTGAAGAGAATGCAAAATGTCTCCGAGCAAGGTAGGCACAGGATTACGAGCAAGAAATTTTTTGATGGCATTCACATCTATGAGTTGGTCTGGATTAGGGAATAGTACCAACCCATAGATTAAAAGATCCAAGATCTCCTCAAAAGCCTGAAAACTCATAGCATCCAGAAATAGTTGAGCCTTCTCTATCAGAAATTTAGCCAAAAAGCCCTTTAATCCACTTCTTGTTTCCCAATTGGATATTATATCGGACTGCTTCAGATGTAAAGCTGCTGTAATAACTTCTGGTTTTGGAGCTTCCTCTAAACCAGTGAAGGGTGTCTGATGAAGAACATGCACCCCTAGTAATTGAGAAAACTCCTCCATTGTGGGTACCAACTGATAATCTGGAAAGGTGAAGCAATGATGTGCATGGTCGAAGAACTGGAATAGGAAGCTCATCATGTCTTCGTCAAAACCTGGGGTAACCAGACTGAGTAATCAACCATGCCTTTTGACAAATGGCGAACTTTCGGGAACCTTTGAGACTAACTCTTTAATCTGAGGAGGCACCCTTACGAAGTTGATCCGGATAATGTTTCTACGAGTGGAGGCCATAGTCTACAAAACAAAACAAAGATAAATTCCTTGGTCCTTGAAATGGTTAGTGAAAATGAATATGGTATGATGTAATGATGTAATGATGTTATGTTCAAACAATTTAACTATACACAAACAAAACACACAAGGCCTTAGGTTTAAGCTTGCATGGAGTTCATAGGTAAGTACCCTCTTGAAGTTTTAGTTGGCTCAACCTGTCCTAAAAGAAGTAACTGGGTTCTAGGAGTCTCAATATCACTGATCTTTCTCCTGAGCATTGTTTCAACACAATCATCTGATTTGCGACCGAAATACCCCGAGAGTTCGATCTCAATGAGTGTAGTATCGAGTATCAACCTACTTCAATCTGCACTAAAGTTCATTACCTCACTACTTTCTAATGGCTAAGTTGTGTCAACTAAGGTTCTACGGTCATTTATTGCTTCATGACAACACATGTCAGCCCAAGATTCTCCTTGACTTAACTCAAGGGACACCGACACCAACCAATGTGTCTCACTAACATAGCCATCACTTCAATCGTGTCGGTGTATATCGTATAGTTTTCACGATCTATTGCTACTTATTTAAAATGCCCCAGATCTGGGTATAGGTTCTTTACAAGAATAACCCAAACAACCCTTAAAAATAAATCAGGAAAATCAAACAAGGAAAGCAAATTAAAGGTGATCTAGCTCTAAGGTAACCCCACTTTTTATATTCTCCACCAGAGTCACCAGTTCTATAATACAGTGGGAGAAATGACTTTTGATTTTTTATTTTATTGCAAATATTGCGGATAGAAATAGTCGACACCAAATTTTCTTTTATCTAATAAAGGAAAGGGTGAAAAGAACAGGAAATACCTTTGAGAATTTTCTGAGTTCGGGGGGGTAGGTTATGAAAAGGGAAGGTATTAGCATCTTTTTCCTCTGTAGTTATCTACGGGCTCTTAATTGCTAGCTCACTTTGTTTGAAAATGTTTTGTGGGTATTTGTTTGAAAATGTTTTGAAAATTCCTGAGTACGACAAACTTTGTAATGATTCTTGTATCGTTGAGAACGCATACAGAGTGTTTGTTTTAAAAATATTTCAGAAAAGAGTGTATGTGTGAAAATATGTTTTTGTTTGTGAGCAAGCTACTACGATCTATCTACCTACTCAAAAAAATATTTATTCTTTTCCTCCTTTCCCTTAGATAGTGCTATCCTACCATTAGTTAGTAGGAAGTCCTATTATTGGATGTTTGAGAGACAAGCACAAGTCATCATACAGTCATGAAGGCAACTTGTAGGATGCTTTAGCAATTATTGTAAGGGACTAAGATCGTTTACCGAGGCAACATCGAAGGTTCATCGAGGGACTACGATCTTTTGACCAAAGTGTCTTTGCTAAAGCATCCCACATTTGAGGGACATGACTGTTGTTTATCCGAGGCAACAAGTGAGGGTCACCCTAGAGGTGCGCATGTGTGAAGTGTGTTGAGATTCAACTATTTTGTCTTGTATTTATGGTTATCTAGTGTTTGCTTTTAGTTTTTGCCATACAATCCTATTAAATTAGAATTTAAATATATACATACCTTCGTACCTAATTGCGGAAAGTAAAAATGCAGGAAATAATCTATGCTATTACAATGCTTCGGAGATGGGGAGTACAAACCATAAAATGGGGAAAAAGTAAAGAAATCCTAATTTTAAACTATTACATCCCTTTGTCAGTTACATAATTATGAAAATAGCAGTGCGAAAAATAAATAAACGTGTGGAGATTAAAAAAGGGAAAGATATTAAAACCTAAAAAAGTTCTAAGTGTTAGAAAAAAGTATTTTGGTGTTTTTGTTTAGAAAAATATTTTGTAGTAAATAATAATGATAAACCCTAATTCTAATTAAATTAATTAATAAAATAAAACTTAAGTGTGATTAAATTAACATAATATTATTTATCAAAAATTAAGTTAATTAAACAAAAACCTAAATCAATTTTTTTTTATGATTTTGTGATTTTTTCTGATTTTAATAAAATTAATTAAAAGGAAAAATGATTAATTAAAATAAAAAAAGAAAACAAACGGGCCTGTAATGTAAGTAAATGGGGGGGGGTTGAGAAAATCAGAAATCCCTAGGCCCAATCAATGAACTCAGATTGTTGTGTTGGATCTGGTGAGGATGATCCACAAAGGTTCATGGTGAGGGTATGCATTTGAGGCATTGGATCTAAATTGATGAGATTTGATGGGCAGGATATGAAGTAAATCGTACGCGCGTTGGACCTGCATAGTATTGGATCTGCAAGGAAAATATTTAAAAAATAATATGCCAGAGACAGGGATCGAACCCCTGCCATGGCACACAAACACCTTAAGACACGCGCGCTTGCCGCTGGGGCAGACAGTACATCCGGTATTATGAATCAAACAATAAAAAGAAATAATAAATCTTGATACTGTTGACCGGAGAAGCGCCGGAGCCCTAGCTCCGGTTGTCTTCTCTGGCCTGTCTTTTTCCTCAAACCATCAAAAATGCGTTAAAATGACATATCCAAAGAATTAGATCCACTAATTAACATACTGCGATCTCAATGGCATGGTTAATGGGAATTGAGAATGCTTGCATCGTTCGGTTCGATGCTCAATGGCTTTTGATCCCTAATAATGGTGGAACATGATTTCAGCGTCAAACTTCACAGGTAACACATCAACCCTGTTCTAATGATGCACTTGAGAAGATCAAATAGATTAGCAATGACTGAAAATACAAGAAATCACAGTTTTGAATTTTACCAACTTTGACAACTGGCATGATGGAGAGGCCGTGTTCTGGTGCTTGAGAGAGGCAGTTATAGACTTTGATCAACTCCTTTGATCCTTAGGAAGTGAATGCTGGCCTTAGTTTCACGTGAGAACGACTGGAAGTTGGGCTATGAATTTTGCAATTTCTTTGAAATTTTGTAGTTTTTTAAGTGGCTCTTTGGCCAGTTTATTCGTGTCCTTTGCATCTGCTTGGATTTTCCTTGCCATTTTTAAGCTTGCACGGTTTTGGAATGTTTTCTGATAGGCTAGCATGAGTTGTATTGGGCCTTTAGCTGATTGAAACAAAAGTCTAAGCTTTTATACTCTTATCTCACATTTATTTGATTTTATTTGTATTTAAATGAATAGAAATTCACATAAAAGAAATAAAAATCATAAAAAATATGTGAATAGATTTAGAGGTCCTATAACACCTTATGAACATGTTTGAACATAAAAAATTAGGCCGACTAGTTCAAAATTCCAAGTTTGCTCACTTTGCATTTTATGCATTTCCTCAAAATTTCCCAACTTGAGAAACTCATATCTTTCTCAATTTTCAGGGTTTGAATGTGGTCTTAGACTTTTTGGAAATCTCAAGATGTCCTCTACAATTTCTCTTTTGATCATATTTGCATTTGGAGACTTTATCTTGATGTAAGTTGCCTTGACAAAAAGTGTCTTTTTGTCGACTTTTGAAATAACTGCAATTTATTGGCTCATATGATTCAAATGAAGCATTTTTTGGGCTTGATAATAAATACAAAGTTATAGAAAATTGAATTTCCTTTAAATTGGGCTTTGTTTGGAGAAAAGTTGATGAAGCATGTGAAAGTTATGCTTGGTCAAAGTTCGGTTGACTTCTCCTAAGGAAACCCTAATTTGATAATTCTTGACCTTTGATGATTTGAGAGCTTTCTTTGAGGAATCATGATTAACCATTGATCAAATGATGAATATCACTTCAAAATGTTGATGTTGACTAAAAATCTTGAATTTTAAGTGTATGTTGACCATAGTTGACTTTTATCCAATACAGTTGATTTTTAATCATCTGAGTCGTTGATTGAGCAAACTTGTGATGCAAGACTTGAAACTTGACATGAACATTGTTGAAGACCTATGATGAACCATGAAAACCATTTGATATTTTTGCAACCTAAACTTTCTTGAGGAAATAAAAACCCTAGTTGTAGACCCATTGCTTAGGAGGAGCATTTTGACTGGTTAACCCTTGAGGTTCTTGAGTATTTGAGAACCCTTAAAAGAATGCCTTGAAGAAAATGGGAGGGAAAATTTTGAGGTACAACAGTGTGTTTTAAATCTAAGCTTAAGAACTAAAAGAAAATGCAAAGATGGAATCCATGCAAAATAAAATAGAAAATAATGTAGGGAAAATAAAGTTGTGCTCGCTTGAGCCCTACTCCAATGCCTACGTATCCTTTTTGAGGAATCAGAGTTAGCATAGTTTAACTCACATGTTTTGATTTGTTTTGTGTTTTTTAATGAAAAATATTAATTTTGCCTTCTGCCACAGCTCGACCTTTGAAGACTCACGCGTCAGCACACAATTGAATTAACATGTTATACCCAACAAGGTATTTGCAAAGAAAAATGCCCAAAGGCAGATAATGCTACATTCATGCTCTAGCAATTTAGACAAAGTGCCACCCGACCTTTGGGGATTTACGTGTCGTGTTGCATAGAGTAGAATTAATACATCCTTTTGAAGGTTCCGAAGAAAGGCCTGAAGGAGAAAAAAGTTTGCATTGGTTGATCTTTTTTACCTTAAAGAAGGATTTGAAAGTTGTTAGATGTTTTATGCATTTTCCAAGAAAATGGTTTTAGTCTTAATGCAAGGATGCAAAAGAAATAAAAACATCTAAGAGAGACTATATAGTTCTATTCCTAATGTTATCATACAATTATTGATCCTAAGATTAAGTTTTGAAAGGGAAATCTCTAACCTGTGTTAGCATGCATGGATACCTATCCTAAGGGAAGCATACAAATTCCTATTCTAAGGGAACATGGTATGTACAAGGATGAAAAAACAAGCAAGCTCAAAAGAGCGCACACATGCCACGAGTAGTGCACACTAAATCGGGTAAAGGCCTAACCAAGATATAAATAATTGAGATAGGTACAAAATACAGTAGGGATGCTTTAGCCAACAGGTCATATCAATCGAGGCAAACAAGCGAGAAGGGGATATGGGAAGCTTTAGCCAAGGGGTCATATCAACCGAGGAAAATAAGCGAGGAGGGGATAGAAAAAACAAAGAGCGTCAACTTCGTCCAACGTGAGCTCAAGACAAAATGTGGGGGTTTGATTGCGAAACCCTTTTCCACTTGACGACTCAATAACAAGAGTAGGCATAACTCCAAAGCATCGTGGTGCGTCACGAGCTAAGGATGACACAGACGAAATGCGAGGGTTTATTGCAAATCCTTTCTGCTCACCTCCTTTTGAGGACTTCAATAAGGGACGGGGGAATAGATGCAAGCACAAATGTAAACGCACGTGTGAAATACTTACTTTAAAGGTAGGATTTTAAACAAACACAGATAACACACAGAAAGCGGTGCCTGCTACAGAACTTCAAATAGCGACTTCGAGTGCACGCTCTTTATTTCTTACTTCTCATGATATCTAGAAAGTGGTAAAGTGCTGAAACAGTAAACCAAAATCAGAATGATACCAAACAGACAATAGTTCGTAGCACAACAAGCAAAGTAGAGAAACCTGGAAAACTTTGAGTAAGCTTCACCAATCAATAGAGAAAAGTCAGAAATCAAATGTTAGGAATAAGATTCGAAGCCTCATCAATGTGAAAATAAATCACAAGCGGAAGATGCGCCAGACATATCCGAATATCACATAATAAACTTGCATACGACTCAAATCTCAACAAGCAAAGGTAATTCACAAGTGTCGAATAATAAAATGATTACTAACACAATGGATAATAGAAAATTATAAACAAACTTCTACAAAAGAAATTTTAGAAAAACTTCTATTATATTCCACTATTCTTTATTGTTTTTATCATTGAAAAAACCTATAAAAAACTAGAGAATTAGTTCCTAATCACTAAAAAAACTAACAAGTCTTATTGGTTCTGTAATTTTTTATCAATAATATATAACAAAAAATAAGGAAAATGTTAGGGAAATCTAAAAAGAAAATTAAACTCAAGGGGGGTGTATGTTGAATCTGGGTGGTGTGCAGAAGCAATAGACCCAATCAGCTTGAATCCACAAGACTTGTTTTTCAAGGGGAATCAGTTAATGCAAAAAAAAAAACCTATGGGCCCAAGGGGAAGGTGCTGTCTGGTCCAATACCAATAGCACAAGCCTATCCGTTTTTTATTTATTTCCATATTCTTTTATTCAATTTATTTATTTAAATGGAACCAAAATAAGAAAACAAGAAAAAAACTGAAAATAATGAAATTGAAAAAGGAATAGGGTTTGGAGTAGTTGTGACGATCGGTCTTCACGATCCTTCTTTCAACCTTCTCACGGCAGCTTGCTTACAATCTTCATCATACTCCGACGATTCCTCCACCGTTCATCTCCGAAATTCCAACGCCTTGACTCAGCTCTCATCTTCCTCGATGCGAAGAAACATCGGTTACATCATCTCTGATTCGTCCTTCTTTGGAACTCTTTTTAAATTTCTTTTCTAAACCATTTTTGTTATGTACTTGAATGAGTGAGCTGGACAACAATACTGAGTTTCCCGACTTTGGTTGCAAAATTATTGATTTTATATTTTCTGCATTTTTCTAAATCCTGGATGTATTTCTGATTCCATATGCAGGGACTGGTTGATCTTGTTTTGTGAAATTTTCATCAGCTTCACAATGGTAGCAGTTATGTTAATGTTAAGCTCATGCCCGTGTGGAAGCTGGTATGGTACTGATGCGAGTCTATTTTAGCACTGTAGTGATGTGAGCTTGATAATTATGCACGTTTTTTGTGTTCAAGATCTTTGGCCATGAAGAAAGAAAATGGAAAGGACCTTGAAGTGTGTTGGAAGATTAATTTGACGTGAGTTGCCATAGGCATGGTTCACGAAGGGGATCAATGGAGCTTAGTATTAGGTTTTCATTTATGTAGTTTTTCTTTGAAATGTAATATGACTTTCATGGTTGCAAGTGTAAATAGATATGACCTTTGTCTTCTTTCTTTGGATTGAATATGACTTGTAACGAAAATTGATCACAAAATGTCTTGATTTAAAATTAGAATAAAACTTACACATTTTGAATGGATTTGAGTCCATGGATGGAATCTTTAAATGAATGAATGGACTTGTGAACTTGTCTGAATTTTGAACGTATTTTGAATGACTTCATGCTATTGAATGCTTGAACAACTATAATTTCAAATTGATTCATTTAGTCTTGAAATAAAGTTGAAACACGATGAATGATGCTGGAGGTTAGACTCTTTGATCTTGCAAGCCTTAAGCGGTTTTGATTAATTTGACTACATGTAAATCATTTCGAATTCATGGCGTGAATCCATATCACTCCCAATCTAAACCAAACTTGTATAATGAGCAAAAAGTACATAATGACGATGAATACATAAGTCATGTCTTGTACTATGACATACCCTTTTAGCAATTCAAACCACAAGCTATATTAACTTGAAAACCAACAACCTCACCATAAAATTTATGCCTCTCGAGGAAATCCTTTGACTGAAACTGAAAGCGTAGAAAGACATCCATGTGATAAAATCCAAATTTCATGAGATACACAGGAAAATAAATCCTAATCTTTGGAACTGATGAAACTAGGTGGAGAATGGTCTTATAGCTTGACGAAGAAGAAATTCTTAATGACCACAGACCACAACCTTAATTCCACTGTTCATTTCCTGAAGAAGGAATCAGCCTTTATTGGATATATACACCTCAACACTGTGAAACCATGATATTGCTAGATCATCGATCCTTTAAACTCGTGGTACTTTTTTGAATTAAATGTTATGTTAATGACCTAATGGAAAGTATGTAGATGAATGCAAAAACCTAAGCCATATAAAAGCAATATAGGATGTAAAATTTTGGGGTACAACAGCTGCCCCTATTCAAGCTTCTTCAACCTAAAGCGAGATTGACAACAACAACCTTTCGAGCGATAAGGTAGAAGGAGATTGAATACAAAAATGAACTAAAAAATTTGCACTCTGAATTGAGACGACGTATATCAACATAGGGTATAATTTTGATGGTCTCTTGGCACTGAAATAAAGAACAAGTTTATGATGGGAGATAAGGATCAAAGACCGTGGAACTTGATCCAAAAACGCTAGTAATGACTAGACTTCACAGAATGCCAGAAAGCTGTATTCTGAGAAAACATATATGAGTGACGACTCGACTTCACAGAATGCCAAAATGCTACATTCTGAGGAAGAAAAGTAACGGCCAAAAGGTTTTAGTAACGACTAGACTTCAAAGAATGCCAGGACGCTGCATTCTGAGAAAAAAGTAAAGACCGAAAGATGCTAGTTGTTTACCGTAGTTTTTGGTAAACAACCGCTGATCCTCCAAAAAGGAAAGTTCTTTTTGGTTTACTTACGGGATCGATCAGATTAATTTAATTTATCGCTTCGGGAATGTAATAGTTTTTATCCGATGCCTTGTAATAGCTTAGATTAATTTCCCGCAATTTAATTTCCGCTCAATATTAACTGTTAGATGTTTGATAACTAGGCAATGCATGACAAGATCAATCTTTAAACTAAAATCAACATAGCTCACCATAACATGTACAAAGATGATATAACTGAAAAATAACACACTCGCACATGCGCACTCTTAGGGTACACCTCACTTGGTTGCCTCGAACGTGGTCATTGAGTATAGGAAGTTTTAGAGGTCGTCCTCTTGTCCAAAGATCATAGTTGCCTCGAAACGGTTGCCTCGGAAAAAATGATCTAAGACATTAGGGTTACCACTAAG
Source organism: Vicia faba (assembly GCA_948472305.1). Lineage (NCBI taxonomy): Eukaryota > Viridiplantae > Streptophyta > Magnoliopsida > Fabales > Fabaceae > Vicia > Vicia faba. The sequence goes on along the minus strand of OX451735.1, from coordinate 259,647,917 downwards.
GCGTCTTAACGTTGCTTTAGTGACCACACGTCCCTTAATCAAATTGACCCTTAAAACTCTAACGACGGTGCTACCTACATCTCAATAGTGGGCTAGCACTGTCTAAAGGACACTTGTACAGATTAATTCCTTTTTGAGTAGGTAGATGGTTCTTAAGTACTTGCTCATTTTAAAACAAAACAAAACTTTTCGCACTTACACTCTCTTCAAAACAAAAACTCTTTTCAAACCCACAAACACAAAGAAAAGCAAACTTTTGAAAACACAATGAGCAAGTACCTAAGAGCCCGTGGATAACCACGAATAGAAAGGGTGCTAACACCTTCCCTTTCTATAATCTACCTCCCGAACCCGAGAAATATCTCAAAAAGGAATTTTTCTGTGCTTTTGTCCTTTCCTTGTTGGATAAAATAAAAGACGGTGGCGACTCTTGCTTACCGCGACATTTTGCGAAAACAAACGCAAACGCGAACCAGCATTCTAAAAACAGTCAGTTCTCATTCCCACCGATCACAGAACTGGCGACTCTGCTGGGGAAAAGATATAAGTGAGGTGTACCTTAGGATTAGATCACTATGTTTTCAATTGTACGCTTTGTATGCTTTAATTTTGTGGGCTTGTATCGGAGTTCTATAGATCCTAACCCGGATCTGGGGATACCCTTTAGGTAAGTAGCAATAAACTGTGAGGGATCTGTACGGCGTAGACCGATACGGATGAAGCAGTAGCTACGTTGGTGTGGCACCTTAGTCTGTACCGATATCCCTTATGTTGGAACGAGGAGAATATGGGTCTTCTAAGGAGTCATTAGGCACCAACTGACCTTAGAACCTTAAATTGACCAACTTGGACATAGAACAGTAGCAGTATGCTACACTCATTGTGACTAAACTCTCGCGATGATTCCGGCCGCAAGAAAAGGTTGCTAAACTAGAATTATGACCGATTGAGGGTAGCCAGTGATATTGAGATCCTCTAGAACCCGATTATTATTTTTAGGACAGGTTTAAACCAACTGAACTGAAATAGGGTAGTACCTAAGCTCCATGCCAGCCTGAAATCTAAAGGCTCTCAGTGTGACTTGTGTGCCTTTACCATATTTTCTTTTTGTGGATACTTGTGGTGTGCCTTTATCATGACATCATGACATCATAACATTACATGCATCTTGCATAAGGACTAACCTATTTCAAGGACAAGAGGTTTTTATCTTTGCTCTGTTTTGTAGGTCATCATGATGCCCATGCGTAAGAATACTATCCGAATCAACTTTGTCCAAGTCCCTACCTTGCTTAAAGAGTTGGTTGTGAGGATGCCAGACACTACTTCCTTCATCAGGAGGCATGGTTCTCTTCTCAGTTTGGTCACCTCCAAATTGGACGAACAAATGATGAGTGTCCTGGTCCAGTTTTATGATCCGCTGTACCATTGCTTCACTTTTCAAGACTATCAGCTGGTTCCTACCCTAGAAGAGTTCTTTGAGTTGCTTGGTATCTCTGTTTTGGAGCAGACCCCGTTCACTGGGTGGGAAAAGACTCTTAGGCCCGAAGAGATTGCTGCAGCCCTTCACTTGACCAAAGAAGAGGTAATGGCTAACTGGGAGACTAGAAGTGGAGCTAAGGGTTTTCTGACTAAGTTCTTGGTGAGCAAGGCTAACTACTTCTGGGATAGCCTGGACTTTAAGGCCTTTGAGGACATTTTGGCTCTTCTGATTTATGGTCTGGTATTGTTTCCGAATCCTGACACTTTTGTTGATATCAATGCCATAAAGATCTTCATCTCTCAGAATCCTGTACCCACTCTCTTGGGTGACATCCTTCATCAGCTCTATGCTCGTACTGCCCGAAAGCGGGGAACTTTGATGTGTTGTGCTCCTTTATTGTCGAGGTGGTTTATTTCGCACCTCCCTAAGTCCATGCTGAAGAACAAAGAAGGAATGGGCTGGGCTTATAGAGTTATTTCTCTTTCTAATAATGACATTATCTGGACTCTCAAAGGTACGGATGAGGTGACTGTCATTGATCGTTATGGAAAGTATCCTAATGTTCCATTGATCGGAACCCATGGAGGGATTTCTTACAACCATGCTTAGCTCTCCGTCAGTTTGGAAGAGCTAGAAGAGAAGGGCCTCATGAGATGTTAATGCCTCATATCATCTTTGATTTTCAGGGAGATAGCGACGAGTTGCGTCGTAGATTCATAAGGGCTTGGGACAGAGTTCACCAATCTGATCCACATGAGTTGGGTCCAAAGACTTCTCTGCCAATGGAGCCATATCTCAGATGGGTCCGCATCCGTGCCCAGAAGCTAGGTATGCCATATGAAGTTGTCCGTCCTGTCACTCTTGAAGTTGCTAATGAAGAAGGGGTTCTTCCAACCATTCTCCATCCTTATATGCCCACTGATATTGGGGCACTGAAGAGGTCTTGGATGCAATTAAGGGAGGAACGGGATTCCTACCGAGAGAAGTTCAATGAACAAGAGCAGAAGATCCAGAAGCTGACTAGACAATTGGAGAATGAGCGGATTCTGAATGATTATGTCCGCACTGAGAAGAAGAGACCATGGGAGCATTGATGGACCTTTGATGATTTCTTTTACAGTTTTTATTTACTTTTCAGTATTTCCATTCTTGTAACGCCTAAGGGCAGTTTATTGAACAATTTAAATTTTGAAGTTTAAATCTAATAAATTGTGTTTCCTTTCTTGTTTACAAATTTGAATCCCGATTGTCTTTGAAATCATAAATCATACGCATTTCATCCCATGCACTTCATAAACAGGTACCCTTTTTACGGGTCTCTTATCTTCTTCGCTGTTTATTTCAGCAATCATCATATCTACTGAACCTTCAACTGAGCAAGCTATCAAGGCCCTCCAGGACCAGAATGCCCAGTTTCAAGAGCTGTTCATGAATCTAGCTAAGGGTCAGCAGGACCTGAAGACTTTGATTCTGAAAGAGAAGAATAAGAAGAAGAAGAGGACCATCCTGTTCAGTAATGGACGCAGGTTTGGAAACGGGCTGCAGAATGAAGTTGATCTGACCACCTCATATGGAGGGAAAGATAGTCCACAAGAAAGGAGGGCTCCTAGCCCTATGGTCTCGGACAACGAGACGGACTACGATGAAGAACAGTATCCTCCTGCTGAGGATAAGTACAAACAGCTGGAAGACCGTTTGAGCGCTATGGAAATTCAGAAGGTGCCTGGTCTGGACTTCGGAGATCTAGGTCTATCATCTTGGGTGGTGATTCCCCATAAGTTCAAGGCACCTGCCTTTGCCAAGTATGATGGAGTTTCATGTCCGAAGTTGCACCTCCAGTCGTACGTGAGGAAGATCTAGCCTTACACCGCTGATAAGAACTTATGGATCCATTTCTTTCAAGACAGTCTCTCAGGGACTCAGCTTGAGTGGTTCTATCAGTTAGACGGAGCCAGTATCCGCAGCTGGGAAGATTTGGCTACTGCATTCTACATGCAGTATCAGTACAACTCCGACTTCGCTCCTACACGTACCCAACTCCAGGGTATGTCAATAGGAACGGGTGAAGGATTTAAAGAGTATGCGCAGAAGTGGAGAGACCTTGCCGGAAGGGTGCAACCACCTTTGGCTGATTGTGAACTTGTTGATATGTTTCTGGGGACCCTGTCCGGTCTATTCTTTAACCATTTGATTGAAAGCTCTTCATCTGGGTTTACAGATCTTATTTTGACTGGAGAGAGGATTGAGGCTGGTATTAAGGCTGGGAAGATACAGAAGGGTGCCTCATCGAGCACTGAGAAGAAGCCGTTTAAGAAAGAGTCAAGTGCTGTCTACAGTGCAAGAAGATAGAGTAGACCCGAACACCGCCAAGCTGTCAATGCGGTTGTTATTTCAAAACCTGCTGGTGCTCCTCAGTACAACAATCAACAAAAGGACGAGAGACCTAAGAGGAAATTCACTCGTCTCAGCATGGCCTTATCTCAGATTCTGCCACAGTTGCTGAAGACTAACCTGGTGACTACAAGGGAACCCCCAAAGAATGAAAATACAACGTCACCAAGGTATAACCCTAACGCCCGCTGCGCTTATCACTCTGATAGCCCGGGGCATAATACAGATGATTGTTGGGCATTAAAGAACAAGATACAAGACTTAATTGATGCAAAGTAGATTGAGTTCGATGCGCACGAGAGGCCTAATGTTGTGACTGCTCCCATGCCCAAACATGGAGTAAATGCTGTAGAGGAAGACTTGTTTATAGTTTATGTGGATGACATTGTTACCCCTCTGATGACTGTCAAGAAGAACCTGTTGCTAGCCGGTTTATTTCCGGGCTGTGGAGAAGGTTGCCATATGTGTTCTGTTTTACCTACTGGTTGCCCATTCCTGAAGTCAGGTATCCAAAACCTGATGGATAATAAGGAGATCCTGTTTGAGAAGATTGTTGTTCCTTCCATTCATTCTGAAGAAGTTACCATTATTACCATTTTCGACAATTCTTCCAAGGCTCCCTCGAGGAAGCCTGTTAGAATTACATCTGTTCCGAAGATCGCACCTGTGATTATCACCGTTCCGGGGCCCATCCCTTACACCTCTAACAAAGCTGTCCCCTGGCACTATGGGGCTGATGTTTATGTTCTTGGAGTTAAGCAAGAGTTGGATGTTGGTACTGACATCAGCAACATTACTGGACCTGCTAAAGTCACCCGCAGTGGTAGACTTTTCTCACCTGATATTGCTCCACCAACTGTCCGAAGACCTGTTGTCATTACACCTACAAGTGTACCTACTGCCATTCCTGATCAAGTTCCTAGTCCTACCCCTGTCGCCGAGTCATCTAACGCTCGGGGCAAAGGGATCACCACTGATGTGCCTGCCCAGACGGAGGCACCGAAGACCATTACTGTTGAAGCTTCCAAACAGGAGATGGAAGAGATTTTGAAGATTATTAAGAAGAGTGATTATAACGTAGTTGAGCAGCTGGGGCAAACCCCATCCAAGATTTCTATGTTGTCATTGTTGTTGTGTTCAGAGGCCCATGCTAAGGCTCTGATTACCTTCCTGAAGACTGCCCACGTGCCACAAGAGACATCAGTTGATCAGTTTACAGATTGTGTGGCTAATTTAACTGCTGATAATGGTTTGGGTTTCTCCGACGTTGATTTGACTGCTAAAGGGAAGAACCATAATGATGCCCTGCATGTATCCATTGAATGCAGGGGCACTACTCTTGCACATGTATTGGTTGATACTGGTTCCTCACTGAATGTCTTGCCCAAGAAAGCTCTAGACCGGTTGGATTGCAAAGGGTTAGAGCTAAAACCAAGTAACATCGTTGTCAAGGCCTTTGATGGGTCTAAAAGGATGGTGCATGGTGAAGTTGATATTCCAATTAAAGTTGGTTCTCAGGTCTTCAATTCTATGTTCTATGTGATGGACATTCGGCCATCCTACTCTTGTTTGCTGGGTCGTCCATGGATCCATAAAGCTGGGGCCGTAACCTCAACGCTCCACCAGAAGCTGAAGTACCCTGTCAGAGGAAAGATTGTGACAGTTCAAAGGGAGGAAGAGTACATGGTCAGCCACCTCAACTCGTTCCGATACGTAGAGATGGATGGGGAGTTCATTGAGACCCCGTTCCAGCACTTTGAAGAGGTTCCCCAGACATTGGCATCAGCTGAGACTGTGTTTGAGGATTCTCCTATGAAGATGGCTTCCTTAAAAGATGCCCGGGCTGTTATTGAGAAGGGTGAGTGTGCAAATTTGGGCCGACTTCCTGATTTTACACAGAAGACTAACAAGTTTGGTTTGGGTTTCACTGCAGAAGCTCAGAGGGCTGTTCGTAATGCAAGGATTGGAAGACCTCCTGTGTTCATCAGCAACTAGGGAGTAAATGCCATTGAAGATGATGTGGAAGAGTTTGAATTCGACAGTTGGATCTATCCTACGACCAACGGTGGACCAAGCAACTGGACCGCAAAGGACTTCATTCCTATTACTTTTGTTACCCAATAATGAACTCTTTGTTTTGAATTTGTAACAGACAATGTTTTGAAACTTTATGGCCCGGTGTCTTACCCGGGGCACCGTGGCTTCATTTGTGAGGGCTTTTGTGTGTCATTTTCATATATCATTAATAAAAACATTGGACGTTCTTGCATTTTAAATCTTGCGCTCTTTGTCTTTCTTTATTATATATTGTGAAACAGCTATTTACACACACTCACATATACAGGTCCTCATCCACTCTGGATCTCACTGGTAACAACTCTGCTACTGCCAATTATGACTTCGAAAATCCGATCAACTTGGCCGAAGACGAAGGTGAAGATGATTGCGAAGTGCCTGGTGAACTTGCAAGACTGCTACTCCAGGAAGAGAGGGCCATTCAGCCACATGAAGAGCCAGTGGAAACAGTGAATCTGGGTACTGAGGCAGACAAAAAGGAAGTCAAGATCGGTGCAAATCTGGAGCTTAGTGTGAAACAATGTTTAATTCAGATGCTGCATGACTACGTTGAAATCTTTTCCTGGTCTTACGAAGATATGCCTGGTTTAGATACCGACATTGGGGTTCATCGCCTGCCTACCAAGGAAGACTGTCCTCCAGTGAAATAGAAGATTCGCCGTATGCGCCCAGAGATGTCTGAGAAAATCAAGGCTGAAGTCATGAAACAGTTTGAAGCCAGTTTTCTAGCAGTGACTTCTTACCCTCAGTGGGTCGCCAATGTGGTTCCGGTATCGAAGAAGGATGGTAAGGTCCGAATGTGTGTTGACTACAGGGATTTGAACAGGGCAAGCCCTAAGGATGACTTCCCTCTACCTCACATCGACGTTTTGGTTGACAACACTGCTCAGCACAAGGTCTTCTCCTTTATGGATGGTTTCTCCGGATATAATCAAATTAAGATGGCTCCCGAAGATATGGATAAGACCACTTTTGTTACTCAGTGGGGTACCTTTTGCTACAAGGTCATGCCTTTTGGGTTGAAAAATGCTGGGGCAACATATCAGCGTGCCATGGTGGATTTGTTTCATGACATGATCCATCATGAGATTGAAGTATACGTCGACGATATGATTACAAGGTCCCAGACTGAGGAAGAACACCTTGACCATCTGCAGAAGCTGTTTGACAGGCTGAAGTTGTACAAGCTGAGACTGAACCCGAACAAGTGCACCTTCAGGGTGAGGTCTGGTAAGCTACTGGGTTTCATCGTAAGCGACAAAGGTATTCAAATGGATCTTGCCAAAGTGAAAGCCATACAAGAGATACCAGCTCCCAAGACAGAGAAGGAAGTCAGAGGCTTTCTGGGACGACTGAACTACATTGCCCGATTCATCTCACACCTGACTGCTACTTGTGAACCAATCTTCAAGCTGCTGAAGAAAGATCAAGTAGTGCGTTGGAACGATGAATGCTAAGCCGCTTTTGAAATAATCAAAGAGTATCTCAAGGAGCCACCCATCCTGATGCCACCCGTTGAAGGGAGACCTCTGATCTTATACTTGACAGTACTTGACAACTCAATGGGGTGTGTGCTGGGTCAGCATGACGAGTCTGGCCGAAAAGAGCATGCTATTTACTACCTTAGCAAAATGTTTACTGACTGTGAGACCCGATACTCACTGCTTGAGAAAACTTGTTGCGCTTTGGCATGGGCTGCTTGTCGGCTGAGACAGTATATGTTGACTCACACTACTTTGTTGATTTCAAAGATGGATCCAATCAAGTATATCTTCGAAAAGCATGCCTTGTCCGGAAGAATAGCAAGATGGCAGATGATCTTGACTGAGTATGACATCCAGTACACAACTCAAAAAGCAATCAAGGGAAGTGTATTGGCAGACCATTTGGCACACCAGGCAGTGGATGATTACCAGTCTATGAACTTTGAATTTCCGGACGAGAATATCATGTTGATAACTGATTGTGAGACACCTGGACCAGATGAAGGACCTGAGGAAGGATCCCGATGGTCTATGTACTTTGATGGAGCTTAAAACGCTTTGGGAAATGGCATTGGCGCCGTAATCATATCTCCTAAAGGCTCTCATACTCTGTTTACCGCCTGACTATATTTCAACTGCACCAACAACATGGTGGAGTATGAAGCGTGCATCATGGGTCTTCGAGCTGCAATTGACTTGAGGATTAAGTTTCTAAGTGTCTTCAGAGATTCCTCTCTCGTGATCAGTCAGATCAAAGGCGAGTGGGATACGAAACACCCGAATCTTGTCCCTTATAAGGAATATGTGTTGACATTGCTTCCCCATTTCGAGGAGATAACCTTTGAACACTTCCCTAGAGAGGAGAATCAGCTGGCGGACGCGTTAGCTACGATTTCTTCTATGTTTAAAGTCAATTGGGACAACGAGGCTCCCCGGTTCATTATTGAAAGATTGGAAGAACCTGCACATTGTTGTGATCTTGAGACTGAAGAAGTAACAGGAAATCCCTAGTATCATGAGGTGAAGAGGTACCTTGAAGCTCAAGAATACCCCGAGGGTGCATCTGTTAATGATAAGAAGTTTCTGAGAAGGTTCGCGGCGAAGTTCTTCATCAGTAATGTCATTCTTTACAAGCGTAACCATGATTCGACCTTACTGCGTTGTGTGGATAAGATGGAAGCGGAAAGGATCATGACAGAACTGCATGAAGGTACTTTCAGAACTCATTCCAGTGGACATACCATGGCAAAGAAAATCCTTCGGGCAGGATATTATTGGTCCATGATGGAAGCTGACTGTTATCAGCATTCTCGGACATGTCACAAGTGCCAGGTCTATGCTGATAAGGTGCACGTACCTCCAGTTCCTCTGAATGTTTTGACAGCGCCTTGGCCTTTTGCAATATGGGGCATTGATATGATCAGTGAGATCAGACCTACGGCATCCAACGGGCATCGTTTTATCCTGGTAGCTATTGATTACTTTACGAAGTGGGTTGAAGCAGCTTCCTTTGCTACCGTAACCAAGAACGTCGTGGCACGGTTCATTCGACACAATCTGATCTGTCGATACGGTGTACCAGAGAGGATCATTATAGACAATGGTACCAATCTCAACAACAAAATGATCACTAAGCTCTGCGAGCAATTCAAGATACAACATCATAACTCTTCTCCCTACCGGCCAAAGATGAATGGGGCTGTCGAAGCAGCAAATAAGAACATTAAGAAGATTATGCAGAAGATGACAGCGACATACAAAGATTGGCACGAGATGTTACCATTTGCTCTTCATAGGTACCGTACCTCAACACGGACGTTAACATGGGCAACACCCTATTCCTTGGTTTATGGCATGGAGGCAGTCTTGCCTATTGAAGTTCAGATACCCTCTCTTCAGATTATAAAGGATGCAGGTTTGAGTGAAGATGACTGGATTCAGACCCGGCTTGATCAACTGAACCTAATCGACGAAAAGAGACTTACTGCTATTTGTCATGGTCAGACGTACCAAAAACGGATGATCAAGGCATTTAACAAGAAAGTCAGACGATAAGAGTATCAAGTTGGGGACCTGGTAATCAAATGCATTATTCTACCTCAAGGTGATCCCAGGGGCAAATGGACCCCTACTTACGAAGGGCCATTTGTGGTTAAGAACATTTTCTCAGGAGGAGCTATGATTCTAACCACCATGGATGGTGACGACCTTCCTCACCCCGTCAATGCGGACATAGTGAAAAGATACTACGCATAATCAAAGACCCGCTAGGTTGACTTGCCTAGGCAAAAATAAGGGCTTTCTGGCGAACCAAAAAGGGTTCGGGCAAAAATAAGGGATGAAATTGAAAAAATCTATACACCTGGCAAGTCGAAAACCTGAAAAGGCGGCTTGGGCAAAAATGGGTATCCCGGTGGACTGAAAACCCGAAAGGGCGGTCCAGGAAAAAGTTAGGGATTAAAGCGTAACACTATGTCTCATTGGATCACCTCGCATCCAGACTTCGGTATCAACTATCAAGCTCGGACGACACCAATCAATCAGATTCATCTTCAACTAAGCAGCAAAGTGATGAGAGGCTTGAAGATATAAAGGCAATAGTAGAGTTGGAACCCAGTGGGATTATTCACATAGCTGTTTTGTTTCTTTTTCATAAATTGTATAAATTCTATTTGTTCGGCGGCGTTCTCTTACTAGGACGTCAGCCTCTTGTACAAAAATGCCTATTTACAGGCCAAACTTCAAAATCAATACAAATTCATTTTCAGACAAATTTTAAACTGTTTTTCCTTTATCTGTTTTGTTTTGGAAAGAACGTCCAATGTTCATTTTTGATATATGCATTTGACATTAATTGCTGATCATAAATATTTACATGCGAAACGAAAGATAAATTACTGGTAATATCAGAAACAGGGGGCATAAGAAATGTCCAAAGCTGTGTAGTCGCTTCATCCACCAGGTACAAGGTAGATCCGACTGAAGAATATGGCTATGATACCTTCACTCCCCCGCAGAGTAAGACAATAATAGTAGCTCTCATTTGAGACTTGCAACTATGGACGAATCAACAATACTCTCCCCAAGAAGAGTTAGTCTACCATCAGCCCTAAAAAAGCTTGGTATCCCCAGAAGGTCTTAATCTTCCCCAGCGGAGTATAAAGACATTCCCCAACAAGTATAAGAGCACCCCCGACAGTCTTAATATTCCTCAACGGAGTATAAGAATGTTCCCTGGCGGAATACAAGATACCCCCAGTGGAGCCATTTCCCCAGCGCAGTCTAAAAAAAGCTTTCCCAACAGAGTTGAATCATCTTCCCCAGTAGATTCCGGAAGCTTATCCCCTGCAGAGCGTAAATAAATCTCCCCAACCAAGTTCGGAGGGTTATCCACACAAGAGTCTAACTGGGTTATCCTCAGCAAGTTGCAACTGAAAGATCATCCCCAGCGAAGTTCTTTCTTTCCCCCCAGCAGGACTTCAATCCTCAACCGATTCTATATCACCAGCCACGGTAATCCATCCCCAGCGGAGTTCATCATTGAAATCCCCAACATAGCTCTTCAACAGAATCCCCAACGAAGTTTATCGTTAAAATCTTCAGCAGAACATCTCTTCCCCATAAAGTAATTCCCCTCAGTAATCTCTTCATCAGTTTATTCCCCAACAGAGTTCTTTTCTCCTGCAAGTTTATCCTCAAAATCACCTTCGTTCACCATCCCCAGCAGAAACGAAGAATTCAACTTTATTCTCCAGCAGCTTCGGGATTTATTTTCCCCAGCTAAGACATTACATGTCCATACATCATGATGCATGCATATACGCATCATACCATACAATCTCATTTATTTTGAGAACATCATTGCCTGATACATATCATGCATTACATACAGCTAACATTTACCTTTCAGGAAAGATACAGTCAAAATTCAAGTTATGAAGCTCGGGTACGACCGGATAGTATCTTGATTTCTACAGCATATTGTGAAGCCCGGATTACGACTGGATAATAATATCAGACTACCGTGAAGCCTGGATTACGACCAAATAGTGACATCTCTCAAAAGCAAGCTATGAAGCCCGGAGAACGACCGGATAATAGTTTACTCCCCAGTGAGCTGTGAAGCCCGAATTACGACCGGATAGCAGCTCAGTAAGCACCATAAAGCCTAGATTCAACCAGATAGTGGTATATCATAAACACAAGCCGTGAAGCCCGGATTATGACCGGATAACAGCTCAACAAGTTATTGTGAAGACTGGATTACGACCAGAAAGCAATACAAGACCATGAAGCCTGGATTACGACCATATAATGGTAGAAGATGTTGTGAAGACTGGATTACGACCAGATAGCAACCAAGAGTACTATGAAGCCTGGATTACGACCAGGTAATGGTAGAAGATGTTGTGAAGACTAGATTACGACCAGATAGCAACCAAGAGTACTATGAAGCCTGGATTACGACCAGATAATGGTAGAAGATGTTGTGAAGACTGGATTATGACCAGATAGCAACCAAGAGTACTATCAAGCCTGAATTACGACCAGATAATGGTAGAAGATGTTGTGAAGACTGGATTACGACCAGATAGCAACCAAGAGTACTACGAAGCCTGGATTTCGACCAGATAGTGGTATGATACATCGTGAAGCCTAGATTACGACCAGATAGCATTAAGGGACACTAAAGCTTGGATTACGACCAAGTAACAGATTACCCAACCAGTTACCGTGAAGCCCAGATTCGACCGGATACTAGTAAACCCAACAGTCAAAGGGAAGCTCGGATGCGACCGGATAACCACTTGATGTGTTCTGAAGCCTGGATTTCGACCAGATAAGAAGTGAGGTATTGTGAAGATTGGATTCGACCAGATAGCAGTACGTGACACCATGAAGCCTGGATTCGACCAGATAATGGTATAACACATCGTGAAGCCTGGATTATGGCCAGATAGCGGTACAAGGCACTATGAAGCTTGGATTCTGACCAAATAGCAGTTTACACGGACAGTTACTAAGAAGCCCAGAGTTGGCCGGATATTAGTGTGCCCTGAATTCAAGTTGAAGCCCGAATGCGACCGGATAACCACTTGATTTATTCTGAAGCCTGGATTTCGAACAGATAAGAAGTGAGGTATTGCAAAGCCTGGATTACGACCGGATAGCAAGTTTAATCTCATCTCCCCAGTAAGTCACTATAAAGCCTGGATTACGACCAGATAGCAGTCGGTCTTATCACTATGAAGCCCGGGTTGCGACCAGATAGTAGTTCACTCTTACCTCTTCAACAGAGATGATTCCCCAGTAGAATAACGGACGACTGAAGCTCCTAAAGTTCTATTTCTCCTAAGACAAAGAACAACATTCCCCAGCGAAATCTCCCTCAACAACAGGTATACAAGCTCTCGCTAAGGAATCTCTTACGCGATCGACACTCCTTCAGATAGAATCTTTAAGCCCATCTCCCATCATCAATCTCCAAATGGAATCTGTAAGCCCATTCCCTATATCACAAGACAAATACTACTTCATGCGAGTGCAAATTTCTGGGCACTCTAGTGTTCAATCATCTTCCACCTTCGGATCACGAAAGGCCTGAACTCCAATCTATATCCTCAGGTTTAAGAAGATTGAATAGGGGCAACTGTTGTACCCCAAAATTTTCCCTCCCATATTCCTTAAGACATGTCAAGAATTATCTCCAAGTTGTTCAAGATGGCTCAAGAGTTGGACAATCAAATCACCTCATAGGGCAGTCAATTCAAAATTAGGGTTTTGTGTTGCATCAAGGTCCTCATATCCAAATGGTCTCAAATTATCCCCAATGTCCTAACATGTTATCAAGTTCATCCATGTCAAATTTCAAGCCTTGCAGAGAAAGTTTGGTCAGTCAAATGCTCAAGAAGTCCAAGAATCGACTATGCTAGGGCAAAAGTCAACTGTGACCTACAAACAGTCAAACCTCAAGATTTTTTGTCAACATTCTAATTTTGAAGGATAATTCATCATTTTATCAAGGGTTGATCATGATTCATCAAGGATTGCTCAAGATTCATCAAGATTCAAAAGTTGATAAATTAGGGTTTTGTAGGAAAAGTCAACTCAACTTTAACCAAGAATAACTTTCTCATACTTTACGAGAAATGACCCATCCAAAGCTCATTTTGAAGAGGATGAAATTTCCTACAATCCATCTTCACACTCCAAGATCAAGAAATGCACTCACAAGAAGTTACAAATTTGGACATTATAGGTCATTTTTGAAAGTCAACAAAAACACCTTTTTTTCCAAAGCTTATAACTCGAGCATGGAAGATCAAAATGAGATGAGACCAAAAAGGTTGGTTATAGGACATCTGAAGGTTTCTAAAAAGTCCAAGAACACCTCCAAAAGTTCAAAATTGAAGAAGTTATGCATTGTTGAAGTTGGGAATTTTCCAAAATGGCCAAAAGACAACTATCCTCAAAACTCCAATTTTTTACAAAAGGGCCCACTTTTTTCCACTTTATATGGTCTTGTCATGCTACACACGTGTCCCATCTTTAATTTCATGGCCATTCATTTATTTTTCTATTTTATTTAATATTTATTGATTTAATTCATTTTAAATCAATATTAAATCAAATAAAATCTAAAAATTGATGTAATGAGATTCTTGTGGTCATTGCAGCTTTCAATTACCATGATTCATCAAATCAAATTCGTATCAAGGCTTTTCATGCATAAAAAAAATCAGATTTGGCATATTTTTGGAAACTTGATAATGGTGATCAAATCAAATCTCCATTCATCAATGCTCATGGACAAAGGCCCAAGTTTTAACCTAAATACATTCTATAACACTTGTACAAGCCAAGCAAATCAAGAACACGCCCAAGGAACTGCAGAAACGGCCAAATAAAACTTGAGAAAAAAGCTTGAAAACCTTGGATCTGAAATCGTTCTTAGAGGCCTTTTCAGGATCAAATAAAGGTCCCAATCGCTTCCTTGCACTTCACTGAAGTAGTACCAATCACAATCACGCGTTCTCCTGCCTCCAAAAGGCCTGTAAGTGTCGCCCGAAACCGCCATGCTCATGGAATTGTAAAGCTTCAGTCTTGCATCCATTCTTTTAGATAATTGCATATTTGAATTCCTCACATCATTTGCGAAATTTCTGCATTAGTCAATTTCATTATCATGCCATATATCACAAAATGCCATTGTAGATTGTTTTAGGGTTCTTTCAGGGGTTTTCGTTACAGGGAAAATTGGTCAATAAAAGGACCATGATTGGAACCAGGATGGAGAGGCGAGCAGAACTACACCTTTAGTTTGCATTTTGGTGGCTCGTGGTGGATTTTGAGATAGCACGGCATATAGCTACAGACAGTCGTCCGTTGGTATAGGTAAAAGAACTTTTAGCCACAGTCCCAATGACAGGGATGATGGCGTGGCGTGGCCGGATTGGTGCGTATGAATAGCGCGCCATATTTTCATGTTTTCCAGCATATTATTTATTTATCTCATATAATAATTAATACTTATCTCATTAACAAAAAAGCAAGTCAGCTCAGTTGGTGGAGGCGCTATTGGAAAACCCCTTGGGACCTGGGTTCGAATCCCAGGTCCCCCAAAACGCTTTATTCAATTTTTCTTCAGGTGTTCACATGTAGCGCCCAGGATGCAGCTCACCATATGCCCTTATCCAGATGCTAGCCAGGTGGTCTCAGATCAGATCCAGGGGCCCATATTGCACGCTTATCATACTCCCTGGTCAAAGACACGCATTGGATTCCAAAAGTCAAGCAGGCTGAACGCTTTTGGGCCTGGAAATTGTCAGATTCACCATCAAATTAAGCCTACACCCCCTTTTGGTTATTTCTTTTCTTTTAGCATTTTTATTTATTTACTTAATTTATTTTTATTCTTAACCAAAATAATTAATATTTTTTTTCATAAAATCAGAAAACCCAAAAAAAAATATTTTTATTAATTTCACTATTTAATTATTTTCGTAAATAAACTTTAACCAATTAATTTAGTTTTTAATTAGGTACAATTTTAATATCTTTGGCAATAAATTAAAAATAATATAGAATTAGGGTTTTTAATAACTTTTAGCCATTTTTATTTTATTTCCTTAATTATAAAAATCCCAAAAATATTTTCATTCAATTAATTAATTAATTAACTTATATTTAGTTTCCATTTTAGTTCAAAAAATAACAAAAATATGCTTTCTTTAATAAAAAAGGGTCAAAACCCTAAAAACACTCCGATTTACTTTTCTCGCACGCGTGTTATTTTTATCCAATATTGTAACTGCTTCGGGAATGTAATTGTTTTTAACTTAGGATTTTATTTATTTATTTATCGCTTTTATTTACTTTTCGCAATTTAATTTTAAAGGGTTTGTCTTTGGCGATGTAAATACCCGAAGTCTTGTAATAGCTTAGATTAATTTCCCGCAATTTAATTTCCGCTCAATATTAACTGTTAGATGTTTGATAACTAGGCAATGCATGACAAGATCAATCTTTAAACTAAAATCAACATAGCTCACCATAACATGTACAAAGATAATATAACTGAAAAATAACACACTCGCACATGCGCACTCTTAGGGTACATCTCACTTGGTTGCCTCGAACGTGGTCATTGAGTATATGAAGTTTTAGAGGTCGTCCTCTTGTCCAAAGATCATAGTTGCCTCGAAACAGTTGCCTCAGAAAAAATGATCTAAGACATTAGGGTTACCACTAAGGCGTCTTAACGTTGCTTTAGTGACCACACGTCCCTTAATCGAATTAACCCTTAAAACTCCAACGACGGTGCTACCTACTTCTCAATAGTGGGCTAGCACTGTCTAAAGGACACTTGTACAGATTAATTCCTTTTTGAGTAGGTAGATGGTTCTTAAGTACTTGCTCCTTTTAAAACAAAACAAAACTTTTCGCACTTACACTCTCTTTAAAACAAAAACTCTTTTCAAACCCACAAACACAAAGAAAAGCAAACTTTTGAAAACACAATGAGCAAGTACCTAAGATCCCGTGGTTAACCACGGATAGAAAGGGTGCTAACACCTTCCCTTTCTATAATCTACCTCCCGAACCCGAGAAATATCTCAAAAAGGAATTTTTCTGTGCTTTTGTCCTTTCCTTGTTGGATAAAATAAAAGGCGGTGACGACTCTTTCTTACCGCGACATTTTGCAAAAACAAACGCAAACGCGAACCAGTATTCCAAAAACAGTCAATTCTCATTCCCACCGATCACAGTGTCGATTTTCATTGCTGGCTTATCAGCAAATTTCAGCTTTCCTTCCTTTAGCGCTTGTTGAACGAGATCCCTGAAAAGGAAACATTGTGAGGTTTTATGTCCCAAAAAATTATGGTATTTACAAAAACCTCCTTTCTTTCTCTGTTCTAAAGGAGGCAATTTTGCCCCTGGGAGCACTATCATCTGGCCATCTTTAACTAATAGATCAAATATTTCGTTACATTTGGATATGTCGAAACTATAAGTTTTCTTAGGAAATTTGTCACTGTTTTTCTCAGGCTCTACATGGTTTTTCCCGTTTGATGGCACTAACAATTTACAAGAATATGGTGGTCCTTATTTCAATTCTGCTAAATCGATTTCGCCTTCTTCGACATCTAAAGGATCACTAGATATCTCTGGATCGTTATCATCCAGTTCGACATAGGCTACCCTTTCTCGTCGATGAGTTTTGGCAGCTTTAGCTTTCTCAGCTTTAAGGCGCTATACTTGTCGAACTCTATCAGCCAGTTGGGCCATATCTCTTAGGTATTGTGTATCTAACTTTTTCCTAATCGAATAATCCAGGCCCCCTGCTGCTATTTCGACCAATTCATGCTCAGGCACTTGGGTAAAGCATCTGGATTTGAGTAATCAAAACCTATTTAAATATTCATCAATTGGTTCGGCATAATGTTCCTCCATCTGCAGTGGGTTTGTGTCGATTTTCATTGCTGGCTTATCAGCAAATTTCAGCCTTCCTTCCTTTAGCGCTTGTTGAACAAGATCCCTGAAATGGAAACATTGTGAGGTTTTATGTCCCAAAAAATTATGGTATTTACAAAAACCTCTTTTCTTTCTCTGTTCTAAAGGAGGAAATTTTTCCCCTGGGGGCACTATCATCTGACCATCTTTAACTAATAGATAAAATATTTCGTCACATTTGGATATGTCGAAACTATAAGTTTTCTTAGGAAATTTGTCGCTGTTTTTCTCAGGCTCTACAGGGTTTTTCCCGTTTGATGACACTAGCAATTTACAAGAATATGGTGGTCCTTATTTCAATTCTTCTAAATCGATTTCGCCTTCTTCGACATCTAAAGGATCACTAGATATCTCTGGATCGTTATCATCCAGTTCGACACAGGCTACCCTTTCTCTTTGATGAGTTTTGGCAGCTTTAGCTTTCTCAGCTTTAAGGCGCTCTACTTGTCGAACTCTATCAGCCAGTTGGGCCATATCTCTTAGGTATTGTGTATCTAACTTTTTCCTAATCGAATAATCCAGGCCCCCTGCTGCTATTTCGACCAATTCATGCTCAGGCACTTGGGTAAAGCATCTGGATTTGAGTAATCAAAACCTATTTAAATATTCATCAATTGGCTCTGTAAACCTTCTCTTCACACTAGCCAATTCTTTTAGACTTATCTTGGTTTGGCCCATGTAGAATTGTTCATGGAACAATCTTTCCAATTGGTTCCAGTTGTGGATCGAATTGGATGGAAGGGTGGTGAACCAAGTGAAAGCATTCTTTGTCAGGGAACTTGGGAAATATTTGATTATAAGGTTTTCATTGTTTGCTATTTCCCCGGCCTCTATCAAATATCTAGCCACATGTTCAACAGTGGACTCTGTCGTATCCCCTGAAAATTTAGTAAACTTTGGAACCTTTCCCCTAGGTGGTAAGTCTGTTTGCAGAATATATTCTGACAATGGGGATGTGAAGTTTGGTCTGTGAAAACCAACGTTCATCCCGTTTTGAATCATAATCCTTTCGATCATGGCAGTTATATTATTGTCCGTCCCATAGTTTTGGCGAACTTGTTGTATTAATTCGTCAGTGTTTTGGTTTTTATTAGCCATAATAACTCCTTGATCGATTTCTCTAGGGTTTCATGGTATTTCAACCCTTGGTTGTTCTATTTCTGCTCTAGGAATCAGGGGGTTGGGATTAACGGTCAAATCCTCTTCCATGATTACCCCTTGATTTGCTCTTATTGGTATTCTCTGGGGTTGTCGAACAACTTGGGGTACCCCAAAGAATTCAGCCATGCGTGTCATTTGTGCTGTCATCTGTTGATTCGACTGCGTAGCAGTTTGAATGAGAGGGTTTAGCACTGTACTTAGAGTTTGTGCTAGCATTTGTACCATATCATGATTACTTTCGTCCATCTGTTGCCTCAAAATTGCTGTCGAAACATTTGTGAGGCTTGGTATTACATGAGATGGACCTCCCAAAAATTGGTTTCTACTGGCTCCAGACCCCTGTAATGGCGATGTTGCATTCACCAAAGGTTCTTAAAAAGTGGAAGCAGCATTCATAAGGCTAGCCATTTCAGTAGTTGTCATGCCATATGGCTGCTCTCGACCCATCCAGGTTGTCAAAAATCCTGGGGGCACAACTGATCGAGATCCTAGATTTACCCTTGGTGGAGGCGTTCCTAAGGACCTCTTGGACCTACATACGAAAGTAAGGGTCCAATTTGGTTTGTGGTTAGCGTCGGTATTGATCCAACAGAAGTTGGGATATTCCCTTCGACAGCGGTAGTAACCACTGTTCCAGTAACTAGTGGAGGTATTTCTCCATGATTTGGCTCGTTAGCCATACTACTCTCACTATTTTTCTCCTCACAGTATACTTGTTGGTTACTCTACCACTCCTTAATAACATGCAACGTTATAACTGTACAGGAAAAAACACAATAACATAAACAAGATATTTAGTAAAAATTAGCAACGTCCCACCGGGTGTGCCAATTTGTTTACCGTAGTTTTTGGTAAACAACCGCTGATCCTCCAAAAAGGAAAGTTCTTTTTGGTTTACTTACGGGATCGATCAGATTAATCCCAGAACATATGCTAATTTTTATGTAAGACAGATAAGCAGGAAGAACGCACGTTCGACCCAGAGAAAAGATGTTTGAGATTTTGGAAAAGTAGACAGAAATGTAGAAATGCAGGTAAAGAAGCAAGAAAGATAACTTTGCAAGATAATATTAAAGCAATGTAAAAGACTTTCATTAATAAAAAGAGGTGTTTCCAATGTACATTTCTTAGTTTTATCCTTTCTCACACAGCGGTTACTTGGATAATGTTTGAGTGACTAGTACAATAGGTTGAACACCCTTAAAAAATACACAGGTTTCCTAATTTATACTAAAAACTAAGTAACCGTCGAGGGATGATTCTGCGCTAAGATGAAGACAAGTGTCTTCTGCATGTCCCTCGACCTATGGCTTTCAGCCACATTGCTTCTTCTTAGCCGCTGGCGAAACTGCCTTTCCCTCCAATAATTCAAAATTCAAATATCCTTCGTATCATGTGTCAAAGCGAGGATATTTTCTCTCATTCGAAGGACATAAGTCCTCTTCAGTCGAAAAGACCTGAAAGTGAGCCCTGGTTGAAGGCTCAAATATAACTTAGATCTTTTTTCCTAAGTTATTTCATACGTCGAACATTCTTCTTGGCTTAGTTTATTCCAGTTTTTTGGTCTAAAAGACCAAATATAGTAGGTGTCGAATTTGGGAGCCAACACTAGTAACAACTAGAATTTACAGAATTCTAGAACACTGCATTCTGGAAAAAGGTAAGGACCAAAAGATGCTAGTAACGACTAGACTTTACAGAATGCCAGAATGCTGCATTCTGAGAAAGGTAAGGACCAAAAGATGCTTGTAACGACTAGACTTTACATAATGCCAAAATGCTGCATTCTGAGTGTTGTACCCCAAAATTTTCCCTCCCATATTCTTCAAAGTTTGTCAAGAATCATCTTAATGTGCCCAAGACTACTCAAGGGTTGCACAGTCCAAATGCCTCCTAAGCCAGTCAAAATTAGGGTTTGGTTTCTTTTAGGGAATTTGAGGTTTTCAAGGGTCCAACCAAGTCTCATAGGCCTACATACATTGTCAAGCATCTACATGCCAAGTCTCAAGGCTCACAGCATCAAATGGCACAGTCAAAAGCTTTATTTGGTTCACAATCAACTGCAGGGGCAAAATGGTCATTTTACAGTCAAAAGTCAAAAAATTTGGTCAACATCTTATTTTGAAGCCACAATCATCATTTTATCAATTCTTGATCATGATTCCACAAGCATGGCTCAAAAATCATCAAGATGCAAAAGTTGCTATTTTTGGACAGCTGAAAAGTCAACTGTAACTTGACCAAGGCATAACGTTTTCATGGTTCATCAGAAAAATCCCATCCAATGCTCATTTTGAAGGGGATGACATTTCCTACAACTCATCTTCACATTCCAAGTCCAAGAAATGCTCTCACAAAAAGTTATCAATTTCTACATTATAGGTCAATTTCAAAAGTCAACAAAAATGCACTTTAAGTCAAAGACCATAACTTGAGATTGGTAAATCCAAATGACATGGGACCAAAGGCATTGGTTAGAGGACTTCAAGACCTTTCCTAAATATCATAGAACATGTTCATATGATCAAAATTGAGCAAGCTATGCATTGGAGAAGTTGGGAAATTTTCATGAATTTGCAAAAGTCAACTATCCTTAAAACTTCCATTTTTGACAAAAGGGCCCACTTTCTTCCACTTGATTCAGCCTTGTCATGCCACACACGTGTCCCATGCTTAATTTCAAGATCAAACATTTATTTTTCTATTTTATTTAATTTTTATTGATTTAATTCATTTTAAATCCATAATAATTCAAATAAAATCTAAAAAATTAATGGAATAGCATCTTTTGATTTGAATAGCTTTTATATGTCATATGCCAGCTACCAAATTCGTGATAAGCCTTTTTGTGCATAAAATCCAAGATTTGCTCCAAACATGGAAAGTTCTTCAATGGTGGTCAACAAGATCTCAAGACTTTAATACACAAGGATACAGGCCCAGCTGCTGACCTAATTTCGTTCATACATACATAAACAAGCAGTAGCAACAGCATTCACGACCTAGAGATTACACAAACGGCCAAAGCAAAAACTGAAAATTGTCAAAAAAGTGTGAGATCAAAAAGAGTGTTGCAAGCATTTTCAGATCAAAATAAGAACGTGGCCTTCTTCCTTGCCATCCCCTGAAGCCAACATGACCCTTGCCACGTCCTAAGACTCCCTATACAGCACTGTAAGTATTCACGAACTCACCTCTGAACATGAAACTTGAACTCTCTATTCTTGCATTTTTTCTCAAAAATATTAGCATATCCATACTCCTTGCTTGATTTCTAACCTAATGGCATTATTCAATTTCATTTTTAGGCCTTGTATGACAATACCCGTGCCTAGGGTTTGTTTGTGTTGTTTTTAGGTGTTTTGTTTCCAGGTGAAATTAGAACGAACCATAAGCATGGATGGACTCAGGGGACATGGACGATCCTGACCATGGGCTTGGATGGCATTTTTGTAGCCAAAGGATGGTTTTAGGAAAGGCCTGCGAAACTTCCTGCGGATAGAAATCCGCAGGTAAAAAACCAGTAACAAACGAAGAAGACGCTGACGCGTCTCCCTCTTATTCGCTCATTTCAAAAATTGCGCGTTTTACATTTTTTTTCAGGCATATGCTGTTGTTTCTCAATTTAATAATTACGTGTTATCTTAATAACAAATGAAACGTGCAGCTCAGTTGGTCAAAGCCTTGGAGTGTGAACATTGGGACCTGGGTTCGATTCCCAGGTCCCCCAAATAATTGTTTCCATTTTTCCCTATGTAATCTCATGCAGGCTTCAAAGAATAGTCCATCATGCACCTCACATCCAAGCGCGCCAAGTGGCCTTTCTCACAGATCTGATGGCCATGATGTGCAGGCTACCATGTTCCAAGTCAAAGCACGCTCTAGGCAATTGCAAAAAGTCAAAAAGGCTGGCTGGTTAATGGGCCTCAGATTGCCAGGCACACCCCCAATGCTGGCCCAACACCCTTGGTTTACTATTTTTTTTTCATTTTCTTTTCCCTTTATTTTCTTTAGTAATTATTATTAGTATTATTTAATTAATTAACATAATTAATTTTTCACAATAAAAATTCAGAAAATAAAAAATGTAAATATTTTTATTATTCACTATTAATTATTTTTGTAAATAAAACACTAATAAAGATTTAGTTTAATTAGGTAATTTTAATTTCCTTTTCCAATAAATAAAATGAATTAGACTTAGGTTTTTTTCTTTTGACTTTTAATTTCTTTTTATTTTATTTCATTAAAAACATAAAACCACAAAAATACTTTTTCTTTTAATTAATTAATTAATTAGCTATTAGGTTTAATTTTAATTGCAAAAAAGGACTAAAATTCAATTCTTTTCTCAAAAAAGGGTCAAAACCCTAAGGACATCCCGATTCAATCTTTCGCGCGCATATTATTTTTAATTCGTTATTTTGATTATTTATGTATCTGCTCAGAAATGTAATAGTTAATTAGGGTTTATCGCTTTATTTACTTTTCTCGCATTTATTTTCCAAACGGGTTTTGTTTTTGGCGATGTATATACCCGCGCCTTGTAATAGCGTAGATTCAACTTTCCGCAATTTATTTTCCGCACTCTTAACTGTCAATATGCATGAAAGACTTGTATGACAAATAAAACCAATCCGTAGCTCACAAATAACATGTACAAGATAAACATTAACATGAAACAACACACATGCACATGCCACTCTTAGGGTACGCCTCACTGGTTGCCTCGACGTGGTCATCAAGTATAGGGTGTCTTAGAGGTCGCCCTCCTGTCTAAGATCCAGTCGCCTCGAAACGGTTGCCTCGGATAAAAAGGATCTAGGACATTAGGGTTACCGCTAAGGCGTCCTACTATTGCTTTGGTGACCACACATGTCCCTAATAATCGAATTGACCCGAATAACTCCAACGACGGTGCTACCTACTTCTCAATAGTGGGATATCACTATCTAAAGGACTCTTACACAGCCTAATTCCTTAGAGTAGGTAGATTTCTCCTGGGTACTTGCTCTTTCAAAAAACAAACAAAATACTTTTCGCACTCACACTTTCAAAAAGTTTTCAAACAAACACTTCATACACTCTTGAGGACTGATACAAGAGTTACCTAGAAGTTTTTCAAACTAAACTTTTTCAAAACCCACAAACACTTGAAAAGCAAACAATTTTTGAAAATATATGAGCAAGTACTTAAGAGCCCGTGGATAACCACGGATAGAAAGGGTGCTAACACATTCCCTTTCTATAATCTACCTCCCGAACCGAGAAACATCTCGAAAAGGAATTTTGCTGTGCTTTTGTCCTTTCCATGTTGGAGAACATAAAAGACGCTGGCGACTCTTGCTTACCGCGACATTTCGCGAACCAGCTTAAAAAACAGTCAGTTCTATTTCCACCGATCACAGAACTGGCGACTATGCTGGGGACTTGAATAAGTGAGGTGTACCTTAGGATTAGACCACTCTTATGTTTTCAATTGCTTGCTTTGCTTGATTTAATATTGTGGGTTTGTCTTGGGAGTTTCATAGATCCTAACCCGGATCTGGGGGATACCTTTTAGAAGTAGCAACAAACTGTGAGGGAACTGTGTGGGGTATACCGACACGGTTGAAGCAGTTGCTACGTTGATGTGGCACTTTGGTGAGTACCGGTAACCCTTGAGTCAAGTCAAGGAGAGTACAGGACCGACGCGTGGTGTCGTGAAGCATCAACTGACCTTAGGAACCTTACTTGACCATCCTGGCTTCTTTAGGGGTAGTGAGATGACCGACTTTGGTGCAGTCCGAAGTTGGTAGATACTCGATACTACACTCATTGAGGGTTGTTTTCTTGGAATATTTGATCGCCAGTTCAGTGGCTAAATCAAAACAATGAACATTGAAAACAACCCAATGATATTGAGCTCCTTAGAACCCGGTTACTTTTGATAGGACAGGCTTGAGCCCACCAACTTCAAGAGGGTAGTACCTAAACTTCATGCTGGCCTAAACTCTAAGGGTTGTCTTGTGTGACTTATGTGCCTTCAAATCTGAACTACTTGTGCATTCTTGTTATCTGACACATGAGTTCCTTGCAGGTTTTGTTTACAGTCCTTGATCAGGACTTATAACAGGGTTTACTTACATCACTCCATGCATAGCACAACATCATACCATCATACCATTGCATACCTCCTGCATAAGGACTAATCCATTTCAAGGATCTCAAGGGTTTGTGATGCAGGTCATGATGAACCAACATGTCTAGCAAGGGGCAAAGGGGATTTATTTTCCTCTAGCCAAGGTTGTCTGGAGATCAAAACATGACAGCTTAAGTCAGGGGCTATGACCCACTCGATATGGTGAGCCTTGACTCTTGAAGAAGGAATCTCATCAACATGAAGTTCCTTCCATCAAGCTACAAAATTCAAATTCTAACAATTTTCTTGTTTACCCCGCGAGATCCTTGAAAACATTGCATGCATACATACACATCATTGCATAACAGGTACCCTTGTTACATGTCACTTACCTTCTTCGCTGTTTATTTCAGCAATGGCTTCCCAACAAGACAACCAGGATCTTCATGCTCAAGAGACTCGGTTCGGGGAGATCCTCCTAAATCTATCCAAGGGGCAGGAAGAGCTGAGAACACTCCTCATGGGGACTTTGGTCAGGAACAGTCCAGAAGACGATAAAGACGAACGACTGAAACATATGCAAGCTGAGGTGGATGCAATAAGAACCCAGATGCTGGGGAAAATGGCTCTTATCCAAGGCTTGGCTCGGGAGCAAGAAGAGTTGAGAACCATGGTCAACCAGATTCACCAAGAGAGATACAACATGAAGCAAACAGTCCAAGTCAGGGACCAGGTCATTGATCAGCTTCCAAGAGGACAAGAGTCTGGTATGGTGAAGAATAGACCTCTCCAAATTGCTACCACTTCACAGGTCCAACCACAACCTCGCCCAGAGTAACGGGTTGATCAGAGTAAGCCCCGAAGGCAATTTACCAAGCTCAACACGTCGCTATCTCAAGCTTTACAACACCTGTTGAGGTTGAATTTGGTAACTCTAAGGGCTCCTCCCTGGAATCCCAACATCTTTGCTCCTACTTATCATCCCAATAGAAGATGTGCATACCACTCTGATGGTCCGGGACATGACACAAACGACTGTTGGTCTCTGAAGAACAAGGTCCAAGATCTGATTGATGAAGGAGCAGTGGAATTCACCCAAGATGGCCAGGCTGAGTTCTTCTACTATCCCTGCAAGATTCACCATTTGAAGTGACAAGTCCTAGGATTGAAAAAAAACTTTTGTTCATTCGAATGTTCAAGTTGTATTTTTCTTTGATTGTTCAAACAATTATTGTCATAGCAAAACTTTATTACTTTATCAATGCATCACATATGTCTGTTTTGAATTAATATATTCGCATTCGCTATATTCAAACTGCTTTCATTTTTTGATGTTCAACTCTCGATTAAAAATTCTAAGCCTTTTGAGGGAGGATGATGAAAACGATACCACAATCTTTACAGTATGCTTTTGGACAAACCCCGCTGATGAAGTACATGCATTGTTTCAATTCCTAAACACTGGAGTTATAAGGAAGATAATCCCTCGTCAACCCCTTTGAGCCAAAGAAGTAGGAGCTTTTTTTTCTTTTCACAAAAAGTTAAAACCCTTAATCATAACCTGGGGCAGGGTAGTTCTCTCGGTTAATCCAAGTGCAAATTTCTGGCACCAAAGAAGTCTTTACAAAACAAAAGACAGTGATAGTTCCGAACAATCATAGAGACAGGCAGTCATTATCTCTCAAAATAAAAGCCCAATAAGTCAAAACCTATGAAGGAGACTTACAAAACTGGGGCATCCCGCTGACTGTAATCACAAAAGAAACAGTTCAGGCAAAAAGACAGGGATAATAAAAATCAAAAAGAAAGAGGTCCTGCAAACCCTCAACAAGAAATGACTGCCTATTCAAAAATAAACTATCAGTATCCGAACCATCACCGGAATATCAGAGAAAAGACTCAAACAAGATCTGATGCACGATTAGCTGAGTTTAGGATCTAAGAACATCACGAAGAGCGGGTGGGTACAAATAAATTTTGATCCTTTATCCTTTGTTTCTTAAACCGTGAACCAGGCCACGTTACAACCCTCAAAAGTCCTAGCTGAAGCATGGGTTGGTTCGAAAGCATACTGTTACGAAAGGTATCCTGACTCCTTAAGGCTTGCGGTAAAATAATGAGTTGACATCACATTTTACAAAATTTACTTGTTTTATTGAAAACTTCATTTTTCAAAAATTTCAAGACAGACATAAGCTTTGCATTTTTGATATAACATTGTTTGCATATGACTATTTGTTTGAACAACCTAG
The DNA here is from genome assembly GCA_948472305.1 of Vicia faba. Lineage (NCBI taxonomy): Eukaryota > Viridiplantae > Streptophyta > Magnoliopsida > Fabales > Fabaceae > Vicia > Vicia faba. The sequence goes on along the minus strand of OX451735.1, from coordinate 259,620,935 downwards.
AAGTTCGCACGAAGAATATCTAGTGAACAAAAGCACTTCCAATCAAGGGGCAGACGTGATCATTGTCCATCATCTGGGGCAGTTAAGTCAAGATTCAGAGAATCTCTCAAAATGCCAAAGAGCCAGGGGCAGATCTCCGCCTGAGTCACTTGGGGGCATTGAACAGGAATTCCAGCAACGAATCTTGCATGACCAAACATCTTCTGGCAGTCTGGCAACGCAACACTACTGACAGGGGCACCTCCCTACATCCTGAGAGCATGGACATAGTCGAAAAATACTATGCATAATCAAAGACCCGCTAGGTTGACATACCTAGGCAAAAATAAGGGCTTCCCGGCGAACCAAAAGGGTTCGGGAAAAAATAAGGGATGAAAATGAAAAAATCAGTACACCCGACAAGTCGAAAACCTGAAAAGGTGGCTTGGGCAAAAAAAGGGTATCCCGGTGGACTGAAAACCCGAAAGGGAGGTCCAGGCAAAAATTAGGGATCACATCGTACGACTATGTCCCGGCATCTCGTCACTCGCCTACCAGAAGAAGATTTGTCAATCGGCAGTTATCAAGCACCTCCACAGGTACTTTCTCCCACAGAAGCTGGGGCAACAAGAACGGTCTAAGCGATCTGGTTACTCTGTCCCCCAGGTACAAGGTAAGTTCAGCTGAAGAATGTAACTAGGATACCTTCACTCCCCGCAGAGTAAGACAAGATTCGGCAGTACTCTCCCAAGAAGAGTGGTCTCCCATCAGCCCCGAGAGGCACAGTATCTCCAGCAAGTCAGCGATACTCTCCCCAAGCCGAGTTAGCCTACTGTCAGCCTTAAGGAAGTTGGGTATCCCCAGAAAATCTCAACATTCTCCAGCAGAGTATGCAGATGTTCCTAAACAAGCATCCCCGGCAGTCTTAATATAAGATTGTTCCCCGGAAGAATACCAGACACCCCAGTGGAGCCACTTCCCCAGTGCAGTCTCAAAAGTTTCCCCAGGAGAGTTGAATCATCCTCCCCAGTAGGTTCTGGAAGCTTATCCCCAGTAGATTCTGGAAGCTTATCACCTGCAGAGTACATACATCTCTCCCCGACCATATTCAAAGGTTATTCCCCACCAGAGCTTATAACTGGGTTATCCTTAGCTAATTACCACGGAAAGATCGTCCTCGGCAAAGTTCTTCCTATCCCCCAGCGGAATTCATCAAATCTTCCAACAGAGCTTATCAACGGAATCCCCAGCGGAGTTATCATTAAACCTCAGCGAAGTATCTCTTCCCACAGAGCAATTCCCCGCAGAGTAATCTCTCCAACAAGTTTATTCCCCAACGGAGTCATCTTCTCCCACCGGCTTATTCTTGCAATCGTCATCCCCTAGCGGAAACGAAGAACTCCACTCTTCAACGTCAGCCCAGGATTCAAGCTCCCGACATTCGTCAAGGATTTATTTTCCTAGACGAAAATACATTCATAAACATTTCACATTTTATACATCCTGCTTACATACATGATAAAGTGCTTACGACACTATCTCATCATGACATCATGCATTTCATACATCATGACATTGCATACAACTGATGTTTTTCCTTTTCAGGAAAAAGGTCAATCAAAAGACGATTATCATCAACTTTCGCAGTTCCAGATTCGATACCTGTATCTAGCCAGGGCATATCTGTGAGCGATTAATTGTGGATTCGATACCTATGTCCAGCCAGGGCATGTCTGCATGAAGAGTTTAGAGATTGATACCTGTATCCAGCCAGGGCATATCTGTAGACGAAGAATTCCAGGTTCGATACATGTATCTAGCCAGGGCATATCTGTGAGTGATTGATTGTGGATTCGAAACCTGTATCCAGCCAGGGCATGTCTGGATGAAGAGTTTAGAGATTCGATACCTGTATCTAGCCAGGGCATATCTGTAGACGACTAATTCCAAATTCGATACCTGTATCTAGCCAGGGCCATCTGTGAGTGTTTGATTGTAGATTCGATACCTGTATCCAGCCAGGGCATGTCTGCATGAAGAGTTTAGAGATTCGATACCTGTATCCAGCCAGGGCATATCTGTAGACGAAGAATTCCATATTCGATACTTGTATCTAGCCAGGGCATATCTGTGAGTGTTTGATTGTAGATTCGATACCTGTATCCAGCCAGGGCATGTCTGCATGAAGAGTTTAGAGATTCGATACCTGTATCCAGCTAGGGCATATCTGTAGAAGAAGAATTCCAGATTCGATACCTGTATCTAGCCAGGGAATATCTATGAGTGATTGATTATGGATTCGACACCTGTATCCAGCCAGGGCATGTCTGCATGAAGAGTTTAGAGATTCGATATCTGTATCCAGCCAGGGCATATCTGTAGACGACTAATTCCGGATTCGACACCTGTATCTAGCCAGGGCATATCTGTGAGTGATTGATTGTAGATTCGACACCTGTATCCAGCCAGGGCATGTCTGCATGAAGAGTTTAGAGATTCGATACCTGTATCCATCCAGGGCATATCTGTAGACGACTAATTCCAGATTCGATACCTGTATCTAGCCAGGGCATATCTGTGAGATTGTAGATTCGATACCTATATCCAGCCAGGGCATGTCTGCATGAAGAGTTTAGAGATTCGATACCTGTATCCAGCCAGGGCATATCTGTAGACGACTAATTCCGGATTCGACACATGTACCTAGCCAGGGCATATCTGTGAGTGATTGATTGTAGATTCGATACCTGTATCCAGCCAGGGCATGTCTGCATGAAGAGTTTAGAGATTCGATACTTGTATCCAGCCAGGGCATATCTGTAGACGACTAATTCCGGATTCGACACCTGTATCTAGCCAGGGCATATCTGTGAGTGATTGATTGTAGATTCGATACCTGTATCCAGCCAGGGCATGTCTGCATGAAGAGTTTAGAAATTCGATACGTGTATCCAGCCAGGGCATATCTGTAGACGACTAATTCCGGATTCGACACCTGTATCTAGCCAGGGCATATCTGTGAATGATTGATTGTAGATTCGATACTTGTATCCAGCCAGGGCATGTCTGCATGAAGAGTTTAGAGATTCGATACCTGTATCCAGCCATGGCATATCTGTAGACGACTAATTCCAGATTCGACACCTGTATCTAGCCAGGGCATATCTGCGAGTGATTGATTGTAGATTCGATACCTGTATCCAGCCAAGGCGTGTCTGCATGAAGAGTTTAGAGATTCGATACCTGTATCCAGCCAGGGCATATCTGTAGACGACCAATTCTAGATTTGATTCCTGTATCTAGCCAGGGCATATCTGTGAGTGACTGATTGTAGATTCGATACCTGTATCCAGCCAGGGCATGTCTGCATGAAGAGTTTAGAGATTCGATACCTGTATCCAGCCAGGGCATATCTGTAGACGACCAATTCCAGATTCGATTCCTGTATCTAGCCAGGGCATATCTGTGAGTGACTGATTGTAGATTCGATACCTGTATCCAGCTAGGGCATGTCTGCATGAAGAGTTTAGAGATTCGATACCTGTATCTAGCCAGGGCATATCTGTAGACGACTAATTCCAGATTCGATACCTGTATCTAGCCAGGGCATATCTGTGAGTGATTGATTGTAGATTCGATACCTGTATCTAGCCAGGGCATGTCTGTATGAAGAGTTTAGAGATTCGATACCTGTATCCAGCCAGGGCATATCTGTAGACGACTAATTCTGGATTCGACACCTGTATCTAGCCAGGGCATATCTGTGAATGATTGATTGTAGATTCGATACCTGTATCCAGCCAGGGCATGTCTGCTTGAAGAGTTTAGAGATTCGATACATGTATCCAGCCAGGGCATATCTGTAGACGACTAATTCCAGATTCGATACCTGTATCTAGCCAGGGCATATCTGTGAGTGATTGATTGTAGATTCGATACCTGTATCTAGCCAGGGCATATCTGCATGAAGAGTTTAGAGATTCGATACCTGTATCCAGCCAGGGCATATCTGTAGACGACTAATTCCAGATTCAATACCTGTATCTAGCCAGGGTATATCTGTGAGTAATTAATTGTAGATTCGATACCTGTATCCAGCCAGGGCATGTCTGCATGAAGAGTTTAGAGATTCGACACCTGTATCCAGCCAGGGCATATCTGTAGACGACCAGTTCCAGACTCGATACCTGTATCTAGCCAGGGCATATCTGTGAGCGATTAATTGAAGATTCGATACCTGTATCCAGCCAGGGCATATCTGTAGACGACTAATTCCAGATTCGATACCTGTATCTAGCCAGGGCATATCTGTGAGTAAATGATTATGGATTCGACACCTGTATCTAGCCAGGGCATATCTACATGAAGAGTTTAGTGATTTGATACCTGTATCCAGCCAGGGCATATCTGTAGACGACTAATTCCGGATTCGATACCTGTATCTAGCCAGGGCATATCTGTGAGCGATTGATTGTGGATTCGACACCTGTAGCTAGCCAGGGCATTATCTGCATGAAGAGTTTGAAGATCAACCCCTGTAACAGGCCAGGAAATTATCTTTCTTTCTCAGGTACGCAATTTCTTACTAAGGAATCTTTTACGCGATCGACAATCTCCCGATGGCATCTTTAAGCCCATCTCCACAACTATCCATTACATTTCCAAATGGCATCTATAAGCCCATTCCCGACAAGATTCTGTACCATTTCCAGATGGCATCTATAAGCCCATCCTCCTATCCATCATATCTCCAAATTGCATCTGTAAGCCCATTCCCGACATTACATTGCTGATATTCTACTATGCGAGTGCAAATTTCTGGGCACTCTAGTGTTCAATCATCTTCCACCTTCGGATCACGAAAGGCACGCAAGCCAATCTACATCCTCAGGTTTAAGAAGTTTGAACAGGGGCAACTGTTGTACCCCAAAATTTGCCCTACCATATTCTTCAAATTTTGTCAAGAATCATCTCAATGTGCCCAAGACTACTCAAGGGTTGCACAGTCCAAATGCCTCCTAAGCCAATCAAAATTAGGGTTTGGTTTCTTTTAGGGAATTTGAGGTTTTCAAGGGTCCAACCAAGTCTCATAGGCCTACATACATTGTCAAGCATCTACATGCCAAGTCTCAAGGCTCACAGCATCAAATGGCACAGTCAAAAGCTTTATTTGGTTCACAATCAACTGCAGGGGCAAAATGGTCATTTTACAGTCAAAAGTCAAAAAATTTGGTCAACATCTTATTTTGAAGCCACAATCATCATTTTATCAATTCTTGATCATGATTCCACAAGCATGGCTCAAAAATCATCAAGATGCAAAAGTTGCTATTTTTGGACAGTTGAAAAGTCAACTGTAACTTGACCAAAGCATAACGTTTTCATGGTTCATCAGAAAAATCCCATCCAATGCTCATTTTGAAGGGGATGACATTTCCTACAACTCATCTTCACATTCCAAGTCCAAGAAATGCTCTCACAAAAAGTTATCAATTTCTACATTATAGGTCAATTTCAAAAGTCAACAAAAATGCACTTTAAGTCAAAGACCATAACTTGAGATTGGTAAATCCAAATGACATGGGACCAAAGGCATTGGTTAGAGGACTTCAAGACCTTTCCTAAATATCCAAGAACATGTTCATATGATCAAAATTGAGCAAGCTATGCATTGGAGAAGTTGGGAAATTTTCATGAATTTGCAAAAGTCAACTATCCTTAAAACTTCCATTTTTGACAAAAGGGCCCACTTTCTTCCACTTGATTCAGCCTTGTCATGCCACACACGTGTCCCATGCTTAATTTCAAGATCAAACATTTATTTTTCTATTTTATTTAATTTTTATTGATTTAATTCATTTTAAATCCATAATAATTCAAATAAAATCTAAAAAATTAATGGAATAGCATCTTTTGATTTGAATAGCTTTTATATGTCATATGCCAGCTACCAAATTCGTGATAAGCCTTTTTGTGCATAAAATCCAAGATTTGCTCCAAACATGGAAAGTTCTTCAATGGTGGTCAACAAGATCTCAAGACTTTAATACACAAGGATACAGGCCCAGCTGCTGACCTAATTTCGTTCATACATACATAAACAAGCAGTAGCAACAGCATTCACGACCTAGAGATTGCACAAACGGCCAAAGCAAAAACTGAAAATTGTCAAAAAAGTGTGAGATCAAAAAGAGTGTTGCAAGCATTTTCAGATCAAAATAAGAATGTGGCCTTCTTCCTTGCCATCCCCTGAAGCCAACACGACCCTTGCCACGTCCTAAGACTCCCTATACAGCACTGTAAGTATTCACGAACTCACCTCTGAACATGAAACTTGAACTCTCTATTCTTGCATTTTTTTCTCAAAAATATTAGCATATCCATACTCCTTGCTTGATTTCTAACCTAATGGCATTATTCAATTTCATTTTTAGGCCTTGTATGACAATACCCGTGCCTAGGGTTTGTTTGTGTTGTTTTTAGGTGTTTTGTTTCCAGGTGAAATTAGAACGAACCATAAGCATGGATGGACTCAGGGGACATGGACGATCCTGACCATGGGCTTGGATGGCATTTTTGTAGCCTAAGGATGGTTTTAGGAAAGGCTTGCGAAACTTCCTGCGGATAGAAATCCGCAGGTAAAAAACCAGTAAAAAACGAAGAAGACGCTGACGCGTCTCTCTCTTATTCGCTCATTTCAAAAATTGCGCATTTTATATTTTTTTTCAGGCATATGCTGTTGTTTCTCAATTTAATAATTACGTGTTATCTTAATAACAAATGAAACGTGCAGCTCAGTTGGTCAAAGCCTTGGAGTGTGAACATTGGGACCTGGGTTCGATTCCCAGGTCCCCCAAATAATTGTTTCCATTTTTCCCTATGTAATCTCATGCAGGCTTCAAAGAATAGTCCATCATGCACCTCACATCCAAGCGCGCCAAGTGGCCTTTCTCACAGATCTGATGGCCATGATGTGCAGGCTACCATGTTCCAAGTCAAAGCACGCTCTAGGAAATTGCAAAAAGTCAAAAAGGTTGGCTGGTTAATGGGCCTCAGATTGCCAGGCACACCCCCAATGCTGGCCCAGCACCCTTGGTTTACTATTTTTTTTTCATTTTCTTTTCCCTTTATTTTCTTTAGTAATTATTATTAGTATTATTTAATTAATTAACATAATTAATTTTTCACAATAAAAATTCAGAAAATAAAAAATGTAAATATTTTTATTATTCACTATTAATTATTTTTGTAAATAAAACACTAATAAATTGATTTAGTTTAATTAGGTAATTTTAATTTCCTTTTCCAATAAATAAAATGAATTAGACTTAGGTTTTTTTCTTTTGACTTTTAATTTCTTTTTATTTTATTTCATTAAAAACATAAAACCACAAAAATACTTTTTCTTTTAATTAATTAATTAATTAGCTATTAGGTTTAATTTTAATTGCAAAAAAGGACTAAAATACAATTCTTTTCTCAAAAAAGGGTCAAAACCCTAAGGACATCCCGATTCAATCTTTCGCGCGCATATTATTTTTAATTCGTTATTTTGATTATTTATGTATCTGCTCAGAAATGTAATAGTTAATTAGGGTTTATCGCTTTATTTACTTTTCTCGCATTTATTTTCCAAACGGGTTTTGTTTTTGGCGATGTATATACCCGCGCCTTGTAATAGCGTAGATTCAACTTTCCGTAATTTATTTTCCGCACTCTTAACTGTCAATATGCATGAAAGACTTGTATGACAAATAAAACCAATCCGTAGCTCACAAATAACATGTACAAGATAAACATTAACATGAAACAACACACATGCACATGCCACTCTTAGGGTACGCCTCGCTGGTTGCCTCGACGTGGTCATCAAGTATAGGGTGTCTTAGAGGTCGCCCTCCTGTCTAAGATCCAGTCGCCTCGAAACGGTTGCCTCAGATAAAAAGGATCTAGGACATTAGGGTTACCGCTAAGGCGTCCTACTATTGCTTTGGTGACCACACATGTCCCTAATAATCGAATTGACCCGAATAACTCCAACGACGGTGCTACCTACTTCTCAATAGTGGGATAGCACTATCTAAAGGACTCTTACACAGCCTAATTCCTTAGAGTAGGTAGATTTCTCCTGGGTACTTGCTCTTTCAAAAAACAAACAAAATACTTTTCGCACTCACACTTTCAAAAAGTTTTCAAACAAACACTTCATACACTCTTGAGGACTGATACAAGAGTTACCTAGAAGTTTTTCAAACTAAACTTTTTCAAAACCCACAAACACTTGAAAAGCAAACAATGTTTGAAAACATATGAGCAAGTACCTAAGAGCCCGTGGATAACCACGGATAGGAAGGGTGCTAACACCTTCCCTTTCTATAATCTTCCTCCCGAACCGAGAAACATCTCGAAAAGGAATTTTGCTGTGCTTTTGTCCTTTCCATGTTGGAGAACATAAAAGACGGTGGCGACTCTTGCTTACCGCGACATTTCGCGAACCAGCTTAAAAAACAGTCAGTTATATTTCCACCGATCACACTGAGACAGAGCAATAACCTTACAGGATAAGACTAGTAACGACCATACTTCATAAAATACCAGTAACGGCTGGTCTCGATCAAACTGGAACAATGCCTTTCTGAACCAAAATCCATTAGCACGTTATTGAAACACTGGGGGATTGAGTGACGGTACGAGTAACGACTCGACCTTAGGAATACTCCAAAGAATGTGTCATACTGGATCACAAACTAAAACCAAGAGTAATGACTCCTGCTTTAAAAGGAACCAGTAATGACTTAACCTTGATGAGTACTCAACAGATACCAATAACAATTGGATTTACAAAACAAGGCGAACACCTGATAATATCGAACCCGAAAGAAGCAGTAATGATTGACCCTAACCAAGGAATTACAAATATGAAACGAGACAAATACTAATCTGACTCGGTAGTACCTAGTAATGACTATACTCAACCAATACGAAATCAATGTCAGAACGTTGCACTTAAAAATCAGGTGACAAGTCACGAACTTGACCTTGGTAGGAATGGTATTTACCAACCCAAAACATTGCGCTAGGACGAAGCTAACAACAACAAGGCAATTGAGTAACGACTCGATAGAGGAAGACTAGTAATAACTAGGCTCCTCAGAATACCAGAACACTCTATTCTGAAAAAGATACAAGAGTAACTACTCGACATCAAAGGTGCTGATAATGACCAGACCAAAAGAAAAAGCTATGCCAGTACATAATTGAATCGTAACAAGTCCAATAAGTAGCGACTCAAAAAAGGACGACATCAGATAAAGACTAGAAACATTTAGACCGAAAACGAAGGTATGTCAATAACGATTGATCACGACCCACGAGGACCTACACGGAGATAGGGAATTCCTTTATGCGAGGGGCAAGAATGGGACCGACTTACACGAAGTAAGGGATCAGAGGATAAAATACATACGAGAAACTCACGATTCATGGATCGGAAGAGAATAAAATCTGACAACCCGAGAGTTGAATTTATGCTAGGCCGAGAGAAGACATACAAATAGAAAGGATTAGCCGACAGTAGACTCTTAACAAAGATAATGGACATATATGTCAGGCCAGAGTTAGATATATACAAGAAAGAGACCGATTGAAGAAGGCTTTAACAAGGAATGCTAACCGCAAATAGACTCCTGGAGAAAGAACACCGATTGAAGGTGAACTGGGGATAAAATATACGTGTCTGGTCAGAGTTAGATACATATAAGAAAGAGACTGACCAAAGTATACTCTTAACAAAGGATGCCTGCACAAAGGTGAATCAACGAGGAGGCTAAGCCGAAGGTAGACTCCTAAGAAATTAACGCCAATCAAAGGCGAGTTCCACAATGAAAAAAATACTAGCCGAAGGTAGACTCTTACCAAAAATAATAAAGATATATGTCAGGCTAAAGTTAGACATATACAAGAAAGAGATTGTAATACGGTGGGAGAACTGATTTTTTATTTTGCATTTTATTGCAAATATTATGGATAGCAAGAGTCTCCACCGACTTTTATTTTATCCAATAAAGGAAAGAGTGAAAAGAACAGGAAAGACCTTTGAGAATTTTTTGAGTAAGGATGGGTAGATTATGAAAAGGAAAGGTATTAGCACCCTTTTCATCCGTAGTTATCTACGGGCTCTTAATCGCTAGCTCACTTTTGAAAATGCTTTGTGAATGTGTAAGTTTTGAAAAATGCCTAAGTGCAACAAACTTTGTAATGATTCTCGTATCATTGAGAAAGCATACAAAATTTTTGTTTTAAAAATATTTCAGAAGAGAAGTGTATCGTGTGAAAAATGTTTTGAAATGTTCGTGAGAAAGCGATTAAGAACTATCTACCTACTCAAAAGTATTTGTTCTTTTCCTCCTTCTTTAGATAATACTATCCTACCATTGGTTGGTAGGAAGCCCTATCGTTAGATGTCTGAGGGACATGCGCGGGTCATCGTACAGTTATAAAAGCAACTCGTAGGGTGCTTTAGCAATTTGTCGTAAGGGACTAAGATCGTTTACCGAAGGAAGCATCGAAAGGTCATCGACGAACTAAAATCTTTTAACTGAAGGTCTTTGCTAAAGCGTCCCACGTTCCAGGGACATGACTGTTTTATCTAAAGGCAACAAGTGGGGTCACCTTAGAGGTGCGTGTGTGTATTGTGTTTTAATTATGTTATTTTATCTTGTATTTATGGTTTTCTAGCGTTTGATTTTAAATCTTGTCATACATGCCTAGTTACTATACAGTTATATATATACATACATTCATACATAAGTGCGGAAAGTAAAAGTGCGGGAAAATAAAGCTAAGCTATTACATCCCATGAGCAGTTACATAATAGGAAAAACCGCAAGAAAACAAACTAAGCTATTACAAAATCAACCGTGCGACCTATACATTTGTTTTCTATAATTTAAATAGCAAAGAAAAAATAAATGTTAGAAAAATGTTTTAATAAATCTAAGATTCTAAGTGTAGAAAAAAATATTTTTGATGTTTTATCATTTGAAAAATAACTAAAGTGATAATAAATAATTAAAACCTAATTATTTCTACTTTTCTTTCCTTTTTAAAGAAAATTAAGTTAATAATAATATAAAAAAAACCTAATGTCTCATTATCTTTAAAAACAAATTAATTAATAAAAAAAACCTAAGTCTAAATATTTTTAAATAAAAATTAGTTTTTTTGATTTTTGTATAGTCTAATTAAAAAGGTAACTAAATTAATTAAGCAAAAGCAAAAAATAATAAAAACAAGAAAATTGAAAAGTTAATGGGATCCTCCCCCCTTAATTCAAGGGCTACGAATCCGATGATGGGGTTCTTTTCTCTTGAATGTCCCCGTAAAGAGAGATCTGAAGCAAACATATATCTATGCCTTAAAAATGGCATATAGAGATTTATGCATCAAATCTTGCATGTGATACGTCAAACTCGTCCTAAATCATATTCTGAATACATTTGGGATCATCAAACACATTAGTAATGCATGGAATTTAAGATTGAATTCAAAGAAAAAACGCAAACCGGTGAATTTTGAAGCACGAGTTCTAGGCACCAAATCTTATGGTTCTTGGGCTGGATGTGTTCCCGAGGACTTCAGGAACAGGATTGGACACTTCGTTCGGCTTGAGAGTGGCTGGATCGTGTGATACGAATTTGCACTTTTCTTGAGTATTTTGAGAGATTTTATAAGTGGTTCTTGAGGAAGCAGTTTGTGTGTCCTTTGCACTTAAGTATTGCATTTATTTATAGAGGAATGAAATGGAACAAGAACAAGACAAGAATCTTGTACCATTATGTCACAATTCATTGCAAAAAAACACATTGAAATCCTTCCAAAATTGTTTTAAAAATATTCCAAACTTGAAGATTCTTGTTCCCAACATGTTTTCACGGTTTTGGCATGTTTACTATGTGTCTTGGGCCTTCTAGAAGATATCCAAAGGAAGCCCACATGCCCTTTGGTCCATCAACTCATATTTATTTGATTTATTTTGAATTAATTTGAATAAAATTAAAATAAATAAAATATAAAATAAAAGTAATTTATAAATGGACTTAGAGGTCCTTTAACATGTTATAAACATGTTTAAACCTCAAAAGTTAGGCCCATTAGTCCAAAAGTTCAAGATTGCTCAAATGAAGTTTCATGCATTTTCTAAAAAATTGCTCAATTTCACCAATCATAACTCTCTTAGTTTTCATTATTTGAATGTGATCTTTGACTTTTTGGAAAGGTCAAGATGTCCTATTCAATTTCTATTTTTATCATTTTGCATTTGGAGACTTTATCTTGATGTAAGTTGCCTTGAAAAAAAGTGTCTTTTTGTTGACTTTTGAAATGACCTGTAATGTTGACCATAGTTGACTTTTTATCCAATATAGTTGATTTTCAATCATCTGAGCTATTGATAGAGAAAACTTGTGATACAAGGCTTGAAACTTGACATGAGCATTGTTGAAGACCTATGGAGAACCATTAAAACCATTTTACACCTTTGAAACTCATTCTTATTTGTGCAAGATGAAACCCTAGTTGTGGATCCATTGCTTAGGAGGAGAGTTTGTCTATTAACTTTTGAGAATCCTTGAGCATTAGAGAACCCTAGAAGAATGTCTTGAAGTAAATGGAATGGCCAATAGCTGCCCCTGTTCAATATTCTTAAACCTGAAGAGTTAGATTGGCATGTCCGTTATTCGTGACTTGAGGTGGAAGATGATTGAACACTTAAGTGCCCAAAAATATGCACTTGCTGGTGCACGAAGTAACATTGTTGGTTGATTATACCGGGAATGGGCTTAAACATGCCATTTGGAGAGGTGATGGAGATTCATCATAGATGGGCTTATAGATGCCATCCAAAGTAACCATTGATAGAAATTAGACTAACTCTACGCCCGACTTTGTCTTAATAGATGTATTTGGAGTGAGTCTACGCCCGAATTGGTCCAGAATGATAACCAGAATAAATCCACGCTCGATTTAATTTGAACCAGAATATGTCTACGCCTGACTTCAAATGGAAGAAATATGTTGGAAGGAGTCTACGCCCGACTTTTCCAAAGGAGCTTTAGAAGGAATCTACGCAGGATTTCGTCTGAATGATATACTAGATGTATATGCCCGACTTCAACTAGAACATGTGTTGGAAAGAGCCTACGCCATACTTTTTCGAAGGAGTATCAGAATAAATCTACGCTCGATTTAATCTGATCCAGAAGATGTCTACACCCGACTTCAACTAGAAAAGTTATTGGAATGAGTCTTCGAATGAACTGTTTTTCAGAATTCAGTCTCTGAAGGAAATGCTTGTCAGATTAAATCTCAGAGCGAATGCTTGTAGGAATTCAATCTTTGAGGAAATGATTGTCAGAATTCAGTCTTTGAGGAAATGCTTGTCGGAATCAAGTCTCCAAGGAAATGCTTGTCGAAATTCAGTCTCCGAGGAAATGCTTGTCAGAATTTAGTCTCCAAGGAAATGCTTGTCGGAATTCAGTCTCCGAGGAAATGCTTATCGGAATTCAGTCTCCGAGGAAATGCTTATCAGAATTCAGTCTCTGAGGAAATGCTTATCAGAATTCAGTCTCTGAGGAAATGCTTGTCAGAATTCAGTCTCCAAGGAAATGCTTGTCGAAATTCAGTCTCCGAGGAGATGCTTGTCAGAATTCAGCCTCCGAGGAAATGCTTGTCGAAATTCAGTCTCCGAGGAAATGCTTGTCGGAATTCAGTCTCCGAAGAAATGCTTGTCAGAATTCAGTCTTTGAGGAAATGCTTGTCGAAATTCAGTCTCCAAGGAAATGCTTGTTGGAATTAAGTCTCCGAGGAAATGCTTATCGGAATTCAGTCTCTAAGGAAATTCTTATCGGAATTCAGTCTCCGAGGAAATGCTTGTCGGAATTCAGTCTCCGAGGAAATGCTTGTCGGAATTCAATCTCCGAGGAAATGCTTGTCGGAATTCAATCTCCAAGGAAATGCTTGTCGGAACTCAGTCTTCGAGGAAATGCTTGTCAGAATTTAGTCTTTGAGGAAATGCTTGTCGAAATTCAGTCTCCGAGGAAATGCTTGTCGGAATTCAGTCTCCGAGGAAATGCTTGTCGGAATTCAATCTCTGAGGAAATGCTTGTCGGAATTCAGTCTCCGAGGAAATGCCCGTCGGAATTCAATCTCCAAGGAAATGCTTGTCAGAATTCAGTCTCTGAGGAAATGCTTGTCAAAATTCAGTCTCCGAGGAAATGCTTGTGAAAATTCAATCTCAGAGGAAATGCTTGTCGGAATTCAATCTCTGAGGAAATGCTTGTCGGAATTTAGTCTCTGAGGAAATGCTTGTCGGAATTCAGTCTCCGAGGAAATGCTTTTCGGAATTCAGTCTCCGAGGAATTTTTTTTAGGAGTTATTTTTCAGATTAAATCTTTGAAGGATGTCATTTAGTCATGCAGATGGTCGCCCCGTCTTGTTTCGGGAATTGATCTACATTTCTCTTTATTGGTAAACCCGACCTGTTTTGGGAATTCATACCATCTGGTCTTTGATAGTTGCCCCGACTTATTTTGGGAATTAATCTTTGATCTATTTGAAAATTACAGATGATATTCGTCTTGTTTGTAGACTTTACCTGAAAAGACAAAGTTAGTCTTTATGCAATGTCATTACGTATGTAATGCATTGTGTAATGATATTCTTAAAATAAATGAGAGTGTGTTATATGCATTTCGTATGCATATGCTATGATATTTCGTAAATGCTGTATGAGATGTAAGATGTCGTTGGCAACGACGGTAGCTTCGTGTAACATCTTTGGTCAGGGAAAATAAATCCCTGATTGTCGCTGGGGATGAAGAGTATGAATCTTAAATCTTGTTTACAATGTCTTCGCTGGAGATTCCCGTTTTCTGTTTTAAAGGATACTTCGCTGGGGGATTCCTGCTTAATGTTTTGGAGGATACTCTGCTGTGAATGTTTTACTTCTGCTTGGGAATAGAAGAGTTTAGGAACATTGGTCATTCCTCTCTCTACCAGGGAAATTAATTCTTATATACCCTGACTGGGATAAAAGAGATGGATAACCTTTCGAGGTGCTTTCTTGTCGGGTTTCCGATATGGATGCCGACTCGTCTGGAGATAATAAGGTTGAACAATACCTGGTCCAGTTTCAGATTCAGTAGAAACTCTTTGGGGATAGCAACCCTAACTGTCCCTTGCCAATAATTTGTGGTAGTTAGAGATATAGACTCAAACTAGAGAGGTTGTAATCTGTTGGGTAAATAAACCCTGTTGGGGAAATAAATCCTAAACCTACTGGAGAAACACTTTGCTGAGGAAAACTCTTGCTGAGGAAATGAGTAATGTTGGAGGAAAGAAATGTGCATGGGGTTTTACAGTTTTGGAGGAATAAGATCAGTTGGGGAAGTGAATTTCCATAAACTGTATTGATATCGTAATCACTGATGGAGATTGGGACTCTGTAGGTTGGCGATATTACCGGGGAAAAGATTATATTCCTTTATCCGCTAGGGTGATCTGCTGGTGAGTATGATCATGTTAACAGCTGGAAGATGCCACAATTTATGTCTTGAAGGCATATTAGACTTGCAGGGAATGTATCTCTGTTGAAGATGAGCTTGTGCAGATAGCTATGTAGACATAATTCCGTAGAAACTGCTCTGTGGGGATTTATGGATGACTTGAACACCCTCTCGACTCCTAGAGTTCTTGGTAAATGATGATCAGAGTGATAGGCCTTCCATTGATATACAAGTGATGAGATAACGGGACATAGTCGTATGCTTTAATCTCTGACTTTTCCCTGGACTGTCTTTTTAGATTTTCAGCCCACCGTGATACCCTTTTTTTCCCAGGCTGCCTTTTCATGTTTTCGACTTGTTGGGTGTACAATTTTTTTTATATATATCCCTAATTTTTTCCCGAACCTTTTTGGTTCACCGGGATGCCCTTATTTTTTCTTAGGCCTGTCAACCTAGCGGGTCTCTTTCATGCATAGTATTTTTCGACTATGTTCGTGTTCACAGGGTGAGGAGAACTTTCATTGTAAGTGTTGTAGCATGCCAGAGAATGTTTTCTTGATCACACGTTGCCCTTTGCTGGAACTCATGTTCAATGCCCCAAGTGATTCAGATGGAGGTCTTCCCCTGGCTATTCAGCACTTTTGAGAGATTCCTTGAATCTTGACTCGACTGCCTCCAGATCAGTTAGACACCATGTCATGCCCCTTGATTATGAAAGGCCTATTATTGGAAATTTCTTTCCATCTGAGGTGATTCTGTTTATTGAGAGGATTTGTGTTCATTGAATATCCATCGTGCGAATTTCTCTGTTGTCGAACAATTAGTCATATGCAAACAATGGCATTTAAAAATGCAAAGCTTATGTCTGTCTTGAAGTTTCGAAAATGCATTTTTAGTAAACAACAATTTTTTTTAAGAATATGAATTTAACTAAGGATTTATAATAAGCCTTACAGGAGTCAGGATACCTTTTGTAACATCATGCTTTCGAACTAACCCATGTTTCAGCTAGGACTTGTAAGGGTTGTAGTGTGGCCTGGTTCACGTTTTAAGAAACAAAGGATAAAAGCTCGAAATTTATTTGTACCCACCTGTTCTCTATGATGTTCTTCAGTCCTATACTCAGTTAATTGTGCGTTTAGATTCCAATTGAGTTTGGAATCATTGCCCTGATATTTTGGTGATGGTTTGGATAATGAAAGTTTATTTGAGAAGGCAGTCAACATTTTTTTGTAATATTTTTTTAAGGATTCGTAGCGACCTATTTTTTTACTTTATTATCCCTATTTTTTTGCCTGAACTGTTTTGAGATCACAGTTAGCGGGATGCCCCAGTTTGACCTAAGTCTCCTTCATAGGTTTTGACTTAGTCGACTTTTATTTTGAGAGATGATGATTGTCTATTTTAGTGATTACGGGGAACCATCACTGTCTTTTTATTTAGAAGAGCATCTTCGACACTATTCGTCGTGTATGAAGGTAGAGCTTGCGACTGAATGCACATTTGACTTAAACTGAGAAACTACCATGCCCCAGGTTATGATTAAGGGTTTCAATTTGTGTGAAAAAAAAAACTTCTACTCCTTAGGCTCAAAGGGGTCGACTAGGGATTATCTTCCTTATAACTCCACTGTTTAGGATTTGAAACAACGCATGTACATCGTCAGCAAGGTCTGTTCAAAAGCATATTGTAGAGATTATGGTATTGTTTTTATCATCCTCCCTCTAAAGGCTTACAACTTTTAATCGAGAGTTGAATATCATAAAAAGGAAGTAAAAGCATAATTTAAATATAGTAAAAAAGAATGGATTGCTTCAAGCAAAACATATGCAATGCATTAATGGAACAACAAAGTTTGACATAAAATAAATGTTCGAACAATCAAAAGAAATTACAATTTTAAAATTCAAATGAAATACACACTCTCCATCTTGGCCATGATTTGGCATGGAAGCAGTGATCACATTGGGGATCTTAGGAGGGTCGAACTCAATCTCCTTAGCATCAATCAAATCTTGGATTTTAATTTTCAAAGCCCAACAACTATTTGTGTCATGTCCGGGACTATTGGAATGATAGGCGAATATTACATTAGGATTGTACCGAGGAGAGGATGTGTTGGGATTCTGAGGAGGACCCTTTAATGTTATCAGCTCTGCCTTCAACAGGTGTTGCAGTGTCTGGGACAATGGTATGTTGATCTTAGTAAGTTGTCTCCTAGGTGCATTCAGCCTACGCTTATTGCCTTGATATTGATATTGCGTTGGTGCGAAATTGGAGATTAGCACATCTCCCACAAATTGGTTGCGGTTACTGCTAACATAACCCTTCTGGCCATAAATGGAATTGGTTTCCTTCTTATTACTTAATGTCTTCTTCACAGCACTTGAAGTCACAGCCACTGGAATCTTCCCACTCTTGATACAACCTTCGACATGTTCCCTAGTTAGAATCATCTCAGTAAAACCAGATGAGGAGCTTCCAATCAGATGGTTAAAGAATGGACCTGTTAGAGTGCCCATGAACATATCTACCAGCTCCTAGTCAGACAAGGGAGGTTGTACCCTTCAAGCTAAATCTCTCCATTTTTGTTCATATTCCTTGAACCCTTCATTCGAGCCCATGGACATGTTTTGCAGTTGCACACGAGTCAGTGCAAGGTCAACATTATATTGATACTGCTTGTAGAAAGCAGCAGCCAAGTCTTCCCATGTATGAATGTTGGTTCCTTCCAGCTGATAGAACCATTCAATTTGAGTTTCGAACAAACTTTCTTGAAAGAAGTGGACCCATAACTTCTTGTCAGCGGTATGGGGTTGGATCTTTCGAACATACGATCTCAGATGATGCTTCGGACAGGACACACCATCATATTTAGCAAAAGCGGGGACCTTGAACTTGTAAGGGTGACTACCCCCGGAATAAGACTCGACTCTTCAAAATCCAGTCCAAGCTCTTTTTGGATTTCCATGGCCTTAAGACGATGCTCCAACTGTTTGTATCTTTCATATGCAGGAGGGTACTGTTCATTGGAATAGTCTTCATCTTCAGGAATCTCCCCAGAACCTTGGTTGCTTCCACCTTCAGCCATGACACTTTTGTCATCTTCCTCTTGGTCTTCATCTTCATCAGAGGAGATATCAGCAGTTGGAACCGGTTTAGCAGGACCTTTGAGTCTTCTCCGTAAATTAAGGATATCAATTGGCTTCTGAGTCTTCTTTTTCTTGGTGATGAGCACCATCATGTCTTTCTGTCCCTATGTTAAGCTTAGGAGAGTCTCCTGGAATTGGGCATTTTGTTCTTGGAGTTCCTTAACAGTCTGTTCTAGAGCCATCTTTATTGAAATAAACAGTAAGAAGATGAGAAAACCTGTATGGGAAAACCTGTGAGGTAATGATGCATGATATGTAAATGCAATGTTTTCAAGGATCTCGCGGGGTAAACAAAGAAAATATTAGAAATTGTTGCAGCTTTGAGTGAAGAACATTTCGTCTTTAAACGTCCTTCTATGAGAACCAAGCTCACCATGTCAAGTGGGTCCTAGCTTCTGACTCGAGAAAATGTTCTTCAATCTTGACTGCATCTTGCTAGAGGAAAATAAATCCTCTTGCCACTTGCTAGACGTATGGTTCATGATAAACCTCCATCATAGGACCTTGAGATCCTTGAAATGGTTAATGAAAATATCATGGCATTATGTCATGATGTGTATGCATTGCACTAAGCAAAAGCGTAAGGTGATGAAAACAAGTAAGTCTTACAAGAAGTCCAAGTTATTGGATAATGGATACAAACAAGTCCCTGCAAGGAATTCTCATCGTTAGATAATGAATACAAACAAGCCCTGCACGGAATAAATGCAAACAAATCACACAAGTAGCCTTAGGTTTAAAGGCTTGTATGAAGTTTGTAGGTAGGTACCCTCTTGAGTTTTAGTTGGCTCAACCTGTCCTAAGAAAAGTAACCAGGTTCTAGGAGCCTCAATATCACTGATCTTTCTCCCAGGCATTGTTTCAGCACAAGCATCTGATTTGTGACCAAAATATCCTGAGAGTCTGATCTCAATGAGTGTAGCATCGAGTATCAACCAACTTCAGCCTGCACCAAAGCAGGCTATCTAACTACTTTCTAATGGCTAAGTTGTGTCAAATAAGATTCTACGATCAATTAGTGCTTTATGACACCACGTGGTAACCCAACATTCTCCTTAACTTAACTCAAGGGACACTGGCACTAACCAATGTGTCAACCTAACGTAGCCATCGCTTCCACCATATCGGTATACGCCGTACAATTTTCACGATCTATTACTAGTTACCTAAAATGCCCCTAGAACCGGATATAGGACAAAAGCCAACTGTGACCCAAATACAGTCAAACTTCAAGATTTGTTGTCAACATTATCATTTTGAAGGATATTTCATAATTTGGTCAAGGTTTGATCATGATTCATCAAGGATTGCTCAAAATTCATCAAGATTCAAAAGTTGCTAAATTAGGGTTTTGTAGGAAAAGTCAACTCAACTTTGACCAAGCATAAATTTCTCATACTTTATGAGAAATGACCCATACAAATATCATTTTTAAGAGGATGCAATTCCCAACAATCCATCTTCATACCCCAAGATCAAAAAATGCACTCACAAGAAGTTATGAATTTGGACATTATAGGTCATTTTGAAAAGTCAACAAAAACACCTTTTTTCCAAAGGTTATAATTTGAGCATGGAATATCAAAATGAGATGAGACCAAAAGGGTTGGTTAGAGGACATCTCAAGATTTCTAAAAAGTCCAATAACACCTCCAAAAGTCCAAAATTGAAGAAGTTATGCATTGTTGAAGTTGGACTTTTTTGCAAAATTGCCAAAAGTCAACTATCCCCAAAACTTCAAATTTTGCCAAATGGGCCCATTCTTTTACACTTGAATTGAGTTTGCATCATTGTCCACGTTCCCTATCCTCAGCCATGTGCCTATATCTCATTTTAATTATTTAATTTGATTTTTATTTGAATTTATTCATTTTAAATCAAATAAAATCATATAAAATCCAAGGCATTGATAATTCATGATTATTTGGTTGCTTTAGGCTTTGAATACAACTCTTATGTGAATCAAATTCGAATCAAGGCTTGTATGCACAAAAAGATCCAAATCAAATCAAATTTGGAAGGTTTTAATGGTGGAATCAAATCCAATTCATGTGCATTAATATGGAGAGATTTGGACCATGATTCTTACACTAATGCAGTACACATTACATAAGGAAGCTAAACACACGAAAATAAGGGTTGGCAAGTGTTGGAAGAGGCAGAACACAAGTGATAAAAATCACAAAAAAGTGAGAGACCAAAATCAGGGTTAGAGGCGTTTTCAGAGGTCGAGACTTGTTCCAATTGATTCCTGACCATTCACACAAGCTAACTGGATCAAAACCGCACATCCTCAAGCCTCCAAACGCGTTGTAAGTCTCACGTAAACGACCCCTATTCTTGAATTTGATTTGATTTATTCTTGCATCATTTGAGAAAACTAATGGCATATTTGTGATCACAAGAGCATTTGCAAGCTTTTCATAATATTCAATTGCATTTATCTGGCTTATATGAAGAATCACCATAGCTAGGGTTCTTCGTTTGCTTTTAGGGTTTTCTATTTCAGGTAAAATTGAGACACATGAAAAACATGGTTTTTATCAGGAGGCCATGACGAATTGAACCATGTTCTTGGATTGCATTTATATGGCCTGGAGAGAATTTTAGAACAGGGCTGCGCTTTTAGCTACGGATTCAAATCCGCAGGTATTTCTACAGGTTTTGGAGGACAGGGATGAACTCGTGTCATCCTCCTGTTGGCCAATTCAAATAATTTTGCGCGTTTTTTTTTCTTCTGGAAATTATTTTGTTTTCATATATTATTATTAGTATATATTATAATAACAATTGAAACAGCTTGGCGTAGTGGTGGACATAGCAGTGCATTTCCCCTCAGGACCTGGGTTCGAATCCCAGGTCCCCCACTTTCTCAATAATTTTGGTTTTCAGGTGATTGTGTGCATACGCTAGCTTGCAATCCACCATACATCCTCATCCATCCAAGCGCCAGATGGCCAAAGGCCAGATCTGATGGTCCATGATTGGAGGTCCACCAAGGCGCCAGTCAACGCATGAGCACCAGATCCATAAAGTCAAAAGGGCCAGCTTCTAATGGGCCAAGGAATTGCTTTTCACACCACAAAAAATCAGGCCCAACTCCTCTCTTTTTATTTATTTTGTTATTTTATTTTATTGTTTATTTCATTTATTTAATTTTCTAACCAATCACAAAATTATGTTTTATCAAAAAAAATCACAAAAATATTTTTATTCAATCAAATTTTAAACTTTTTATTTTTCTTAATAAACATTAATTAATTAATTAGGTTTTTAATTAGAAAACTTTAATTCATTTTTGTAAATATTTAAAATTAATTAGATTTAATTAGGTTTTTTAACTACTAATTAAATTAATTTTATTTTCTTTCCTAAATAATCAAAAAACTCCAAAAATAATTTATTTTTCATTTAATTAATTTATTAATTTAATGTAGTAATTAATTTAGGACCTAATTGCTTTCCTTAAATAAAAACAACAATAAAAACAATTTTCTTTCAAAAGGGTCAAAACCCTAAAATTTCGCACTCGACTTAATTTCCCGCGCACTTTATTTATTTTTATCCCATAATGTACCTGCTTCCAGATTGTAATAGTTAAATAGGACATTTAATTATTTTTATCGCTTTATTTTATTTTTCAAAGGGTTTGTCATTGGTGATGTAAATACCCGACGCCTTATAATTTAAATTCCGCATTTTATTTCCGCAAATTATAACTGCTAGATGTTTGATAATAGGGTTTGCATGACAAGACTGAATGTTAATCTTAAAATCAAATTAGAACACCCTTAACATGTGCAAAGATAAAAATAACTGAAAACGACACACTCGCACATGCGCACTCTTAGGGTACACCCCACTTGGTTGCCTTTGTACATGGTCATTAAGTATAGGTCACTTTAGAGGTCACCCTCTTGTCTAAAAGATCATAGTCACCTCGAAACGGTTGCCTCAGATATTGTTGCCTCAAAAAAATGATCTAAGACATTAGGGTTACCGCTAAGGCGTCCTAACATTGCTTTAGTGACCATATGTCCCTCATTCGAATTGACCCTCAAAACTCCAACGACGGTGCTACCTACTCATTAATAGTGGGATAGCATTGTCTAAAGAAAATTAGCATAGAATGATTCCTTTTTCGAGTAGGTAGATGGTTCTTAGATACTTGCTCTTTCAAAAAACAAAAATTTTTCACACTTACACTCCTTTTCGAACAAAGTTTTTAAAACACTTCATTACACTCTTGAGAACAGAAGCAAGAGTTAAATCGAAGTTTTCAAAAAAAAACTTTTTCAAACCCACAAGCACAAAGAAAACAATTTTGAAAACAATTGAGCAAGTACCTAAGAGCCCATGGATAACCACAGATAGAAAGGGTGCTAACACCTTCCCTTTCTATAATCTACCCCCCGAACCCGAGAAATATCTCGAAAAAGGAATTTTTCTGTGCTTTTTTCCTTTCCTTGTTGGATAAAATAAAAGTCGATGGCGACTCTTGCTTACCGCGACATTTTGCGAATACAAAACGCAAAATGCAAACCATCATTCCAAAAAAAAATAGTCAGTTCTTCCCACCGTATCACACCAAGCATATCCCAAAATATAAAGCATACAAGGCAAAAAAGTAAAGCAATAAAGGTGATCTAGCTCTTAAGGTAACCCCACTTTAGAATTCCTCAACAGAGTCGTCAATTCTATAATACGGTGGGAGAACTGACTTTTGGTTTTGTGTTTTATCGCAAATATTGCGGATAGCAAGAGTCACCACTGACTTTTCTTTTATCCAATAAAGAAAAGGGTGAAAAGAATAGGAAATACCTTTGAGTTTTTTTCTGAGTAAGGGGGATAGGTTATGAAAAGGGAAGGTATTAACACCCTTTTCATCCATAGTTCTCTATGGGCTCTTAATCGCTAGCTCACTTTTGAAAATGCTTTGTGAATGTGTAAGTTTTGAATTTTTTTTTGAAAAATGCCTAAGTGTGGCAAACTTTGTACTGATTCCCGAATCGTTGAGAACACATACAAAGTGTTTGTTTTGAAAATATTTCAGAAGAGAAGTGTATCGTGTGAAAAATGTTTTGAAATGTTCGTGAGCAAGCGATTAAGAACTATCTACCTACTCAAAAGTCTTTGTTCTTTTCCTCCTCTTTTAGATAGTGCTACCCTACCATCGGTTGGTAGGAAGCCCTATGGTTGGATGTCTGAGGGACAGGCGCGGGTCATCGTATAGTCATAAAGGCAACTTGTAGGGTGCTTTAGCAATTTGTCGTAAGGGGCTAAGATTGTTTATCGAAGGAAGCATCGAAGGATCATTGAGGGACTACAATCTTTTAACCGAGGGTCTTTGCTAAAGCGTCTCACGTTCGAGGGACATGACTGTTTTATCTAAAGCCAACCAGTGGGGTCACCTTAGAGGTGCGTGTGTGAATTATGTTTTGATTCAATTATTTTATCTTGTATTTAAGGTTTTCTAGCGTTTGATTTTAAATCTTGTCATACATGCCTAGTTACTATACAATTATATATATACATGCATTCATACATAAGTGCGGAAAGTAAAAGTGCTGAAAAATAAAGCAAAGCTATTACATCCCATGAGCAGTTACATAATAGTAAAAAACGCAAGAAAATAAGTTAAGCTATTACAAAATCAACCCTGCGACCTATACATTTGTTTTCTAGAATTTAAATAGCAAAGAAAAAATAAATGTTAGATTTTTTTTTAATAAACCTAAGATTCTAAGTGTAGAAAAAAAATATTTTTGATGTTTTATTATTTGGAAAATAATTAAAGTGATAATAGAATAATTAAAACCTAATTATTTCTACTTTTCTTTCCTTTTTTAAGAAAATTAAGTTAATAATAATAATAATAAAACCTAATGTCTCATTATCTTTAAATAAAAATTAATTAATAAAAAAACCTAAGTCTAAATATTTTTAAATAAAAATTAGTTTTTATTTTATTTTTTAATAGTCTAATTAAAAAGGTAATTAAATTAATTAAGCAAAAGCAAAAAATAATAAAAACAAGAAAATTGAAAGTTAATGGGACCCTCCCCCCTTAATTCAAGGACTACGAATCCGATGGTGGGATTCTTTTCTCTTGAATGTGCCTGTAAAGAGAGATTTGAAGCAAACATATTTCTATACCTTAAAAATGGCATATAGATATTTATGCATCAAAGCTTGCATGTGATACGTCAAACTCGTCCTAAATCATATTCTGAATACATTTGAGCTCATCAAACACATTAATAATGCATGGAATTTAAGATTGAATTCAAAGAAAAAAACGCAAAGCGGTGGAGTTTGAAGCACGAGTTCCAGGCACCAAATCTTCTGGTTCTTTGGCTGGATGTGTTTCTGAGGACTTCAAGAAGAGGTTTGGACACTTCGTTTGGCTTGAGAGTGGCTGGATCGTGTGATACGAATTTGAACTTTTCTTGAAAATTTTGAGAGATTTTTGAAGTGGTTCTTGAGGCAGCAACTTGTGTGTCCTTTGCACTTGAGTATTGCATGTATTTATAGAGGAATAAAATGGAACAAGAATAAGACAAGAATCTTGTACCATTATGTCACAATTCATTACAAAAAAACACATTGAAATCCTTCCAAAATATTATTTAAAAACATTTCAAACTTGAATATTCTTGTTACCAATATGTTTTCACGGTTTTGGCATGTTTGCTATGTGTCTTGGGTCTTCTAGAAGATATCCAAATGAAGCTCACGCACCCTTCGGTCCATCAACTCATATTTATTTGATTGATTTTGAATTAATTTGAATAAAATCAAAATAAATAAAATAAAAAATCAAATTAATTTATAAATGCAGTTAGAAGTCCTCTAACATGTTTAAACCTCAAAAGTTAGGCATATTAGTCCAAAAGTTCAAGATTACTCAAATGAAGTTTCATGCATTTTCTAAAAAATTGCTCAATTTCACCAATCATAACTCTCTCAGTTGTCATTATTTGAAGGTGATATTAGACTTTTTGGAAAGCTCAATATATCCTCTTAAATTTCTATTTTCATTATTTTTGCATTTGGATACTTTATCTTGATGTAAGTTCCCTTGACAAAAAGTGTCTTTTTGTTGACTTTTGAAATGACCTGTAATGTATTGGCACATATCTTTCAAATGAAGCACTTTTTGGACTTGAGAATACATATAAAAAGTTGTAGAGAATTAAATTCCCTTCAAAGTGGGATTTGGTTGGGGAAAAGTTGATGAAACATGTGAAATTTATGCTTGGTGAAAGTTCAGTTGACTTCTCCTAAGGAAACCCTAATTTGGCAACTTTTGACCTTTGATGATTTGAGGGCTTTCCTTGAGGAATCGTGACAAACCTTTGATCAAATGATAAATATCACTTTAAAATGTTGATTTTTACCAAAAACCTTGAAGTTTGACTGTATGTTGACTATAGTTGACTTATTTATCCAATATAGTTTATTTTCAATCATCTGAGCTATTGACTGAGCAAACTTGTGATGCCAGGCTTGAAACTTGACATGAGAATTGTTGAAGACCTATGGAGAACCATGAAAACCATTTGAGACATTTTAAACCCATTATTATTTGTGAAATATTGCACCCTAGTTGTGGTCCCGTTGTTTAGGAGGAGAGTTTGTCTGATTAACTCTTGAGAATCCTTGAGCATTAGAGAATCCTAGAAGAATGTCTTGAAGAAAATGGGAGGGAAAATTTTGGGGTAAAATAGAGACCGACCGAAGAAGGCTCTAACAAAGAAATTCCAATCAAAGATGAACTTACTGGGGATACAAATAGACATTGACTTTGGGTAGAATGCTGATTGAAGGCGAACTTACAAAGAAAAGAGACCAGCCGAAGGGGACTCCTAACAAATGATACCAGCCGAAGGTGGATTTAAGGGGTGTCATCCGAAGGTGGACTTCAAGATAAAGAAACCATCCAAAGGGGAATCTTTAACAAGGAATATTATGTCGAAGTAGGATTCCTAAGGAAAGGATGTCGATCAAATGCATACTTACATGGGATAAATATATGCATGTCTGGTCAGAGTTATACACACAAAAGCGAAATTGGGCATCAAGAAAAAAATGTTAGGAGTTGATAGTGAACACAAGAAAGAGACTAATCGAAGAAAGCTTAACAAGAAAAGATGCATTCACCTAACCAAGGATGCCAGAAAACTGTACTTTTAAGAGACACTGAAGGACTCTTAACATAGAAGGTTAGCTAAGCTAACGAAAGGAGAACCCGACTAGCACGTATACCAAATACAAGGAACCGACTAAGCAGGACCTTTAGAGAGCACTGATCGAAGGTGAACTCTACAAGAGAAAGAGACCAACCGACAGGGACTCTAACAAGGATTTCCAAAACACATTGGGCTTTTGTTAGGTTGCAAATGCGCAAGAACTACAATATCCCTTAGGCCAAAGCCGGGGTATAATTCTTCAAGAGTGGAAATTATCTAAATTTCCACACACTAAGTATGGATACTCAAATACTTGAGAAGTAAGAAACGTTATACATCGAATTTTACTCGCACTCGGAAGACAAGGAAAACATGGGTAAAAATAACCAAGGGCTTGCAAGGGAAACGAAAAACCACGACTCACTAGGGAAATGGACAACACCAAAGACCCTACTAATGGTAAATCAAAACAGACTTCGCTAGGGAAACAAAATAGGATCACCCTAAGCTTGCTATGGAGATAATTCAAATCTGAGCCCATAATAATTTGGTTATTGCCGGTGAACATAATTGGCTTAAACCTTAATGCATATTTGAATTTCTTATAGCGTAATGATCCATACAATGGAAATGCTACGCATTCTGGTTGATTCAATATAATGATGCATGTTTAGAAATACATTGGGGAAAACACGTCAATAATCGGCTTCTAAGAAGATCAGGAACTCCCGAATGATTATCTTTACACGTCTGAACTTCTGTAGAGAAAAAATCCCTCTAAACTTCAATGGGGAAACGAGATTCGGAACCACCAACCTATGAAGATTGATATCATTAGTGAAGTAACTTCCTGGGAAAAATACTTCAAAAAATAAATTACAGTTCAGAGAATTTCTTGAAATCTTATCCGTCTCTTAACTTCCTGGAGATCCATCATCTCTTTCTAGGGATAAAGAGAACCTCATTGGGAATTGGGATCTTCTGATGTATGTCCTTAATAAAAGTGACTTCAACTGGGAAGTCATAGAAATTCTTAAATAAAATAATTCTACCCAGACCACATTGGGGATACTACCATTGAGGGGTAACAATCTTCACTTGGGAAAGAGAAGGGCATCTTTGAATCATAAGCTTAAGGTTCAGAACTCCATTAAGGAAACATTTCATTAATACTCTATCACTAGGGATAAAAGAGCCCTAAACGACATTCATCTATGCACAACACTCCAGAAAAATAGGAGACTTGCTCCACTGGGGCATAATAAGCATGTTGATCAAACATCTCTTCAAGAAAATGTGACAGGGGAAAACTTCCCTGGGGAGAAAAGATACGAACTACATGAGGACGACGAACAACAAACTCACTGAGGAGATAAATACCAACCACGGAGACGCAAGGTATCGACTTCAAGGGGATATAGCAGATGTATCTAGTCCAATGAAACAATCCTTTCCAGATTCTTTGAAATAGAGTAGAATGCG
The DNA here is from genome assembly GCA_948472305.1 of Vicia faba. NCBI lineage: Eukaryota > Viridiplantae > Streptophyta > Magnoliopsida > Fabales > Fabaceae > Vicia > Vicia faba. Next base: position 259,592,567 of record OX451735.1, on the reverse strand, counting down.
CTGAAGAAGATCGTACATAAACATGTTGAAATGCACTTCTTTGAAGATACGCCCTCTGGAATGGACAAACTCTTTAAACAAACTCTTATAAAGAGGGCTGACTTCAGTGGGGATTAAGAAGGGGTATGCTTTCACTGGAGATAAGGGATTATATATGGGCGAGAGTACACCTCCACTGGGAATGAATGATTCTGTCTTGAGCAGAAGTAAGCATTCATTGGAGAAATTGGATCCCATTCTACAAAAATCCCCATGCTGGTCACAACAGGCCTTCCTTTGCCCATTTACTGGTACCATTTTTGTCACAAAAGACCAACAATACCTACAACAAAGGAAATTACAACAAGATGCCCCTTATGTGGAATTGTAACCTCTGCCGAGGAATAAACAGTCTTAACTACCAACCACTGGGTAAAAACTATGATGCAAGATGGCAACTTCATCATGTCAACTCCGAGGAGGAATGCCACTGAAAAGTGGACTTTGGAGAGGATACTGCACAAATAAATTGCAGTCCATTGGGAAGAAACCATCTTGACTTTAAACAATTACTAAATTTCTAGGGAGAAGATCCATTCTCCTCCTGCAGAGATGTGAAGAATGCTTTGCTTGGGAATAAAGATATCTGAAGAGAAACCTCTTAGCAGACAGACCTTTGTCAAGTAGTAACAGATCCTTTACTGGGGAAAGGATTCCTCCTAGGAAATAATATTTCCATCACGAACCATGTATGGGTAACAACCACACATGCTCTTTGCATTCCTGCTCGTATCCTGCCGAGGATAACAATCCATACTTAAATTGGAGATAATGATCCTGACTTCTGTAAAAAAATTCCAAGAACCCAAACTTAGGTTTCAGGCTTTTAATGGAGGAACATCAATACAAGGAATTACTTCCCTGACGAGTTAGGGATGACGATCCTAACTTCCTGACATGCTTTTCAAATTCACAATTTGTTTAGCCTGCGCCTGGACTTAATCTGATCAACCTTAAAGTGGAGGAATGCCCCTGTATAATGCCTTGCCCCAGTCTGTAGGGCCTTTGATAAAATTGCCTCGAGAGGATTTCCTGCGATCTGTACCATAAAGATAACCCGTCCCAGTTATAGCGGTAAAAATGTTGAGACTAATCCATTTGGATTGACTTGACTCCCACAGATTAAATAAAAATCGCCACTGCGCTTTATTGTTTCTAGAGGAATGGGAAAAGACAGAATAACCCAAAAATAAGGGGGAGAGAATCTAAGTTAGGGGGTTGGTTATGCAAAGGGAAGGTATTAACACTCCAAACATCTATGGTACTCTGCAGGAACCTCTTTGAAAATTTGTGTATTTTGGTTATAAATGTTGTATACAAAAATATATTGTTGGGATGAGAAAAGAAGTATATTTTACAATTTTCGTACCCGCCGCGGTTGCGAACCTTTAGTGCCTACGTACCACCTTCCGTGTAATAGAGGATTAGGGTACTCATAGTTCAACTTTTAAAAAAAATTTAAAATACAAGTGTGTTGGTTGATTTTAAGAGATAAGACATCATCGTCTTATCCGAGTGGAAGAACATACTTACTACCCACGATTATGAGAAAGGAGAATTTGCGTCATCTCAAAGTGGAGGATATGGATTAGATTTTAAAATCAACCAAGCCTCACTCAACACCCAAGTGGAAAATATCTCGCTTCACTACATATCATAGAAGTATAGTAGTTCGCATCGCTACAAGGATTGGCAAGAGTCTAATCTTTTGAGAAAAGAGTTTTAAAGTAAAAAGCCAAAGCGAAAAAATGATTTGAATGAGGTTGATTGAATTTTAGTCTTCTCACAAAAATGTCAAGGTATTCTTAAGTTGTTTAAAGTTTTATTAAGAAAAATGTTTTTGAAAATGCATGGACCTAAGTTCAGGTTTATTATGAAAGCGGTTCAAGTTTAGAAAACAAGAATAGTTTTGAAAAGGATAGAGAATATTTTTGAACTTAAAGAAGATGGGAGGAGATGAAGGGACTATCTTAAAGCATAAGGTAAAATCTAGGGAAAAGAACCGTCTAACCAACAAAAAGCCAACACTTGACAGAACGAGTCAATGTAGAATTCCAATCCTTTGGATTTGAAATCAAACAAACAAAGATAATAAACCTCTTAAGAAAACAAGCTTAAAATACATTAAGTCTTCAGAAAAATAGGGTAGAGTAACGAATGTATACAGATGAATTCTCAATCACAGACAAAGCATATAATCAGAATAACCTGCACACAAAGAAAACAAACAATCCAATGTCTTGGGGTAAACCCCAAGAACTCCAGACAAAATAACAATAGAAGTCACAAGGTCTCAAGGATTGTCAAGGTCTCTACTCCTAAGTCCAAGAAGTCCATAGCTCCAAAATGCCAAGGATAGTAACCAAATAGTCCAAGCAACCTTAAAGCTTTTTATTGTTTAAGTTGGTTATTAAGTATCTTCAAAAATAAAATAAAAAGCTCAAGTGAGGAAAATGAAAATACATAAAGGTAAATGCTTAAATGAGCAAAGATGAAAATGGAATGAAATGTAAATACTAAAATAAATGGTGCTTAAAGTAAAAGCATAAAGTATGGGAATAGAAATAAAAGTCAATTGTTAATGAATTAGAAATTAGAGGTTAGTTGAATGACCATCTTGAAACTTTCATTTTAAAACTCATTAGAAGTTTGATAAAATCAAAGCCTCTCAACAACAAGTTTCATTTGCTTTTTGTCAAGTATATCATTAATTTCAAATTCACAAGGCAACAATAAATGATCAACGATGTTTAAATGATTCACTTAGTCCAAAATTTATAATGATTCATTAGAGGATTGATAAGACCAAAGCCTCCTAACAATGAACCTCAAGGTTATTAGATCAAAGGTTTCAAATTAAACATACTTGGGCTTGCAAACATAGGTTTGGGCCACGATTGATCATTTCTCAAATTGAGACAAAATTTAACGCTATGTTAAGCAATCGTAAGTGGACGTATGTAGAAGTCACACCTATTTTAAGGCCGGTCAATAGCAATCTATTTGCCATATGTTTGGAGTGATGATATATAGATCATCCTCGAACAACTTGTAACACAAAAGAGAATGGGATAAGATGAAGAGGGAGGGGACATATTTGAATAAAAAATTTAATCAAAAATATCATTAAAATCATCCATCCATTTTAGAGAAAAGAAAATAAAAACCAAAAAGATTTGGACTAATGGATGAGAATCAAAACGCGTTAGTAATCAGATCCAAGAGATCTGGCGCGCTGTGCATATCATGGTCATTACTAAATATCACACCGGATCCAACGTTTTTAAAATAAAACAACTTAAAATATGGCGCGTTTGATGGAGTCTGACTCACAAAAGTAATCAGATCCAAGGGTTCCTGAGGCACGCGCATTGTAAGGCAAGCATATGTATCCATTTCAAAAAAAATAACGTGGCTTCATGTCATTGGTTGAAGACAGACATGTCATCGTCTTCAACCTCCAGCCATCCCCAAATTGAATTTTCCAAACTTTAAAATTAGCAAACCGGATGGTACCATTAGATTCGTATCTTCAAGATGATTCTAATGGTACCATCGCTCCAAATTTATATAAATTATGCAAGGATGTGTTTGAAAAAAACCATAAAAAATAACGAGCACGAAAATCTGGGATATCTTGCTCAATTCTCAATGAAATTGCAAACTATAAAGAGCACGAGGATCGGAAGAACACAAGGAGTGGGTTAGTCTTTTATTTGAATCAATTTGGCCAAGAAATCTACCTGAATAAAGTAGTGAGAAATTGCTTTGAAACTGAACTTCCGCAGATCAATATTGGTCATAATTCTTGAAAGTAACCATATGGTTAGCTTCAGAGAAGTTCAATGAAGCTAACTGAATGGAGCTTTTGGTGTTTTAAGGTGAGAATGTAAGAAATCAGAATTTCAAATTCAGAGTTCGTGTGAGATCTGAACATGGGTCAATTGGCTATCAAAATCTTGAAAAAAAGAGTGAGGGAGGATCCTTATTTATAGTTTATTATGATGCAAGACTCAAGCGTGTGAATTGGAGGCAAAATGAGTGAAATCGTGTAGACCTGCTAAATGTGAAAAGTGTGACTTCACATGGCTCAAAATGCAGCAAATTGGATGGTTTAAGGGTCGTTTCTTGTTATGGCAAGTTCCTAATCATGATTAGACACGAAATTGATCTTTAAGCAGGCTTGTAATTGGATTTAAACTGATTGTCAAATCTGACTGAACTTGGAATTTCCATTTCATGATGCCACTTTCATAACCATGGTGCCAACAATGTAGGGCACTTTATGATGTGATTCTTGAAGCATTTGAAATATGAAGTCACAAGATTTTCAATGTGCAAGGAATTAGATCCAATGGATGTTTGAGCAAGAAGTTGCATTGAGTCAAAGTTGGAGAAAAAAGGGTTGACTTTCCATACTTAGAAATGTTTTAAATTTTTCTTCAAAAGTGACCTATAATGTTTTGCATCCAAACATGGCCTTCCACTTGGAATTTGTTGTTGACCAAAAAAGATGGCATGAACTAGATACTTTTAATGACATTTTGAAACTTGAACCATTCAAAATCTCCAAAAATTAAGAGAGTTATGATTTGTTGAAGTTGGAAAAAAATCATGAAATGACCTATAATCTTTTGTATCCTTAGGGCATCTTCCATCCATTTTCTCACTTTGCACATAAAAGAAGGAATAAAGTTCACATCTTCAAGATCATTATGGAAAAGAGTGGGCTCAAGGTGATAAAAATTGACCAAGTTATGATCATTTGAAGTCACACATGAGAAATTGGGGGTTCATCTAGAGGACTTGTAATCTTTCTTCATAATTAAGCTTCTTCCACATGAAAACTCCTTGAAACTTTTGAAGTGATTTGTTGATAATCCTTTGAAGAGAATGATGTCTTTGGAATCACTCATAAATACCAAAAGATGAGTAAGATATGCTTCTTTAAAGTTCAAAACCCTAGCTCCTAGATCAAGAAAATGCTTTGAGGAACTTTGACAATTTTGAACAAACTTCTTGTACCAACACAAATGCTTTGTAAATAAAAGTTATTGAGGATTAAAATGAGAAATCATAGTCACCAAAACCACTTCCATATATTGAGAATTGAGAGGAATATGCACTTGTGACCAATGGGAACAAAGCCTTGTCCAAGCATGACAACTTCTCCAATCAACCCCTTGTACTTTTGAACCAAATTTGATAATATTGAAATGTGGTGAACCAAAATAACCTTTCCATTCCATTTCTTCCAAAACAACCCCAATGGTGAGGTTTTAACTTCTCAAGCTTTATTGACTAGGGCATGGAAATATACTCATGAACCCATGGAGCAACTTGCTAAGCCTCATTGTCTTTACCTACATTAGTAACAAGCAAGACAAGCCAAAATTGCATTTTATTAATTAAAGGAAAAAAATCAAGACAATATATTCATGATCACAAAAGAAAAACAAGTCAAGGTGCTTGGTGATTCCCTAAAGAGCAAATCTAAAGATAGGGAGGAGAACCAAAAGCCCTAATGTGATCTTGTGGTGATTGAATCAACATGCTATGATGAAGGGATCTTAGGGGCAAAAATTGGGGTACAACAATTAGGATCTCCATGAAGTCCAAGGAAAACAACAAAAATGTAATTATTAGAAGTAGAGCTAAGAGGATCCAATTGCAAATGGAAGGAAAAAATGTTATTTTTTGGGTTGAAAATTTATTGGAGAGTCCAATACAATTGTTTGGGATCAAACACCTACTACTGTGCTAAAAGAAATTTCTATTAGTGAGGGTGCAACTATATTTCCTTAGCAAAGAGTCCGCAACTGAATGCGCATAACACATTGTAGGTTCCATGGTAGTCGGGGGATTAGAATCCATGACCTTGCTCTGATACCAATTTTTGGATCAAGCGCTTGCCATTGTGTTACAATCAATTATTGTTAGTGAGGGCACGATAATATTTCCTTATAGAAAAGAACCCTCAAAGGGTCACGCCTAAAATATCGTAGGCGCCATGAGTTGGGATGTTAAGCCCATCAAATTGCATTGGTGACGTTGGATAAATAAATCTAACAAATTGTTCCTTGTATTTTTTGTTTATAATTAGGAGTCTTTCTTGAAATGTAAAAAAAATTGTAAAAAAATAGACTTATAACTTTTTGTTGTCTACTTTTTTTAATTGATACAATTTAGTTATCTTTAAAAGTTCATTGTGTAATTTGAGTTTATAAGTTAATTTTTGCAATATAGGGTGTGTGTTTAAAATTCAGCTTGCACACATATAAACAGGATTTTATACTATTGTAACTAGTTTTTTTAAACTTAATAGAATTTACAATTTTCATAATTGCGTGTAAGGTAGAAAATTCCCTCATAGGATTCTTGGTTGAGCCATTGTGAATATTGTATTTGAGTTTTCAGATCTCTTATGGAAATTGCATTATGTCATAAGATGATAAATCATTAGTGTCTTTAAATCATACTTCAACTATGTCAGTCATGATTATTGATGGTACACCTATACCATTTGTAGGATTTGGTTTTGTCTCTACAACTAATATGTCACTTTCTGATGTGTATTATATTCTTAATCTTATTTTGAGTCTTGATTATGTTAGTTGTGATCGGTGGGAAAGAGAACTGACTGTTTTTGGAATGCTGGTTCGCATTTTGCGTTTGTTTTCTCAAAATGTCGCGGTAAGCAAGAGTCGCCACCGTCTTTTATTTTATCCAACAAGGAAAGGAAAAAAGCACATAAAAATTCCTTTTTTGAGATGTTTCTCGGGTTCGGGAGGTAGATTATAGAAAGGGAAGGTGTTAGCACCCTTTCTATCCGTGGTTATCCACGGGCTCTTAGGTACTTGCTCATTGTGTTTTCAAAATTTTCTTTTCTTTGTGTTTGTGGGTTTGAAAGAGTTTTTGTTTGAAAGGAGTGTAAGTGCGAAAAGTTTTGTTTTGTTTTTAAAAGGAGAAAGTACTTAAGAACCATCTACCTACTCGAAAAGGGAATTAAATTGTGCTAATGTCCTTTAGACAATTCTAGCCCATTATTGATGAGTAGGTAGCATCGTCGTTGGAATTTTAAGGGTCAATTCGATTAAGGGACGTGTGGTCACTAAAGCAATGTTAGGACGCCTTAATGGTAACCCTAATGTCTTAGATCATTTTATCCGAGGCAACCGTTTCGAGGCAACTTATGATCTTTGGACAAGAGGGCGACCTCTAAAACTTCCTATACTCAATGGCCACGTTCAAAGGCAACCAAGTGAGGTGTACCCTAAGAGTGCGCATGTGCGAGTGTATTAGTTCAGTTAATATTATCTTTGTACATGTCATGGCTGAGCTATGTTGATTTTAAGTTCATACATTTGATCTTGTCATGCATTCCATATTATCAAACATCTAACAGTGTATAGTTGCGAAATTTAAATTGCGGAAATTAAATCTAAACTATTATAAGGCGTCGGGTATTTACATCGCCAAAAACAAACCCTTTAATTTAAATTGCGGAAAGTAAAATAAAGCGATAAATAGTTAAAGTCCTAATTAAAAGCTATTACATACCGAAAGCAGTTACAATATTGGATAAAATGATACGCGTGCGAGAAATTAAATCGGGCGAGTTTTTTTTTTTAGGGTTTTGACCCTTTTTTATTAAAGAAAAGATTTTTGTTATTTTTGAATTCAATGGAATTAAACCTAAGCTAATTATTAAATAACTTAATTAATTAATTAAAGAAAAGATATTTTTTGGATTTTTGAGTATTTAAAGAAATAAAATAAATTTGGTCAAAATAAGTAAAAACCTAATCTTCTACATTAATTTTAATTATTGCAAAAATATTGAAAGTTAAACCTAATTAAATGCTAAATTGATTAAATTATATTTATTTACAAAAATAAAGTGTGAATTTAATTTTAATAAATAAAAATATATTTTTTTGTGTTTTTGATTTTATTAAGAAAAATTATTAATTTGGTTAGTGATTAATTAACAAAAATAATAATATAAAACAATTAAATAAATGTAATGAAAAGAAAAAGGAATAAACCAAGGGGGGTGTTAGGCCCAGATTGCGAGTTTGATCAGCATTTTCCAAGCCCAATAGTTGCAAGCCTGGCTGACTTTTTGCGCTTCCATGTGACACGTTGACTGGGTCCTATGGTGAGCTTCCCATCCTGGCCATCAGATTTGGCCTGGAGGCCATCTGGCAAATGAGATCTGAATGCGCATGGTGAACCATAGTTGATGAAGCACGCTGGAATACCTGGCAGAAAAATGTAACAAATATATTGGGGGACCTGGGATTCGAACCCAGGTCCCATTGGACTTTGAACTAACGCGCTTGCCATCTGAGCCAATGTGCTTAATTGTTAGTGGAATAGGTAATGAGTATTATATGTGAAACAAACTATTATGCCAGAATTATAAAACAAAAATGCGCCATATTCAAATAACCCAATCTGGACACGCCATGCCATCGTCCCTGTCGTTGGGACCGCGGCTAAAAGTTTCTTCAAATATACCAACGGACGATCGTCCGTAGCTATATGCTGTGCTATCTCCAAAATTCACCATGAGCCACAAAAATGCAATCTAAAGGCATAGTTTTACTCGCCTCTCCATCCCGGTTCCAATCATGGTCTTTTTATTGGCTAATTTTTCCTGTAATGAAAACCCCTGAAAGAACCCTAGAAAAATCTACAATGGCATTTTGTGATACATAGCATAATAATGAAATTGGCTAATGCAGAAAGTTCACAAATGATGTGAGGAATTCAAATATGCAAACGTTTTTGAGAATGGATGCAAGAATGAAGCTTTACGAATCCATGAGCATGGCGGATTCGAGGGAAACTTACAGGGCTTTTGGAGGCAGGAGAGCGCGTGATCTTGATTGGTTCTGCTTCAGAGAAGTGCCAGGAAGCGATTGGGATGCTTATTTGGTCCTGAAAATGCCTCTAGTATGGATTTCAGTTTCACACTTTTTCAAGCTTTTTCTCAAGTTTGTTCTTGTGGTTTTTGCAGCCTTCTGGTTCTTATTTTCGCGCCTTTGCCTTGTGTGAGTATAATAGAAGCAATTAGGTTTAATTTTGGGCTTTGAATCCGTGTGAATTGATGATTGAAGATTTGATTTTATTCTCCATTAACAAAGCTTCCAAAAGTGTCAAAAACCAAAATTTTGTTCATAACATGGCATGATTCGGATTTGATTTGGTCCATGATGTTAATTGAAAGCTGTATCAATCAAAAAGATCACAAGTTATTAATATTGAGATTTTATTTTGATTTAAATTGATTAAAAATGAATTAAATCAATAAAAATCAAATAAAATAGAAAATTTAATAATTTGTCATGAAATTGAAGATAGGACACGTGTATGGTGTGATAAGATCAAATCAAGTGGAAAAAAGTGGGCCCTTTTGTCAAAAATTGGAGTTTTGGGGATAGTTGGCTTTTGGCAATTTTAGAAAAATGCCCAACTTCAACAATGCATAACTTCTTCAATTTTGAACTTTTAGAGGTGTTCTTGGACTTTTTAGAAACCTTGAGATGTCCTCTAATCAACCCTTATGTTATCATCTCATTTTGATATTCCATTATCAAGTTATAAGCTTTGGCAAAAAAGGTGTTTTTGTTGACTTTCAAAAATGACCTATAATGTCCAAATTTGTAACTTCTTGTGAGTGCATTTCGATCTTGGGGTGTGAAGATGGATTGTATGAAATTTCATCCTCTGCAAAATGAGATTTGTATGGGTCATTTCTCATAAAGTATGAGAAAGTTATGCTTGGTCAAAGTTGAGTTGACTTTTCCTACAAAACCCTAATTTAGCAACTTTTGAATCTTGATGAATCTTGAGCAATCCGTGATGAATCATGATCAACCCTTGATCAAATGATGAGTTATCCTTCAAAATGAGAATGTTGACAAAAAATATTGAGGTTTGACTATTTGTAGGTCACAGTTGACTTTTGCCCTAGCACAGTCGATTTTTGGACCTCTTGAGCAATTGACTGACCAAACTTTCTCTGCAAGGCTTGAAATTTGACATGGATGAACTTGAGAACATATTAAAGCATTGGGAAGCACTTGAGGCCATTTGGATGTAAGGACCTTGATGCAACAAAAAACCCTAATTTGAGATTGACTGCCTTAGGAGGTGATTTGTCTGTCCAATTCTTGAGCCATCTTGAGCAACTTAGGAGTTATTCTTGAAATGTCTTGGGAAATATGGGAGGGAAAATTTTGGGGTACAACAGTTGCCCCTGTTCAATTTTCTTAAACCTGAGGATATAGATTGGCTTTCGAGCCTTTCGTGATCCAAAGGTGGAAGATAATTGAACACTAGAGTGCCCAGAAATTTGCACTCGCATGGTGTAGTATCAGTATTGTGATGTCGGGAATGGGCTTACAGATTCCATTTGGAGATTGTTGGTAGGAGGATGGGCTTACAGATGCCATCTGCAGGAGTGTCGATCGCATAAGAGATTCCTTAGCGAGAACTTGCATACTTGTGGTTTGTAGAAGATTCCGCTGGGGAAGTCTAACTTTTCTTGAGATTTAGGAACTTGCATGTACTTCAACTGAGAGAATGCCTCGGCTGAGTCTTAAGAACCTGTCCATAATTCTATTGGGGGAAACATCTTCATCAAGATCTAGGAACTGTCTGGTCTTCAACGTAGTTTACCGTTGAAATTAGAGAACTCGTCCACACTATGATGGAGGAAAGCATCAAGATCTATGAACTGACTAGTGTTCAACGTAGTATACCGTTGAGGTTATAGTACTCATCCACACTATGACGTAGGGAAACATCTTCATCAAGATCTAGGAATTGTCTGGTCTTCAACGTAGTATACCGTTGAAATTAGAGAACTCGTCCACACTATGACGGAGGAAAGCATCAAGATCTAGGAACTGACTAGTGTTCAACGTAGTATACCGTTGAGGTTATAGTACTCGTCCACACTATGACATAGGGAAACATCTTCATCAAGATCTAGGAACTGTCTGGTCTTCAACGTAGTATACCGTTGAAATTAGAGAACTCGTCCACACTATGACGGAGGAAAACATCAAGATCTAGGAACCGACTAGTGTTCAACGTAGTATACTGTTGAAGTTATAGCACTCGTCCACACTATGACGTAGGGAAACATCTTCATCAAGATCTAGGAGTTGCCTGGTCTTCAACGTAGTATACCGTTGAAAATAGAGAACTCGTCCACACTATGACGGAGGAAAACATCAAGATATAGGAACTGACTAGTGTTCAACGTAGTATACCGTTGAGGTTATAGTACTCGTCCACACTATGACGTAGGGAAACATCTTCATCAAGATCTAGGAACTGTCTGGTCTTCAACGTAGTATACCATTGAAATTAGAGAACTCGTCCACACTATGACGGAGGAAAACATCAAGATCTAGGAATTGACTAGTGCTCAACGTAGTATACCGTTGAGGTTATAGCACTTGTCCACACTATGACGTAGGTAAACATCTTCATCAAGATCTAGGAACTGTCTGATCTTCAACGTAGTATACCGTTGAAATTAGAGAACTCATCCACACTATGACGAAGGAAAACATCAAGATCTAGGAACTGACTAGTGCTCAACGTAGTATACCGTTGAGGTTATAACACTTGTCCACACTATGACATAGGGAAACATCTTCATCAAGATCTAGGAACTGTCTGGTCTTCAACGTAGTATATCGTTGAAATTAGAGAACTCGTCCACACTATGACGGAGGAAAACATCAAGATCTAGGAACTGACTAGTGCTCAACATAGTATACCGTTGAGGTTATAGCACTTGTCCACACTATGACATAGGGAAACATCTTCATCAAGATCTAGGAACCGTCTGATCTTCAACGTAGTATATCATTGAAATTAGAGAACTCGTCCACACTATGGCGGAGGAAAACATCAAGATCTAGGAACTGACTAGTGTTCAACGTAGTATACCGTTGAGATTATAGCACTTGTCCACACTATGACGTAGGGAAACATCTTCATCAAGATCTAGGAACTGTCTAGTATTCAACATAGTATACCGTTGAGATTATAGAACTCGTCCATACTTTGACGGAGGAAAACATCAAGATCTAGGAACTGACTAGTATTCAACGTAGTATACCATTGAGATTATAGCACTTGTCCACACTATGACATAGGGAAACATCTTCATCAAGATCTAGGAACTGTCTGGTCTTCAACGTAGTATACAGTTGAAATTACAGAACTCGTCCACACTATGATGAAGGAAAATTGTCTTCTTTGACTGGTTGTCTCTATTGACGGGTTGGCCTCAGAAAAATCTTTAGGAATTGATTTTAACTGATTTTGTCTCCATTGACATAGCTGAGAATTTAACTGCATCTTTCCTGAAAGGTAAAGGTCAGTCATATGCAATGCATGATATGGATCAAGCAATGATGTTCTTAACATAAATGAGATAGTATGGTATAATGCATATATGCATGTATCATGATGTATGAAAATGTGATGTTTTAGCTGGGGAAAATAAATCCTGGAGCTGCTGGAGAATAGAGTTGAATTCTTCGTTCCCGCTGGGGATGGTGAACGAAGGTGATTGTGAGAATAAGCCTGCATGAGAGAATAACTCTGTTGGAGAATAAACTGATGAGGAGATTACTCCGAGGGGAATTACTCTGTGAGGAAGAGATGCTCTGTTGAGGATTTTAACGATAAACTCTGCTGGGGATTTCAACGATAAACTCCGCTGGGGATGGATTACCGTTGCTGGTGATATTGAATCTGTTGAGGATTGAATTCCTGTTTTTGAAAGGAAAGAACTTCGCTGAGGATGATCTTTCAGTTGCAACTTGCTAGGGATAACCCTTTTAGACTTTTGTGGGGATAAATCTCTGAGTTCTGCTGAGAATGATCCTTTGAACTTGGCTGGGGAGATTGATTTTGTACTCCGCTAGGGAGGCTCTTTCAGACCGTGCTGGGGAAATGTTGACTCCACTGGAGGTATCTTGTATTCTGTCGGGGAACATTCTTATACTCCGCCGAGGAATATTAAGACTGCCGAGGATACCCTTATACTTGCTGAGGAATATCTTTATACTCCGCTGGGGAATATTAAGATCTTATGGGGATACCCAGCCTTTTTAGGGCTGATGGTAGGCCAAATCTGCTTGGGAAGAGTATTGCTGATTCGTCCATAGTTGCAAGTCTCAGTTGAGAGAGCTATCATTATTGTCCTACTATGTGGGAAGTGAGGGTATCTTAGCCAAATTCTTCAGCTGAACCTACCTTGTACCTGATGGACAGAGCAACTGTACAGTTTGGACAATTCTTATTGCCCCTGTTCCTGCGGGAGAAGGTACCTGCGGAGGCCCTGTGGATCGAGTATTATCCCCCCTATGAGGTGCTTGGTATCTTTCGGTCAAAATGACAAGTCTTCTTTTGGTAGGCCAATGACGAGATGACGAGACATAGTCGTATGCTTTGATCCCTAATTTTTGCCTGGACCGCCCTTTTGGGTTTTCAGTCCACCAGGATACCCTTTTTTGCCCAAGCCGCCTTTTCAGGTTTTCGACTTGCCGGGTGTACAGATTTTTTCTTCTTCATTTTTATCCCTTATTTTTGCCCGAACCCTTTTGGTTCGCCGGGAAGCCCTTATTTTTACCTAGGCCAGTCAACCTAGTGGGTCTTTGATTATGCGTAATACTTTTTGACTATGTCCACGCTCTCAGAGTGTAGGGAGTTGTCACTGTCGGTAGTGTTGTGTTGCCATACTACCAGAAAATCTTCGTTTGATCATGCAAGATTCGTTGCTGGATTTCATGTCCAATGCCCCCATTGATTCAGATGGAGATTTGCCCCAGGCTATTTGGCATCCTTGAGAGATTCCTTGAATCTTGACTTAACTGCCTCAAATGATGGACAATGATCATGTCGTGCCCCTTGGTTGGAAGTGTTTTTTCCACTTGAGGTGATCCTTTTATTGAGAAGGTTTTTTGTTCACTAGATATTCGTCGTGCGAATTTCTCTGCTGTTTGAACAAATAGTCATATACAAACAATGTTATTTTAAGAATGCAAAGCTTATGTCTGTCTTGATGTTTTTGAAAATGCATTTTTTCAGTAAGATAGGAAAATTTTGTAAAATGTGACGTCAACTCAGGATTTATAGCAAGCCCTACAGGAGTCAGGATACCTTTTGTAACAATATGCTTTCGGACTAACCCATGCTTCAGCTAGGAATTTTTAAGGGTTATAACGTGGCCTGGTTCATGGTTTAAGAAACAAAGGATAAAGGCTCAAATTTTATTTGTACCCACCCGTTCTTCGTGATGTTCTTCGATCCTAAACTCAGTTAATCGTGCATTAGATCTTGTTTGAGTCTTTGCTCTGATATACCAGTGATGGTTCGGATACTGACAATTTATTTTGAACAGGCAGTCATTTTGTTGAGAGTTTGCAGGATCTCTTCCCTTTTGGTTTTTATTATCCCTGTTTTTTTCCGCATGAACTGTTTCTTTTTGTGATTACAGTCAGCGGGATGCCCTAGTTTTTCTTAAGTCTCCTTCACAGGTTTTGACTTATTGGGCTTTTATTTTAAGAGATAATGACTGTCTGTCTTTACGATTATACAGAACCAATACCGTCTTTTGTTTCAGAAGGATTTCTTTGATGCCATTTGTGATCGGTGGAAATAGAACTGACTGTTTTTTAATGCTGGTTTGCGTTTCTCAAAATGTCGCGGTAAGCAAGAGTTGCCACCGTCTTTTATTTTCTCCAACAAGGAAAGGACAAAAGCACAGCAAAATTCCTTTTCGAGATGTTTCTCGGGTTCAGGAGGTAGATTATAGAAAGGGAAGGTGTTAGCACCCTTTCTATCAGTGGTTATCCACGGGCTCTTAGGTACTTTCTCACTATGTGTTGTACCCCAAAATTTGCCCTCCCATATTCTTCAAGGTTTATCAAGAGTCATCTTCAAATGGCTCAAGATGTCTCAAGGGTTGCACAGTCCAAACCACCTCCTAAGCCAGTCAAAATTAGGGTTTTGTTTCTTCCAAGGAATTTGAGGTTTTCAATGGCTCAATCAAGTCTCATAGGCCTCTATACATGCTCAAGAATCTACATGCCAAGTTTCAAGACTCACAGGGTCAAATTCCACAGTCAAAAGCCTTATTTGCTCTACAGTCAACTGCAGGGGCAAAATGGTCATTTTGCAGTCAAAAGTCAGAATTTTTGGTCAACATCTTATTTTTATCTTACAATCATCATTTGATCAAGTCTTGATCATGATTCCACAAGCATGGCTCAAAAATCATCAAGATGCAAAAACTTACTATTTTGGGACAGCAGAAAAGTCAATTGTATCTTGACCAGGGCATAACTTTTTCATGGTTCATCAGAAAAATCCCATCCAATGCTCATTTTGAAGGCGATGACATTTCCTACAATTCATCTTCACATTCCAAGTCCAAGAAATGCTCTCACAAAAAGTTATCAATTTCTACATTATAGGTCAATTTCAAAAGTCAACAAAAATGCACTTTAAGTCAAAGACCATAACTTGAGATTGGTAAATCCAAATGACATGGGACCAAAGGCATTGGTTAGAGGACTTCAATACCTTTCCAAAATGTCCAAAAACATGGTCATAGGATCAAAATTGAGCAAGTTGTGCATTGGAGAAGTTGGGAAATTTTTATGAATTTGCAAAAGTCAACTATCCTTAAAACTTCAATTTTTGACAAAAAGGCCCACTTTCTTCCACTTGATTCAGCCTTGTCATGCCACACACGTGTCCCATGATTAATTTCAAGATAAACATTTATTTTTATATTTTATTTAATTTTTATTGATTTAATTCATTTTAAATCTATAATAATTCAAATAAAATCTAAAAATCAATGGAATAGTATCTTTATGATTTGAACAGCTTTCATATATCATGTGTCAACTAACCAATTCGTGCTAGGGCTTTTTTGTGCATAAAATCTTAGATTTGCTTCAAATTTGGAAAGGTTTTCAATGGTGGTCAATCAAATCTCCAAACTTCAATACACAAAGATACAAGCCCAAATTTTGACCTAGACTGATTGCCTTATACATATACAAGAAGCCTAAACCTAATTCACGACCTAAGGATTGCTAAAAACGGCCAAGGCAAAACTGAAAATTGTTGGAAAAGTGGGTGATCAAGAGCAGTATTACAGGCGTTTTCAAACCAAAAGGAGCACGTAGCCTTCTTCCTTGCTATCCACTGAAGTTAACGCGATCAACACCACGTCCTAAAACCCCCTGAACAACGCTGTAAGTTATCACGAAGTCAGCCTTGAACACGAAATCGCAACTCTCAATTCTTGCACTTTTTCTTCAAAGCATTGGCATATTCATGTTTCTTGTTTGATTTCTAACCTAATGGCAATATTCAATTTTGTTTTTATGCCCTATACTGTGATACCCGATTCTAGGGTTTATGGGCTTGCTTTTTAGGCGTTTTCAATGCAGGGAAAATTGGTCACCATAATTGGTACATGAGTGATCTGGAGATGGAGACGAGACCAACCATGGTCTTGGAATGAATTTTTGCAGCCTAGGGACGATTTTAGGAAAGGCCTACGAAACTTCTTGCGGATAAAAATCCGCAGGTAAATAACCAGCGATTTTGATGAAGAAGACGATGATGTGTTGCAGCATGATTGGCCCATTTAAAATTAAAGCGCGTTTTTTTGTTTTGCTAGCATATTAATTTATTTATGAATATTATATTTAGTCTTTATTACACTAACAAATAAACAAGGCAGTTGGGTTGGTTGAAGCGCACATGCATAGTCCCTTGGGACCTGGGTTTGAATCCCAGGTCCCCCAAAACCCTTTGTGCTATTTTATTTCAGGAAGTTATGTACAACACTCCAAGCAAGTCTCACCATACGCCTCATCCAGATGCACGCCAAGTGGCCACAGTCACAAATCCAGTGGTCATAAGATGATCCTCACCATACTCCTGGTCAACCCACGCGTAGGCAAATCCAAAAAGTCAGAAGGGCTTGAGTGTTATTGGGCTTGAATATTGCTAACAAAACCCCAAAGCTGGCCCATCACCCTCCTGGTTTATTATTTCTTTTTATTTTCCTTTTCTTTTATTTTATTTTTACTAACTATTATTATTATTATTACTATATTTATTTAACTAACCTAATTAATATTTTTTATAATAAAATTCAGAAAAACAAAAAAAATGTAAATATTTTTATTATTATTATTTATTAATTTCACTTTATTTTTTTGTAAATAAATATAATTAATTAATTTAGTTAATTAGGTTAACTTTAATTTTTTCCACAATAAATAAAATTAATATAGAAATTAGGGTTTTACTAACTTTTGACTTTATTTTATTTTCATTAAAACATAAAAACTAAAAAAAAATACTTTTTCTTTTAATTAATTGATTAATTAGTTTTAGGGTTAATATTTAATTAAATGCAAAAAGGACCAAACTTCTTTCTTTTCTCAAAAAGGGTCAAAACCCTAAAGACTTTTCCGGATTCAATTTCCTTTCGCGCATATTTATTTTGATTATATTTATGTAACTGCTCTGAGAATGTAATAGATAATTAGGGCTTTTATCGCTTTCTTTAATTTTCTCGCATTTATTTTTAAGGGTTATGTTTTTGGCGATGTAAATACCCGACGCCTTGTAATAGCGTAGATTTACTTTCCGCAATTTATTTTCCGCACAATTATTAACTGTTAACGATGTATGACAAGACTTACCTGAAAAATAAAATCAACCCGTAGCTCACCACAATACATGTGCCAAGATAAAATTAATTGAAAAACAACACACTCGCACATGCCACTCCTAGGGTACGCCTCACTTGGTTGCCTCGAGATGGTCATTAAGTATATGGTGTTTTAGAGGTCGTCCTCCTGTCTAAAGATCCAGTTGCCTCGAAACGGTTGCCTCGGATAAAAAAGGATCTAGGACATTAGGGTTGCCGCTAAGGCGTCCTACTATTGCTCTGGTGACCACACATGTCCCTATAATCGAATTGACCCGAATAACTCCAACGACGCTGCTACCTACTTCTCAATAGTGGCATAGTACTGTCTAAAGGACTCTTACACAACTTAATTCCTTAGAGTAGGTAGATTTCTCCTGGGTACTTGCTCTTTCAAAAACAAAAAACAACTTTTCGCACCTACACTTTCAAAAAGTTTTCAAACAAACACTTCATACACTCTTGAGGACTGATACAAGAGTTACCTAGAAGTTTTCAAAACGAAACTTTTTTTCAAAACCCACAAACACGAAAAGCAAACATCTTTTGAAAACATAGTGAGCAAGTACCTAAGAGCCCGTGGATAACCACAGATAGAAAGGGTGCTAACACCTTCCCTTTCTATAATCTACCTCCCGAACCGAGAAACATCTCGAAAAGGAATTTTGCTGTGCTTTTGTCCTTTCCTTATTGGAGAACATAAAAGACGGTGGCGACTCTTGCTTACCGCGACATTTCGCGAACCAGCATTTCAAAACAGTCAGTTATATTTCCACCGATCACAGAACTGGCGACTCTGCTGGGGACAATAATAAGTGAGGTGTACCTTAGGATTAGACCATTCTATGTTTTCAATTGTGTGCCTTGATTGCTTTTATATTTGTGGGCTTGCATCGGAGTTTCATAGATCCTAACCCGTATCTGGGGAATACCCTTTAGGTAGCATAAGCTGTGAGGGACCTGTCCGGCGTAGACTGACACGGGTGAAGCAGTAGCTACATTGGTGTGACACCTTGGTCTGTACCGATATCCCTTGTGTTGGAACGAGTAGAATATGGGTCTTCTGAGGAGTCATTAAGCACCAACTGACCTTAGAACCCTAAATTGACCCAACTTGGCCATAGAACAGTAGCAGTATGCTACACTCATTGAGGCTAAACTCTCGCGATGGTTCCGGCCGCAAGAAAAGATTGCGAAGCTGGAGTTATGACCGATTGAGGGTAGTTAGTGATATTGAGATCCTCTAGAACCCGGTTACTATTTTCTAGGACATGTCTTAACCAACGAAACTGAAAGAGGGTAGTACCTAAACTTCGTGCTGGCCTAAACTCTAAGGGCTGTCTTGTGTGACTTGTGTGCCTTACCATGTTTGCCTTTGTGAATACTTATGGTGTGCTTTACCATAACATCATACCATCATAACATTGCATGCATCCTGCATAAGGACTAACCCATTTCAAAGACAAGAGGATTTCATCTTTGCTCTGTTTTGTAGGACATCATGATGCCTATGCGAAGGAATACTATCCGGCTCAACTTTGTTCACCCGCCTGATTTGCTTAAAGAATTGGTTGATAGAATTCCAAATACTACTTCCTTCATCCAGAGGCTTGACTCTCTTCTCGGTTTAGTCACTTCAAAGTGGGACCAACAGCTGATGAGTGTCCTGACCCAGTTTTATGATCCCCTGTACCATTGCTTCACCTTTCAAGACTTCCAGCTGGTCCCTACCCTGGAAGAGTTCTCTGATTTGCTTGGTATCCCTATCTTGGAACAGACTCCATTCACTGGTTGGGAAAAGACTCTTAGGCTTGAGGAGATTGCTGCAGCCCTTCCTTTGACCAACAAAGAGGTAATGGATAACTGGGTGACTAGAAGCGGAGTTAAGGGCTTTTTGGCTAAGTTTCTGATTGGTAAAGCTAACAGTTTCTGGAATGACTTAGACTTCAGGGCGTACGAAGACATCCTGGATCTCCTAATCTATGGTCTAGTACTGTTTCCAAATCCTGATAGCTTTGTCAATGTCAATGCCATAAGGATCTTCATGTCTCGGAATCCTGTACCCACTCTCTTGGGTGATATCCTACAACAACTCTATGCTCGTACTTCCCGACGACGGGGAACTTTGTGGTGTTGTGCTCCTTTTTTAGTGAGGTGGTTTATTTCGCACATCCCTAAGTTCGTGCTGAAGAACAAAGAAGGAAGGGGTTGGGCTCATAGGTTAATGTCTCTCACTGATAATGACATCATTTGGACTCTCAGAGGTTTGGATGAGGTAGCTGTTATTGATTGTTGCGGAGAGTATCCTAATGTTCCATTGATCGGTACCCAGGGAGGAATCTCTTATAATCCATGTTTAGCTCTCCGTCAGTTTGGAAGAGCCAGAAGAGCAGGGCCTCATGAGATGTTGGTACCTCACATCAATTTTGAGTTTCAGGTAGACAGTGATGAGCTACACCGTAGATTCATCAGGGCTTGGGACAGAATTCACAAAGCTGACCCACATGAGTTGGGACCGAAGACTTCTCTGCCTATGGAATCCAACTACAAATGGGTCCGCATCCGTGCTCAGAAGTTAGGTATGCCATACGAAGCCGTCAGACCTATTATTCTTGAATTTCCTGATAGAGACGGGGTTCCTCCAACTGTACTCCCTCCTCAGATACCCACTGATGTTGACACACTAAAAAGGTCTTGGGCGCAACTACAGGAAGAACGGGATTCTTATCGGGAAAGGTTCAACGAACAGGAACAAAAGATCCAGAAGCTGACTAAGGAATTGGAGAATGAGCGGATCCTGAATGACTATATCCGTACTGAGAAGAGGAGGCCATGGGAGCACTGATGGGCTTTGGATGTTTCTTTTACAGTTTTTATTTCCTTTTCAGTATTTTCATCCTTGTAACTCCTAAGGGCAAGTTGTTGAACAATTTAAATTCCAAAGTTGAATCTAATAAAGTTTGTTTCCTTTTTGTCTACAAAGTTGAATCCCGATTGTCTTTGAAAACATAAATCATACGCATCTCATTGCATCATATGCATAACAGGTACCCTTTTTCTACAGGTTGCTTAATCTTCTTCGCTGTTTATTTCAGCAATCATCATGTCTTCCGAGCCTACTACTGAACAAGCTATCAAGGCCCTCCAGGCCCAGAATGCCCAGTTCCAAGAGTTGGTCATGAGCTTAGCCCAGGGTCAACAGGAGTTGAAGACTCTGATTCTGAAGAAGAAGAAGAAGAAGAGGATTGTCCTGTTCAACACCGGACGCAGATTCAGAAATGGACTCCAAAATGACCCTGATCTGGCTACTTCCTCTGTAGGGAAAGACAATCCCCAAGAGAGAAGGGTTCCTAGTCCCGTGGTCTCCGACAACGAGACGGACTACAATGATGAACAGTACCCTCCTGCTGAGGACAAGTACAAACAGCTGGAGGACCGCCTAAGCGCTATGGAGATTCAACATGTGCCCGGGTTGGACTTTGGAGACCTAGGCTTATCCTCTGGGGTGGTGATCCCCCACAAGTTCAAGGCACCTGCTTTTGCAAAGTACGACGGAACTTCCTGCCCTAAGCTGCATCTCAGATCATATGTAAGGAAGATCCAACCTTATACCTCTGACCAGAATTTATGGATCCATTTCTTCTAGGATAGTCTTTCAGGGACTCAACTCGAATGGTTCTATCAGCTGGATGGAACCAGTATTCGTAACTGGGAGGATTTGGCTACTGCGTTTTATAAGCAGTATCAGTATAATTCCGACCTTGCTCCTACGCGTACCCAACTCCAGGGTATGTCACTAGGGACGGGTGAAGGTTTTAAGGAATATGCCCAAAAGTGGAGAGACCTGGCTGGAAGGGTGCAGCCACCTTTGACTGACCGTGAACTCGTTGACATGTTCTTGGGGACCCTATCTGGTCCGTTCTTCAACCTTCTGATTGGAAATTCTTCTGCTGGGTTTACAGATCTGATCTTGACTGGTGAGAGGATCGAAGCTGGTATCAAGTCTGGGAAGATACAAAAGGGTGCCTCCTCGAGCTCTGAAAAGAAACCATTCAAGAAGGAATCTAGTGTTGTTTATGGTTCAAAGAGACAAAATACACCGGAACGCCGCCAAGCTGTCAACGCGGTGGTAATTTCAAAGCCTGCTGCTGCTCCTCAGCAATACAACCAGCCAAGGGGTGAGAGACCCAAAAGGTAGTACACTCGGCTCAGTATGACCCTGTCTCAGATATTGCCACAACTACTGTCAACCAATCTGGTAACTGTCAAAGAAGCTCCAAAGGTTGTGAACACCACATCTCCAAAGTACAACCCCAACGCCCGCTGCGCTTATCACTCTGACAACCCGGGGCATACTACGGATGATTGTTGGGCTCTGAGGAATAAGGTTCAGGATCTTATTGATGCTAAAGAAATACAGTTCGAGGCGCTCGAAAGGCCCAATGTTGTGACTGCTCCCATGCCCCAGCATGGAGTGAATGTTGTGGAAGAAGACCTATATGTAGCCTCTGTGGATGAGATTGTTACTCCGTTGTTGACCGTCAAGAAGAACCTGTTGCTAGCCGGTTTATTTCCGGGATGTAGTAAAGGTTGTCATCTATGTGCTGTTTCACCTGCCGGTTGCCCTTTGTTGAAGTCAGGCGTCCAAAACCTGATGGATAACAAAGAGATCTTGTTCAAGAAGATTGTTGTTCCTGCTATCCCTACTGAAGAAGTGTCCATTGTTACCATTTTCAACAACTCTCCTAAGGCTCCCTCAAAGAAGCCTGTCAAAATCATGTCTACTAAGAAGATTGCTCCTATCATCATCACTGTTCCGGGGCCCCTCCCCTATACATCCGACAAAGCTGTCCCGTGGCACTATGGGGCAGATGTTTATGTTCTTGAAGTAAAGCAAGAATTTGATACTAGTACCGGCGTCAGCAATATCACCGGGCCTGCCAAAGTCACTCGTAGTGGTAGACTGTTCACACCAGATATTGCGCCACCAGCCATCCAGAGACCCCGGGTCATCACACCTGCAAGTGTGCCTACTTCCCTTCCTGACCAAGTTCCTATTTCTACCCTTGTTGCCGAGTCATCTGACACTCGGGGCAAAGGGATTGCTACTGATGTGCCTGCCCAGACGGAGGCACCGAAGACAACCAATGTTGAAGCTTCCAAGCAGGAAATGGAAGAGATTCTTAAGATTATCAAGAAGAGTGATTTTAACGTAGTTGAGCAGCTGGGGCACACCCCATCAAAAATTTCTATGCTATCACTGTTGTTGTGTTCAGAGGCCCATGCCAAGGCTCTGATCACCTTTCTGAAGACGTCCCACGTGCCACAAGAGACATCAGCTGATCAATTTACCGAGTGTGTATCCAACTTAACTGCTGATAATGGTTTAGGTTTCTCCGACGCTGATCTGACTGCTAAAGGGAAGAACCATAACGATGCCCTGCATGTCTCCATTGAATGCAGGGGCACTACTCTTGCCCACGTGTTGGTTGACACTGGTTCCTCGTTGAACGTATTGCCCAAGAAAGCTCTAGACAGGCTGGATTGTGAGGGTTTAGAGCTCAAGCCAAGTAACATTGTTGTCCGGGCCTTTGACGGGTCCAAAATAATGGTACATGGTGAAGTTGATATTCTAATCAGGGTTGGTTCTCATGTCTTTGATTCAACATTCTATGCGATGGACATCCGACCGTCCTACTCTTGTTTGTTGGGTCGTCCTTGGATCCATAAGGCTGGAGCAGTGACCTCCACACTACATCAGAAGCTGAAATACCCGGTCAGAGGGAAGATTGTGACAGTTCAGGGGGAAGAAGAATATATGGTCAGCCACCTCAACTCGTTCCGGTACATAGAGATGGATGGGGAGTTCATTGAGACCCCCTTTCAACACTTTGAAGAGGTCCCTCAAACATTGGCATCAGCAGAAACAGTGATTGAAGATCCTCCTTTGAAGATGGCTTCCCTAAAGGATGCCCGGGCTGTTATTGAGAAGGGTGAGTGTGCAAACTGGGGCCGACTTCCTGATTTCACTCCGAAGACTGACAAGTTTAGTTTGGGTTTCACTGCAGAAGCTCAGAGGGCTGTTCGTAAGGCAAGGATTGGAAGACCTCCTGTGTTCATCACCAACCCGGGAGTAAATGCTATTGAAGACGACATGGAGGAATACGAATTTGACAGCTGGATCTACCCAACGACCAACGGTGGACCGAACAACTGGACTGCGAAAGACTTCGTACCTATTACTTTTGTCACTTAGTAATGAACTCCTTTGTTTTGAATTTATTACAGACAATAATTTGAAACTTTATGGCCCGGTGTCTTACCCGGGGCACCGTGGCTTCATTTATGAGGGCTTTTGTGTGTCATTTTCATATATCATTAATAAAAGCATTGGACGTTTTTTGCATTTCAAATCTTGCGCTCTTTGTCTTTCTTTATTATATATTGCAAAACAGCTATATTTACACACACTCACCTATACAGGTTCCAATCCACTCTGGATCTCACTGGTAACGACTCTGCTACTACCAGTTATGACTTTGAAAATCCGATCAACTTAGCCGAAGACGAAGGTGAAGATGATTGCAAAGTGCCTGGTGAGCTTGCAAGACTGTTACTTCAGGAAGAGAGGGCCATTCAGCCACATGAAGAGTCAGTGGAAACGGTAAATCTGGGTATTGAGACAGACAGAAAGGAAGTCAAGATTGGTGCAAATCTGGAGTCTAGTGTGAAACAACGGTTGATTCAGATGCTGCATGACTACGTGGAAATCTTTGCCTTGTCTTACGAAGATATGCCTGGGTTGGATACCAACATTGTGGTTCATCACCTGCCTACCAAGGAAGAATGCCCTCCGGTAAAGAAAAAGGTCCGCCGTATGCGTCCAGAGATGTCCGAGAAAATCAAAGCTGAGGTTATGAAACAATTTGACGCCGGTTTTCTAGCAGTGACTTCTTACCCTCAGTGGGTCGCCAATGTGGTTCTGGTGCCGAAGAAAGATGGTAAGGTCCGAATGTGTGTTGATTACAGGGATTTGAACAGGGCCAGCCCCAAGGATGACTTCCCTCTGCCTCACATCGACGTTCTGGTTGACAACACTGCTCAGCATAAGGTATTCTCCTTCATGGATGGTTTCTCCGGTTATAATCAGATAAAGATGGCTCCCGAAGACATGGAAAAGACCACTTTTGTTACTCAGTGAGGCACCTTTTGCTACAAGGTCATGCCTTTTGGGTTGAAAAATGCAGGGGCAACCTACCAACGGGCCATGGTCGCTTTGTTCCATGATATGATCCATCATGAGATCGAAGTATATGTCGACGATATGATTGCAAGGTCCCAAACTGAGGAGGAACACCTTGACCATCTACAGAAGCTGTTTGACCGGTTGAAGTTGTACAAGCTGAGATTAAATCCAAACAAGTGCACCTTCGGGGTTAGATCTAGAAAACTGCTAGGTTTCGTCGTGAGCGACAAAGGTATTCAAGTGGACCCTGCCAAAGTGAAAGCCATACAAGAGATGCTAGTTCCCAAGACAGAGAAAGAAGTCAGAGGCTTTCTAGGACGTCTGAACTACATTGCCCGGTTCATCTCACACCTGACTGCTACTTGTGAGCCAATCTTCAAGCTACTGAAGAAAGATCAAGTAGTACGTTGGAACGATGAATGTCAGGCTGCTTTCGAAAGAATCAAAGAGTATCTCCAAGAACCACCCATCCTTATGCCACCGGTTGAAGGGAGACCTCTAATCTTATACTTGACAATTCTTGACAGCTCAATGGGGTGTGTGCTGGGGCAGCATGACGAGTCTGGCCGAAAAGAGCACGCTATTTATTACCTTAGCAAAAAGTTTACCGACTGTGAGACTCGATACTCACTGCTCGAGAAAACTTGTTGCGCTTTGGTATGGGCTGCTCGCCGGCTGAGACAGTATATGTTGACTCACACTACTCTGTTGATTTCAAAAATGGATCCAATCAAGTACATCTTCGAAAAGCCTGCCTTGTCCGGAAGAATAGCAAGATGGCAGATGATCTTGACCGAATATGACATCCAGTACACGACTAAAAAATCAATCAAGGGAAGTGTGTTGGCAGACCATTTGGCACACCAAGCAGTGGATGACTACCAATCTATGAACTTTGAATTTCCAGACGAGAATATCATGGTAGTGACTAATTGTGAAGTACCTGGACCGGATGAAGGACCTGAGGAAGGATCCCGATGGTCTATGCACTTTGATGGAGCCTCAAACGCTTTGGGTAATGGCATTGGTGCCGTGATCATATCTCCAAAAGGCTCTCATACTCCACTTACCGCCCGACTATGTTTCAACTGCACCAACAACATGGCGGAGTATGAAGCATGCATCATGGGTCTTCGAGCTGCAATTGACCTAAGGATCAAGTTTTTGAGTGTCTTCGGAGATTCCGCTCTCATGATCAGCCAGATCAAAGGCGAGTGGGATACGAAACACCCAAATCTTATTCCTTACAAGGAATATGTGTTGATGCTGCTTCCCCATTTCGAGGAGATAACCTTTGAACACTTCCCAAGAGAGGAGAATTAGTTGGCGGACGTGCTAGCTACGATGTCTTCTATGTTCAAAGTCAAATGGGACAACGAGGCTCCCCGGATCATTATTTGGAAATTGGATGAACCTGCACATTGCTGTGATCTTGAGGCTGAAGAGGTAACAGAAAAGCCTTGGTATCATGAAGTGAAGAGGTACCTTGAAGCTCAAGAATACCCCGAGGTCGCATCCGTTAATGACAAAAAGTTTCTGAGAAGGTTCGCGGCAAAGTTCTTCCTCAGCAATGACATTCTCTACAAGCGAAACCATGATTCAACCTTACTGCGTTGTGTGGATAAGACTGAAGCAAAAAGGATCATGGCAGAGCTGCATGAAGGTACCTCCGAAACTCACTCCAGTGGATATACCATGGCAAAGAAAATCCTTCGGGCAGGATATTACTGGTCCATAATAGAAGCTGATTGTTACCAACATTCTCGGACGTGTCACAAATGCTAGATCTATGCTGATAAAGTACACATTCCTCCGGTTCCTCTGAACGTCTTGACGACACCTTGGCCTTTTGCATTGTGGGGCATTGATATGATCGGCGAGATCAGACCTACGGCATCCAACGGGCATCGCTTCATCCTGGTAGCAATTGATTACTTCACGAAGTGGGTTGAAGCAGCCTCTTTTGCTACCGTAACCAAGAACGTCGTGGCGCGGTTCATTCGGCACAACCCGATCTGTCGATACGGCGTCCCTGAGAGGATCATTACGGACAATGGTACCAATCTTAATAACAAGATGATCACTGAGCTCTGCGAGCAATTCAAGATACAGCACCACAACTCTTCTCCCTACCGGCCGAAGATGAATGGGGCTGTAGAAGCGGCTAATAAAAATATCAAGAAGATTGTGCAGAAGATGACAGTGACCTACAAAGATTGGCACGAGATGTTACCGTTTGCTCTTCATGGGTACCGTACCTCAGCATGGACGTCAACAGGGGCAACAACCGTTTCCTTGGTCTATCGCATGGAGACAGTCTTGCCTATTGAAGTCCAGATACCCTCTCTCCGGATAACGAAAGATGCAGATTTGAGTGAAGATGACTGGATCCAGACCCGGCTTGATCAATTGAACCTAATTGACGAAAAGAGACTCACTGCTATTTGTCATGGTCAGACGTACCAAAAACGGATGATCAAGGCTTTTAACAAGAAAGTCAGAAGACAAGAGTATCAAGTTGGGGACCTGGTAATCAAGCGCATCATTTTACCTCAAGGTGATCGCAGGGGAAAATGGACCCCTACGTACGAAGGGCCATTTGTGGTTAAGAACATCTTCTCAGGAGGTGCGATGATTCTAACCACCATGGATGGTGACGACCTTCCTCAGCCCGCCAATGCAGACATAGTAAAAAGATACTACGCATGATCAAAGACCCGCTAGGTTGACACACCTAGGCAAAAATAAGGGCTTCCCGGCGAACCAAAAGGGTTCGGGCAAAAATAAGGGATGAAATAAAAAAATTTGTACACCCGGCAAGTCGAAAACCTGAAAAGGCGGCTTGGGCAAAAATGGGTATCCCGGTGGACTGAAAACCCGAAAGGGCGGTCCAGGCAAAAATTAGGGATAAGCGTAATACTATGTCTCATTGATCACCCTGCATCCAGAATTCGGCATCAACTATCAGGCTCAGACGGCACTAATCGATCAGCTTCATCTTCAACTAAGCAGCGAAGTGATGAGACGCTTGAAGACATAAAGGCGATAGCAGAGTTGGAACCCAGTGGGACTTTTCACATAGCTGTTTTGTTTTCCTTTTCATAAATTGTATAAAATCTATTTTGTTCGGCAACGTTCTCTTACTAGGACGTCAGCCTCTTGTACACAAAACACCTATTTACAGGCAAATTCAAAAATCAATACAAGCTCATTTTTTCAGACAAATTGCCAATTGTTTTTTTCTTTATCTGTTTTGTTTTGCAAGGAACGTCCAATGTTCATTTTTGATATATGCATTTGACATTAATTGTTGTTCATAAATACTCGCATGCGAAACAAAGGACTAATTACAGGTGACATCAGAAACAGGGGCAATAAGAATTGTCTAAGCGATCTAGTTGCTCTGTCCACCAAGGTACCAAGGTAGATTCAGCTGAAGAATTAACCAAGATACCTTCACTCCCCGCAGGGTAAGACAAGATTCACAAATAATCTTCCCCCGAGCAGAGTTGGTCTCCCATTAGCCCGAAAAGGCACAATATCCCTAGCAAGTCAGCAACACTCTCCCCAAGCAGAGTTAGGCTACTGTCAGCCCTAAGGAAGTTGGATATCCCCAGAAGATCTCAATATTCCCTAGCAGAGTATACAGATATTCCTCAACAAGTGTCCCCGACAGTCTTAATATAAGATTGTTCCCCGGCGGAATACAGACATCCAGTGGAGCCATTTCCCCAGTACAGTCCAAAGTTTCCCCAGGAGAGTTGAACCATCTCCCCAGTAGATTCTGGAAGCTTATCCCCAGTAGAGTCTGGAAGCTGGTCCCCTGCAGAGTACAAATATCTCTCCCCAACCATGTTCAGAGGTTATCCCCCACCAGAGCCTATAACTGGGTTATCCTCAGCAAATTGCAAAGGAAAGATCGTCCTCGGCGAAGTTATTTCTATCCCCCAGCGGAGTTCATCAAATTCCCCAACAGAACTTATCAACGGAATCCCCAGCGGAGTTATCATCAAAATCTCAGCGAAGTATCTCTTCCCACAGAGTAATTCCCCGCAGAGTAATCTCTTCAACAAGTTTATTCCCCAACGGAGTCATCTTCTCCTGCCGGTTCATTCTTGCAATCATCGTTCATCATCCCCAACGGAGGCGAAGAACTCTACTCCTCAACATCAGCCCAGGATTTAACAAAATTCCCGGTATTCGTCAAGGATTTATTTTCCCAGATGAAAATACATTCATAAAAATATCACATCTCATACCTCCTATTCATATACATGACAAAGTGCATACGACACAATCTCATTTATCCCTGAGAACATCATGACATCATGCATTTCATACATCATGACATTGCATACAACTAATGTTTTGCCTTTTCAGGAAAAAGTCAAATCCAAAGATGATTACCATCAAACCGTTTGAAGTTCCGGATTCGATACCTATATCTAGCCAGGGCATATCTGTGAGCGACTGATTAGAGGTCTACGCCTGTATCTAGCCAGGAAAGCTATCTCGATCAACCTTTTGAAGTTCCAGATTCGATACCTGTATCTAGCCAGGGCATATCTGTGGATGACTAATTCCAGACTCGATACTTGTATCTAGCCAGGGCATATTTGTAGACGACTAATTCCAGATTCGATACCTGTATCTAGCCAGGGCATATCTGTAGACGACTAATTCCAGATTCGATACCTGTATCTAGCCAGGGCATATCTGTGAGCGACTGATTAGAGGTCTACGCCTGTATCCAGCCAGGAAAGCTATCTCGATCAACCTTTTGAAGTTCCAGATTCAATACCTGTATCTAGCCAGGGCATATCTGTGGACGACTAATTCCAAATTCGATACCTGTATCTAGCCAGGGCATATCTGTAGACGACTAATTCCAGATTTGATACCTGTATCTAGCCAGGGCATATCTGTGAGCGACTGATTAGAGGTCTACGCTTGTATCCAGCCAGGAAAGCTATCTCGATCAACCTTTTAAAGTTCCAGATTCGATACATGTATCTAGCCAGGGCATATCTGCGAGCGACTGATTAGAGGTCTATGCCTGTATCCAGCCAGGAAAGCTATCTCGATCAACCTTTTAAAGTTCCAGATTCGATACCTGTATCTAGCCAGGTTATATCTATGAGCGACTGATTAGAGGTCTACGCCTGTATCCAGCCAGGAAAGCTATCTCTACCAACCTTTTGAAGTTCCAGATTCGATACCTGTATCTAGCCAGGGCATATCTGTGAGCGACTGATTTGAAGATCAATACCTGTAGCAAGCCAGGAAACCATCTTTCTTTCTCAAGTATGCAAGTTCTCGCTAAGGAATCTCTTACGCGATCGACACCTCTGGATGGCATCTATAAGCCCATCCTCCTATCCATCATATCTCCAAATGGCATCTGTAAGCCCATTCCCGACATCACATTGCTGATACCACACTATGCGAGTGCAAATTTCTGGGCACTTTAGTGTTCAATCATCTTCCACCTTCGGATCATGAAAGGCACGTGTGATACGGTGGGAGAACTGACTATGGTTTTGCGTTTGTTTTCGCAAATGTTTCGGTTGAGCAAGAGTCACCACTGACTTTTTATTTTATCCTAAGGAAAGGTTTAAAAAGCACAGCAAAAACCTTTGAGATATTTTCTTGGGTTCGGGGAGTAGATTATAGAAAGGGAAGGTATTAGCACCCTTTCTATCCATGGTTATCCATGGGCTCTTAGGTACTTGCTTAGATCAACTTGCCTTGGTTTTCAATTGTTTGAAATGGTGCTTTATGCGTGGTTTTGAAAATGTTTTGAAAAAGATGCCTTGTCTAGGCTACCCTTGTAACAATTCTTTACTCGAATGTTTTACAAAAGGTGTTTGTCTTTTTGAAAAGATGTTTCAAGGTTTTTGAAAGTTTGTTTTGAAAGTGTGGTTTGAAAAACAGGCAAGTGTTTTTGCTAGTTGACAAGTACTTAAGAGCTATCTACCCTAAAGTTCTCAAAGATTTTTGCTATGTTTTAACCCTTTTAACAATTTTGTTCCACCATTGCATTTGGTGGACAATCTTGTGTTAGGATGTGAAAGGGACGGGCGCGGGTCATCGTTTAGACCATAATTGCAATGGTGCCAAGTATCTTTGGACAATTTTTCTTTAAGGGACTTGATCATTTTTTAGGCAACTTTCGAAAGCGTCATCGAGGGACTATGATCATTTGATTTGTGTTTGTTTTGCCCAAAGAGACCTAACATGCAATATGGCCCATTATTGAAGGCAACAAGTGGAATACCCTAGGGGTGCAAGTGTGATTAGTGTTGTCCATTTTCATGCTTGTTTATCTTGAAATTAGGTCAAACTATTTTTGTTGTTTTTGATTCGCATACAAACCCTAATTCTAACATGGTATAATTAGAAAGCATTAAAGTGCGAAAAATAAAATCCTAAACTATTACAACACAATATATGGGAAGGGGGGTACAAATGTTCAAATGGGGGGTATTTTGACAAGGAATTTAAACCTAGACTATTACATCAAATTGGGAATTTACAAGATATTTAATATACAATAATTAAATAAAATGGAATAAGTATGCAAGATGCAAAAATGTTTTTTATGTGTATGAAAAAAAGTATTTTTTTATGTGTCAAATAAACAAAATAAAAAGTATTATTTTTTGGAGTTTTTATGTATTTAGGGCAAAACCCTAATTTATTAAATAAAAGGTATTAATTATTTAATATATACAATATTTAATAATTATGTACAAAAATAAAATAAAAATGAAGTATATTTATAAAAAAGGTATTTTTAATGTCAAATATTAATAAAATAAAAATGTATATATTTTTGTATTTTTGTCCTAAATATTCTAATAAATATATATATATATATATATATATATATATATATATATATATATATATATATATATATATATATATATATATATATATATATATATATATATATATATATATATATATATATATATATATATATATATATATATATATATATATATATATATATATATATATATATATGTATTTGTATTATTTACTAAATGTATGTTATATATACAAAATAATAATATTTAATATTAATAAAAAAAGTATATTTTATATAAAATATTTTCAGAAGATAAAATAAAATAAAAATCAGAAAATAAATGTATTTTGTTTTATTTCTAATATTCTAAACAAAAAGTAATAAGTATTAAATATATATATAACTAACTAAAGCTAATAAATATCAAACCAGAATAAAAAAGAAAAAAATGAAAATGGCAAACAAAACTCAAAATGGGCCAGGGGGGTGCAATTGTAAAAGCATGGTGCAAAAAAGAAATCAACTCAGGCCCAGCCCAAGAAGACTTTGTCTTCAACCTTCAGACAAAACCTTTGAAAATACGCGCCCTTTCTTGCTTCAAACACAACTCCTGATTCCTGGACTTTTAGCACAAACTCATAACATGAAAAGTGTTAAGCATCAAGCCACGATTCTGGACATGTAAAGAACTCATCCTAACTCTCAGAAATGAGAGAGAATTTCTCCATTCCCAAATCTTAACCTAACTTTTTATCAATATTCAGACCTTAAATTCTCATAGCACATGCAAAATAAATGGAAAGTAAAGATATGTACAGTTTCAGGGGCATGAGTAGAACACTTTTCATTCACAAACCTAGAGCTAACAATGCCTATATTGAGAGATAGAAGTTCATGAATATACCTGTCCAGTTGAAATAGTGTCTGGCAATGGAGGAGCTTTCAGGGCAAGATGATGGTTTGTACAGCTTGCTTGAAGTGTGAGGATGCTATTCCAATACTTGGTATGCTTTGAAACCTTCTATATCAAGCTGCAGAAGTCAACCTGCAAGAGGAAGAAATGAAAATGGCCAAACTGATTAGAGGAGTTACAGTCTACTTCTAATGCTTTGGATAGTTTGGATTGATGGTAAGGAAAGTGTTTGAACTGGTTTTGGCCAAGATGCACGATGGAAATGAGTTATGGGATTCAAGCTGCAGAATATGCCCTGTTTTGCCATAAAACTGTGATTTTCTGTATATGGATGGGTGAAGGGTGGTTTGGTCGTGTTTTAGGTCAGTTAGGGAGTGTGAAATGTGAGGACAAAGTTTGCTTAGGTTGGTCTTTGCTGAGATGAGAGTTGTTGTTTATGCTATGTTTCTTCACACTTAAGCAAGAAAAGGTCAAGTGGAGTTCTAGACTGATAGAGGCCCCCCTAATGTGCTGTAAACCTTGGCCTTGATCAGTGTAATTAGCTCATAGACTTGTGCCAAAGAGATTTGCTGTGTACCTCTTGATTTGCTAATTGACATAAAGTTCTACTTTTGCAAAAATGGACATTATGCTTTTTCTACTTTGGGACTAAACCTCTATGTAATGCTTGAACACATAAAATATGGTCTTGGAACAATGAGTTTGCATTAAATTTATGAGTGCAAAAAGGATTTAGGGCCTGTAATCAAGAAATGCAAGCTGAGTTCAAAATTGCCTAAGTGTATGGACATGTAATTTGGTCATGAACAAAGTGAGTTTTTCCCATATTGCCAAATTCGATTCTCTCTAACCATGAGGCTGTTTGATGAGTTCTTGGACATTTTGGAAAGCTTGGAATGTGTACTACAATCCATCTTTGAAATGAAAATTGAAATGCCAAGTGGAAGTATATGAAAAATGGTCTTGGAGTTAGGTAAAAACCTTGCCTAAAATGGTTCAAAATTTCTCTAAGTTAAGAATGGTTTGGTACCCTTGTTCCAAAAATTGTAACTTGAGCTACAAGCTTCTTTTGGGAAAACTTTGTGAATCAAAGTTGTAGATTTTGCAATAGGCTACAACTTTCATGTTTTAACTTTTGCTTGAATCCAAATGAATCTTGGTGAGAAAGTGGGGCAAAGTTAGGAAAAAATTAGGGTTTTTCATAACTTAGAAAAATTCTAAGTTATGAAAAATCTTCATTTCAAACCCTAATTTGCAATTCTTGATTTCTTGATGAACAAGTTTCATGATTTGGCATGTTTTGATGAAAAATGAATCTTGACATTTGATTTTGACCAAAAAGTCAAAGTTTGACTTTTCAGTATACAGTCAAAATTGATCAATTGACTGGGAAATTTAACTGTCAATCTTGTGCATTTGGGATCTTTTGAACTTGTTGAGTATGTCAAGACAATTCCATGGGGTCCTTGAGTCCATATGTGAGCTTGGTTTGCCATTGGCTAGGTCAAACAATCAAAAATTGCCTTTGTGCAGTCAAAACCCTAAAAATGACCATTTTGCCCTTTTGGTGATATGATCAAATTTCTTGTGGAATTGTGATCCAAACTTGATCAAATGGTCCATGTGAGTTCATAATATTGATATGGGTCAATTTTCATGAGGTTTGACTGTCAATTGGCCACAGTTGACTTTTTCCCCAATACAGCTGATTTCTAGGTCAACTATCCAATTGACTGAGCAAAGTTTGGAATCAAGGCTTGAAACTTGATGTGGATAAACTTGGGAGTCCAATATGAAGCATGAAAGTCATATTAGGCATTTTAGGTCAAAACATCTTAGTGCAAACACAAACCCAAATTTGGGTCAACAGTACAAGGAGAAGTCTTTGAGCAGATGAAACCCTAACTGGATCTTGAGTTCCAAGGGCTTTGTGATGAGAAATTATTGAGAGAAATGGGAGGGCAAATTTTAGGGTACAACAGCACGCAAGCCAATCTATATCCTCAGGTTTAAGAAGATTGAACAGGGGCAACTGTTGTACCCCAAAATTTTCCCTCCCATATTCTTCAAGGTTTATCAAGAGACATCTTCAAATGGCTCAAGATGTCTCAAGGGTTGCACAGTCCAAACCACCTCCTAAGCCAGTCAAAATTAGGGTTTTGTTTCTTCCAAGGAATTTGAGGTTTTCAATGGCTCAATCAAGTCTCATAGGCCTCTATACATGCTCAAGAATCTACATGCCAAGTTTCAAGACTCACAGGGTCAAATTCCACAGTCAAAAGCCCTATTTGCTCTACAGTCAACTACAGGGGCAAAATGGTCATTTTGCAGTCAAAAGTCAAAATTTTTGGTCAACATCTTATTTTGAGCTTACAATCATCATTTGATCAAGTCTTGATCATGATTCCACAAGCATGGCTCAAAAATCATCAAGATGCAAAAACTTACTATTTTGGGACAGTAGAAAAGTCAACTGTATCTTGACCAGGGCATAACTTTTTCATGGTTCATCAGAAAAATCCCATCCAATGCTCATTTTGAAGGGGATGACATTTCCTACAATTCATCTTCATATTCCAAGTCCAAGAAATTCTCTCACAAAAAGTTATCAATTTCTACATTATAGGTCAATTTCAAAAGTCAACAAAAATGCACTTTAAGTCAAAGACCATAACTTGAGATTGGTAAATCCAAATGATATGGGGCCAAAGGAATTGGTTAGAGGACTTCAAGACCTTTCCAAAATGTCCAAAAACATGGTCATAGGATCAAAATTGAGCAAGTTGTGCATTGGAGAAGTTGGGAAATTTTTATGAATTTGCAAAAGTCAACTATCCTTAAAACTTCAATTTTTGACAAAAGGGCCCACTTTCTTCCACTTGATTCAGCCTTGTCATGCCACACACGTGTCTCATGATTAATTTCAAGATCAAACATTTATTTTTATATTTTATTTAATTTTTATTGATTTAATTCATTTTAAATCTATAATAATTCAAATAAAATCTAAAAATCAATGGAATAGTATCTTTATGATTTGAACAGCTTTCATATATCATGTGTCAACTAACCAATTCGTGCTAGGGCTTTTTTGTGCATAAAATCTTAGATTTGCTTCAAATTTGGAAAGGTTTTCAATGGTGGTCAATCAAATCTCCAAACTTCAATACACAAAGATACAAGCCCAAATTTTGACCTAGACTGATTGCCTTATACATATACAAGAAGCCTAAACCTAATTCACGACCTAAGGATTGCTAAAAACGGCCAAGGCAAAACTGAAAATTGTTGGAAAAGTGGGTGATCAAGAGCAGAATTCCAGGCGTTTTCAAACCAAAAGGAGCACGTAGCCTTCTTCCTTGCTATCCACTGAAGCTAACGCAATCAACACCACGTCCTAAAACCCCCTGAACAACGCTGTAAGTTATCACGAAGTCAGCCTTGAACACGAAATCGCAACTCTCAATTCTTGCACTTTTTCTTCAAAGCATTGGCATATTCATGTTTCTTGTTTGATTTCTAACCTAATGGCAATATTCAATTGTGTTTTTATGCCCTATACTGTGATACCCGATTCTAGGGTTTATGGGCTTACTTTTTAGGCGTTTTCAATGCAGGGAAAATTGGTCACCATAATTGGTACAGGAGTGATCAGGAGATGGAGACGAGACCAACCATGGTCTTGGAATGAATTTTTGCAGCCTAGGGACGATTTTAGGAAAGGCCTACGAAACTTCCTGCGGATAAAAATCCGCAGGTAAATAACCAGTGATTTTGATGAAGAAGACGATTGTTGTACCCCAAAATTTGCCCTCCCATATTCTTCAAGATTTTCCTAGATCAATCTCCAGATGGTTCAAAATCTCTCAAGGGTTGCACAGTCCAATTGCCTCCTAACACAGTCAAAATTAGGGTTTTGGTTCTTGCAAAGAAATTTAGGTTTTCAAGGGTCCAATCAAGTCCCACATGCCTATAAACATTGTCAAGCATCCATATGTCAAGTTTCAAGACTCACAGCATCAAATTGCACAGTCAAAAACCCTAATTGCTTCACAGTCAACTGCAGGGGCAAAATGGTCATTTGATAGTCAAAAGTCAAAAAATTTGGTCAACATCTTATTTTGAAGCCACAAACATCATTTGATCAATTCTTGATCATGATTTCCCAAAGCATGGCTCAAAAAGTCTCAAGATGCAAAAGTTTCTATTTTTGGACAGCTGAAAAGTCAACTGCAAATTGACCAGGGCATAACTTCTTCATGGTTTATCAGAAAAATCCCATCCAAAGCTCATTTTTAAGGGGATGACATTTCCTACAACTCATCTTCACACTTCAAGTCCAATAAATGCTCTCACAAAAAGTTATCAATTTCAACATTATAGGTCATTTTCAAAAGTCAATAAAAAGGCACTTTAAGTTAAAGACCATAACTTGAGATTGGTAAATCAAAATGACATGGGACCAAAGGCATTGGTTAGAGGACTTCAAGACCTTTCCAAAATGTCCAAGAACATGATCATAGCTTCACAATTGAGCAAGATATGGCTTGGAGAAGTTGGGAAATTTTTGGGAATTTTGAAAAGTCAACTTTGCTTCAAAAGCTTCAAAAATGCTAATGGGCCTCAAATTCTTCCTTGAATCATTACCCAAAGCATATGCACGACCCATTGAACTCAAAGGGATTTATTTTCTTATTTTTAATTAATTAATTGAATTTTTATTCTTATTAATTCATTTAATTAGATTTAATTATGAGAAAAATATCAAATAATGGTTTTAAATCTTTTTTGTGCAGCAAATATGTTCATTTTATGCAAAAGATTTCGTGCATCATCTCAAGGGGACAAGATCATCCATATTTGGCAAGATTTGCATGGAAAAAAGATTGAAAAAGATATGAAAAAATCAAATATTGAAATCATCAATTCATGGATCTTTGGGCTGGTTTCTTGACCTAATTTCATTCATGTACATATGCAAGACCTAACCTAATGCAAGCATACACGAAAAGCTGCTCAAAAAGAGAGAACAAAGTTGCAATTTTTCATAGAAATTTTGGAAACTGAAATCATAGTTACAACACGTTTCAAAGCCTAAAACCTATTCCAAACCCTTGCTGAGACTTCTCTGAATGTGTTGCAACCACTTTCCAGTCTCCATACTCCAAGAATTGGTAGAATAGCATCGCGTTCATCACAAACTTTTCCATAATTGTTTTTTAATTTCCATGCATTATTCATGTGTTTTATTTGTTGATTTACACTAATAACATCTTTTTGAAGCGATTGGTAACGTTTAATTGAACTAACGATGCTTGTATCCAAATCTGCCATTGATGAAACCTAGGGTTTCAGAAGCTCCAAAATAGGGCTTCCCTGTAGAGGAAAAATTGGACATTGAGACTTATGCCATTGAATCCAGGAGCTCCATGCGGATCGAACCAATACCTCGCGCCCTTTTTATATTAATCCAGCTTCTAATCACTATTTTCTCAGGTTTCATTTAGTGGGGGTTTAAAACCCCCGCTACTTGTTTTCTATTTGCAGGTAAACGAAGAAGAAAGCTAGCGTGTCATCATATGATAGGAGTATTCGAATTTGGCGCGTGATTTTTTGTTCATACCACTAACACTTGTTTTTTTTATATAATAATCATTCTTCATTATGTTAATAAAGAAACGCAATAGCCCAGTTGGTTGATGAGGTGTCCTACAGGTATAGGGACCTGGGTTCGATTCCCAGGTCCCCCCACTTAATTCATAAATTTTGTTATAATGTGTTTCTATGCAGCATCCCTTCAACACTCCACCATACATCCTCACATGTTAGCCTGCCACGCGCTCATCCTCACCCATCCAATGGCCATAATGTGAATTCCAGGGTGGACCTCAGTCAAGCCTCACACGCATGATCAGAAAAGTCAAACATGCCTTGTCTTGCTGGGCCAAATTACTTCAAACAAACCTCCAAAACGGGCCTGATACCCCCCATGGTTTGCATCATTTTTAATTTTTATTTGATTTTCTTTTCTAATTCTTTTTAATGTTTTAATTATTTCTTTTTTACCATAAAATAATTTTCACAATAATAAATCAGAAACTAAAAAACGTTTATTTTTTTATTAATATTAATTTCACCATTTAAATATTTTTGTAAATAAATGTTAATAATTAATTTAGTTAATTTAGGTTAAAACTTTAATCTTTTTTTTTCTTAATAAATAAAAAATATGTAGAAATTAGGTTTTTGACATTTTTATCTTTTTCATAAATTAAACTTTTTCCTCATTATTTCTTATTTATTATTCTTATTATTGTTAATTACTTATTATTTTTGTAAATAAATATGTAAATAATTAATTAGCATAAATTAGGTCAACTCTAATATTTTTCATTAATAATTAAAAATAACTTAGAATTAGGGTTTCTCTTGATTTTCAATTTTCTTTATTTTCATAAATACAAAAACTTAAAAAACATTTCTTTTCTTTAGTTAAATAATAATTAGACTTTAATTTCAATTTAATTTCAAAAGGGTCAAAACCCTCGGACGTCCTAACTTTTATTCTTTCGCACGTTATTCTTTTTTCTTTTCGAATATTATGTAACTGCTCAAGGATTGTAATAGTAATTAGGTCTTTTTACTTTCCGCATTTTTTATCAAACGGGTCTTTGTAATTTGGCGATGTATAGACCCGCGCCTTGTAATAGCGTAGGATTTATCTTTCCGCATTTAAATTTCTGCACTCTTAAACTCTTAATTGCATGAAAGAATGTATGGCTAATTAAAAACAAGCGTAGCTCACAATACAATGATCAAAGATAATTGTTAAACTGAAAACAACACACAAATTCACACACCACTCTTAGGGTACGCCTCACATGTTGCCTTCGAAACGTGGTCGTCAAGTATGGGACGTTTTAGTAAGTCCTTATGTCCATGATCCAGTTGCCTCAAAACAAGTTGCCTCGAAACGGTTGCCTCGGAATAGTTGCCTCGAAACGGTTGCCTCGGATTAAAAAATGATCAAGGACATAAGGGTAGCTTCTAAGGTGTCCTAACCATTGCTTTGGTGACCACACTGTCCCTAAACTCGAATTGACCCGAACACCTCCAACCGTGGTGCTACCTAACTCTCAATGGTGGGATGGCACTACCTTAAGGACTTCTACACAGCTTAATTCCTTAGGGTAGGTAGATGACTCGTAGATACTTGCTCTATTCAAAAACAAATCAAAAAACTCTTTTCACACAGACACTTTCAAAAAGCTTTCAAAACAAATTTTCAAACACTCTTGAGGACTGATACAAGAGTTATTCTGAAATCTTTAAACGAAACTTTTTCAAACCCACTCACACTTGAAAAGCAAACAAACATTTTGAAAACACAATGAGAAAGTATCTAAGAGCCCATGGATAACCATGGATAGAAAGGGTGCTAACACCTTCCCTTTCTATAAATCTACCTCCCGAACCGAGAAACTATCTCATAAGGAATTTTGCTGTGCTTTTGTCCTGTCCATGTTGGAGAAAATAAAAGACGGTGGCGACTCTTGCTTCCGCGATATTTCGCGAACCAGCGTTAAACAGTCAGTTCTAAATCCACCGATCACAGAACTGGCGACTCTGCTGGGGAATGATTTAAAAGTGAGGTGTACCTTAGGATTAGATCATACTTATGTTTTCAATTGCTTGCTTTGATTGCTTTAATTTTTGTGGGCATTGCATTCGAGTTTCATAGATCCTAACCCGGATCTGGGGATACCCTTTTAGGTAGCATAAGTTGTGAGGGACATGTCCGGCATAGACCGACACGGGTGAAGCAGTGGCTACGTTGGTGTGGCACCTTGGTCTGTACCGATATCCCTTGTGTCGCAACGAGAAGAATATGGGTCTTCTGAGGAGTCATTAAGCACCAACCGACCTTAGAACCTTAAATGACCCAACTTGGCCAATAGAACAGTTGCAGTATGCTACGCCCATTGAGGCTAAACTCTCGTGATGGTTCTGGCCGCAAGAAAAGATTGCGATGCTTGAGTTATGACCGATTGAGGGTAGTCAGTGATATTGGGATCCCTTAGAACCCGGTTACTTCTGATAGGACAGGTTTTGAGCCCACCAACTTCAAGAGGGTAGTACCCCAAACTTCAGGCTGGCCTAAACTCTAAGGGCTCTCTGTGTGACTTGTGTGCCTTCTAACTTGAATTACTTGCACGTGCTTGTTACCTAACACATGAGTTTCTTGCAGGGTTTGTTTACAGTCCTTAATCTGGACTCATAACAGGGTTTACCTACATTACTCCACGCATAGCATAACATCATACTATCATACCATTGCATACATCCTGCATAAGGACTAACCCGTTTCAAGGATCTCAAGGGTCTGTGATGCAGGTCATGATGTACCAACTGTCTAGCAAGGGGCAAAGGGGATTTATTTTCCTCTAGCCAGGTTGATGACTTGAGTCAGGGGCTATGACCCACTCGATATGGTGAGCCTTGACTCTTGAAGAAGGACTCTCAACAACATGAAGTTCCTTCAATCAAGCAACCAGATGCGAATTCTAACAATTTTCTTGTTTACCCCGCGGGATCCTTGAAAACATTGCATGCATACATATATATCATTGCATTACAGGTACCACTGTTTACAGGTCACTTACCTTCTTTGCTGTTTATTTAAGCAGTTTTATCATGAATCCTGAATCATCTACTGAGCAATCCATCAAGGCCCTTCAGGCTCAGAACGCCCAGTTCCAAGTACTGATCATGAGTTTGGCCCAAGGTTAAGAGGAGTTGAAGGCTTTGCTGGTCAAGAAGAAGAAGAAGAAGAGAACTGTACTGTTTAACACTGGTCGGAGGTTTGGTAACACGCTGCAGAATGAGATTGATCAAGCTGGTTCTTCTGTAGGAAAAGGCAGTCCCCAGGGGGGAAGGGTTCCTAGTCCGGTGGTCTCTGACAACGAGACTGATTTCAATGAGGAGCAGTATCCTCCAGCTAAAGACAAGTACAAGCAGTTAGAGGATCATCTGAATGCCATGGAAATTCAACAAGTTCCTGGTTTGGATTTCGGAGACTTGGGTCTATCTTCTGGTGTGGTAATCCCACACAAGTTCAAAGCACCATCTTTCGCAAAGTATGACGGGGCATCCTGCCCTAAGCTACATCTCAGATCTTATGTGCGGAAGATTCAACCATATACCATGGACAAGAACTTGTGGATCCATTTCTTCCAGGAGAGTCTTTCAAGGACTCATCTCGAATGGTTCTATCAGCTGGATGGAACCAAGGTTCGTAACTGGGAGGAATTGGCTACTGCTTTTTACAAGCAGTATCAGTATAATGCCGACCTCACTCCTACACGTACCCAACTCCAGGGTATGTCGTTAGGATCGGGAGAAGGTTTTAAAGAGTATGCGCAGAAGTGGAGGGACCTGGCTGGCAGGGTGCAACCACCATTAACCGACCGTGAGCTAGTGGACATGTTCTTGGGGACCCTATCCGGGCCGTTCTTCAATCATCTCATTGGCAATTCATCTGCAGGGTTCACAGATCTTATTCTGACTGGGGAAAGGATAGAGGCTGGTATGAAGTCAGGAAAGATACAGAAGGGTGCGTCCTCAAGTTCTGAGAAAAAGCCTTTCAAGAAGGAGGCCAGTGCTGTGTATGGCCCTAGAAGGCAAAATAAACCAGAACGCCGCCAAGCTGTCAACACGGTGGTAATTGCTAAGCCTGCTGTCGCTCCTCGGCAACCCAACCAACCAAGGGCTGAGAGACCCAGAAGAGAATACACTCGGCTGAGTATGA
This sequence comes from Vicia faba, assembly GCA_948472305.1. Lineage (NCBI taxonomy): Eukaryota > Viridiplantae > Streptophyta > Magnoliopsida > Fabales > Fabaceae > Vicia > Vicia faba. Next base: position 259,549,962 of record OX451735.1, on the reverse strand, counting down.
CCTTGTCACAGATCTTGCCGTAACTGCTATCGACCAACTTGGTAACCGTCAGAGAGGCTCCGAAGGTGGTAAACATAACCTCTCCGAAGTATAATCCAAACGCCCGCTGTGCTTATCACTCTGATAGCTCGGGGCATTCTACTGATGACTGCTGGGCCCTAAGAAATAAGGTTCAGGACCTTATTGATGCCAAAGAGGTTCAGTTCGAGGCACCCGAGAAGCCTAATGTGGTAACAGCCCCCCTACCTGACCATGGGGTGAATGCTATCAGGGATGGTGACGAAGTGGAAGAATCTGAGTTCAACGGCTGGATCTGCCCGACGACTGACGGTGGTCTGAACAATTGGACTGCAAAAGATCACATACCTGTTACTGTTGTTACGCAGTAATGAATTCCTTTGTTTTTTAATTTGTAATAAACAATAAATTGAAACTTTCTGGCCCGGTGTCTTACCCGGGGCACCGTGGCTTCATTTGTGAGGGCTTATTACTTGTCATTTCCATATATCATGAATAAAGACATTGGACGTTTTTCGCATCTCAAATCTTGTGCTCCCTTTCTTTCTTTCTTTATATATTGCAAAACAGCTATATTTACACACACTCACTTATACAGGTTTCAATCCACTCTGGATCTCACTGGTAACGACTCTGCTACTGCTAGTTATGACTTCGAAAATCCGATCAACTTAGCCGAAGACGAAGGTGAAGATGATTGTGAAGTGCCTGGTGAGCTTGCAAGACTGTTACTCCAGGAAGAGAGGGCCATTCAGCCACATGAAGAGCCAGTGGAAACAGTAAATCTGGGTACTGAGGTAGACAGAAAGGAAGTTAAGATTGGTGCCAATCTGGAGCTCAGCGTAAAACAACGGTTGATTCAGATGTTGCATGATTATGTGGAGATCTTCGCCTGGTCTTACGAAGACATGCCTGGGCTGGATACCGACATTGTTGTCCATCACCTACCTACCAAGGAAGATTGCCCTCCGGTTAAACAAAAGGTCCGCCGTATGCGTCTAGAGATGTCCGAGAAGATCAAAGCTGAGGTTATGAAGCAGTTTGATGCCGGGTTTCTTGCAGTAACTTCTTACCCTCAGTGGGTTGCCAACGAGGTTCCGGTGCCTAAGAAAGATGGTAAAGTCAGAATGTGTGTTGACTACAGGGATCTGAACAGGGCAAGCCCCAAGGATGACTTCCCCCTACCTCACATCGACGTTCTGGTTGACAATACTGCTCAGCACAAGGTATTCTCCTTCATGGATGGTTTTTCAGGTTATAATCAGATCAAGATGGCTCCTGAAGACATGGAAAAGACTACTTTTGTTACTCAGTGGGGCACCTTCTGCTACAAGGTCATGCCTTTCGGACTGAAAAATGTTGGGGCAACCTACCAACGTGCCATGGTTGCTTTATTTCATGACATGATCCACCACGAGATTGAAGTGTATGTCGATGATATGATTGCAAGGTCCCAAACGGAGGAGGAACACCTTGACCATCTGCAAAAGCTGTTTGACCGTCTGAAGTTATACAAGCTAAGGTTGAACCCAAACAAGTGCACCTTTGGGGTAAGATCTAGAAAATTGCTGGGTTTCGTCGTGAGCGGCAAGGGTATTCAAGTGGACCCTACCAAGGTTAAAGCCATACAAGAGATGCTAGTTCCCAAGACAGAGAAAGAAGTCAGAGGCTTTCTAGGACGTCTGAATTACATTGCTCGATTCATCTCGCATCTAACTGCTACTTGTGAACCAATCTTCAAGCTGCTGAAGAAAGATCAGGTAGTACGTTGGAATGATGAATGTCAGGCTGCTTTTGACAGAATCAAGGAGTATCTCCAAGAACCACCCATTCTTATGCCACCGGTTGAAGGGAGACCTCTAATACTATACCTGACAGTACTTGACAGCTCAATGGGGTGTGTGCTGGGGCAGCATGACGAGTCTGGCCGAAAAGAGCATGCCATTTATTACCTCAGCAAAAAGTTTACCGACTGTGAGACCCGATACTCACTGCTCGAGAAAACTTGTTGCGCTTTGGTATGGGCTGCTCGCCGGCTGAGACAGTATATGCTGACTCACACTACTCTTTTGATTTCAAAAATGGATCTAATAAAGTACATATTCGAAAAGCCTACTCTGTCTGGGAGAATAGCAAGATGGCAAATGATCTTGACAGAATACGACATCCAGTACACGACTCAGAAAGCTATCAAAGGAAGTGTATTGGCAGACCACTTGGCACACCAGGCAGTAGACGACTACCAATCAATGAACTTTGAGTTTCCTGACGAGAGCATCATGGTAGTGGTTGATTGTGAAGTACTTGGACCGGATGAAGGACCCGAGGAAGGATCCCGATGGTCTATGCACTTTGACGGAGCCTCAAACGCTTTGGGTAATGGCATTGGCGCTGTGATCATATCCCCAAAAGGCACTCATACTCCACTCACTGCCCGACTATGTTTCAACTGCACCAACAACATGGCGGAGTATGAGGCGTGCATCATGGGTCTTCAAGTTGCGATTGACTTAAGGATCAAGTTTCTGAGTGTCTTCGGAGATTCCGCTCTCGTGATCAATCAGATCAAAGGAGAGTGGGATACGAAACATCCGAACCTTATTCCTTACAAAGAATGTGTGTTGACATTGATCCCCCATTTCACAGAGATAACTTTTGAACACTTCCCAAGAGAGGAGAATCAGCTGGCGGACGCGTTAGCTACGATGTCTTCTATGTTCAAAGTCAAATGGGACAACGAGGCTCCCCGGATCATTATCTGGAAACTGGACGAACCTGCATATTGTTGTGATCTTGAGGCTGAGACAGTAACTGAAAAACCTTGGTATCACGAAGTGAAAAGGTACTTGGAAGCTCAAGAATACCCCGAAGGTGCATCTGTCAATGACAAAAAGTTCCTGAGAAGGTTCGCAGCGAAGTTCTTCCTCAGCAATGGCATTCTATACAAGCGAAATCATGATTCGACCTTACTGCGTTGTGTGGATAAGACTGAAGCAGAAAGGATCATGGCAGAGCTGCATGAAGGTACCTTCGGAACACATTCCAATGGACACACCATGGCAAAGAAAATCCTTCGGGCAGGATATTTCTGGTCCACAATGGAAGCTGACTATTACCAACATTCTTGGACATGTCATAAGTGCTAGATTTACGCAGATAAGGTGCACGTTCCTCCAGTCCCTCTGAATGTCTTGACTGCACCTTGGCCCTTTTCAATGTGGGGCATTGATATGATCGGCGATATTAAACCTACGGCATCCAACGGGCATCGCTTCATCCTGGTAGCGATCGATTACTTTACAAAATGGGTTGAAGCAGCTTCCTATGCTACAGTAACCAAGAATGTCGTGACACGTTTCATTCGGCATAATCTGATATGTCGATACGGCGTCCCGAAAAGGATCATTACGGATAATGGTACCAATCTTAACAATAAGATGATCACTGAGCTCTGCGAGCAATTCAAGATACAACACCACAACTCTTCTCCTTATCGGCCGAAGATGAATGGGGCTGTAGAAGCAGCTAATAAGAATATCAAGAAGATTGTGCAGAAGATGACAGTGACCTACAAATATTGGCACGAGATGTTACCGTTCGCTCTTTATGGGTACCGTACCTCAGCGAGAACGTCAACCGGGGCAACTCCTTTTTCCTTGGTCTACGGCATGGAGGCAGTCTTGCCGATTGAAGTCCAGATACCCTCTCTCCAGATAATGAAGGATACAGATCTGAGCGAAGATGACTGGATCCAGACTCGACTTGATCAGTTAAACCTTATTGACGAAAAGAGACTCACTGCTATTTGTCATGGTCAAACGTACCAAAAACGGATGATCAGGGCATTTAACAAGAAAGTTAGACCACAAGAGTATCAAGTTGGGGACCTGGTAATCAAGCGCATCATCCTTCCTCAGAGTGATCCCAGGGGCAAATGGACCCCTACGTACGAAGGGCCATTTGTGGTTAAACATGTGTTCTCAGGAGGAGCCATGATTCTAACCACCATGGATGGTGACGACCTTCCTCACCCCGCCAATGCAGACATAGTAAAAAGATACTACGCATGATAAAAGACCCGCTAGGTTGACATACCTAGGCAAAAATTAGGGCTTCCCGGCGAACCAAAATGGTTCGGGCAAAATGAGGGATGAAATGAAAAAATCTGTACACCCGGCAAGTCGAAAACCTGAAAAGGCAGCTTGGGCAAAAATGGGTATCCCGGTGGACTGAAAACCCGAAAGGGTGGTCCAGGCAAAAGTTAGGGATTAAAGTGTAATACTATGTCTCATTGGATCACCTTGCATCCAGAATCCGGTATCAACATCAAGTTCAGACGGCATCGATCAATCAGCTTCATCTTCAACTGAGCAGCCAAGTGATGAGACGCTCGAAGATATAAAGGCGATAGCAGAGTTGGAACCCAGTGGGATTATTCTTTTCACACAACTGTTTTGTTTTCTTTGTACAAATTGTATAAACTCTGCCTCTTGTACATAAACGCCTATTTACAGGCAAATTCAAAAATCAATACAAATTCACCTTTCAAGATCAATTGCCAATTGTTTTTCCTTTTTCTGTGTTGTTTTGCGAAGAACGTCAAATGTTCAATTGTGATATATGCATTTGACAATAATTGCTAACTCATGAATATTTGCATGCGAAACAAAGGATTAATTATAGGTAACATTAGAAACAGGGGCAATAATGAGTTGTCTAAAGCGATCTAATTGCTCTGTCCACCAAGGTACCAAGGTAAGTACGGCTGAAGAATGTAACCAAGATGCCTTAATTCCCCAGAGAGTGAGACAAGATTCAACCATTCTCCCAAGCAGTTGGTCTCCCGTCAGCCCTGATAAGGCACAGTATCTCCAGCAAGTCAACAATACTCTCCCCGAGCAGAGTTAATATACTGTCAGCCTTAAAGAAGTTGGATTATCCCCCGAAGATCTCAATATTCCCCAAGGAGTATACAGACATTCATAATAAGCATCCTCGGCAATCTTGATCTCAGATTGTTCCCCGGAGGTATACCGAACATCCAGTGGAGCCACTTCCCCAGTGCAATCTCAAAAGTCTCCCCAGGAGAGTTGAATCAAGCTCCCCAGCAGGTCTTGAAGCTTATCCCCAGTAGATTCTGGAAGCTTGTCACCCGCATAGTACGAACGCTCCCCCGGCTTTATTCAGAAGGTTACTTCCCCACCAGGATATAACTGGGTTATCCTCAGCCAATTGTCACGGAAAGATCGTCCCCGACGAAGTCTTCCTATCCCCCAACAGAGTTCATCAATTCCTTCAACATAATGTATCAATGGTATCCCCAGCGAAGTTATCATCAACCTCAGCAAAGTACCTCTCTTTCCCCACAGAGTTCACTCCCCGCAGAGTAATCTATTCGCCAAGTTTAGTCCCCAACGGAGTCATCTTCTCCTACCGGTATTCTTGCAACCATCATCCCCAGCGGAAACAAAAGCTCTACTCTCCCACATCAGCCCAGGATTCAACTTCCCGGCACACGTCAAGGATTCACTTTCCTAGACACACACAAAAATACATTCATAAACATCATATCTCCATACATTATAGCATGCACATACGCATCATGAACATACAATCTCATTTATTTCGAGAACATCACGCATGTCATACATCATGACATCACATACAACTAACGTTTTGTCTTTTCAGGACAAAGGTCAATACCAAGATGATTACTATCAACGGTCGCAACTAAAGATCCGATTCCTGTATCTTGCCAGGGTGTATCTGTTGACGACTAATTCTAGACTTGATTCCTGTATCCTTCCAGGGCACGTCTGAAGAGTTTGAAGATCCGATTCCTGTATCTTGCCAGGGTGTATCTGTTGACGACTAATTCCAGACTCGATTCCTGTATCTTGCCAGGGCACGTCTGAAGAGTTTGAAGATCTGATTCATGTATCTTGCCAGGGTGTATCTGTTGACGACTATATTCCAGACTCGATTCCTGTATCTTGCCAGGGCACGTCTGAAGAGTTCGAAGATCCGATTCCTGTATCTTTCCAGGGTGTATCTGTTGACGACTAATTCCAGACTCGATTCCTGTATCCTGCCAGGGCACGTCTGAAGAGTTCGAAGATCTGATTCCTGTATCTTGCCAGGGTGTATCTGTTGACGACTAATTCCAGACTCGATTCCTGTATCTTGCTAGGGCACGTCTGAAGAGTTCGAAGATCCGATTCCTGTATCTTGCCAGGGTGTATTTGTTGACGACTAATTCCAGACTCGATTCCTATATCTTGCCAGGGCACGTCTGAAGAGTTCGAAGATCCGATTCCTGTATCTTGCCAGGGTGTATCTGTTGGCGACTAATTCCAGACTCGATTCATGTATCTTGCCAGGGCACGTCTGAAGAGTTTGAAGATCTGATTCCTGTATCTTGCCAGGGTGTATCTGTTGACGACTAATTCCAGACTCGATTCCTGTATCTTGCCAGGGCACGTCTGAAGAGTTCGAAGATCCGAGTCCTGTATCTTGCCAGGGTGTATCTGTTGATGACTATATTCTCCGGATTCGATTCCTGTATCTTGCCAGGGCCCGTCTGAAGAGTTTAAAGATTCGATTCTTGTATCCAGCCAGGGCACATATATATAAAGAGTTTGAAGATCAACTCCTGTAACAGGCCAGGTAATTATTTTTCTTTCTCAGGTACGCAAGTTCTCGCTAAGGAATCTCTTACGCGATCGACACCTAGGTGGCATCTATAAGCCCATCCACATACCGACAGTCTCCAAATGGCGTCTATAAGCCCATTCCCAACAAAGTTCTGTCACACTTCCAGATGGCATCTATAAGCCCATCCATTACCCCTCCAAATGGCATCTGTAAGCCCATTCCCCCATATCACACTGCTGATACTCAACTATGTGAGTGCAAATTTCTGGGCACTCTAGTGTTCAATCATCTTCCACCTTCAGATTACGAAAGGCACGCTAGCCAATATACATCCTCAGGTCTAAGAAGATTGAACAGGGGCAACTGATGTACCCCAAAATTTGCCCTCCCATATTCTTCAAGATTTGCCTAGATCAATCTCCAGATGGTTCAAAATCTCTCAAGGGTTGCACAGTCCAATTGCCTCCTAACACAGTCAAAATTAGGGTTTTGGTTCTTGCAAAGAAATTGAGGTTTTCAAGGGTCCAATCAAGTCCCACGTGCCTATAAACATTGTCAAGCATCCATATGTCAAGTTTCAAGACTCACAGCATCAAATTGCACAGTCAAAAACCCTAATTGCTTCACAGTCAACTGCAGGGGCAAAATGGTCATTTGACAGTCAAAAGTCAAAAATTTTGGTCAACATCTTATTTTGAAGCCACAAACATCATTTGATCAATTCTTGATCATGATTTCTCAAAGCATGGCTCAAAAAGTCTCAAGATGCAAAAGTTTCTATTTTTGAACAGTTAAAAAGTCAATTGCAAATTGACCAGGGCATAACTTCTTCATGGTTTATCATAAAAATCCCATCCAAAGCTCATTTTTAAGGGGATGACATTTCCTACAACTCATATTCACACTTCAAGTCCAAGAAATGCTCTCACAAAAAGTTATCAATTTCAACATTATAGGTCATTTTCAAAAGTCAACAAAAAGGCACTTTAGGTTAAAGACCATTACTTGATATTGATAAATCAAAATGACATGGGACCAAAGGCATTGGTTAGAGGACTTCAAGACCTTTCCAAAATGTCTAAGAACATGATCATAACTTCAAATTTGAGCATGATATGGCTTGGAGAAGTTGGGAAATTTTTGGGAATTTTGAAAAGTCAACTTTGCTTCAAAAGCTTCAAAAATGCTAATGGGCCTCAAATTCTTCCTTGAATCATTACCCAAAGCATATGCACGACCCATTGAACTCAAGGGGATTTATTTTCTTATTTTTAATTAATTAATTGAATTTTTATTCTTATTAATTCATTTAATTACATTTAATTATGAGAAAAATATCAAATAATGGTTTTAAATCTTTTTTGTGCAGCAAATATGTTCATTATATGCAAAAGATTTCGTGCATCATCTCAAGGGTACAAGATCATCCATATTTGGCAAGATTTGCATGGAAAAGAGATTGAAAAAGATATGAAAAAATCAAATATTGAAATCATCAATTCATGAATCTTTGGGTTGGTTTCTTGACCTAATTTCATTCATGTACATATGCAAGACCTAACCTAATGCAAGCATACACGAAAAGCTGCTCAAAAAGAGAGAACAAAGTTGCAATTTTTCATAGAAATTTTGGAAACTGAAATCATAGTTACAGCACGTTTCAAAGCCTAAAACCTATTCCAAACCCTTGCTGAGACTTCTCTGAACGTGTTGCAACCACTTTCCAGTCTCCATACTCCAAGAATTGGTAGAATAGCATCGCGTTCATCACAAACTTTTCCATAATCGTTTTTTAATTTCCATGCATTATTCATGTGTTTTATTTGTTGATTTACACTAATAACATCTTTCTGAAGCGATTGGTAAAGTTTAATTGAACTAACGATGCTTGTATCCAAATCTGCCATTGATGAAACCTAGGGTTTCAGAAGCTCCAAAATAGGGCTTCCATGTAGAGGAAAAATTGGACATTGAGACTTATGCCATTGACTCCAGGAGCTCCATACGGATCGAACCAATACCTCACGCCCTTTTTATATTAATCCAGCTTCTAATCGCTATTTTCTCAGGTTTCATTTAGTGGGGGTTTAAAACCCCCGCTACTTGTTTTCTATTTGCAGGTAAACGAAGAAGAAAGCTAGCGTGTCATCATATGATAGGAGTATTCGAATTTGGCGCGTGATTTTTTGTTCATACCACTAACGCTTGTTTTTTTTATATAATAAACATTCTTCATTATGTTAACAAAGAAACGCAATAGCCCAGTTGGTTGATGAGGTGTCCTGCAGGTATAGGGACCTGGGTTCGATTCCCAGGTCCCCTCACTTAATTCATAAATTTTGTTATAATGTGTTTCTATGCAGCATCCCTTCAACGCTCCACCATACATCCTCACATGTTAGCCTGCCACGCGCTCATCCTCACCCATCCAATGGCCATAATGTGAATTCCAGGGTGGACCTCAGTCAAGCCTCACACGCATGATCAGAAAAGTCAAACAAGCCTTGTCTTGCTGGGCCAAATTACTTCAAACAAACCTCCAAAATGGTCCTGATACCCCTCATGGTTTGCATCATTTTTAATTTTTATTTGATTTTCTTTTCTAATTCTTTTTAATGTTTTAATTATTTCTTTTTTACCATAAAATAATTTTCACAATAATAAATCAGAAACTAAAAAACGTTTATTTTTTTATTAATATTAATTTCACCATTTAAATATTTTTGTAAATAAATGTTAATAATTAATTTAGTTAATTTAGGTTAAAACTTTAATCTTTTTTTTTTCTTAATAAATAAAAAATATGTAGAAATTAGGTTTTTGACATTTTTATCTTTTTCATAAATTAAACTTTTTCCTCATTATTTCTTATTTATTATTCTTATTATTGTTAATTACTTATTATTTTTGTAAATAAATATGTAAATAATTAATTAGCATAAATTAGGTCAACTCTAATATTTTTCATTAATAATTAAAAATAACTTAGAATTAGGGTTTCTCTTGATTTTCAATTTTCTTTATTTTCATAAATACAAAAACCTAAAAAACATTTCTTTTCTTTAGTTAAATAATAATTAGACTTTAATTTCAATTTAATTTCAAAAGGGTCAAAACCCTCGGACGTTCTAACTTTTATTCTTTCGCACGTTATTCTTTTTTCTTTTCGAATATTATGTAACTGCTCAAGGATTGTAATAGTAATTAGGTCTTTTTACTTTCCGCATTTTTTATCAAACGGGTCTTTGTAATTTGGCGATGTATAGACCCGCGCCTTGTAATAGCGTAGGATTTATCTTTCCGCATTTAAATTTCTGCACTCTTAAACTCTTAATTGCATGAAAGAATGTATGGCTAATAAAAAACAAGCGTAGCTCACAATACAACGATCAAAGATAATTGTTAAACTGAAAACAACACACAAATTCACACACCACTCTTAGGGTGCGCCTCACATGTTGCCTTCGAAATGTGGTCGTCAAGTATGGGACGTTTTAGTAAGTCCTTATGTCCATGATCCAGTTGCCTCAAAACAAGTTGCCTCGAAACGGTTGCCTCGGAATAGTTGCCTCGAAACGGTTGCCTCGGATTAAAAAAGGATCAAGGACATAAGGGTAGCTTCTAAGGTGTCCTAACCATTGCTTTGGTGACCACACTGTCCCTAAACTCGAATTGACCCGAACACCTCCAACGGTGGTGCTACCTAACTCTCAATGGTGGGATGGCACTACCTTAAGGACTTCTACACAGCTTAATTCCTTAGGGTAGGTAGATGACTCGTAGATACTTGCTCTATTCAAAAACAAATCAAAAAACTCTTTTCACACAGACACTTTCAAAAAGCTTTCAAAACAAATTTTCAAACACTCTTGAGGACTGATACAAGAGTTATTCTGAAATCTTTAAACGAAACTTTTTCAAACCCACTCACACTTGAAAAGCAAACAAACATTTTGAAAACACAATGGGCAAGTATCTAAGAGCCCATGGATAACCATGGATAGAAAGGGTGCTAACACCTTCCCTTTCTATAAATCTACCTCCCGAACCGAAAAACTATCTCATAAGGAATTTTGCTGTGCTTTTGTCCTGTCCATGATGGAGAAAATAAAAGACGGTGGCTACTCTTGCATCCGCGACATTTCGCGAACCAGCGTTAAACAGTCAGTTCTAAATCCACCGATCACAACGATGATGTGTTGTAGCATGATTGGCCCATTTAAAATTAAAGCGTGTTTTTTTGTTTTGCTAGCATATTAATGTATTTATGAATATTATATTTAGTCTTTATTACACTAACAAATAAACAAGACAGTTGGGTTGGTTGAAGCGCACATGCATAGTCCCTTGGGACCTGGGTTCGAATCCCAGGTCCCCCAAAACCCTTTGTGCTATTTTATTTCAGGAAGTTATGTACAACACTCCAAGCAAGTCTCACCATACGCCTCATCCAGATGCACGCCAAGTGGCCACAGTCACAAATCCAGTGGTCATAAGATGATCCTCACCATACTCCTGGTCAACCCACGCGTAGGCAAATCCAGAAAGTCAGAAGGGCTTGAGTGTTATTGGGCTTGAATATTGCTAACAAAACCCCAAAGCTGGCCCATCACCCCCCTGGTTTATTATTTCTTTTTATTTTCCTTTTCTTTTATTTTATTTTTACTAACTATTATTATTATTATTACTATATTTATTTAACTAACCTAATTAATATTTTTTATAATAAAATTCAGAAAAACAAAAAAAATGTAAATATTTTTATTATTATTATTTATTAATTTCACTTTATTTTTTTGTAAATAAATATAATTAATTAATTTAGTTAATTAGGTTAACTTTAATTTTTTCCACAATAAATAAAATTAATATAGAAATTAGGGTTTTACTAACTTTTGACTTTATTTTATTTCCATTAAAACATAAAAACTAAAAAAAAATACTTTTTCTTTTAATTAATTGATTAATTAGTTTTAGGGTTAATATTTAATTAAATGCAAAAAGGACCAAACTTCTTTCTTTTCTCAAAAAGGGTCAAAACCCTAAAGACTTTTCCGGATTCAATTTCCTTTCGCGCATATTTATTTTGATTATATTTATGTAACTGCTCCGAGAATGTAATAGATAATTAGGGATTTTATCGCTTTCTTTAATTTTCTCGCATTTGTTTTTAAGGGTTATGTTTTTGGCGATGTAAATACCCGACGCCTTGTAATAGCGTAGATTTACTTTCCGCAATTTATTTTCCGCACAATTATTAACTGTTAACGATGTATGACAAGACTTACCTGAAAAATAAAATCAACCCGTAGCTCACCACAATACATGTGCCAAGATAAAATTAATTGAAAAACAACACACTCGCACATGCCACTCCTAGGGTACGCCTCACTTGGTTGCCTCGAGGTGGTCATTAAGTATAGGGTGTTTTAGAGGTCGTCCTCCTGTCTAAAGATCCAGTTGCCTCGAAACGGTTGCCTCGGATAAAAAAGGATCTAGGACATTAGGGTTGCTGCTAAGGCGTCCTAATATTACTCTGGTGACCACACATGTCCCTATAATCGAATTGACCCGAATAACTCCAACGACGGTGCTACCTACTTCTCAATAGTGGGATAGTACTGTCTAAAGGACTCTTACACAGCTTAATTTCTTAGAGTAGGTAGATTTCTCCTGGGTACTTGCTCTTTCAAAAACAAAAAACAACTTTTCGCACCTACACTTTCAAAAAGTTTTCAAACAAACACTTCATACATTCTTGAGGACTGATACAAGAGTTACCTAGAAGTTTTCAAAACGAAACTTTTTTTCAAAACCCACAAACACGAAAAGCAAACATCTTTTGAAAACATAGTGAGCAAGTACCTAAGAGCCCGTGGATAACCACGGATAGAAAGGGTGCTAACACCTTCCCTTTCTATAATCTACCTCCCGAACCGAGAAACATCTCGAAAAGGAATTTTGATGTGCTTTTGTCCTTTCCTTATTGGAGAACATAAAAGACGGTGGCGACTCTTGCTTACTGCGACATTTCGCGAACCAGCATTTCAAAACAGTCAGTTCTATTTCCATCGATCACACTATGTTTTCAAAATGTTTTGCTTTTCTTGTGTTTGTGGGTTTTGAAAAAGTTTGTTTGAAAACTTTGATTTAACTCTTGTATCTGTCCTCAAGAGTGTATGAAGTGTTGTTTGAAAACTTTTGTCAGAAAAAGTGTAGGTGCGAAAAGTATTTTTGTTTTGAAAGGGCAAGTACCTGAGAACCTCTACCTACTCAAAAGAAATTAAGCTGTGTAAATGTCCCTTAGACAGTGCTATCCCACTATTGAGAAGTAGGTAGCACCGTTGTTGGAGTTTTCGGGTCAATTCGATTATGGGGACATGTCGTCACTAAAGCAATGGTAGGACGCCTTAGCGGTAACCCTAATGTCTTAGATCGTTTTATCCGAGGCAACCGTTGCGAGGCAACTTTGATCTTTAGACAGGAGGGCGACCTCTAAAACACCCTATACTCAATGACCACGTCGAGGCAACCAAGTGAGGCGTACCCTAGGAGTGGCATGTGCGAGTGTGTCAGGTTTCAGTTATGTTATCTTTGTACATGTCATGGGTGAGCTATGTTGATTTTATTTTAAGAGAGATCTTGTCATACATAGCCTAGTTAGCATACATCCAGTATTTACATCGCCAAAAATAAACCCTTGGAAAAGTAAATTGCGAGAAATTAAATGAAAGCGATAAAAGGGCCCTAATTAAAGCTATTACATCCTCGGAGCAAATACAATTATATGATCAAAATATGAATCAACAAAAATCACACGCGCGAGAAAAATTGAATCAGAGAGTCTTTAGGGTTTTGACCCTTTTTTGAGAAAGAAAGAGATTTTCTATTATTTTTGCATTTAATTAAATCTAAACTAATTAATTAATTAAATAGAAGAAAGATATTTTTTGAGTTTTTTATGTTTCAAGAAAATAAATAAAAATAAAATGATTAAAAGTCATCAAAAACCCTAATTCTATATTAATTTTATTTATTGTGAAAATATTAAAATTAACCTAATTAAAAACTAAATTAATTATGTTAGTATTTATTTACAAATTAACTAATTAAATTTAATAAATAAAAATATTATATTTTTTATGTTTTCTGAATTTATTAAAAAAATGTTAATTGTTTTAGTTAGTAGTTAATTAAAAAATTAATAAAAACAAATTAAATAAAAAAATAAAAAGAGAAGAGGAAATAAATCCAGGGGGTGCTGGCCCAAATCAGGAGGTGTTTCTGGAATTTTATGGCCCAACAATATTCCAGCCACATTGACTTTTGTGATTATCCACACGCTTGTTGACTGGGGAGTATGGTGAGGACTCAGCTTTGGCCATTGGTTTTGAGTTTGTAGGCATCTGGCGCCTGGGAATTGGAGACACATGGTAGACCATCTCCTGGGCATAGCATGGGAATACCTGACGAGAAAAATTAAATAAATGTTTGGGGGACCTGGGATTCGAACCCAGGTCCCAATGCTTCCAGGCCAACGCACCAACCACTCCACTAAGCTGCTTTATTTGTTATTGAAATAAGTGGCAATTATTATATATAAAAACAACTCAATATGCTGTGAATAAAAAACAAAAACGCGCGCTTTTCAAATTGGCCAACCGGATGCCACCACGTCCTCGTCTTCAACCTTTTTCCTGTATAATAAGAATCAGATAGCGGGGGTTTTTAACCCCCCACTACTTCCTGCAAGGAAAAATAGTGAATAGAACCACAGTATATATAAATATTTCGCGAGGTATGGGTTGTGTTCGTCTTGGCCTCACGATTTCAGTCATGTATCTCACTAGTCCCATTTTTTCCTGGTTTAGAAAGCCCTAATTTAAAGCTCAAGAACCCTAGAAATTTGATCATGGTATCTTTCGATTCAGGGCATTACAATTCAATTCAATCATGCCATTAACTTTGTATGGTCCCTAGCAATGCAAAATAATCACAAAAACATGTTAAATGTGCATGAATTAGGAGATATAATTCTGAATAAGAAAGGCAAACCGTGAAACTGTATGTGACGATTCTTTGAGCTTTAATGCCTGAGTTTGATTGCAAAACACTCCTGGGACCTCCTGCAATGTACTTGAATGAACAAAAACCCTTGAATCGACCTAGAATGCAAGAACAGGTTTTTAATTTTCTTGGAAATTCTTGAATTTGCTATGGCCGTTTCTGCAGCTTTCAATCGAGTGCTAGGGTATGATTGGCTTGCATACATATAGGAGAATCAAATTAGGTCAAAGTTTTGGATCCAATCCATGTGCATTGATGTTTAAATCTTTGATTGAAAATCAAATATTCTTGACTTTTCATGATTGAACAATGTTGCCAAATTTGGATTTTTTTTTGTAGCTTTGACTTGTGCACGAATTTGCCAGCATGTTTTGATCATATTTGCTTCACAAATTGATTTAAAAAACAAATCTTCTATTTTCTTATGATTTAAATTAATTAAATGGATTAATATTAATTAAAAATCCAATTAATCAATAAAAATAAGAAAATAAATCCAATTAATCTTGATGGGTCGTGCATAGGTCATGGGTGAAGTTTCAATAAGAGATTTGAGGCCCATTAGCAAAAAGAAGGTGTTTTGAGCAAAGTTGACTTTTGCAAATTCATGAAAATTTCCCAACTTCTCCAATGCACAACTTGCTCAATTTTGATCATATGACCATGTTCTTGGACATTTTGGAAAGATATTGAAGTCCTCTAACCAATGCCTTTGGTCCCATGTCATTTGGATTTACCAATCTCAAGTTATGGCCTTTGACTCAAAGTGTACTTTTGTTGACTTTTGAATTTGACCTATAATGTAAAAATTGGTAACTTTTTATGAGAGCATTTTCTGATCTTGGAGTGTGAAGATGGATTGTAGGAAATTGCATCCTCTTCAAAATGAGCTTTGGATGGAATTTTTCTGACAAACCATGAAAGAGTTATGCCCTGGTCAAGATACAGTTGACTTTTCTACTGTCCAAAAATAGTAACTTTTTGCACCTTGATGATTTTTGAGCTATTCTTGATGAATCATGATCAAGGCTTGATCAAATGATGATTGTGAACTCAAAATAAGATGTTGACCAAAAATTCTGACTTTTGACTGCAAAATGACCATTTTGTCCTTGCAGTTGACTGTAGGTCAAAGGGAGCTTTTGATTGTGCAAATTGGCACTGTGAGTCTTGAAACTTGGCATGTAGGTGCTTGAGTATGTGTATAGGCCTATGAGATTTGATTGAACCATTGAGAATCCCAAATTCCTTGAAAGAACCAAAACCCTAATTTCAGCTGTCTACTGCTTAGGAGGTGATTTGACTGTCCAACCCTTGAGCCATTTTGAGCAATTTGAGGATCATTCTTGACAAATCTTGAGGAATATGGGAGGGCAAATTTTGGGGTACAACAGTTGCCCCTGTTCAATCTTCTTAGACCTGAGGATATAGATTGGCTTGCGTGCCTTTCGTGATCCGAAGGTGGAAGATGATTGAACACTAAAGTGCCCAGAAATTTGCACTCGCCTGGTATAGTATCAGCATGGTGATGTCGGGAATGGGCTTACAAATTCCATTTGGAGAGATGATGGATAGGAGGATGGGCTTATAGATGCCATCTGGAGATTGTTGGTAGAAGTATGGGCTTATAGATGCCATCTGGAGATTGTTTGTTGAATTGTAACTCTGTAAGTTGAAAGAAGGAACCTGTGTAGGGTTGCCTGATGATGAGTCCGTGTGAAACTGCATCTGAAAGAGAAAGAATCGGTGTAGGGTTTCCTGATGATGGTCAAGTAGATAGTTGTCCTGTCTGGTTTCAGGTATTAATTTCTGACCTGAGAAAGAAAGATAGTTTCCTGGCTTCCTGCAGGTATTAATCTTCAATCTCTTCATGTAGATAGTTTTCCTTGCTGGTTTCAGGTATTAATCTACAATCAATCGCCCACAGATAGTTTTCCTGGCTTGCTACAGGTATTAATCTGGAACTTGAAAAGGTTGGCCGATGAGATAGTTATCCTGTCTGGTTTAAGGTATTAATCTCTGACCTGAGAAAGAAAGATAGTTTCCTGGCCTGTTACAGGTGTTAATCTTCAATCTCTTCATGTAGATAGTTTTCCTGGCTGGTTTCAGGTATTAATCTACAATCAATCCCCCACAGATATTTTCCTGGCTAGTTACAGGTATTAATCTGGGACTTAAGAAAGGTTGATGGTAGCCATCTTTGGATTGTCCTTTTCCTGAAAAGGGCAAAATGTTAGCTGTATGCAATGTCATGATGTATGAGATGCATGATGTCATGATGTTCTCCAGAATAAATGAGGTCGTGTCGTATGCACTTTATTATGTATGTAAATAGGAGATGTGAAATGTGATATGTTTATGAATGTATTTTCGTTTGGGAAAATAAATCCTTGACAAATGTCGGGGAGTTTGTTAAATCCTGGGCTGATATTGATGCACGAAGATGATTGCAGGAATAAACCTGTAGGAGAAGATGACTCCGTTGGGGAATAAACCTGGTGAAGAGATTACTCTGCGGGAAATTACTCTATGGGGAAGAGGTACTTCACTGAGATTTTAACGATAACTCCACTGGGGATTCCGTTGATAAGCCATGTTGGGGATTTTGACGATGAACTACGCTGGGGGATAGAAAGAACTTCGCTGGGGATGATCTTTCAGTGGCGACTTGCTGAGGATAACCCAGTTAGACTCTTGTGGGGATAACCTAGGAATATGGCTGGGGAGATACATTTGTACTCTGCAGGGGACAAGCTTCCAGAGTCTACTGGGTAAGATGATTCAACTCCGGTGGGGAAGCTTTTTTAGACTGCGCTGGAAAATGGTTCCACTAGGGGTATCTTGTATTCCGTCGGGGAACATTCTTATATTTAGTTGAGGAATATTAAGACTGCTGGGGATGCTTGCTGAGGAATATCTTTATACTCCGCTGGGGAATATTAAGACCTACTGGGGATACCCAACTTTTTGAGGCTGATGGTAGACCAACTCTGCTTGGGGAAAGTATTGTTGATTTGTTCGTAGTTGCAAGTCTCAGTGGGGGATAGCTACCATTATTGTGAAGGTATCTTGGTCATACTCTTCAGCTGAACCTACCTTGGTACCTCGGTGGACAGAGCAACTAGATCGCTTTAGACAATTCTTATTGCCCCTACTTCCGATGTCACCCGTAATTAGTCCTTTGTTTCGCATGCAAATATTTGTGATCAGCAATTAATGTCAAATGCATATATCAAAAATGAACATTGGACGTTCTTTGCAAAACAAAACAGATAAAGGATAAACAGTTTGAAATTTGTCTGAAAAATGAACTTGTATTGATTTTGAAGTTTGCCTGTAAATAGGCGTTTTTGTACAAGAGACTGACGTCCTAGTAAGAGAACGCCGCCGAACAAATAGGATTTATACAGTTTGTAAAAAGAAAACAAAACAGCTATGTGAACAATCCCACTGGGTTCCAACTCTGCTATCGCCTTTATGTCTTCAAGCGTCTCATCACTTTGCTGCTTAGTTGAAGAGGAATCTGATTGATTGGTTCCGTCCGAGCCTGATGGTCGATACCGAAGTCTAGATGCAGGGTGATCCAATGAGACATAGTATTACGCTTATCCCTAACTTTTGCCTGGACCAACCTTTCGGGTTTTCAGTCCACCAGGATACCCATTTTTTCCCAAGCCACCTTTTCAGGTTTTCGACTTGTCGGGTGTATAGATTTTTTTTCATTTTCATCCCTTATTTTTGCCCGAACCCTTTTGGTTCACCGGGAAGCCCTTATTTTTGCCTAGGCCAGTCGACCTAGCGGGTCTTTAATTATGCGTAGTATCTTTTCACTATGTCTGCATTGGCGGGGTGAGGAAGGTCGTCACTATCCATGGTGGTTAGAATCATCGCTCCTCCTGAGAAGATGTTCTTAACCCAAAATGGCCCTTCGTACGTAGGGGTCCATTTGCCCCTGGGATCACCTTGAGGTAGAATGATGCGCTTGATTACCAGGTCCCCGACTTGGTACTCTTGTCGTCTGACTTTCTTATTAAATGCCTTGATCATCCGTTTTTGGTACGTCTGACCATGACAAATAGCAGTGAGTCTCTTTTCGTCGATTAGGTTTAGTTGATCAAGCCGGGTATGAATCCAGTCATCTTCGCTTAAACCTGCATCCTTCATGATCCGGAGAGAGGGTATTTGAACTTCAATAGGAAAGAATGCCTCCATTCCATAAACCAGGGAATAAGGTGTTACCCCTGTTGACGTCCGTGCTGAGGTAAGGTACCCATGAAGAGCAAATGGTAACATCTTGTGCCAGTCTTTGTAGGTCACTGTCATCTTCTGCACAATCTTCTTAATGTTCTTATTAGCTGCTTCCACAACCCCATTCATCTTCGGCCGGTAGGGAGAAGAGTTGTGGTGTTGTATCTTGAATTGCTCGCAGAGCTCAATGATCATCTTGTTGTTAAGATTGGTACCATTATCCGTAATGATCCTCTCTGGTATACCGTATCGACATATCAGGTTATGCCGAATGAACCGTGCCACGACGTTCTTGGTTACGGTGGAAAAGGAAGCTGCTTCAACCTACTTGGTAAAGTAATCAATCGCTACCAGGATGAAGCGATGCCCGTTGGATGCCGTAGGTCTGATCTCGCCGATCATATCAATACCCCACATTGCAAAAGGCCAAGGTGTTGTCAGGACGTTCAAAGGAACTGGGGGAATGTGCACTTTATCAGCATAGACCTGGCATTTGTGACATGTCCGAGAATGCTGATAACAGTCGGCTTCCATCGTGGACCAGTAATATCCTTCCCGAAGGATTTTCTTTGCCATGGTATGTCCACTGGAGTGCGTTCCGAAGGTACCTTCATGCAGCTCTGTCATGATCCTTTCTGTTTCAATCTTATCCACACAATGCAGTAAGGTTGAATCATGGTTTCGTTTGTAAAGAATGTCGTTGCTGAGGAAGAACTTTGCCGCGAACCTTCTCAAAAATTTATTGTCGTTAACAGATGCATCCTCGGGGTATTCTTGAGCCTCAAGGTACCTCTTTACTTCATGATACCAAGGTTTTTCTGTTACCTCTTCAGTCTCAAGATCACAGCAATATGCAGGTTCGTCCACTTTCCAAATAATGATCCGAGGAGCCTCATTGTCCCATTTGACTTTGAACATAGAAGACATCATAGCTAGCGCATCCGCCAACTGATTCTCCTCTCTTGGGAAGTGTTCAAAAGTTATCTCCTCGAAATGGGGAAGCAACATCAATACATACTCCTTGTAAGGAATAAGATTTAGGTGTTTCGTATCCCACTCGCCTTTGATCTGACTGATCACGAGAGCGAAATCTCCGAAGACACTCAGAAACTTGATCCTTAGGTCAATTGCAGCTCGAACACCCATGATGCATGCTTCATACTCCGCCATATTGTTGGTGCAGTTGAAACATAGTCGGGCAGTAAGTGGAGTATGAGAGCCTTTAGGAGATATGATCACAGCGCCAATATCATTACCCAAAGCGTTTGAGGCTCTGTCAAAGTGCATAGACCATCGAGATCCTTCCTCGGGTCCTTCATCCGGTCCAGGTATTTCACAATCAGTCACTACCATGATATTCTCGTCTGGAAACTCAAAGTTCATAGATTGGTAATCATCCACTGCCTGATGTGCCAAATGGTCTGCCAACACACTTCCCTTGATTGCCTTTTGAGTCGTGTACTGGATGTCATATTCAGTCAAGATCATCTGCCATCTTTCTATTCTTCCGGACAAGGCAGGCTTTTCGAAGATATACTTGATTGGATCCATTTTTGAAATCAGCAGAGTAGTGTGAGTCAACATATACTATCTCAGTCGGCGAGCAGCCCATACCAAAGCGCGGCAAGTTTTCTCGAGCAGTGAGTATCGGGTCTCACAGTCGGTAAACTTTTTGCTAAGGTAATAAATAGCATGCTCTTTTCGGCCAGACTCGTCATGCTGACCCAACACACATCCCATTGAGTTGTCCAATACTGTCAAGTATAAGATTAGAGGTCTCCCTTCAACTGGTAGCATAAGAATGGGTGGCTCTTGGAGATACTCTTTGATTCTTTCGAAAGCGGCCTGACATTCATCATTCCAACGTACTACTTGATCTTTCTTCAGTAGCTTGAAGATTGGTTCACAAGTAGCAGTTAGGTGTGAGATGAATCGGGCAATGTAGTTCAGCCATCCTAGAAATCCTCTGACTTCTTTCTCTGTCTTGGGAGTTGGCATCTCTTGTATGGATTTCACTTTGGCAGGGTCCACTTGGATACCTTTGTCGCTTACGACGAAACCTAGTAGTTTTCCAGATCTTACCCCGAAGGTGCACTTGTTCGGGTTTAACCTCAGCTTGTACAACTTCAACCGGTCAAACAGCTTCTGTAGATGATCAAGGTGTTCTTCCTCAGTTTGGGACCTTGCAATCATATCGTCGACATATACTTCAATCTCGTGATGGATCATATCATGAAACAGAGCAACCATGGCACGCTGATATGTTGCCCCATCATTTTTCAACCCAAAAGGCATAACCTTGTAGCAAAAGGTACCCCACTGAGTAACAAAAGTGGTCTTCTCCATGTCTTCGGGAGCCATCTTGATTTGATTATAACCGGAGAAACTGTCCATGAAGGAGAATACCTTATGCTGAGCAGTGTTGTCAACCAGAACGTCGATGTGAGGCAGAGGGAAGTCATCCTTAGGGCTCGCCCGGTTCAAATCCCTGTAGTCAACACACATTCGGACCTTACCATCTTTCTTCGGCACTGGAACCACATTGGCAACCCACTGAGGGTAAGAATTCACTGCTAGAAAACCGGCGTCAAATTGTTTCATAACCTCAGCTTTGATTTTCTCGAACATCTCTGGACGCATACGGCGAACCTTCTGTTTTACCGGAGGGCATTCTTCCTTGGTAGGCAGGTGATGAACCACAATGTCAGTATCCAACCCAGGCATATCTTTGTAAGACCAGGCAAAGATTTCCACGTAGTCATGCAGCATCTGAATCAACCGTTGTTTCACACTAAGCTCCAGATTTTCACCGATCTTGACTTCCTTCCTGTCTGTCTCAGTACCCAGATTTACCGTTTCCACTGGCTCTTCATGTGGTTGAATGGCCCTCTCTTCCTGGAGTAGCAGTCTTGCAAGATCACCAGGCACTTCACAATCATCTTCACCTTCGTCTTCGGCTAAGTTGATCGGATTTTCGAAGTCATAACTGGCAGTAGCAGAGTCGTTACCAGTGAGATCCAGAGTGGATTGGAACTTGTATATGTGAGTGTGTGTAAATAGCTGTTTTGCAATATATAATAAAGAAAGACAAGGAGCGCAAGATTTGAAATGCAAAAATGTCCAATGCTTTTATTAATGATATATGAAAATGACACACAAAAGCCCTCACAAATGAAGCCCCGGTGCCCCGGGTAAGACACCGGGCCATAAAGTTCCATAATATTGTATGTTACAAATTCACAACAAAGGAGTTCATTACTGAGTAACAAAAGTAATAGGGATGAAGTCTTTCGTTGTCCAGTTGTTTGGTCCACCGTTGGTCGTAGGGTAGATCCAGCTGTCGAATTCAGATTCCTCCACGTCATCTTCAATGGCATTTACTCCCGAGTTGCTGATGAACATAGGAGGTCTTCCAATCCTTGCACTATGAACATCCCTTTGAGCTTCTGCAGTGAAACCCAAACCAAACTTGTCAGTCTTCTGAGTGAAATCAGGAAGTCGGCCCCAGTTTGCATACTCACCCTTCTCAATAACAGCCTGAGCATCCTTTAAGGAAGCCATCTTCAACGGAGAATCTTCAACCACAGTTTCAGCTAATGCCAGTGTCTGAGGAACCTCTTCAAAGTACTGGAATGGAGTCTCAATGAATTTCCCATCCATCTCTATGTACCGGAACGAGTTGAGGTGGCTGACCATGTATTCTTCTTCCCCCTGAACTGTCACAATCTTCCCTTTGACCGGGTACTTCAGCTTCTGATGGAGTGTGGAGGTCACAACTCCAGCTTTATGGATCCATGGAAGACCCACCAAACAAGAATAGGACGGTCGAATATCCATCACGTAGAATGTAGAATCGAAGACCTGAGAGCCAACTCTAATTGGAATATCGACTTCCCCATGCACCATCCTCTTAGACCCATCAAAGGCCCTGACAACAATGTTGCTTGGCTTTAGCTCCAAACCTTCGCAATCCAACCTGTCTAGAGCTTTCTTGGGCAAGACGTTCAATGAGGAACCAGTGTCAATCAACACATATGCAAGGGTAGTGCCCCTGCATTCAATGGAGACATGCAGGGCATCATTATGGTTCTTCCCTTTAGCAGTCAGATCAGCGTCGGAGAAACCCAAACCATTATCAGCAGTTAAGTTGGCCACACAATCGGTAAACTGATCAGTTGACGTCTCTTATGGCACGTGGGCCGTCTTCAGGAAGGTAATCAGGGCCTTGGCATGGGCCTCTGAACACAACAACAGTGATAACATAGAAATCTTGGAGGGGGTTTGCCCCAGCTTCTCAACTACATTATAATCACTCTTCTTGATGATCTTCAGGATCTCTTCCATTTCCTGTTTTGAAGCTTCAACATTGATGGTCTTTGGTGCCTCCGTCTGGGAAGGCATATCCGTGGCTATCCCTTTGCCCCGAGCGTCAGATGACTCGGCAACAGGGGTAGAAATAGGAACTTGATCAGGAAGGGAAGTAGGCACACTTGCAGGTGTGATGACAATAGGTCTCTGGATAGTTGGGGGCGCAATATCAGGTGAGAAAAGTCTACCACTGCGGGTGACTTTAGCAGGCCCGGTGATGTTGCTGACGCCGGTACTAGTATCAAACTCTTGCTTAACTCCGAGAACATAAACATCTGCCCCATAGTGCCAAGGGATAGCTTTGTCAGATTTATAGGGGATGGGCCCCGGAACAGTGATGATTATGGGTGCGATCTTCTGAACAGGCGTAATTCTGACAGGCTTCCTCGAG
Source organism: Vicia faba (assembly GCA_948472305.1). NCBI lineage: Eukaryota > Viridiplantae > Streptophyta > Magnoliopsida > Fabales > Fabaceae > Vicia > Vicia faba. Next base: position 259,526,216 of record OX451735.1, on the reverse strand, counting down.
GGAGCCTTGGGAGAATTATTAAAAATGGTAACAATGGAAACTTCTTCAGTAGGGGTGGCAGGAACAACAATCTTCTCAAACAGGATTTCTTTATTATCCATCAGGTTTTGGATACCTGACTTCAAAGATGGGCAACCAGCATGTGAAACGGAACACAGATGGCAACCTTCACTACATCCCGGAAATAAACCGGCTAGCAACAGGTTCTTCTTGACGGTCATCAGCGGGGTGACAATATCATCCACAAAGGCTACAAACAAGTCTTCCACTACAGCATTCACTCCATGCTTGGGCATGGGAGCAGTCACAATGTTAGGCCTCTCGGGCGCCTCGAACTCAATCTCCTTAGCATCGATTAGGTCCTGAAATTTATTCTTCAAAGCCCAACAATCATCCGTATTATGCCCCGAGCTGTCAGAGTGATAAGCACAGCGGGCGTTAGGATTGTACTTTGGGGATGTTGTATTTACAATCTCCGGAGCTTCTTTTAGAGTCAGCAGATTGGTTGTCAGTAACTGCGGTAATATCTGGGACAAGGTCATGCTGAGGCGAGTGAACTGCCTTCGGGGTCTCTCACTCCTTTGTTGGTTATGATGCTGAGGAGCAGCAGCAGGTTTTGAAATAACCACCGCGTTGACAGCTTGGCGGCGTTCTGGTCTATTCTGTCTCCTTGAACCGTAGACAGGACTGGATTCATTCTTGAAGGGTTTCTTCTCGGTGCTCGATGAAGCACCCTTCTGTATCTTCCCAGACTTGATACCAGCTTCAATTCTCTCTGTTGTACCCCAAAATTTGCCCTCCCATATTCTTCAAGATTTGTCAAGATCAATCTCCAGATGATTCAAAATCTCTCAAGGGCTACACAGTCAACCACTCTCCTAAGCCAGTCAAAATTAGGGTTTTGGTTCTTACAAGGAAGTTGAGGTTTTCAAGGGCCCAATCAAGTCCCATATGCTCATACACATTGTCAAGCACCTACATGCCAAGTTTCAAGGCTCACAAGGTCAAGTTGCACAGTCAAAAACCCTAATTGCCTCACAGTCAACTGCAGAGGCAAAATGGTCATTTGGCAGTCAAAAGTCAAAAATTTTGGTCAACATCTTATTTTGAAGCCACAATCATCATTTGGTCAAATCTTGACCATGATTTCACAAGAATGGCTCAAAAATCATCAAGGTGCAAAAGTTTCTATTTTTGGACAACTGAAATTCATGGTTCATCAGAAAACTCCCATCCAATGCTCATCTTGAAGGGGAAGACATTTCCTACAACTCATCTTCACCTTCCAAATTCGTGCAAGACCTATTATGGGCATAAAAATTCAAATTTTGACAAGAATGGTAATTTGCTTTAATGGTGTTCATGGCATAATCCAAAACATTATTGCAAGGCTTAATGTCCATTATGCTGATTGATTCACATTACAAAACACATGTGCAAGCCTTCCATATGGAATTCACGACCTAGAGAGCCCCATACAGCCTAAGCCATTTCCAAATTTTGAAGAGAAAAATCACAAACTGAAAACCTAGTTGCAGTACGATTCAAGCTTCCATTTCAATCAAAATACGTTCCTTACATCACCAGGAACCTTTTGCAATCATTAACAAGCCAAATCACTCAAGGAATCACTCATCACTCCCCCACGGTTTGTTCAAAACTTTGAGAAACTGAATTCCATTTTTACGCATCCTTGATTCATTTTGAACATTGCTATGCATTGCTGACACCATTACAAAACTTTCTGTATGTTTTAATTTCATTATAAGGCTGTAAAACGCAAATCACCATGGGAGATATTTAGGTTTTCCAAAGCTTTCAAATTGGGGTTTCTCACATACAGAAAAATTGGCCCTCAGGACACCCATGGTTGAATTGAGAGAGACAAGACGAATCGAATGCACACCTCGCGCCTAATTTATGCTTCATGAGCGTCTAATCGCTATTTCCATAATGCTTGTATTTTGTGGGGGTTTAAAACCCCCGCTATATGTTTTATGTTTGCAGGAAAAGCTTGAAGACGATGGCATGGCAACCAGGCGTTGGTCCATTCAAAATCATGCGCGCTCTTTTTGTTTTTTCAGCATATAACGCTTTTGCTTTATATAATATTTCTTTTCTATGTTATTAACAAACGCACCAAAGTGATGCAGTGGTTGGTGATGTGTTGGTTCACTACTGAGACATGGGTTCGATTCCCAGGTCCCCCATAATTTCCAATATTATTTTTCTCAATGTGTTCTTGTGCAGATCCTCAAATAACTTCCATCATACACCTCCTCCAAGCGCAGGCCAAGTGTCCATGGATGCAGATCTAAAGGTCCAAAAGGCTAGCACACCATACTCTGGAGTCAGCGCATGCGTAGGCGATCCAAGAAAGTCAAACGAGCTGAAGCTTAATGGGCCATAATTCCAACAATGCACCCTCCATTTCAGCCCACACCCCTTGGGTTTTGCTCTTCTTTTTACTTTGTTTTGACATCTTCTTTTTTTATTTATTTTACTTGCTTTATTTTATTTATTTATTATTAACAATTAACCAACTGATATTTTTTTATAAAAAATCAAAAAAAAAAAACTAACATCATTATTATTATTATTATTTTATTTTGTAAATAAACAATAATTGAATTAGTTTTTAATTAGGCCATTTTAACCTTTTTTTAATAATTAAAATAGATCTAGAATTAGGTAAAGTTAACTTTTATTTTTATTTCTCTTTTTTATTTTATTTCATAAAAAAAACATAAAAGACAAAAAAATATTTTCTTTTAATTAAATTAATTAATTAGTCATTAGTTAGTTTTAATTTCATTTTAATTCCAAAAACACAAAAAAAAATTCAATTTCTTTTCCTAAGAGGGTCAAAACCCTTAGAACGTTCCCGAGTATTTTTTTTATTCGCGCGCATTTTATTTTTATTATTATGTAATTGCTTCCAAGAATGTAATAGTAATTAGGTTTACTGCTTTATTTTAATTTCTCGTACTTATTTACCAAAACGGGTCTTTGTATTTTTGGCGATGTATAGACCCGCGCCTTGTAATAGCGTAGGATTTATGTTTCCGCAATTTACTTTCCGCACCCCCTAACTGTTAAATGCATGAAAGAATGTATGATAAATAAAAACAACTCGTAGCTCATAAATAACATGTACAAAAACATTAACTGAAAAATAACACACAAAGCACATGCCACTCCTAGGGTACGCTTCACTCGTTGCCTCGAAACGTGGTCATCAAGTATAGGATGTCTTAGAGGTCACCCTTATGTCTAAGATCCAGTTGCCTCGAAATGGTTGCCTCGGATAAAAGGATCTAGGACGTTATGGTTACTTCTAAGGTGTCCTACCATTGCTTTGGTGACCACACTGTCCCTAATCATCGAATTGACCCGAATACCTCCAACGCGGTGCTACCTACCTCCCAATGGTGGGCTGGCACTATCTAAAGGACTCTTACACAGCTTAATTCCTTAGAGTAGGTAGATTCTCATGGGTACTTGCTCTTTTCAAAACAAATAAAACAACTTTTCGCACCCCACACTTCCTAAAAGTTTTCCAACAAATTTTTCATACACTCTTGAGGACAGATACAAGAGTTACTTAGAAATCTTTCAAACGAAACTTTTTTTCAAAACCCATACACACTTGAAAAAGCAAACAAATTTTGAAAACATAAGAGCAAGTACCTAAGAGCCCGTGGATAACCACGGATAGAAAGGGTGTTAACACCTTCCCTTTCTATAAATCTACCTCCCGAACCGAGAAACATTCTCGAATAAGGAATTTTGCTGTGCTTTTGTCCTTTCCATGTTGGAGAATATAAAAGACGGTGGCGACTCTTGCTTACCGCGAAATTTCGCGAAACCATCTAAAAAACAGTCAGTTCTATTTCCACCGATCACAGAACTGGCGACTCTGCTGGGGAAATAATAAGTGGGGTGTACCTTAGGAATAGTTCATCATCATGTTTTCAATTGCTTGCTTTGTTTGCTTTAAATATTGTGGGCCTATTTTGGAGTTTCATAGATCCTAACCCGGATCTGGGGGATACCTCTTAGAAAGTAGCAACAAACTGTGAGGGAACTGTGTGGGGTATACCGACACGGTTGAAGCAGTTTGCTACGTTGATGTGGCACTTTGGTGAGTACCGGTAACCCTTGAGTCAAGTCAAGGAGAGTACGGGGCCGCCGCGTGGTGTCGTGAAGCATCAACTGACCTTAGGAACCTTACTTGACCATCCTGGCCTCTTTAGGGGTAGTGAGATGACTGACTTTGGTGCAGTCCGAAGTAGGTTGATACTCGATACTACACTCATTGAGGGTTGTTTTCTTGGAATATTTTGATTGCCAGTTCAGTGGCTAAATCAAAACAATGAACATAGAAAACAACCCTATGATATTGAGCTCCTTAGAACCCGGTTACTTTTGATAGGACAGGTTTTGAGCCCACCAACTTCAAGAGGGTAGTATCCCAAACTTCATGCTGGCCTAAACTCTAAGGGCTCTTTGTGTGACTTGTGTGCCTTCAAACTTGACTACTTGCACACTTGTTATCTAACAACACGAGTTCCTTGCAGGTTTTGTTTACAGTCCTTAATTGGGACTCATTACAGGGCCTACTTACATCCATCCATAGCATAACATCATACCATTGCATACATCCTGCATAAGGACTAATCCATGTCAAGGATCTCAAGGGTTTGTGATGCAGGTCATGCTGAATCAAAAGTCTAGCAAGGGGGCAAAGGGGATTTATTTTCCTCTAGCCAAAGTTAATGACTTGAGTCAGGGGCTATGACCCACTCGATATGGTGAGCCTTGACTCTTGAAGAAGGACTCTCAATAACATGAAGCTCCTTCAATCAAGCAACCAGATTCAAATTCTAACAATCTTTCTTGTTTACCCCGCGAGGTCCTTGAAAACATTGCATGCATATCATACATATCATTGCATTACAGGTACCCTTGTTACAGGCCACTTACCTTCTTCGCTATTTATTTCAGCAATGGCTTCCCAACAAGATAACCAGGGTCTTCATGCTCAAGAGACTCAGTTCAGGGAGATCTTCCTAAGCCTATCCAAGGGGCAGGAAGAGTTGAGGACACTCCTCATGGGGAATTTGGCCAAGAAAAGTCCCGAAGATGATAAGGGCGAACGGCTGAAATGTCTGCAAGCTGAGGTAGATACAATGAGAACCCATATGCTGGGGCAAATGGCTCTCATCCAAGGCTTAGCTCGGGAGCAAGAAGAGTTGAAAGCCATGGTCAACCAGCTTCGCCAAGAGAGATACAACATGAAGCAAACAGTCCAAGTCAGGGACCAGGTCATTGATCAGCTTCCAAGAGGACAAGGGTCTGGTATGGTGAAGAATAGACCTCTCCAAATTGCTACCACTTCACAGGTCCGACCACAACCTCGCCCAGAGCAATAGGTTGATCAGAGTAAGCCAGACAAGCCCATGAGGCAATTCACCCAGCTCAACATGTTGCTGTCCCAAGCTTTGCAACACCTGTTGAAGTTGAATCTAGTGACGTTGATAGGACCTCACCCTCATCCTAAGACTTCTTCACCCAACTATAATCCTGGGGCCAGGTGCGCATACCATTCTAACAGTCCGGGGCATGATATTGACGACTGTTGGAAGTTGAGGTACAAGATCCAGGACCTGATTGATGAAGGAGCTGTGGAGTTCACCCAAGATGGTCAAGTCGAGTCCTTCTATTATCCCAGCGAGATTCACCATTTGAAGTGACAAGCCCTGAGACTAGAAGACTTTTATTTATTCAAATGTTCAAATTGTATTTTTCTTTGATTGTTCAAACATTGTATTCATGTCAAACGTTGCTATTTCATTAATGCATTACACGTGTCTGTTTTGAAGTAATTATTTCGTATTCACTATATGCAAACTGTTTTCATTTTTTTGTGATGATCAACTCTTGATCGGAAACTCTAAGCCTCTTGAGGGAGGATGACGAAAACGATACCACGATTTACAGTATGCTTTTGAACAGACCCCGCTGATGAGGTACAGGCATTGTTTCAATTCCTAAACACTGGAGTTATAAGGAAGATAATCCCTCGTCAACCCCTTCGAGCCAAAGAAGTAGGAGTTTTTTATTTTCGAAAATTAAAACCCTTAATCATAACCTGGGGCAGGGTAGTCTTCTCAGTTGATCCAGGTGCACAACGAATGGAATCAAAAGAAGTCCTTCTGAAACAAAAGACAGTGATGGTTTCGAATAATCATAAAAGATAGACAGTCATTATTTCCCCAAAATAAAAGCCCAATAAGTCAAAACCTATGAAGGAGACTTACAAAACGGGGGCATCCCGCTGACTGTAAATACAAAGAAACAGTTCAGGCAAAATTTAGGGATGACACAATCAAAAAGAAAGAGGTCCTACAAACCCTCAACAAAAAAAGAAGGAAATGACTGCCTATTCAAAATAAATTGTCAATATCCGAACCACCACCGGAATATCAGAGCAAAGACTCAAACAAGGTCTAATGCACGATTAGCTGAGTTTAGGTTTGAAGAACATCATGAAGAGCGGGTGGGTACAAATATAACTTGAGCCTTTATCCTTTGTTTCTTAAATCGTGAACCAGGCCACGTTATAACCCTTAAAAGTCCTAGCTGAAGCATGGGTTGGTTCGAAAGCATACTGTTACGAAAGGTATCCTGACTCCTTAAGGTTTGCTATAAAATACTGAGTTGACATCACGTTTTACAAAATTCACTGGTTTTACTGAAAAAACATTTTCAAAAACTTCAAGACAGACATGAGCTTTGCATTTTAATATAACATTGCTTGCACATGACTATTTGTTTGAACAACATAGAAGTTCGCACGATGAATGTCTAAATGAACAAAAGCACCCCCAATCAAGGGGCACGACATGATCATTGTCCATCATCTGGGGCAGTTAAGTCAAGACTCGGAGAATATCTCAAAAGGCCAACCAGCTAGGGGCAAATCTCCGTCTGGATCACTTGGGGCATTGGACGATCAAACAAAGATCTTCTGGTGGTATGGCAACACAATACTACTGACAATGACAAACTCCCTACATCCTGAGAATGTGGACATAGTCGAAAAAATACTACGCATAATCAAAGACCCACTAGGTTGACACACCTAGGCAAAAATAAGGGCTTCCCGGCGAACCAAAAGAGTTCGGGCAAAATAAGGGATGAAAATGAAAAAAATCTGTACACCCGGCAAGTCGAAAACCTGAAAAGGCGGCTTGGGAAAAAATGGGTATCTCGTTGGATTGAAAACCCGAAAGGGCGGTCCAGGCAAAAATTAGGGATCAAAAGCGTACGACTATGTTCCGTCATCTCGTCACTTGCCTACCGGAAGAAGATTTGTCAATCGGCAGTCATCAAGCGCCTCCACGGGTATCTTCTCCCACAGAAACAGGGGCAATACGAGTTGTCTAAGCGATCTAGTTGCTCTGTCCACCTAGGTACTAAAGTAAGTTTGCCTGAAGAATGTAACCAAGATACCTTCACTCCCCTCAGAGTAAGACAAGACTCAACAATACTCTCTCCAAGCAGAGTTGGTCTCCCATAAGCCCTGACAAGGCACAATATCTCCAGCAAGTCAGCAACACTCTCCCCACGCAGAGTTAATCTACTGTCAGCCTTAAGGAAGTTGGGTATCCCCAGGAAATCTCAATATTCCCCAGCAGAGTATACAGATGTTCCTAAGCAAGCATCCCCGACAGTCTTAAGATAAGATTGTTCCCCGGCGGAATACCAGACACCCAGTGGAGCCACTTCCCCAGTACAGTCTCAAAAAGTCTCCCCAGGAGAGTTGAACCATCTCCCCAATAGGAAGCTTATCCCCAGTAGATTCTGGAAGCTATCCCCTGCAGAGCACGAACGCGTCTTCCCGGACTTTATTCAAAGGGTATGCTCTACCAGAGCTTATAACTAGGTTATCCTCAGCCAAAAACCACGGAAAGATCGTCCTCGGTGAAGCTCTTCCTATTCCCCAACGGAGTTCATCAAATTCCTTAACAAAGCTCATCAACGGTATCCCCAGCGGAGTTACCATCAAACCTCAACGAAGTATCTCTTCCCACAGAGTATTCCCCGCAGAGTAATCTCTTCGCCAAGTTTATTCCCCAACGAAGTCATCTTCTCCTATCGGTTTATTCTTGCAACCATCATCCCCGGCAGAAATGAAGAACTTCACTCTTAAACATTAGCCCAGGATTCAACTTCCCGGCATTCGTCAAGGATTTATTTTCCTAGACGAAAACACATTCATAAACATATCACATTTTCATACATCCTACTTACATACACAACGCATGCATATACGCATCATAACACACTATCTCATTTATTCTTAAGAATATCATGACATCATGCATTTCATACATCATGACATTGCATACAACTGATGTTTTACCTTTTCAGGAAAAAGGTCAATCCAAAGATAATTACTATCAACTGTCGCAATTCCAGATTCGATACCTGTATCTAGCCAGGGCATGTCTGTGAGCGATCAATTCCAGATCCGATTCCTGAATCTGGCCAGGGTGTATCTGTTGACGACTATTTTCCGGATCCGATTCCTGTATCCTGCCAGGGTGTATCTGTTGACGACTATTTTCCGGACTCGATTCATGTATCCTGCCAGGGCACGTCTGAAGAGTTTGAAGATCTGATTCCTGTATCCTGCCAGGGTGTATCTGTTGATGACTATTTTCAGGACTCGATTCCTGTATCCTGCCAGGGCACGTCTAAAGAATTTGAAGATCCAATTCCTGTATCCTTCCAGGGTGTATTTGTTGACGACTATTTTCCGGACTCGATTCCTGTATCCTGCCAGGGCACGTCTGAAGAGTTTGAAGATCCGATTCCTGTATCCTGCCAGGGTGTATCTGTTGACGACTATTTTCCGGACTCGATTCCTGTATCCTGCCAGGGCACGTCTGAAGAGTTTGAAGATCTGATTCCTGTATCCTGCCAGAGTGTATCTGTTGACGACTATTTTCCGGACTCGATTCCTGTATCCTGCCAGGGCACGTCTGAAGAGTTTGAAGATCCGATTCCTGTATCCAGCCAGGGCGTATCTGTTGACGACTATTTTCTGGACTCGATTCCTGTATCTTGCCAGGGCACGTCTGAAGAGTTTGAAGATCAGATGCCTGTATCCAGCCAGGGCGTATCTGTTGACGACTATTTTCCGGACTCGATTCCTGTATCTTGCCAGGGCACGTCTGAAGAGTTTGAAGATCTGATTCCTGTATCCTGCCAGGGCGTATCTGTTGACAACTATTTCCGGACTCGATTCCTGTATCCTGCCAGGGCACGTCTGAAGAGTTTGAATATCCGATTCCTGTATCCTGCCAGGGTGTATCTGTTGACGACTATTTTCCGGACTCGATTCTTGTATCCTGCCAGGGCACGTCTGAAGAGTTTGAAGATCCGATTCCTGTATCCTGCCAGGGTGTATCTGTTGACGATTATTTTCCAGACTCGATTCCTGTATCCTGCCAGGGCACGTCTAAAGAGTTTGAAGATCTGATTCCTGTATCCTGCCAGAGTGTATCTGTTGACGACTATTTTCCGGACTCGATTCCTGTATCCTGCCAGGGCACGTCTGAAGAGTTTGAAGATCCGATTCCTGTATCCAGCCAGGGCGTATCTGTTGACGACTATTTTCTGGACTCGATTCCTGTATCTTGGTAGGGCACGTCTGAAGAGTTTGAAGATCCGATGCCTGTATCCAGCCAGGGCGTATCTGTTGACGACTATTTTCCGGACTCGATTCCTGTATCTTGCCAGGGCACGTCTGAAGAGTTTGAAGATCCGATTCCTGTATCCTGCCAGGGCGTATCTGTTGACAACTATTTCCGGACTCGATTCCTGTATCCTGTCAGGGCACGTCTGAAGAGTTTGAAGATCCGATTCCTGTATCCTGCCAGGGTGTATCTGTTGACGACTATTTTCTGGACTCGATTCTTGTATCCTGCCAGGGCACGTCTGAAGAGTTTGAAGATCCGATTCCTGTATCCTGCCAGGGTGTATCTGTTGACGATTATTTTCCGGACTCGATTCCTGTATCCTGCCAGGGCACGTCTGAAGAGTTTGAAGATCCGATTCCTGTATCCTGCCAGGGTGTATCTGTTGACGACTATTTTCCAGACTCGATTCCTGTATCCTGCTAGGGCACGTTTGAAGAGTTTGAAGATCCGATTCCTGTATCTAGCCAGGGCGTTTTTTTTTACGACTATTTTCCAGACCCGATTCCTGTATCCTGCCAGGGCACGTCTGAAGAGTTTGAAGATCCGATTCTTGTATCCTGCCAGGGTGTATCTGTTGATGACTATTTTCTGGACTCGATTCCTGTATCCTGCCAGGGCACGTCTGAAGAGTTTGAAGATCTGATTCCTGTATCCAGCCAGGGCGTATCTGTTGACGACTAATTCCAGACTCAATTCTTGTATCTTGCCAGGGCACGTCTGAAGAGATTGAAGATTCGATACCTATATCCAGCCAGGGCACATCTACATAAAGAGTTTGAAGATCAACCCCTGTAACAGGCCAGGTAATTATCTTTCTTTCTCAGGTACGCAAGTTCTTGCTAAGGAATCTCTTACGCGATTGACACCTAGATGGCATCTATAAGCCCATCCTCCCACTTACCAACAGTTCCAAATGGCATTTATAAGCCCATTCCCGACAAGGTTCTGTCGCATCTCCAGATGGCATCTATAAGCCCATCCTCCTATCCACCATCTCTCTAAATGGCATCTGCAAGCCCATTCCCGCCATCTCACTGCTGATACTCAACTATGTGAGTGCAAATTTCTGGGCACTCTAGTGTTCAATCATCTTCCACCCTCGGATCACGAAAGGCACACAAGCCAATCTTCATCCTCAGGTCTAAGAAGATTGAACAGGGGCAACTGTTGTACCCCAAAATTTTCCCTCCCATATTCTTCAAGATTTGTCAAGATCAATCTCCAGATGATTCAAAATCTCTCAAGGGCTACACAGTCAACCACTCTCCTAAGCCAGTCAAAATTAGGGTTTTGGTTCTTACAAGGAAGTTGAGGTTTTCAAGGGCCCAATCAAGTCCCATATGCTCATACACATTGTCAAGCACCTACATGCCAAGTTTCAAGGCTCACAAGGTCAAGTTGCACAGTCAAAAACCCTAATTGCCTCACAGTCAACTGCAGGGGCAAAATGGTCATTTGGCAGTCAAAAGTCAAAAAATTTGGTCAACATCTTATTTTGAAGCCACAATCATCATTTGGTCAAATCTTGACCATGATTTCACAAGAATGGCTCAAAAATCATCAAGGTGCAAAAGTTTCTATTTTTGGACAGCTGAAAAGTCAACTGTAACTTGACCAAGGCATAACTTTTTCATGGTTCATCAGAAAAATCCCATCCAATGCTCATCTTGAAGGGGAAGACATTTCCTACAACTCATCTTCACCTTCCAATTTCGTGCAAGACCTATTATGGGCATAAAAATTCAAATTTTGACAAGAATGGTAATTTGCTTTAATGGTGTTCATGGCATAATCCAAAACATTATTGCAATGCTTAATGTCCATTATGCTGATTGATTCACATTACAAAACACATGTGCAAGCCTTCCATATGGAATTCACGACCTAGAGAGCCCCATACAGCCTAAGCCATTTCCAAATTTTGAAGAGAAAAATCACAAACTGAAAACCTAGTTGCAGTACGATTCAAGCTTCCATTTCAATCAAAATATGTTCCTTACATCACCAGGAACCTTTTGCAATCATTAACAAGCCAAATCACTCAAGGAATCACTCATCACGCCCCCACGGTTTGTTCAAAACTTTGAGAAACTGAATTCCATTTTTACGCATCCTTGATTCATTTTGAACATTGCTATGCATTGCTGACACCATTACAAAACTTTCTGTATGTTTTAATTTCATTATAAGGCTGTAAAACGCAAATCACCATGGGAGATATTTAGGTTTTCCAAAGCTTTCAAATTGGGGTTTCTCACATACAGAAAAATTGGCCCTCAGGACACCCATGGTTGAATTGAGAGAGACAAGACGAATCGAATGCACACCTCGCGCCTAATTTATGCTTCATGAGCGTCTAATCGTTATTTCCATAATGCTTGTATTTTGTGGGGGTTTAAAACCCCCGCTATATGTTTTATGTTTGCAGGAAAAGCTTGAAGACGATGGCGTGGAAACCAGGCGTTAGTCCATTCAAAATCATGCGCGCTCTTTTTGTTTTTTCAGCATATAACGCTTTTGCTTTATATAATATTTCTTTTCTATGTTATTAACAAACGCACCAAAGTGATGCAGTGGTTGGTGATGTGTTGGTTCACTACTGGGACCTGGGTTCGATTCCCAGGTCCCCCATAATTTCCAATATTATTTTTCTCAACATCTTCTTGTGCAGATCCTCAAATAACTTCCATCATACACCTCCTCCAAGCGCAGGCCAAGTGTCCATGGATGCAGATCTAAAGGTCCAAAAGGCTAGCACACCATACTCTGGAGTCAGCGCATGCGTAGGCGATCCAAGAAAGTCAAACGAAGCTTAATGGGCCATAATTCCAACAATGCACCCTCCATTTCAGCCTTTACCCCTTGAGTTTTGCTCTTCTTTTTACTTTGTTTTGACATCTTCTTTTTTTTATTTTTTACTTGCTTTATTTTATTTATTTATTATTAACAATTAACCAACTGATATTTTTTTATAAAAAATCAAAAAAAAAACTAACATCATTATTATTATTATTATTTTATTTTGTAAATAAACAATAATTGAATTAGTTTTTAATTAGGTCATTTTAACCTTTTTTTAATAATTAAAATAGATCTAGAATTAGGTAAAGTTAACTTTTATTTTTATTTCTCTTTTTTATTTTATTTCATAAAAAAAACATAAAAGACAAAAAAATATTTTCTTTTAATTAAATTAATTAATTAGTCATTAGTTAGTTTTAATTTCATTTTAATTCCAAAAACACAAAAAAAAATTCAATTTCTTTTCCTAAGAGGGTCAAAACCCTTAGAACGTTCCCGAGTATTTTTTTTTATTCGCGCGCATTTTATTTTGATTATTATGTAATTGCTTCCAAAAATGTAATAGTAATTAGGTTTACTGCTTTATTTTAATTTCTCGTACTTATTTACCAAAACGGGTCTTTGTATTTTTGGCGATGTATAGACCCGCGCCTTGTAATAGCGTAGGATTTATGTTTCCGCAATTTACTTTCCGCACCCTCTAACTGTTAAATGCATGAAAGAATGTATGGTAAATAAAAACAACTCGTAGCTCATAAATAACATGTACAAAAACATTAACTAAAAAATAACACACAAAGCACATGCCACTCCTAGGGTACGCTTCACTCGTTGCCTCGAAACGTGGTCATCAAGTATAGGATGTCTTAGAGGTCACCCTTATGTCTAAGATCTAGTTGCCTCGAAATGGTTGCCTCGGATAAAAGGATCTAGGACGTTAGGGTTACTTCTAAGGTGTCCTACCATTGCTTTGGTGACCACACTGTCCCTAATCATCGAATTGACCCGAATACCTCCAACGACGGTGCTACCTACCTCCCAATGGTGGGCTGGCACTATCTAAAGGACTCTTACACAGCTTAATTCCTTAGAGTAGGTAGATTCTCATGGGTACTTGCTCTTTTCAAAACAAATAAAACAACTTTTCGCACCCCACACTTCCTAAAAGTTTTCCAACAAATTTTTCATACACTCTTGAGGACAGATACAAGAGTTACTTAGAAATCTTTCAAACGAAACTTTTTTTCAAAACCCA